>CM053786.1:406973044-408173044 GCA_028749045.1 Cupressus sempervirens
CCACCACCACCACTCTTAGCTGACTAAAAATATCCTCTCTACTAACATTGCTACTGATTCCCTTAATTTTCCTTATTTTCCTTTGATAAAGAAGGCTTCTTTTTACTTCCTTCTCCTTGATTTTGTGTGCCCCTAGATCTTGAAGGTGCATTTGCACTAGTAAGTGCCCCCACAAAACCACCATATCCCAAAGTGACATTCTTCTCCACAAGAATACCATGTTGAATTGCATCCTTAAGGGCCTTAGGCTAGAATATCTTTACACCCCCAATAATATGGTTGTTTAGTCCCTGAATAAAGTGCTATACCATAATTTGAATTGCCACTAATCTCTATCTATGAGCTCAAAGAACTTGCATTCATACTCCACCATTGTCATGGTATACTGGGTTAGATTGTGAAACTCATCTACCCTCTATTAGTACCACTACTCTGGTCAAAAGTGATCATATAAGTTTTTAGGCAAGAACTCCCATGTAACTGTTTTCATGCCTAGTCTAAGTTTATTTTCCTCTATTTTCCACCAGGTGGACACAAAGATATTCAAGTGGGTAATGAAATGTATTTCTTTGACATTAGAATCAAACTTTGACATCACAAACCATCTATCCAAATAAATCAACTAGTTCTCTGCATCATAAACAATACCTTCTCCTATGAACAACCTAACCATTGCCCACTATATATCATTTATCTTAGTGGCCTTGATAGACCTCTACCTATCATCAAGATGATCTTTCCAAGGGCTTATGGATCTTTTTCACTCATCATTACCAAAGTGATACAATTCCTCCCAATCAATACCATTTTGAAGAGGTATGCACTCTAGGAAAATATTTAACATCTATCTAGTGTTGGCCTGCTCTAAGTTAGCATGATTCTCTCCACTATTTCCCTTTTTATTCTCCTCCTAAACAAGAATATCATAATTAATCATATGAGGATTTTTATTCCCACCCCTTCCTTGACCTCTAACTCATCCTGAGATATGACCCCTAACACCCAATCTTGTCTTGGTTATTAGATTCCTACAACAACAAAGAGAAAGCAATGGTATGCACAAATCAAATAAAGGCATAGCATTATAAAGTAAAATAAAATGAATATTTTTTTGAAGACAATGGTTATAAGTTCTCCTAATTTTTCCATCTTCCTATGTTTTGTTTCTAACAAATTCTTGTTCAATTTTTTTTCCAATTGTGTTTTAAGTTTGTAGTTGTTGATGTTGTTGTGCAAGTTTGGTTGCAAGTTTTCTACTTTTTTATCTAGTAGGTGCACAATATTTTCAGAGTTCCTAGTGTATAAACTTTGGATCTAATACCAAAAAAAACATGAAAATAAAACTCAAGGCTTAAGTCATCAAATATAGGTCACCTTGAAAAATTTGTAAGGATAGCTAAATCATATACTTATCCTTTACTACAAGACAAATCAACTTGGGGTTGGGATTTGGACCTAAAATTTATCTCCCCTCTTTTATCATTGAGATATTGTGATAGGGAATTCTCATCTTAGAAATTTAGGGAATTTGATGCTTGATATGTACACCCTACATGAAATTTGAGAATATAGATATGCATATACATGTAGACATACATACATACATTCACACACACACACACACACACACACACACACACACACACACACACACACACACACACACACACACACACACACACACACACACACACACAGACACACACACACACACACATGCATACATACATACATATAAACTAAATAGGAAATAATGCAGAGTGGTGTATCTTGTAGATCTTGACTAGCAAGTGACTATGACTCCCTCCCTCAACCACATTAGTCATGACAAATAGAAAAATTAAATAGAGTCACACACCATACACATGTAATTATAGGGTAAGTATCCATAGTCAATATAAAATATGATCATAATCCTTACTATAGTCATTATATCAAAGCATCTAAACATCATCACATGAATAACTATGAATCATAACACAAGGAATATCCCAAGTACAAATTATCTCATCAAATATATAAGAAAATCATGAAGATAGTATCAATCAACTAGGTAACTATTGACACAAAAATCTATAGCCATGATTGAGGTATGACCCTCAAGAAACCTTGTGTAACATAGAAACAACCTCCAAGTTTGGGACTTTTTCTCTATGGTTTAATCCCAGGAGAAAGTTGACTTCCTTACAATTAGGATGCACCTAAACTAGAACTTGGGAGGAAAATAGAGAAGGATATAATGAAATTAAATTGTTGAATGGGAAAGGGGGTGATACATCAAATTAAAATATGGTTACTACTTCTACTTATAAATACAATACACATCAATGAAACACCCAAATAAAATATTCTTAACTCTAATTTACCTTCCATGAACTTATATGTAGGTTAGAAACTAGTCAGATGCTGAAAGGAAATCTATTTTCACTTTACAACAACTACTAAAAGCTCACACAAAACACAAATTAGGAAAAATAGAAAAGAAACATTCACTACAAGGAACAAAAGCATGAACTAGATAAAAGAATGACAAGAATAGGTAATAAAATAAGAAATTTCATTAATGGAAGGAAAAATGATTACACTTACAGAGCATACTATTGTTGCAAAACTGAAAATAGAGAAGAACCAAAAATAATATTTATAAACTTTCCTTTATAGATCAATAACTTAGATTTAACTTTTTTAATCTCAAACCCCAACCACCATAGAGTTAAGTTGTAGAGGAAGCAATAATTTAATATTAGAAGAAAATTTAATGATGAATGCAAATTTCCCATAGAAGTGATAGGAAGAGGAAAAGAAAATGCATCTAGCCCTAAAAGATCAAATCAAAAGATTTGATCATTATAAGAAATGAATAGGAATGTGAATACATTAGTGTCATTCAACAAGAACCAAGAAGTCACTCAACATTAAAGAACTAGTCCTTGTAATATGTCATGGTCATAAAAGATTAAATCATCCCACTGTCAAAAAATGTAGGATGAGATAACACATAGTTGTAACCCACCCATGTACACTTGTATAGTTGACCTATGTGGAAAAGATCAATCTATCCCAAAAAGTGGTGGACCGTTGATGTAGATCTTTCCATTTAAAATGGACAACCTAGATGATGTAAAAATCTCCTAATGAATGATTAAAACACAATCATTGATGAAAAAACCCTTTTATCTAACTATAAGCACATTTCCCAATGCACAATAGAAGAAACAAAAAATAATTTCACTAATTTGTAGACAACCAAACATGGCCACTTTGAAATAGTGTAATGGATAACACATAGAAAAAGAAGAGACCAAGCCACTAGGCCAAATAAGAGACTGAGTTAGCATCCAATCTTCTTGACAAAAGAATAGACCAAACCACTTGGTTAAATAATGTTATGAACAATATGACAAGTCAACTACCAATTGATGTGTTAACCCACTGCAAAGAATCTAAACCCAGTGAAGATATCTATGATCAGTTATCAATGATGGGATGAATGAGGCAAAAATAGTCAATATTCTTGGCAACTTAGATGGGATGCTTGTATAATAAGCATAAGATCAAAAACCTTAAGAAATTCATTTGGCATAGAGTCACTAGCAAAGACCAACAGGCTAGCCCACCTATAACTTCATAAAATTCTCCAACCAACAAAAAATAAAAAGCTCAGGGGAGCTCCTGAAAGCCTTAGGAGTCTCCAAGAGAAGAGAACAACTATGCACATGCATTTCTTGGAAAGATAAACATACCTACTTTAATATGTAAAGATATTTACAAATAAAAACTTAAACAAAATCATTAACTAGATTTTTGAAATACCTACCCTTTCTTAAGGATGGGCAACTAGATGGATCAACAAGCATGAAAATCATACTTCTACATAAAACAACTTCCTAATTTTGAGATTAATGAAGTTCTGTAGCACTAGGAAACCTTGATTTTGATTTTGAGCAAGATGAACTTCCTCACTCTTGTGGAATTCACCCTCATGCTGAAAAATAAGCATGAACAGGGCCGACTTGGATTGTTCTAGAGCTAGATTACTTATGGGGCATCCTCTTGATGGATTTGGGTCTAGGAAACCAGCCTCGAATAGATGGTTGCACTCTATAACTTCCAAATCCTTATGGATAACAATGGTTGGATTTGATGTTATGGCTAGTAGTGCACTCTCCTCTTGTTGCTACAACAACATATTTTCCTATTATAGCCCATGTAAATCCTTGCAAACAAGGGGTTGTAGCTCCTATACTTATGCATGCTCTTATGATGTAGAAGAAATATTTGGTTGTTTTTCCTTCTATTTCTCTATTGTAGCAGACAACATGCTCTTCAAATCTTGCTTAATGAATATTTTTAGTTCTTTCTCACATCTTTCTTCTTGTGCAACCAATTCCCTTACAAGAGTTGCCCCATATTCTTGTTTCTAGGCCTCCAACTGCTTTGCAAGCTCTACCTCAATTTTTCTTTATTGTTCTTCTAGCTATTGCAATAATGTTTCTCCCTCTATAATATGTAATGGATCATGAGTAGCAACATGTACCTCTTATACTTGTGGCAGAAAAAAGAAGGTTTCTTTTTCCACCATATCATGTGAGACCTCTAGATGAAACACTTGGTTTGGCTTTTCTTCTTTTTGTAGAAAACCTTTAGGTTCCACCATAGATTGAAAAGCCAATTCTTTTTCTCAAGGATAGGAAAAAACTCATTTTTATTTTCCTCCTTGACCACCTACCACAATACATGTTCTTCACTTGGTGGTTGCTCTTGTGTAGTCTCTAATGTGGGAAAACACATATCCACTACTTCATCAACAACGAAGAAGGAAAAATAATCATTTGGGAACTCACCATCATCAACATGGGAAGGTGTCTAAAGAATAGATTGAGGATTAGGGAAACTTGAAATGAAAATATGAGGAAGAATTCTTTGCCTAAAGCCAACAAAATTTCTCCTTGGAGGTTCTTGTGCTTTAGCTTCATGCATTTGGACAAGCTTGAGCCTTGTCTTCTCCACAAATTGATTTTTTCCCATTCCTTCCTCTTGGTGCAACTTGAGGAGGGCCTAGTGAGCCTCATTGGAAATATCAAATGCCTCAAACACCATGCTAAAAATACAAGACTTATTTTCTACATCTCTTTCTCATCATGCAAATCATTAAGCCAAGAAGTCATAATGAGCATAGTATAAAAAGATTCCCCACAAAATGTATCCTTATAAGGATTATGAATATATTTAAAAATAATTTATAAGTTAGAAAACCCAAATTATTTATGTGGTTATAAAACTCTCCTAGCTTTGACTTGGGGTCATTACAAGGTTATTTTTTAGTTGATGTTGCAGGGGAAGCCAAACTCAAGGAAGAGTCTATGTACAGGATTGATTTATTCTTCTTCTCATGTTGCTATTGGAACTCCTAGATAGTGATGAACTTAGATGGGAAAAATTCAACACATGCATGACTATAGCTGACATGATGGGTTTAAGTAAAATCAACCTATTTATGATGTGGGAAAAAATGGAAGTAATGCATTTAAGAGAGCAAATTTATAGAAGTCTAGAAGAAACATAAAAACTAAATATCAATTATTTATACTAGCATTTGGTCTATTGAAACTAGTAGATGCATAGATTATCCATTGTGATAGATGAATGTCTCTAAAGACTGATGAAACTTAGAACAAGACCCAAATTCTTGATGAATGGGATCAAATAGCTAACTAGCAGACTTATGAAACTAAAATGCTTGTCCCACTAGGCATGCTAGAAACCGTTGACACCAAATTTTGCACCCCTACTTAATGTATGAACCTCAAGCAACTTGTTGTAACATGGAAACAATCTCCAACTATGGAACTTATGCTTTGAGGTTGAAACTCCAGAAAAAGGATGTCTTCCTTACAATTAGGATGCACCTAAACTAGAACTTGGGAGGAAAATGGAGAATGATGTAATGAAATTAAACTATTGAAAGGGAAATTGGGTGATATATAATATTAAAATATGGTTACTACCTCTACCTATAGATGCACTACAAACAAATGAAATAACTAAGTACAATATTCTTAACTCTAATCTACCTTTGAAGAACTTATATGCAAGTTAGAAACTTGTCAAATGTTGAAAGGAAATACATTTTTACCATACAAAAAACACCAACAACTCAAATAGAAAACACAAATTAGGAAAACTAGAAAAGAAACATTCACTACAAGGAATGAAAGCATGCACTAGATAAAAGAATGACAAGAATAGGTAAGAAAATAAGAAATTCCATTAATGGAAGACAAAAATATTATAGTTGGAAAGCATACTACTACTAGAAAAATGGAAACAAAGAAGAACCCCAAAAAAATTTACAAACTTGCCTTTATAGATCAAGCATAACTTAGTGTAATACCCTACCTAGAGTCCTCCCCAAAGTTCCTTGGAACACGAGGATAAAACATGCACTCAATAATTTTTTCTTAAGATAAGTAACTTAACAACAAAATAAAGTAATCAAGTGTAAGAATGAAACATCTAAACAAGGTAATAAGAATAGGGAAAATGGCTAAACTCACATGTTCACCTACACCAATGGAAGTCTTACAAACACTTCCAAAGGTCTCCAAGCACTAAACCATAACTTATGAACCATAGATCACACAAATAATTGGAATACACAAGAAGAGATATTATTTTTAAGCCCCCAAAGAACAAGTTCCTAGCATGGTTAAACATACAAGTTCATTTACAACTAACCATAGAATATTCAAGAATTACAAGGAAAGACCAAAAATAATTTTTCATAATATGGGGGATCAAAGTTATGACCACTCGTTCATTGGACACCATGTTTAAAGACAAATTCCTAAATTGGCTAAGTCTAAAATCCTAAAGCCTTGAAATTTGGATAAGTTTGTGTTGGTGTAAATAAGTATTTACTATTTAAACTTACTTAAGTTTACTTAGGTTAATGCATATTTTTATTATTTATTTATTAGTCACCTATGAGTATTCGTACTCTTGTTAGTTTTCATGTTGACAATACCAGAGTTTGCACCTCTTTTATGCACATGGTGTCTACAACATATGAGTTAGCACACTAATTAAGCACATGTTGTCTACAACCTTTTCATTCTTATCCACTTATCTAGAATGATGGATAAGGCATGTAATTAGTTGTCATGATGCTAATCTTATCTCCTGGTTCTTTCTAGAGACATTTTAGGTGCTTCCTAAGAGGCCTTTATATACAAGCACTCCTAGTGTATTTGTATATGCTAAACATAGCAATGTACAAGGACATACTCTAATTAATTAAGCATATCCATTTTTGGTCTATATTTGTGCTTGTGTTGAGTTCTACAATCTTGGGTGAATCTTTTCCTAAGGAATATTCTTACATGGTATCAAAGCTCTTGGAGAATTCCTCTTCACAAAGCCATTTGAGACCATCTTCTTACTTAAGTACCGCAGCCCGACTTTGAAGAATCATTGTTATTGGGAGTGTCTAGAGCTAGATCTAACCTCACCATTGTGTCCAGAACACTGATTTGGTGAAAATCAGCCATAAATTTTCCTACCCTAGGCCAAAGTCATTTGTGAGGAAAAATATTTTGCAAATCAGCACCTAGAGGCCCTAATTTGCAGCTCAAGTATGGTCATTTGCAAATCTATTTTATTAATTATTTAGATCTGTAATTTAGTTTTTCTTTGCATTCTTTTGAAATTTTTTCAAAAAAAATTAGGCTAGGTGGCTCTGTAAAGAAATTTTTTTAGCACAAATATCAGGTTGTTAGCTCCCAACGCTACGTACAAAATATTCTACAAATATTCTTTATTATTTAGTGGCTTCAACATTATTAGCAAGTATTGCAGTATATTTTAGAAAAATTCATTAAATTCTAGCTTGACCTCCTGGTTGCTTTGTACAAATCCACTTGATAGCCCAAGCAAACATGGTGGCTTACTTTTCTTACCTCTATGGCATGATTTGTTTTTATACATCCAACACCGTCAAAATCGAGTCAATGTAGGACAAAACAAAATAAAAACTAACAAGTTTGATTTTTCACCCACGAAGTTAAATTTCTAGTAGCGATAGTATTCTATCGAATGTGGTCTCTTTTGGTGAAGGTTTATCTTTGGTGGCCAAAAACTTGTTTCTCTGGCTTGTGAAGTGTTTTTTGGAGTTTTTGGCATGGTGTTATATTTCCCAGTGATGACAAGCTACAATTCTGGCACTCCTCTAGTGGACACATGTTCTACCCACATCATCACCATATGGAGCCACCTCCTCTGCAATCAAAAGTGTCATGTGGATATCTAGCAAGCACTCCATGCCATCCATATCCTCTATAATTTCCATGTACTCAGTCATGTAACGCCCCGCCAAAGGGATCCAAAGAATTAACCTAAAATTTTACTAAGTTTGGTAGCATTTTTCTTTTTTAACATGAAAGTAAAACCATTTACAATTGATACATAAATAATGGAAGCAATAGCAGTGTCCATCTAGAAGTAAACATAACAAGTTAGATTCTTTAAAGATCCCTTAACATTGAATTGCATCTAAATCAACTAACATTATTGAATCCTTCTAATACAACAACTACATGAAATAATAATGATAAGTCCAATGTTTATGCATTATATTTCTAAATGTTCAATCATCCACTATACATGTCATAGGGTATGAAAGCTTAAAAGAATATACATATGTGAAATAAGGTACATCATCCTACTCTAATCCATGATGAAACAAAGTAAAGAAAACCACATGTCATACGTGATACATCATCATAGAAGATATAGACATCCAAGATCAAACATAATAAACTAAATGCATGGTTCCTCCCAACTGTAAATAGCATCATTAGACCATCATGGATCCTAGCCATCCCTCTATGTGTAACATTCCAAATCACTGAAGAGATCATCGATATTAACATAGTAGGAATATCATACCTAAATTACTCCATCATATGCAGAAAGTAATCTAACATGCATAACAAGCATAAAATAACATCATCTAACATATGTTAGTCATCAATGAAAGGATACATATCCACCAACATAAATGATGCATTAGCCACAATGTCTCAAACGGATCTCAAATGATAAGAGTGGCAAAACACTACCACCCGATCACATGGAACCTAAGTGGTCCACTCCCACCGTGCTGAGGAGATAATCTCAAGTCCTAAACAGGTTAACAAATCACAAGGTATAAATACTTACTAAGTATAGGAATCCTAAAAGTAAACTAACTCAAAGGTTCCAATCACAAAATTGACATCTAATCCCAGAGGCACACAATGACATGTAGGAAACCTACTATACAAGCGGGAAAGTGTCATCACATATATCATGTAGAAGTTACCCTGGTAGTTAGCTAGGACTCCAGGGGTCCCTACTAATCCTTATGCGGCCACTAGTATCCTCTCATACTAACAAGGCATACTATGGAATGCAAAGTTGCAACCAAGCATTCTCTCTACTCCCATCCTAGTCTGTACAAGCACTCGAGGCATGGGTGAGAACAAAAAACTTATCTTATTAGGTTCATTAAGTCAGTATTAGGTGAGAATGTTTTCACTTATTAAAACAACTTACAATGAGTTACCCTAGCAGCTTCGTAGGGCCCCAGCCCCCATTGCAAGCCACTTCCTCACACTACAAGTAGATAACCTACCCTAAGCTCATGGAATCATAAATCACCCCAGTCCTATACAAGTGACTGGAAAAGAAATACCAAAAATAATCCACAATAAGAACATCAAATAAAAGCATCAAATCTCCATGAGCAATTGAAAGCATCCATAGAAAATCATGACCACAACAGTTCTCTATTGGCAACCGAAGGTATCATGGATAATCAAAAGTATCCATTGGTTCTCATTAACCAAATTATATCTCAAAATCATATTGATTGAAGACTCCAAAATGGTTGAGTCAAAACATGTCACAACATGACATCATAAATCAACATATCAGTCCCATCATGGTGACTAGAAAGTAATCCAAGGATAACTGATGGATGACTCAAAAAAGGTTAAGTCAAATGTCTCATACATAAGAATCTCAGCTTCACACAAGAAGACTAGAAAACAATAACAATCAGTAAGAACATTTCATAAAGCATTCCATCACATAACCATGGTTGGGTTTATAAAGATAAAAAATAAGACATCATCATGACATCACAATCATAACCCCCAAGCCTCTGGTAGACATCTTATAATTGGTCAACACTAGTCAACTCAAAACCCAAAATAGAAGCATAAAAAATATGCAATGCAAGAACATGTTTTCGTTTTGCTAAAATTACATAATTGAATTAAGTGTGGAGGTATCAATTTCTATTTCCAATTTTAGATATTGAATGGAGGAATGTTTTGCATGTTTATCCTAACCCATGTATTCTTTTGATGAATAAAAACTTTTTCATGTAACCCTTAGAATTTAATTTTCTAAATGTTCTAAGAGTTATACGTTATTCTTATTTTGATAATGAATTATCACTTTTTGAAAAAAACTCCATTTACAATTTTGAGGACTTAATATTTGATAACTTAAATATTATAACTTTCAATTAACCTTAATTAGATTAAGATCTAATTAAGTAAATTATTTAATTTAAACCTATATTATTTATTTAATAATTTTAAAATAACTTGAAAATTAAATTTTATTAATATAATACACACAGACACACATATATATTCTTATGTGTGTGTGTGTGTGTGTGTGTGTGTGTGTGTGTATATATATATAATATAATATATAATATATCAAATTATCTCATAAAATCAAATTATGAATTCGAACCATATAACCTCTAGTTCATATCATTGATGTTTTTTAAAAAAAAAAAAATTGAAAATGATTTAAATCGCTGCACATTTATTACAACTATCGGCTCCCTCTTTTAAAGGGAAGTCATGCAGCCTGCCACTATTGCAAGGTTTGCGACGATAGTCGTAGTGCTTGTGATAGTAGGCATGGCTGTCAGCGCATTCATAAGGAAGGAATCGGGTGGGTAAACCCCCCCCAAAATTTGATTACAATGATATTTTTATTTTATAACATTTTCAATAACGTTTTCTCAAAAACTGTTATCAATACAAATCACAATGTGATTTTATAAGTTCTCACTGCGATATATCATTCAATCTTTCAGTTATATATATATATATATATATATATATATATATATATATATATATATATATGTATATGTATATATATATATATGTATATGTATATATATATATATACATACATACATATGTATGTATATATATATATGTATGTATATATATGTATATGTATATATACATATATGTATATGTATATATACATACATATACATATATATACATATATGTATATATATACATACATATGTATGTATGTATGTATGTATATATATATATATATATATATATATATATGTATGTATATATATACATATATGTATATATATGTATATATATGTATGTGTGTGTGTGTGTGTGTGTGTGTGTGTGCGCAGATCTAAAGGAAATATAAAAACATGCACAGATCATATACACAATCTTTTAAGGCTTCCAATTTTAAGAGTTTTTCTATAACACATTTATTCTCTAGAAACAACTAGAAGGTGTAGACAACTAAGCACAAGCTTTTTCCAACCTTCTAGATGAGTCATAACATTGTAGATGCCATGTGCTTAATTTGTGCGCTAACCCTCGTGTTGTTGACATATGAGAAATAAAAGGGTGCGTTAACTCCAAGGCAAGCTTATAACTTTTATTTTAATTATTTATTTATTACTTTATTATTATTATTTTTTATTATTAATTTTTAATTAATTACTTTTATTTAATTCTTTTCTCAATTAATTCTCATTTAATTTATTATAATCAGAATATGATATTATATTAATTTTCCTCCAAATAATTAATTTATTAGTTAAATCTATTTATTTAAGACTTAATTAATAGAAAAATTCACCATAGACCTCCAAGATAAAATATGAAAACCCATCATAGAACAATCCATACAAAATCAGTCTAAAGGGTTAAAAATCATGAATTATGTCATCTGAAACATTCGGAAGGTAAAATATCCATATACTTGTCCAATCTTTCTAAGACAATGGTTTAAGGGTTTAGGATTTGGACTTGAGAATTTATCTCCCTTCTCTTATCATTGAGATAATGTAATAGGGTATGCTCATCTTGGTAATTCAAGGAAGTCGATACTCGGTACCTGCAACCTGCATAAAAACCATGCATATATAATATATATATATATATATATATATATATATATATATATATATATATATATATATATATATATATATATATATATATATATATATATATATATATAATGTTAAGCTAAATAGGCAATGGCAAGAAGTGGTGCTTCGTGTAGATCTCGACTAGCAGGTGACTATGACTCCCTTCCTTAACCACATCAGAAACACCATACAATAAGAACAATCACACACACCATACACATGCAAGTATGGGGTAAGTATCCATAATAAAACACATGTGATAATAAATCATCCAACTACTCATCATCAATAACTGAAAGCAATGTAATGATCATCATGTATACATGAAATGTAAAGTCTAAATGATCTCATCATATATCAACTGAATCCATAACATAATGTCTGATAGTCTCAAAACACTACTATTAATCCATCAACATAAAACTAGTCTAACATAGTCTTGTAATAATAGCAACAATGAGTCCAGAAAGATGTGAATGAGGGCAGGCACTACATCCACCCCCCCTTGGGTTAGGCTTACTCCTGGAAGCCTATAAACAAGTAGGGATATAACTCTCATAATTTGGCTGCATTCTCCCAAGTAGCTAAAGAATCATCATTAGGATCCCATTGGACCCTTACCTGCTCGATGGTTTGACCCCTGAGGGTCAACCCCCATTACTCCAGAATATGAACCGGCTCCAAAGCCAACTACCCATCCTCTACCTATAATGCATTCCAATCAAGAACATGTGCAACATCAAGAATATACTACCTAAAAACTAAAACATTGAAAACATCATGAATGCGAGCAACTAGGCCAGTATGGGTGGTAGAGCAAGGTGGTAAGCAACTAGGCCAGTCCTCTCAAGAATCTCGAATGATCCCACAAAGTGAGGTGCTAGCTTAGAACCCTTTCCATATCAGATTAAAATCTTTCACGTACACACTCTCAAGAAAACCTTATCTCCCACAACAAACTACTTATCTATCCTATGTGCATCAACATACTATTTCTGCCTATCCTGTGTCGTAGTCAAGTGCTCACAGATACACACTACCTGTTGCTCCATATCATGAAGCATATCAGGACCCAATAGGATATGATCCTCAAGACTATCCTAACTCAAAGGTGTATAACAAGGATGTCCATATAAAGCCTAAAATGGTGCCATGCTAATAGAACTGTGATACCCATTGTTGTAAGAAAACTCCACTAGGTAGAGATAGTCCTCCCAATGTGTCTGCCTATCCATCACATACATCCTTAACATGTCTTCCAAAACTTGATTTACTCTCTCTGTTTGACCATCTGTCTCTAGATGATATGCCAAACTAAAATTCAATTGTGCTCCAAGATCATGTTGCAGCGATGTCCAAAATGCAAATGTGAATACAAGATCCCTATCAGAAATGATCTTCCTAGGAATACCATGTAATCTCACAATGTTACGCATGGAGACATTAGCTACAGAAGCTGCTATGTAGGAAGACCTGATTGGTGAAAAATGTTCCACCTTAGTCAACCGATCAACAATGATCATGATAGCATCATGATGATGAACAGTCATAGGTAATCCTACTATGAAATCCATGGAGATGATATTCCACTTCCATGAAGGAATGGGATTTGGCTGCAAAAGTCCAATCGGGTGCTGGTGTTCTGCCTTAACTCTCTGATGCTCAAGACACCTAGCCACAAAATTAGTGATGTCTCGCTTCATCCCAGACCAAAAGAACAAATGTCTCAAATTAGCATGCATCTTCTTGACACCTAGATGTGCCGAGTAAGGTGTACAATGGGCTTCTGCTAGAATCAGGGTGCGAAGCTCATCCAGTAAAGACACATAAATCCTCCCCAAATGTCTCAAAAGACCATCTAACTCTTGGATGTAGCCTACGAACTTACCTTCCAAAGGTCTTCTCAAATCTATTTCTCTACACACCTCATGATACCAAGAATTCATAGGAAGTGCCTGAAGAATTTGACTCCTCAAATCCACACTAAGAGTCATAGATGATATCACATGTCTCCTATGAATCAAAGCATCTACCACCACATTCTCCTTTCCCTAAATGTACTATACCTCAAAATCATACTCGCATAGAAATTCCATCCATCGTCTCTGGCAAACATTCAAATTAGGCTAAGTAAAAATGTACTGAAGCCTACAATGATCACTATGTAACTCAAATCTATGCCCCAACAAGAAATGTCTCCACCTTATCAAAGCATGAACTACTGCTACTACCTCAAGATCATGCATAAGATAATTTAACTCATGATCCTTGAGCTTGCATGATTCGTATGCAATCACCCGTCCATTCTACATCAAAATTGCCCCAATCCCTTCAAGAGAAGGATTTGTACACACCATGAAATCTCCCTCTGGATCAGGTATGGCTAAAATCACTACACTAGTCAACAGATCCTTGAGCTTCTAAAATGCTTCCTCACATTTCTCTATCAATATAAACTTGTTTCCTTTCCTCTGAAGGGAAGTGATAGGATGTGCTATCTTAGAGAAGTTTTGGACAAATCTACAATAATAACCAACTAGGCTCATGAAACTATGAATCTCTAACACATTAGTCAGTGTAGGACAATCTACTATCACCTAAATCTTTGTAGGGTGCACTGAAATACCATCACCTGAAATGACATGCCCCAAATACTGAATCTCAAATTTGAAGAATTTTCACTTAGCTACATTGGCATAAAGCTGATTGTCTCTTAAACACTATAAAACCAATCACAGGTGTTCCTTATGCTCCTTCTGAGTCTTAAAATATATCAATATATCATCAAGAAACACAAGTACAAACCTATCAAGATAAGATTAGAACACACCATTCATAAAACTCATGAAAACTAATGGAGCATTAGTCAACCCAAAAGGTACCACTGTGAACTCATAATGCCCATAGTGAGTTTGAAAAGCAGTCTTGTGAATGTCAACCTCCTTAATGCAAAGCTGATGGTATCCTGACTTAAGGTCAATCTTGGAGAATACTGTAGCTCCCTTGATCTGATCAAATAAGTCATCAATCCTAGGCAGAGGATACCTATTCTTAATAGTCACCTTATTCAACTATTTGTAGTCAATATAAAGAAGCAAAGAACCATCTTTCTTTTTCACAAAGAGCACTGGAGCTCCCCATGGTGATACACTAGGTTGAATGCTCCCTTTGGCTAGAAGTTCCTCTAGCTAAAGACGTAACTCACCCAATTCCTGTGTAGTCATATGATAAGGAGCTTTAGAGATAGGCTCCGCTCTAGGAATCAGATCAATTCTAAAATTGATGTCCCTTTTCAGAGGCATGCCTGGAATCTCACTTGGAAAAACATCTACATACTCCTATAAAATAGGGTGATCTAAAGTCTTCCTCACGGGATCTTCCTCATCAAGATCATTTACCATAATAGCAAATATCTGACATCCCTTACAGAAACCCTACTTTATTTGCATAGCAAAAATCATCCGCAGAGATATAGGCCTTGGTATCCCAACTATCTTCACATCATTCCCTTGATCATCTTGGCACATAATCATCTTCTTCCTACAATCTATACTAGCTCTATGAGATCCAAGCCAATCCATCCCCAAAAACACATCATAAGAACCAAGAGGTATGAATTGAAGGTCAACTATAGTATCAAAGCCTCCTAAGCTAGGCCCACACTTATGAACTACATAATCTGTGGAAACCTTAATACCTGAGGCTAGTTCCACTTTCCAACCATGATCTTGCTTCACCGCATCTAGCTTATAATTAGAAACTATATATGGTGAAATAAATGAATCTGTAGCTCCTAAATCAAACAATACTAAAAGAGATATACCTCAAATAGAACCTATGGTCTCAACCATTGTTTCCCGATGATCTGCCTGATGGTGATCTACTGCTACAAACACTCTATGAGCTCTACCTACATCACCAACTGTAGGCTCTAAAGCTATTGGCCTAGGTCCTAAAAATTGATGTGCTTGTTGTGGACATTGAGTTGCATAATGTCCAATTTATCCACCTGAAAAACATTCTATATTTCTACTAGATCCTTTACCCAAGGGTGGTGCATTTGATTGTTGATGGCTATTCCTGCTAACAAACGAATGACTACTTTGAGCTAGCTGATTTGGTGGATTCCATTTACTACACTGAGTATTGCAGTTGTTCTTGGAGTTAGAACCTCTGCCACCACCTTGAGCCTAAGAATTTGATCCCTTCTACTGTTGCGTCTGCTACTGATATTGTTTCCCTTTAGAAAAAGAAGGCTTCCTATTACCACTTAAATTGTAATTACCTTTAGATCCTGATGCTGCTAGTGCTCCTACAAAACCTCCTTGACCAAGGTTGGCACTTTGCTCAACAACGATGGCTTGACATACCGCATCCTTGAGGGTTTTTGGCTCAAATACCTTGACACCCCCAATTATACAGTTGTTGAAACCCCTAATAAAGTGTTGTGTCAACTAAGCTAAGTTTTCACTAAATCTTGAAAAAGACATGAGTTCATAAAATTTGTGCTCATACTCAGTCACTAACAAAGTATACTACCTAAGATTATGAAACTCATCTGCCCTTTGCTACCTCCATTCCTCTGGTAGGAATCATTCGCGAAAACTCTCTAAGAATAGTTCCCAAGTGACACTGCTCATATCAATACCCAACTTCTTCTCCTTAATTGTCCACCAGGTGGCCCCAAAATTTTCCAAATAGGTAATCACAAATCTTGCCTTAACATTGTTGTCAAAATCCTGCATGGCAAAAATCTTGTTGAGGGCAATAAGCCACTATTTGGCCACATAACTAGAACCTTGCCCATTGAAAGGCTTGACCTTGGATCTTGAAAGATCCTTCATTTGAGTAGACATAATGGACCTCTAATTATCCTTTCGAGGACTCCTAGACTTGGGTCTATGCTCTTGTTCAGTCTGATGTGCTTTGGGCTGATCTTGAACAAGAGGTAGACAATCAAGGATGGTATGCATCAACTGTCTCAGATTAACCTCTTCAGATTCAGCTTGGTCATCTCTACATCTCTTATCCTACTGCTCACTAACGTGCTCTTCTTTACTCTCTTCATGAGTAGTATCACCATGAACAGACTCATGTATATTGATAGCTCTGCCATGACCATGACCTCTTCTATGGCCTCTACCATAGCCTCTAACAGAAGACCTCATCCCAGATACCATCCTACAATAGTACAAAGTCCTATTACAACCAAGAAAACACATGTTTGCAATAAAATAAGTCCAATTTTAGTTTTTCCTATGTTTAGGTTTAAGTAAGATTTTAGTTTTGAAAACTAAGTGTTGAAGTATGAAAAATATACAAGTAGTAGTACAAGTTTAGTTCACCTAGTTTCAAGTTGAAGAGATACACTTAATATTTTAAAGTCCTAGTTTGTTCTAAAAAGATACCAAGAGCTCCCAATGTAGAAACTTAGGCTCTAATACCAAATGTAACACCCCACCAAGGGATCCAAAGAATTAACCTAAAATTTCACTAAGTTTGGTAGCATTTTTTTTCACATGAAAGTAAAACCATTTACAACTGATACATAAATAATGGAAGTAATAGAAATGTCCATCTAGAAGTAAACATAATAGGTTACATTCTTTAAGGATCCCTTAATGTTGAATTACATCTAAATCAACTAACATTATTGAATCCTTCTAATACAATAACTACATGAAATAATTATGATACGTCCAATGTTTATGCATTACATTTCTAAATGCTCAATCATCCACTGTACATATCACAGGGTATGAAAGCTTAAAAGAATATACATATGTGAAATAAGGTACATCATCCTACTCTAATCCATGATGCAACAATGTAAATAAAACCACATGTCATACATGATACATCATCATAGAAGATATAGACATCCAAGATCAAACATAATAAACTAAATGCACGGTTCCTCCCAACCGTAAATAGCATCATTAGACCATTTTGGATCCTAGCCATCCCTCCATGCGTAACATTCCAAATCACTGAAGAGATCATCGATATTAACATAGTAGGAATGTCACACCTAACATACTCCATCATATGCAGAAAGTAATCTAACATGCATAATAAGCATAAAATAACATCATCTAACATATGCTAGTCATCAATGAAATGATACATATCCACCAACATAAAGGATGCATCAGCCACAATGTCTCAAACAGATCTAAAATGAAAAGAGTGGAAAAACACTACCATCCGACTGCATGGAACCTAAGCGGTCCACTCCCACCGTGCTGAGGAGATAATCTGAAATCCCAAACAGGTTAACAAATCACAAGGTATAAATACTTACTAAGTACAGGAATCCTAAAAGTAAACTAACTCAAAGGTTCCAATCATAAAATTGACATCTAATCCCAGAGGCACACAATGACATGTACAAAACCTACTATTCAAGCAGGAAAGTGTCATCACATTTATCATGTAGAAGTTACCCTGGCACTTAGCTAGGACTCCATGGGTCCCTACTAATCCTTATGTAGCCACTACTATCCTCTCATAATAACAAGGCATACTATGGAATGCAAGGTCACAACCAAGCATTCTCTCTACTCCCATCCTAGTCTGTACAAGCACTCAAGGCATGGGCACGAACAAAACAATTATCTTATTAGGTTCATTAAGTCAATATTAGGTGAGAATGTTTTCACTTATTAAAACAACTTACAATGAGTTACCTTGGTAGCCTCTTAGGGCCCCGACCCCCATTGCAATCCACTTCCTGACACTACAAGTAGATAACCTACCCTAAGCTCATGGAATCATAAATCACCCTAGTCCTATACAAGCGAATAGAAAGAAATACCAAAAATAATCCACAATAAGAACATCAAATAAAAGCATCAAATCTCCATGAGCAACTTAAAGCATCCATAAAAAACCATGACCACAACAGTTCTCTATTGGCAACCAAAGGTGTCACTGATAATCAAAAGTATCCATTGGTTCTCATTAACCAAAGTATATCTCAAAATCATACTAATCGAAGACTCCAAAATGGTTGAGTCAAAACACGTCACAACATGAGATCATAAATAATCATATCAATCCCATCATGGTGACTGGAAAGTAATCCAAAGATAACTGATTAATGACTCAAAAATGGTTAAGTCAAATGTCTCATACATAAGAATCTCAGCTTCACACAAGAAGATTGGAAAATAATAACAATCAGTAAAAATATTTCATAGAGCATTACATCACATAACCATAGTTGGGTTTATAAAGATTGAAAATAAGACATCATCATGACATCACAATCATAAGCTCTGAGCCTCTGGTAGACGTCTTATAATTGGTCAACACTAGTCAACCCAAAACCCAAAATAGAAGCATAAAGAATATGCAATGCAAGCATATGTTTTGGTTTTGCAAAAATTACATAATTGAATTAAGTATGGAGGTATCAGTTTTTGTTTCCAATTTTAGATATTGAATGGAGGAATGTTTTGCATGTTTATCCTAACCCATGTATTTTTTTTATGAATTAAAACTTTTCCCTCTAACCCTTAGAATTTAATTTTCTAAATGTTCTAAGAGGTATATGTTATTGTTATTTTGATAATGAATTATCATTTTTTTTTAAAAACTCCATTTACAATTTTGAGAAGGACTTAATATTTCATAACTTAAATATTATAGCTTTCAATTAACCTTAATTAGATTAAGATCTAATTAAGTAAATTATTTAATTTAAAACTATATTATTTATTTAATAATTTTAAAGTAACTTGAAAATTAAATTTTTTATTAATATAATATATACACATATATATACAATGCATCAAATTATGTCATAAAATTGAATTATGAATTCAAACCATATAACCTATGGTTCATATCATTGATGTTTTAAAATTAAAATAAATTGGAAATGATTTAAATCGTTGCACATTCATTACAACTATCGGCTCCCTCTTTTAAAGGGAAGCCATGCGGCTTGCCACTGTCACAGGGCCTGCGATGGCAATCGCAGTACCTACAATAACAGGCATGGCTATCGACGCATTCATAAGGAAGGAACGGGTTGGGTAAACTGCCTCCCAAAATTTGATTACAATGATATTTTTATTTTATAACATTTTTAATAACATTTTTTCAAACGCTATTATGAATATAAATTGCAATGCAATTTTATAAGTTCTTAGTGCGATATATCATTTGATCTTTCAATTAAATAAATAAATAAATTATATATATATATATATATATACATATGTATGTATATATATAAATGTGTATATATGTATATTTATATATATGTGTATATATATATGTAGAGTATTGTACTATAGCATATATATATATATATATATATATATATATGTATATCTAAATGTATATGTGTGTGTGTGTGTGTGTGTGTGTGTGTGTGTGTGTGTGTGTGTGTGTGTGTGTGTGTGTGTGTGTGCTGATCTGAAGGAAATATAAAAACATGCACAGATCATATACACAATCTTTTAAAGGCTTCCAATTTTAAGAATTTTCCTATAACACATTTATTCTCTAAATTTATCCATTAATTCTTCTAGATTTGACTATAAATTTTAACCCTAGTCCATAGAATTCTTAGATCTATGCTTGTGGGGTTTCTCACATAAGAAATTTAAATATCCATGACAAGAATAAAAGAATTGGAACATTCACACATAGAATCTTTAGAAAGTATTCAGAAGACACAAAAAAGACAGGAAGTGCGAGAAGAGAAAATAACATAGGTAAAATCACAAGAATCTACTTGGGTTTTGATTCTAATTTGCTTCTCCTTAGAAACTGCAAAGAAAGCTCCTTCCTTCTCCCATGTTTCCGAGTCCTCCAAAAATGCTCTCCAAATGCTCTTTGTAATCCTTTAGGAGTGCCCAAATATAAAGGTCTCTCAGGAAGCACCTAGAATGTCTCTAGAAATAGCTAGAAGGTGTAGACAACTAAGCACGAGCTTTTTCCAACCTTCTAGATGAGTCATAAGGTTGTAGACACCATGTGCTTAATTTTTGTGCTAACCCCTATGTTGTTGACATATGAGAAATAAAAAGGTGCGTTAACTCCTAGGCAAGCTTATAACTTTTATTTTAATTATTTATTTATTACTTTATTATTATTTTATTATTATTATTAATTTTTAATTAATTACTTTTATTTAATTCTTTTCTCAATTAATTCTCATTTAATTTATTATAATTAGAATATGATATTATATTAATTTTCCTCCAAATAATTAATTTATTAATTAAATCTATTTATTTAAGACTTAATTAATAGAAAAATTCACCATAGACCTCCAAGATAAAATATGAAAACCCATCATAGAACAATCCATACAAAATTAGTCTAAAGGGTTAAAAATCATGAATTATGTCATCTGACACATTCGGAAGGTAAAATATCCAAATACTTGTCCTATCTTTTTAGGAAAATGGTTTAAGGGTTTCGGATTTAGACTTGAGAATTTAGCTCCCTTCTCTTATCATTGAGATAATGTAATAGGGTATGCTCATCTTAGAAATTCAGTAAAGTCGATACTCGGTACCTTCAACTTGCATAAAAACTATGCATGTACATACAATATATATATATATATATATATATATATATATAATGCTAAGCTAAACAGGCAATGGCAAGAAGTGGTGCATCATGTAGATCCTAACTAGCAGGTGACTACGACTCCCTTAACCACATCAAAAATGCCATTCAATAAGAACAATCATGCATACCATACACATCCAAGTATGGGGTAAGTATCCATAATAAAACACATGTGATAATAAACCATCCAACTAGTCATCATTAATAATTGAAAGCAATGTAATGATCATCATGCATACATGAAATGTAAAGTCTAAATGATCTCATCATATATCAACTGAATCCATAACATAATGTCTGATAGTCTCAAAACACTACTACTAATCCTTCAACATAAAACTAGTCTAACATAGGCTGGTAATAATAGAAACAATGTGTCTAGAAAGATGTGAATGAGGGCAGGCACTACAAGTCACGTATGTCATTGTGTATAGTCATTAACATGACAGTGCCACATCTATGGTCCACATAGACCACATGTTAGTAGTACAATATGGTGCCACATCACTTGCCACATAGACTATCATATAGTGACACATGTGCCACCACATGTCATAAATTTGTACATTTTGTATGTTGATTGAGCAACTCATAATTCCATGTCAGTAGGGGTCAAATTTTTTTCTGACATCAACATTTTGGTAGGTTAAAATTTATGGTCATTTGATCATCAAAACCAAGGATTTTTTAACTACAACAATGGCCATTTGATCATCAAATTTAATCACATAGTTTTCCTCCCAGACCCCTCCTCATATTGCCTTTTGATTTGGTAGCTTGAATTTGCAAGCCCATAACTCAAACATTTGGACTTTGATTCACATGCAATTTTAAAAAAAAATTGGGTAAAGTATTGTTCCTTTCTAGTGGTGGTGTTTTATTCTAGTTTTGGGGCAAGTATTTTTCAAAAATTGCATCTTTTGGCAATTGTACTTATCTAATCCTGAATTTTACAACTTGAAACACTATGGACAAAAAAATAGGTTTTATTTTTTTTGAAAGTGCAATTTTTGTCTACTTTCTAGATCTATAGTTAGATTCTAGGGTTGTGTGGACAAAGAATTCACTTTTAGAACTAGGGCATTTTCTACATTGTATTGGTTTCATTTCTTTTCAAAATTCCTGTATCTTTGAGCTAAAGTGCTTAGTTCTAGATTTAGGCCTCAAAAGGTAGTTGTAACAAGAAAAATTAGAAGTCCACTTTGTTCATTTTGACAAGTGTCCCATTTTACATGCAGTGCATATAAATTGCCAAAGCATTTTTTTTAGGGGGTTATTTTGATTGAGTGAAAAGTAAGGGGGGGGGGGGTGTATTACATTTTTGTGTCTCTTTGGTGTGCTCTTTACATTTTTGTATCTTGGGTCCACCTAAATGTCCACCTCTAACTTCACACAATTATCCTACATGGAAAGATATTGCTTGGAGTAGATTAATGGAAAAAGGTTATAGTCTTTATGTTGATGTTACAATTCCTAAACTGACTGATGCTAAAGAACTCCTTGAATGGAAGAAACAAGATTCATAGGCTTTAAGAGCTATAAAGAATTGTGTTCATAGAGATCTCTTATGTCACATTGCCAATTGTACAAAATCCAAACCAGCTTGGGATAAACTTGCAACATTATATGGTAAGGTGGATGAAGAAAAGGGATTTCAGATTGAGGATGATCTACTTCTCTTGGATCCAAAGGATTTTGACACAATTTAGGATTACATCACCAAAGAAAATGAGTACAGGGCACTACTTAAAGACTATGGAAATCCCATGAAGGATGAAAATTTGATTCATCACATCTTGAAGAGGCTACCTTCAAATTATTCCTCCTTTGTTTCAAGTTTCAATACTCATAGGTTAACCATGGAAAGTGCTTACTAGAATCTGACTTTTGATGCTTTTGCAAAGATGTTGATTTTTGAACAAACTTACTTGATGGAATTATGACTTCTTACAACATCAAAGACCAAAGCCTTGGTGATTAGTGATGAGCACAAATCAAGGCAAGGGGGAAAAGTTCTAGCAACAACAAGAAGAAGCAATGGAAGTAGAAATAATAGTTTGAGAGACAACAATCCTCCTCCCAACAAGGTAGTTCTTCTTCTAACAAGAACGGAAATAGTGATAAGAAGGAGAAATTATTTTGTGCATGTTGCAAATACCCAAATCATGATGAGCATCATTGCAAGATTAAAAGAATCAATGAGTTAGAAAATTTACTTAGGAAGAACAAGAGTCAAGTGCTAAGTACTTCCAAGGATTCAACTCTACCCACTTCAAAGGTAAAAGGGAAAGCACTTATGACAAACTCAAGTTCTTCTATGGAATGGACACTTGACTCAAGTGCCTCCTACCATATGGGTTCTTCAAAGGGAGACTTTTCTTCATTGAAGTTGTCATAGGTACCACACATCCTCATGGGAGATGATACTAAAATGGAAGTTGAAGGAAAAGGACATGTGGAAATGGAAAATGGGGAAGTCAAGGATGTTCTATATGTTCCAAATATTAGCTCCAATCTCCTCTTAGTTTACCAAATCACTCACCTCGAAGATGGTCACAAAGTTGAGTTCCTTCCAGATTTAGTGATGGTACATAGTCTTAGAGATGATTCATTGGTTGTAGTATGGAAAGTCAATGATGAAAAGAGGCTATACTCTTTCTCCCACTTTGTGCATAAGTGTTCTTCTCAAGCCTTTTTGACTCACTGTACTTCAAAAACTACCTTATGGCATGAGTGGTTTGGTCACCTTGCCTTCCGTTACCTTCAGCAAATATTCCTTAAACACATGGTCAAAGGTCTACCTAACATCAACTTTTCTAAGGGTGATTGTTCATCATGTTCAGTGGATATGCATCTTGAGGAGAAGTATGATAAAGACAAGTCTTCACAAGAACCAATTGTTCTCTAGTTAGTTCACATGGTTTAGTAAGACCCTTTACAGTGACTTCAATTGGTTAAGGCCACTATATCCTTGCTTTTGTTGATAACTTTTCATGATTTACTTAGGTCTACTTCCTTCAGCACAAGAGTGAAATGGCTCAAGATCTTCAAGCCTTGAAGACTCATGCTGAACACAAATCTAGGAAAGCCATCAAGGTACTACAAGTGGACAATGAGAATAGATATGTGGAACAAAGACTTAGAGACTTTTGCATACTTGAGGGAATTGATCTTCAAAATCCACTAGCTTTTAGTTTGCATAAGATAGATGTTGTAGCATTGAGGATTAGGACTTTCAAATCCATGGCAAGTTTCATGATAAAGGCCAAGTCTCTTGATCCTTCATTAGAATTTGAAGCTATTAGCAGTGCCACTCACATATTTAATAGGTCTCCTCATATTGCCTTAGATGGGAAGACTCCATTTGAGGCATTGTGCAACAGAAAATTGGTTGTTAGTCATTTTAGAGTCTTCGATTGTCCAACATGTGAAAACCTATCTTCTAGGGGATGCAAGGCACTAACACCTAGGCCTTATACTTTCATTAAGTATGAAGATAGAATGAAGGCATATAGACTCATGGATCCAAAGACACATGAGATTTTTGTGGTGAAGGATGTACACTTTGAGGAAAGTTCACCTAGCTTATCCTTTACTCCTCTCTTCACTTCATGTACTATGGAAATTGATAGTGACACCAGCAATAGTGAGAGGTCATGATATTAATCCAATCTACATGCATACATTGCCTCAGTAACAAATCTAACACAACATGGTACATGTTGTCTTCTAGCTCCAACTTTAGATGGTGACTTCCTAGCAGAAATTGCAAGTTTGTTCATGGAGTCACATATTATAGACTTGGGAGATAGTCTTGATGATTTTCACCTTCTCTTTGATGAGATAGATCCTTCTACAGTTGTTGCAATGGTTTACTCTGACCCTAATGTCCATTCTCTACATGATCAATCTTCACAAGTTGGCATGATTGTGGATACTTATGTACAATAGTTGGACGATGTCTCTTTGTCATTGGAGAAGATAGTTCTAGAATAGGTTCTATAGCTACTTGAGTTTTAGGGCTACCATCCATCTTCATGGTTGTACCTTTTCCTTTGTTTCTTCCAAAGGGGAGGAATTTCATTCTACAGTCTTGGACCAGCTTCTACATTGGAGCATCTTTCACTAACAGACACTCTTCCTTAGGGGGGAACTACCTTGTCTCTCTTCCTCTTCTTTCTTATGGGGGACTTTTTCCTCTTATGGGAATGTCTTTCTCATTTCTATTTTGTATATATTGGATTTATGTTGTAATGGGGAGATCTTGATTACTCCATGCATCCATGCATCCCTTTTCATATCTCTTTTTGGGGGAGGGTTTTTACCAAGAGGTTTTCCCTCTTTCTTTTCTTTATGAGAGATTTCATATCATTATGTACATGGGCACCTAACATGGCCTAGTAGCTGGGACTCATCATGTATTTCATCCTAGTATTTGTAAGCTTAAAGGAATTCCCCTAAGTTTCACTTAATGGGGGGTTTTGGTGTAAATAAGTATTTACTATTTATACTTAATTAAGTTTACTTATGTTAATGAATATTTTTATTATTTATTTATTAGTCACCTAGGAGTATGCGTACTCTTGTGAGTTGTCATATTGACAACACAGGAGTTCACACCTCTTTTATGCACATGGTGTCTACAACCTTGTCATTCTTATCCACTCATCTAGAATTATGGATAAGGCATGTACTTAATTGTCATGATGCTTATCTTATGTCCTAGTTCTTTCTAGAGACATTCTAGGTGCTTCCTGAGAGGCCTTTATATATAGGCACTCCTAATGTGTTTGTATATACTGAATAGAGAAATGTATGAGGACATACTCTGATTAATTGAGCATATCTATTTTTGGTCTATAGTTGTGCTTGTGTTGAGTTCTATGATCTTGGGTAAATATTTCCCTATGGAAAATTCTTAAAATTTGAATTCTTGAAGTGCTAAATTTCCTAGAATCTTTCTCTTAACTTGGAGAGGTCTAGAACCTATCTCAAATAAACCATCACATATATTTCCTTATATCTTAAGTATAAGGATTTTTTTCCTCAACTCATACTTAAATGATATTTTTTATCCACCTTATAACTGATCTATTTTAATATGGTTATATGTAGACCCAAAAAGGTAATCAAAACCATATTTTATATCATTTCAAAGTGTGTGCAAACACTCAACATTTTCCATGCAAGGAAAAAACCAAGATTCTTGTGCAAGTCAAGATTCTCTCTTGTGTAAGCTTTCCCAATGGGTCACATGAGTTTTTCCATTAGTTGTACATGCTCATATTAAACTTCATTTCTCTATGTGAGGAAGTACATACTCATGTGAGAGAATGTATGCTCGTGTTAGGGAGAATGTATGCCCATGTGAGACAAGAAATTCTCATTGAAGGAACTACCCTTCCTAGGTGAGAAATGCTAACAATACATCAATAGGTCAAGAAGATAATGCATAAAAAAATGAAACCTCCACACTAAGGAGTACCAGATCCACATAAATCAAAGAATGATCACTCAACAACATAAAGGAGAACAAATATCTCTAACATCTAATGTATAGAATCTAATGTAATCATGTAGAAAGAAAAATTGCAATGAACATACATGTGCATAAATCAACTATCACAAGAATAAATGTGCAAGAAACAAAACCACAAAACTAAAAATAGTAGTACTCATTTCCTCCCAACCATAATGGAATCATGTGACCTCAAAGGCCCTAGCCATACCCCCAAGCATGAATCTCAAATTTCCACCAAAATAGCTAAAGATGTCCTATGATATCATTCTTACCAATAACCATCAATTAAAAACATAAGAACAAGTACATCCAACATATTAATCTACCAATAGCATCACTAAACCAAAGTAGTGGTAAGAAACCTCATCTAGAAATATGATAGAACATCATGATAAAGGAATGCATCAAATAACATACTAATCATGATCTAAACATGATATCAAATGCATCCAAAGAAAAACATAAATCATATGATAAAATACTCTAAACAAAGTACCAAGTGAATATCCAACACCAAAGTCAAACTAGAAGTAGACCATCTTTGTACACTAATCCCCAATAGTGTTATAGGTAGCTACACCTCCCAACCTCATGATACCCATAGGTCTACACCCACCATGCTCATGGAGATAATGATCCAACCACAATCACATAATACAATCACCCAAGCCTAACACACATGCCAATGAGGAACATGATACCAATATCTATATGATCATGAAGATGATGCAATACATCATGTCACTAGTTAGACCATCTATGGGATAAATATGTAGCGATTGTAGTGAAGTGTAATTCTCTTGGCATTGGGAAGCCCAAGATATATCTAGTGTGAAATGAATCCCTTAAGAAACCATCACACTATGCGGAATGAATCTCTTAGGAAAGCATCACACTAGTGTGGAATCAATTCCTTAGGAAACCATCACACCATGCCCTTAGATTAAATATATAGGTGACAACCTTATATTAACTACTTAGGTTTTCACTTATCACTTGTTAGAACTTTTTTATGCTACCTTGTCAAAATACATATCGGGGTATACAAGAGAAGCCACCCCACACATCTACCCTAAATACTCATTCTTATCACACAATGAGTGGCTAGAGGAAATGCAAGTTACCAACCCAACCCCAAATGTAAAAATCTGACAATTAACCTATATTTGGGAGTTTGGGCCTCAAAAGACCTGTCATATGCACATGCTTGTGTGTGGGGACAACCAACTTCATGAAATTATCACATAATACCAATGCAAGGTTTGGATATGAGAAATGCCACAAAACAAAAAGTAATAACAATCTCACTCAACCAAGCTGTATTTGGGAGTATGCATTCTACATGAATCCTAATAAGGCAACAAAACACCCAACATCAAGAACTTGCTCAATCGGCCTAAATCTAAAAGTATAAATTCTATAGAAATCCAAATACAAATAGAATAAAACCATGGTCATATTGGAAACCTATAATTCATTCCAAATCAATGACCAACATTTGTGCCAAGAAACACCCAACGAAACTAGGTGGCACACAAATTGAGGCAAAAGAAAAATGCTCAAAGTTTAACTTTGACAAAAATAATCAAATTAAAAGTGTTTTTAGAATGGGGTATAAAAAACATGATATCAAATAAATTTGGGGTTTGGATTTCATATAAAAATAATCAACATAATGGTCTAAAAACCCAAAACCCGAAGTCAAAAAGAAATCAAATGCTCATAACTTCCCAACTGGGTTGATCCAAAATATAGGAATGGAGGGAACACTAGCTATCTACTTCCTATAAAACTCCTATAAAATATAGACTAAAATATAGTCAAATTGTAAAAAGGGAGAGCCCTACCCGGTAGCTAAAAGGTTAAATATGATAATTATCACAATAAAGAAATCACTTCACTAAAGTTGCCAAAAGTCTTGCAAAATTAAGGTCTCCTTGAGCCAAATCCAACCAAATCAACCTCACCCTAATCCCACACCCTTAGCTCCCATAACAATCAAAACTATAATTCCTCCTTTAGAGGTTTAGGATTTTTCTTTCCAAAATCAAGTTTCAAAAGTGGGAAGTGAGAAAGAACTCACTTTTTTGGGATATATATTCACTTTAAAAGTGAAATATTAAAACAACAAAATAACTAGCTCACTTAATTAATTTCTTTTTTGACCTAG
Organism: Cupressus sempervirens; assembly: GCA_028749045.1. Taxonomy (NCBI): domain Eukaryota; kingdom Viridiplantae; phylum Streptophyta; class Pinopsida; order Cupressales; family Cupressaceae; genus Cupressus; species Cupressus sempervirens. Next base: position 407,002,604 of record CM053786.1, read on the forward strand.
AAAAAATTGGGCAATTCCAATTAAATGAAATTCAACTATGGAAAAGCTACTAGTAATTAAAATAATTAAAATTCCTCTAAGTCATTAAAATAGCAATAATTAAATAACTTCCATGACCATTGTGGATTCCTAAATGCATAGACACACTCATAGGTAGTCACAATGCATATTGAATATGGATTTATTAAATCACTAGAGGATTTAATTAAATAATTAAATAAAATATGTTGCATATACAAGGATGACATTTTCTAGCTATGAACTATTATATCACTAACTCCATGTGCCACTGCTAGGGATATAAGTCTTCTACAAAAAAAAAAACACAATCAAGTGTAGATGCACAATATATAATAGCTGAAGAAATAATTATACAAAATCACATAATTAAAGGATCAAATTAATTTTAGTACAATAATCTATTTAAATCGTTCATTTTCATAATAGTAAAAGATTAATGCAAAAATGATGTAAATATTCATAACACAATCACATCACAATAAACCCAAAAATATCTATTGATAATCCTCAACCATAAGTTCAAAAATTAGGTATAAACATAAACAACCAATTAAAGCAACAATATAGTCAAATCAACCCAAGAGTATAGACCACTCATGGGTCCCAACCATGATCAAGTAAGAAGTAAGATCATCAAGGTAGCATCCATCAAAATGACTTACAAAAATCAAATGGGAGAGGCACTACACTTATATTTCATATTTTTAAATCTCATACCCCAAGCCCCATGGAGTTAAAGTTGTATAGGAATCAATAATTGAAAAATTAGAAGAAAATCTAAGCATGGATGCAACTTTCCCATAGAAGTGACAAGAAGAGAAAAAAAAAATGCACCCAACTATAAAAGATCAAATCCAAGAGATTTTATCATTACAAGAAATGAATAGGTATGGGAATACATTATCATCATGCAACAAGGCCCAACAAGTCTCTCAACATTAAAAAACTATTCCTTGTAATATGTCATGGTCATAAAAGATCAAATCACACAATCTTAACCCACCCATGTACACCTATATAGTTGAATTGCATGGAAAAGATAAAATATTCCCCAAAGGGTGGTGGGCCATTGATGTAGATCTTTCCATTTATGCTACAAAAATCTCCCAATGAATGATTAAAAAAACCATTGATGAATAAACCTTTTATCTAATAATTGACACATTTCCTAATGCACAATGGAAAAAACAACAAAACTTTCACTATTTCATAGGCCACCAAAAATGAAATCTATAGAATAGCACAATAGGATAACACATAACTTAGAAAAAAAATATACCAAGCTATTTGGCCAAAGAAGAGATGGATTCAACAATCAAGCTTCTTGACAGAAGAATAGATCGAGCCCCTTAGTTAAAGAATTTTGTAGACAACACTACAAGTAAATTGCCAACTAACATGTTAACCCACTACAAATAATCCAACTCATTGAAGATCTCTTAGATAAATTATCAATGATAGGATAAAGGGGGAAAAAAATAGCCAGTAGTAACCAAGTACCACTACATCAATTAAGATAACATGAAAACTGGTTTAAAAGTGTTCAACAATATAACTAAAAGTAAAGTTGGGTAGGCACTACAATTCCTAAGTGATTTATAGTAAACAAGATCTCTATTATGTGGTAGATTTTATTTAGTAGGTTTGATGGTTTCTTGATTTCTATCATCATTTATCTTCTTGGAGTGATAAATTATTCTTTCTTTATGAAAATTCTTTCAAATATGTCACTAGGAACCCACTTCAAAGTCTTGGCTTCTTTTTTGGTTGCAATATTATATAATATCTAAAAAGTTGCATCCAATTTGTGAGCATCTTCCTCATTCTCTTCTTCCTTATTTTCTTCATCTTCATCATTAACTTGATATGTTTCTAGTTGATTCTCATCTCAAGTGTTCTTATGTTATAAAAGGGGTTTTCTCCCTTTTTGAAGTCTTATCTCTAGAGTCCTCATCTTCTTTAGTAAAGGACCCACTTTTCCTATCAACAATTTTTTTATCTGGTATACAACATGTTTGATGATTGGTTCTTCTTATGCATAGTATATTTTTAGCATGAATGTTGATGGTATTCCTTTGGAGAACTATCCTAAGCATTTATATAACACTTGAGGAGATTGTTAGCATGATTGACATGTTGCATTCATGACTATTTTTGTTTATGATGTTAACATAGCATTATTTTTGTGAAGATTGATAGAGTAATAGATAAAGAACAAGGTCATACAAACTATGTATTGATGATTAGGTCAAGGGTAGTTAAGAATGTGTTCTACACTATATCCTAATGATGTGGATAAGTGCACATATGGAGAGTTGAGAACATGTAGAAGATGTGCTTGATTTACAAAAGATAGTTTGTAGACAGAATACCTAATAAAAAAGTTTTGATGATTAATTTGTATCTCTTAACTGATAGAATCATGATACATGCAATTAGACAGTGAAAACTTAGATAGCTTGATCATGATATCAAAAAGTAAGCAAGGTTTAAGGTTGCACATGTAGCAAGTTATAAAGACTATGGGCTGATAATATCATTTAATTATAAAATAATTAATTATATTAAAGAGGTCCTTTTACAATTAATTGGAAAAGCCTCAAGGCTGACTCAAGAAATTATTTTGAAGATAAAGTATAAAGGAATGTTATTTTCCTTTTAATGAAGTGTGATTTATGTATGAAGTGTGAATTGTGCAAGTGATATGTGAATTTGGTAAATGCGTATGAGCTATCAAAGGGATTATTTGGATGTGAAATTGGTGATATAGTATTGAGATTAGAAGAAGATGAGTCTAGTGAGAGGACAAACAAGGATCTATACATTTTTTTTAATTTTTTAAGAAATAATATGGAGATCAATTGGATAGTGAGTTCATTAATCTTACTTGTGAAGCTATTTGGATATTGGGTCCACCTACCTTCTATAACTGCTAACAGGGTTGGAATTTGTTACCATGGATTCAAAGTCTCCCAATAAGGAATGATATGTATTGAATGTATTTGATTGGATCCTAATAGAGTCGATCTTCTAATAGGGCACATTTATATTAGTAGATCATTTTGTGTGTACCATCCCCATAGGGGTTTCCCCTCTAATCAAGGGTTTCCCTAGACAATGTATCTGGTGTAATTGTGTATGAGTATCTTTCTATGGTTGTTGATTATATTGTTCACATGTTTAAGGATTAATAAGGTTGATAAATTTTTTAATAGTTGGATAACTAATTCACCCCCACCCCTCGCCCCTAACTCTTAGTTATCTTGGTGGATTTTACTTTGTAATAATTGGTATTAGAGCTTCAAGTCCTTCAAGAAACATCTTAACAACTTTAGGAGATCAATAGTTGGTCCCTTCATAAAAGAAAGTCTAAAGTTTGATGGAGTTAATTTTGACATTTAGAAGATGGAGTTCCTTAGTGAGATGTCAAAATTATGTACATAATTGAACATTGAGCTTCTAGATCTAAAGTATTTTTGTTGCATTCAAAATGATAAACCTACAAATGCAAGCACAAGTGAAGATAGATATCGATCTGAAGAAGACAAGAGGATCAAAGTTTGCTCTGCTTATAAGAAGAGAGTCAAAAAGTATAATTATTTTTTCTTGTTTGACATGTAAATAATTTGGCCATTTTTCATCTGGATGTCCTAAGAGAGCAATGAAAACTAGAAATAATTTGATTTTTTAGGGGGATGAAGAATTTAAAGAAAGCATGGAAAGATTCTTGAATGATAACAATAATGAAGATGATGAACTTGGATTGGTTGAGGAAGAGGATGTAATAAAAGAGATAGCTTTAGTGACTATTGTTGATCCAAAGGCTAACCATGGAAATATTGAAGCTTTCTTTGAGACTAATAAATGATGAATGATGTTCAAATTATTGAACAATGAGAAGAATAGAGATATAAACCAAGATAAGTGAGAGCTGAAATAGAAACTCCTACAATGAACAAAAATTTGACAAAGAACCACTATGAGAATCATAATATTGGAAGTAAAGACAAGAAATAGAGTACATGAGAAATTATATTTTATTTCTCAAGTTAAACCTAAGAGAATAGATGAGGCATGCAAGGATGATCATTGGATTCAATTATTGAAGGAAGAACTAGATTAGATTAAGAAGAATAAGACATGGGAATTGGTTTCTAGACCTAAAGACAAGAATGTTATAGGAACTAAGTGGGTATTTAGAAACAAGATGAATGAACAAGGTGAATTTGTGAGGAATAAAGCAAGGTTGGTATGTGTTAGTGTTTGAAAATGCAACTAGTTTCAAATCACCCCGATGAGAACACGACACATCTAGGGGTAGTTAACTCCCATCTTCAACATTTCATTTCAGACACTGAGCCAACTATAAGGCTTGACCCTTCTTTTACTTCAAGCTCTAAAAAACCTAGGTTAGTGGACCTCAAATTCAATTAATATGGTACCAATTCCAAAAAACATATTCTTGAATCTATTAAGTAGATTTAACCCTTATATCTCCTAATAACTCATGCAATAACAAAGAAGTGTAGTAGTAAATTACAACTCTATGAAATGCACAAGCTAAGTGAGGGCATCCTTTTTAGCTCTTCAACATGAAAGGGAAAAACATTTGATTGATAATGTTGAATTTAGAAAAATCCTAAATATGTAGGAGTAAGAACAAATTGATCTTGTAGCTAATTAGTGCCTTATCTATTGGGAAATTCCATGAATCTAATGCATGCATCTATGATATCAATGACATATTTCATACACCAAGACATCAGATGTATCCTATCACTTTGTGAATTAGACATTGATGTTCTTCGAGACCTCATTCTCATGAAATATCCTTCTCAAATAATCAACAACCTTGTCAAACACATCAAGCATTTACTTTGCTCTTTGTTCCAACAACAAAATATATTAGACATACAACCTTAAGGGGATGTAGATGATTCTTAGTTCTTTATCCTAGACTACATAAGACTGCAAATTACTGAGATAGGAGATGAGAATCAGAATAAAACTAATGAAATTATTGCTCATTTGTATTCAATTCCTTAAAATAATACATTCAAATGCATGAAAAACATAAAAAACCTAATAGATCTAAAATTATTCTATAATTTTCACTACTACTATTCATATAAGAGAATTATACTAAATAAAGTGGTGTCATAGTAGGGAAAACATATCGAAAAATGGAACCAATGGTCTCACAATGAAAAACTAGAACCCCTAATGATATCAAAGCAATGAAACTTTTTCTTCCCAAAAACTAGAACCAACACAAAGAATAAGAAAGAGAATGATATAAGAGGAAGGAATTCTCAAATCTATTGTGAAGATGACATGTGTCCACTTGACAAACCTCTCCTAGTAGTGAAATGACTCTCTCTAATCTCTCTCTACTACTGGTGAATCAAATCCTTCATCATTCTGCCTTCAAAAGTATAAAGTATCTCAAAATATTTGATGAAAGAACATAACTAATTTTGATGTCAAATTTGAACTCAAGGTAAAAGTGAAAAATTAGTTAAATGGCCTCTAGAATGCAATATAATCTTTTCCAAATTGTTTTTTCCACATTCAGGCTTTAGTAAGTCTTCATATTTTCCTTTTAACCAATTTTGATGATCAATGATGAATTCTAACCATTTTGCTAAGAATGCCCTAGAAAATATAAATCTACTTATAGCTTGAACCAGTGATCACCTATGCAAAAATTGACTTCATATTCAAAAAATCCATTTCCTCTCAGTTCCAACGGTATATTAAAGTCCATATTTTGGATTAAAAATGCCCCTATTATGCTCCTTTGAAATTTAGGCTCCTATTCATGACCTTCATAGCACTATATTGCATAAATTTATCGTTTTATAAAGTCTGAACTATATGGTAAATCAAAAATTTATTTAAAAGGAACTTGCACATGATTTAGGGAAGACATAATAAAATATTAAAATTTTGACTTTGCAACTTCCCTCATTTTCTATCTGGGTCAAACTTGCTTTGACCACCCTCACCACATGTCTCATCTTCTAATTAGCTCATTCCTATGCTCTGTCAACTGATTCCTCCAACTGGGCACCATGCGGCATCATTTGATTCATCCTTTCTTTTTCCATATTAGCATGCCATGTCATGGTCACTATGTTGCTATCCTAGTCAGCATTTTACCATGTCATTAGTGACATAGTAACAAATTGACACATGTCCCCTACCACCACCTCAGCACCTGATCATCAGTCCACCTCACTATGCCACATCAGCACCATGTCACTGTCCATGTTAGTACTAGCTGGCCGATTGCCACGTCACATGGTTAACTTCCTCGCAACTTTTCCTTGGCGAGATAACAACTACCATCAGATCTATCACGTGACTTGATCTAGTGCATCATTGAAATCTTGATCCACCATGTCACCTATAATCATAGTCTACTCGCTATATGCTACCATGTGTCAAATTTTGGTTTGTCAAGTCTCCTGCAACTGAGTCCCACATCCTTCTCACCAAGTTTTGAGGTTTTTTGGTAGGTTGCTATATCACTACTGAAAAACCTTGTCATTTTCTGGTGGTGTAATACCATCTTACTAGATTTTCTATTTTTCCAGTGACTTTTGATCATGCTAATGTCATCCTCTTAGTCTACATGTCTTTGTTCAAAATTTATTTTCTAGCTGTCTCAAGCTATCCATGTCATCTAGGTCGAGTCGACCAAGCAGCTACTACCTTTACAAAAGGCATCTCTCTTAAAGACACAAAATGTTCCCCACTTTGGCAATGTGGGATAAACATTTTTCATGGTTTTTTTCCTTTACTTTGCACTTTCATGGGGCTTTCATGGGGTTCCAACCTAGCTCTTCTCATTTTAGAAGATTCCCTGGGGATTTCTTGAAACCCTTCAGTAGACATTAAAAGGTGACATCTAATCATCAACCATTTTTTTTGACATATTTGATCAATTATAATTGTGTGATGTTCCTACAATTTAATTTCTATATACATCACTAGAAGTCCCCTTATTTGAAGATTGTGCATCTAAAGTAGCATTCAAGGTTGGGGGTCTTTGCCTTGATGCACTTTCTTCCTGAACACCCATACCAAAGGAAGCCTCTAGGTCATTCTCATTTCTACATTTCCTCTCTCTTGCTCTTGTAGTAGCCTTTTCTCTACCACTTGCTCTCTTTCTTCTACAACTATGTTTTTAATGTTCCTCCCTTGTTCATTTCACATCTAGACTATACATTCAAGAAGGTAAATTAAAGATATTTCTTCTCTACTTTCTACATTACTTATACAAATGTCCACATGGTTAATATGTATATTCAAATCAAAATTTTGAGTGTTACCACTTTTAGTGGCTTTGACACCTTCAAATTTTGATATCTATTTCCATTCTCATTTGAAAGTTTCTTGGTTACAATGCATAAAATAGATAAGAAATTGCATCTAGGGTGTGGTGGATGAATCTCCATGTGGAAGGCCCCTTTTTATGTTATGCTTCATGTTAGGCATCTACTCTATTTCTCCTTTTCTCTTGCAAATTCTCCATTTCCCATACCATGGGCCTCTGATTGTGAACCTCCATTTTACACAGTGGTCTCCTCTAGCTTCCTTTAGCAAGGGTTCTTTTTCTTGACCTACAACTTTTCCAACCACATGTGTTCTTCTTTGCTCTTGGAGCTCTTAACAATGTAAGTGGTGATCTTCCCTTCTATGCATGGGTCTTTCTTTAGCAATGGCTTCAAAACTTACATTCTCCAGCTCCCCTACAACTTGGAGAAAATGCCATCATCAGATTTAAACTTTCCTATTTGGCCTGAGAGATGCCTGTCTATGTAAGGAAGATACCTTTGTGGGAATGAGTACAAGGTATTTTAAAACCAAACATCCTTATTAATTGTCAAAAAATTACTTGTCCCCATGCCACCATCATCTATATTGCCATTGGAATACATGATTTTTCAACAAAATAGAACCTCTTTGTTATACATTTCTAGCATCTCAAAAGTCTCATGATACTTAGAACATGGATGTTTTCTATTTCCCTTTTTATTATATGAACTTTCCTCTTATTTAATTGTGCATAACTTTACACTTTTAAAACATCCTTTATTCACCCCTAAACCTATCAATCTTGATAGAGTTAGTTGGGCCCCAAAGTGGGTTCAGCTAAAACAAATTTTGTTTTCGAACAAATGAACCTTCAAACTAGCCTGTTGATTATCTAGCATTGATTTTAATCAAACTGTCATGTCCAAACTTACAAGGTAAAAACATAACAAATTTTTTTTTTTTTAAATTTATCTAACTCATTATGATTTGACGATATGTATCCCATGATTATACCCTTTAACCTAGTACATACATTCTACTTGACCAAAAACCCAACCAACAAGTATGATATACTATTGATGCAAAAAGATTCACGTAACATAAGATATTCAATGCATCATCTCACTAATCATTTAACCCTATCATCCCTAAATTTTTTTAATAAAATAATTTACCTTATCCTGTTATATATATAACACTATGTATGTTTTTTTTGTTTTGTTCAACATACCCTTTAAGATTATGACCCTTAGATGAAAGTTTTTTCAAGATGCATGTTTAATAGTGGATCTTCATCATGATTCACATATCTTGTATGAATGAAAAAGTGTGTCAATGATATAATCTGATACCTAAATCCTTACACATAAATATTTATGACAACTATAAGTATATCATTTAATTTATTATTCAATGATTCCACTATACTAACCACATAATTTTCCAATTTAGTTCAACTCTAGTTACACCAACTACTAATTTAAGTTATCTAACCATATTATTCCATAACTTGAATTATTTACCATGGCTATAACTTACTTTAACACTATTACTAAATATCAGAAAAACTAACTACATTAATTTTACATAATATGTAGTCCTAACCCCTAAGTTACTTCCTCTAACCAATCACTAATACTAACTAATATTATTATTATTAAATTTCAAAACCTTCAAACTATCTACTATATTTTCTACTTATGTCCTATCCATTTATCCATCCATATTAAATTTACCTAGCACTACTTTACTTGCTTTTGATGTCACACTATTAAACTATCATATATTGAATTTACATTATACTATTAAACTTACACATTCTAAATTAAAAATTTTACTATTAATCTATCACTTATTAAATTAAAATTCTACTACACACATGAATTCCTAGAAATTAGATCATTGCTACACTCAACCCCCTCACCCCCATCCCATCATACTTCCCTCCCTCAACCCAAGGCACTCACATTGTCAAAGGCATTTATTTTTCTTTTTAGCAAGTATGATGCAAATTTTGAAACTCTATAGCCCTCCTTACTTGGTGTTGATTCCTCCTACCAATGATGTGATGTTGCTTTAAAATAAAGGGGTCTATGTTTTAGTTTTACTATGCTTTTCACCCAAAAGAGGGTAAGAACAATGTTCAATCTGCTGCCATTAGTCATAGTGGTTATTAAATTCCAAGCACACTTCCTATGAAGAGAATGGGAGATTGATGCCAAGGTTGGCGGAAATTGGGGCCACTAATCATGTGGCAACATTTCCTTTTCAAATCCGCTAAAAAACTAGTCACCTAGAGAAGTGGGTTTGTCCCAAGGTAAGTATTGTAGCATTGCACACTTGCACCCATGGCATTAAGGAGGGTAGGGAAAATGTGGGGTCCACTGGTTTTTTTCAAAAGTTGATACACTAAATTGTCCTTCTTTTTGATGAGGATGACACGTAGAGCTATATGATATATTATTTTATTTTATCTTTTCTATATTATTATTGACAATTAAGTACTTGAAGTGAATTTAGATTTATGTCTTGTCATATTAATCTACTTAACCTATTAATGCCTTGCAAGGGATTCTAAGAATATCTGTTGAATATTTAATTAGTCTGTAATAGACCCAAGACTAATTTTTTTGGCATTCCCATAAAAAATCCAAATAGGTGAATGGGAACCTACAGAAAGTTATGCCTTATGCCTTCATACATTCTATATCATCCATTTTGATTATTATTATTATCATTATTATTCTCTTCTATAATTTTAGGGTACTTGTAACAGGCTATTACAATGATACATTAAGGTTATTAAATATGTTAAGAAAGTCTAAATTAATGAATTTATTGATTCATTTGCACAAATAACTCAATACAAAGACACATACAAAAAGCATGATAGAAGTCTTAGGTGAAAAAAATAATTTAATCTAATTTGTGAGTAATGAAATGTGGTAAACCATCTACTCAAGATCTAACATTGCATTCACATGCAAGGATCCAATACAATAATGCATATACACTTATTATTCAAGAGAGTTGAAATGATAATATCATTCCATGGAACTGATTCTTCTAATATGGCTATTCTTCCATGAGAATTAAATTCAATCTTGCATTTTTCATAGAAGTAAAAGAGCTCAATAACTTTAAGATCCAAGATAACTTATCTTCCTACACACAATACATGCTTACTCCAATAATTCTTACAATGCACAAAAGGTGGTGAAATATTTGTAATATAACAACATAATGAAAATGCTATTCACTAAGCATAGATGTTTCACCAAATCTCCTTGTCAATGAGAAGCAATAACACTACTTTTGGAATACATTTAAATTCCACAACAAGATGTATTTTTCTCATAGCCTCAACTCTAAAACACCAAAGAATGTTTTCATCTCCTATGCACACAGAAAGACAGTAAGAGCTCCAAGGTTTTTTTCAAGATCTTCCAATAAAGATCTGCAAACAAGAAATAGAATTTTTGAACCATGGAGGCTCACCTCCCAACCTAGGCCTCAAGCAGACCACCCCCTCGCCAAGGGAAACAAGGCTCAAATGGGATACATCCAAAACAATTTCACAAAACAAGAACAACAAGAACACAACATTTCTGTAACACACTTACAACCCCAACCAAGGTTTGCACAATGATTCACAAATGGAATCATAAACATAGGGTGAAGGTGGGCTTTCAATTAGGAGACTTTCCATATCATACCATACCTGTAGCAACAATTTACATGGCTTTTTGGGGCTTTTGCAAACTTCCTCCAAAACATACTACCATCAAGCATAACATCCTTGAAAACCCATACCCATAATCTCTCTTTCTACACCATCATTTTTCTTATCATCCCAAAAACAAGATGTGAATGAATATGGCATTCAATGGAGCCTATACTCCAAGGTTCTCAACTATATTTCAAGCCCAACTAACCCCTTCACCCAAAGCTTCTCTTCCCCCCCAACGATGAGTGAAGCCTTCACACCCATGAAAAAATTTCATCATTCAAACAAAACAAGGAAACCAAACAAGAAACCTCAAGAAAATTCATGAAACAATATACACAACCACAACACAACATAACAAAAATATTTCAATGACAATACATGATTCCATATCACACACATAGATCCTACAAGAAGCACTCTTACAATTTCCAACTTCAACTTCATGAAATGGAGAAAACATGGCATGAAGCACTAACCTCCTTCCAAGCTATGATTATCAAATGGTGATCATGATCATTCCTTCCTTGGCTTCCAAGCTTCTTCTTCCAAAAACCTATTTGCCTCTACAAATAGAGAGTGGGTGGACAACAACTAAGTTTTGCACAAGCTCCCTAAAAGGACCTCCACTTCCATCCCCACCTACCACTCTTACCCCCTTGTACCTTTCTAATAATGGAGAATTAACCAAGTGGAGGGGTGAGGCAAGAAGTCATGTGGCACTTTAATTTTCGAATTGGCTTGAAAATGACTAATTCAAAGGGTCTCCTAAGTCCCCTAGGCCAACTTATGGTTATATTTACACTCCCAACCATTACTACTACCATGTGGATAACTTATTTTCACCAAAATAACACTTGGGAACCACTTTTAGTCTCTCTAAAGTTCCTACAAAATTTGATTTGAATTTTATCATGAAGTCGACTCATCCTAACACTCTTCAAGGTGGGTTAACTTAATTTCATAATGGGGTTAAGTTTAGACTAAGTGACTTCATGCCCAAAATCCTACCTAACATGTCATTTACACATACACAACATAGGTGTCAAATGACACACTCACCCATTAAATAATTACACATCACGATGACATGTCACTAATAACCATGAACTTTAAACTTATAACACCCATGCAAAATCACATTATGAAATAACACATTACAATGAGGTTTTGAATCTTCCAAAGATTCACCTTGGCTTAACCGTGTTCACATAGGTTTGAACCTTGTTTCTCCAAATAATTTCCATGGTTCAACTTTCTTGCACACTCAACTTAAACATCAATAGTCCAATGAAATAGTATAAAAATACATACAAATAAGTGCAACATAATCCAATATCACATAATTCGCTTAACATATAAAATTAACTTTCATCTAATCATTTCCATAAATATTCAAAACATTGTAAAATCAAAATATGTGTATCAACATTTATCTTTCTGAACATAATGAAATTTCCATTCTAAACTCTATTACCATACTTATAATCATGAGACACTAAAGTCCTATCTACTAAATCATTAAAACATGTAAAATGAACCTTAATATATATGTCCTAAGTGAAAATTACTAATATGCAGACTTGTTAACTAGTATACTTTCAATCAATTTAAACATGTCGACAGTCTTAGCAATATCCGTTTATCACATTATGAGGGGTTTGTGTGTGAAGTTCTAGGGTTAATTCCTCATATTGTTAGAATGTTTCCATACTTATGTAATCATAATTTAAAATGAATTTTTGAATGTAATCATATGTCTTGCTGTCATTATAACCCTACATTCATTGTTGTCCTCATTAGAGTAAATGTTAATTTATCTTTCCTTTTTACCTTGTAGATCATACCTTGAATCTCGTGACCAAGTTCCCAACTTGAACACATCGAGTCTCATTTTCATGTGGTCTTATCTTATCAACCTAATGTTATTGGATAGGGTATCCACCTTTCAATAATCAAAATCTACATCAATCTCTGATAGGACCTCATAGATCATTGCTAATAATGAGAATGTTGATCATGACCTAATTAACTCCTAATCATATTCATTCCTTACATTTATAATATGGTATGAAGGTGGGAATTACACAAAATCCATCACTAAAACATCATTAAAACTCATTTTACCACTTATCTGCAAACTATGACTTTCTACTAACATGACCTATTGGGTAACTTTAAAAACTGACTTGAACATCTGACCAGGCTCTGAAATTGAACATACCAATTCTCTATTCTATAATCTTACACCTAATCTCATGATGAATTCTCATTCAAAAGATACTGACTATCAAAGTTTCCCTCCTAGAATCACCTACAAGAAAACATGTTAGAAAACCATAAAATGCTTTTGGATTCGAGTTCAAAAATTGGGTAAACTAACACTTGGGGGGATGGAAAATGGGACATTGGTTCATTGTCATGACAAGAGTATAAATCTATGATTTGGGCTCATGAAAAATAAGTAGGTTCAAATGATGAGTGGTCAAAGTGGGCTACTTAGATTTTGTAGACTGGAACAATGTCAGAAAAGCATTTTTTGCAAATGGAATTGACCTAGACAAGTGTGTAAACAGATTTGTCATGACTTGAAAATTAGCTCACTCAAAGAATTTTCAGAGTAAAACATAGTGGTATAATCCATTTGACCTCACCTATCATAGATTTTGAGATATAACATCACAAATAGGGGTTTCAACAATCTGCACTTCTTGACACTAGTAAAAGGTTGCAAGTTGCATTTGGAATCACATTTGAAAACTGATCAAATAGATTTTTCATAAGCTCAAAATTAATACATAGCAATTATTTGATGTCTAAATTGCAACACAAAAAAAATTTAATCATTTTGGTCAATTGGGTCAAAATTATAACATGTCAAACAGGGCTTCCTAGAATTTAGAACTAATTGCATCAGCATGACATCAATAAATGACCAACTTTGAGGGATTCAAAATCTAGTCAAACATATTTGAAATGACTCAAAATTTGATACATTTGATCTATGGTGTAGAAACTAGACATCCCCAAAACAAAAAATCATGGAACATTATTGGGTGCAAGATATTCAATTGCAAACATGGCCTCCTATCACTGTTTAACACTTTGGTGAAAATGTAAAATTTTAAATTGCTCAAAACGAGACTTCACAGAATGACTTAGAATGATAGTTCATCATTGTGGAAAAATTATACACACTAAATGCATGGTGTTAGAAACATTAAACACTTCTTGGGCCTCGAAAGGATAGTCAGGTGTATATACATTAAAAGCATTTATAGGGCCTAAATTTCTTAATGGTACTCAAAATTGGGCCTACAATTTTGAGCCCCAATAGTATGAAAAGTATATTCATATAAAGAAGGTAAAGATTACAAAGAAAAATATGTCCCTATTGCATGAATGGAAGTAGTAAGAATTTTCTTAGCATATACAACAAATTAAAAGTTTAAAGTGTATCAAATAGATATTAAGTCAACATTTCTAAATGTAGAACTTGTAGAAGAAGTCTACATTGAGAAGCTTGAAGGATTTCCTTTGACATAAGAAAAGGAAATGGTATGTAAATTGAAAAAAGAATTTTATGGTCTAAAGTAAGCACCTAGAACCTAGTATGCAAGGTTGAAAAAATATTTGGCAAAAGTGGGTTTTGCTAAAGGTACAATAGATAGTAACTTGTATTTGAGAGAAATTGAGAATGGATTGTTGATAATTGCAATATTTTTTAATGACATAATCTTGAAGGTAATTATGAAGCAAGTGATAAGTTTTCTAATGAAAATGAAAAGTGATTTTGAGTTGATTATGATTGATGAGATAAAAATTTTCTTGGGTATATAGATTGTACAAAATAGTGATGGTATTTTCTTGTCAAAAGCTATGTGTTTGAAATATTTGTTGAAATTATTTGGTTTGGAAAGTTGTAAGCCTATTGGTATACCTATGATAGATAGTCACAAGCTATCTAGCAAAGATGAGACACCTACATTTGAGAAAAAGTATAGATCTATGATTGGAGGTTTGTAATATCCCACTTACACTAGACTAGATATAGAAAATATAGTCAAGATATTAAAAATATTTCAAGTTGATCATAAGGAATATCATTATGAAACAATAAATATGATATTCATATATCTAAAGGGTACACAATTTTTTGACTATGGTATGATAGATCAAGTGATTTCACTTTGTGTGCATATACTGGTGCAAATTGGGTAGGTAGTATGGATGATAGAAAGAGAACTAGTAGTGGAGAATTTTTTCTTGGAGGAAGATTGGTTTCTTGCATTAAAAAAGAAATAATATTGTCTTACACAAAGTAAAAAAAAGTATAGTATGTAGTTGTAGCAAACAATTGTAATTAGATCATGTGGATAAAGTAGATGTTGAAGGATATTGGGATGGAATTTTTTGAACATGTTGTAATTCATTGTGATAACACAAGTACAATGACTATATCTAAGAATTTTCTATTGCATTCTAAGAAAAAACATATATCTATTAAGTATAATGTTTTGAGGAATAAAGTTGTAGAGAAAGAGATCAAATTAGGGTATGTAAGTACAAAAGAGAAGATTGCAAATATCTTTACAAAGCCCTTTCCTAGACATACATTTGAGTATTTGCAAGGTATTCTTATAGTTATGCCCCTACCTACTTCTAAGTAGATGATGTAGAGAGCACATCAGCCCTATGATACATTAGAGCACTATTATTTGATTGGACTAAATCTTGATACTTTCTATATAGGGGAGTATCTAATATGAGAAGAGTCAGCAAAGAATCTTAGTAATTTATTTAGAACAATGCCTTTGGAAGTTGAGCTGATTGAAGACTTGGAGTGAATGATTTAAATAATGAAGACTTTGTCATTGATGTTAATGGGGGAGAAGTATAAATGAAACAAATCTAATATGAATGGAGAGAATATTGCATACAATATATCTCCTATGTATGAGGGAGAAGTATTGCTGATATCAATGGGGAGAAAAAATGAATGGGGAAGAAGTTGTGAACAATTAATTTCCATCCATGTAAGATTGTTTAAACATAGATGAAGAAGTTGTTCTTGTAAGTGAGAAGTGTAAACAATTGATCCCGATCTATAAGATTGATAAATCATAGACAAAAAAGTTCTATAGTGGATTTCAGATTTGATTGATGAAGAGGTTTTGAATACAAGAGAGCAATAGAATAGAAGCAAAAACAAATTTTGATTTGGTATTCTTGGAACTTAGATGTTTTTCATCTATATTTTCATCAATTCCAAAGGGGGAGATTGTTAACATTATTGAGATGTTGTATTTGTGACTATGTTTTTCATTAATGTCAACATAGGACTATTTTTGTAAACACTGACAGATTAATAGATAGAGAATAAGGTTGTATGGACTATGTATTGATAACTAGGTCAAGCACAATTAAGTATGTATTCTATTCTATATCTTCATGACATAAATAAGTGTACATACAAAGAGTTGAAGAAATGCATAAGATATGATTGATTTACAAAAGATAGTAAGAAGACATAGTACCTGATAAGAAGATTCTAAAGATTGATTTGTAGGTCTTAATTGAGATAGAATCATAATATGCACAGTTAGATAGTGACAATAGACATCTTGATAATGGCATCAACAAGTGTGCAAGGTCTAAGGTCACACATGTGAGAAGTTGTAAATATTGTGAGCTAATAGTGTTGTTTAATTATAAAATAATTAATTATCTTAAAGAGGTCCTATTATAATTAATTGGGAAAGCCTCAAGGCCGACTCAAAGAATTATTTTGAGGATAAGGTATAAAGGAAGGTTATTGTCCTTTTGATGAAGCGTGAATTTTTCAAGTAATATGCTAAGTTGGTAAATGCATATAAGTGATCCAAGGGATTATTTGGATGGAAGGTTGGCAATCTAATATCAAGATCATAAGAAGATAAGTTTGGTCAAAGGATAGAGAAGGAGATATACATTTATATTATTCTACAAGGAATAATATGGAGATCAACTAGATAGTGAGTTCAATGATCTTACCCCTAAAGTTGTTTGGACAATGGGCCCATCTTCCTTCTACAACTTCTAGTAGGGTTGTCACAACTCCTAATATGGTCTAAACCTCCTAACATGGATTCAACATCTCGTAATAGGGAGTGATATGTACTAAATGTATTTCACTGGCTCTTAACAAAATCCATCTTCTAATAGGGAACATTTATATTAGTACATCATTTTATGGGTACAATATATTGGATACAATTGATTAATTGTGTGATGTCTTTGATGTTACACAAATCTCATATCATTGTTAGTAATTGCATGCCAGGCTCACTTGGGCAGTGAAGATAGTTTTCTTTATCTATTGAGCATTCTTATGGTTGCCTAGTTTAGAAAGCAATGTCTACCAAGTTCACTCAGGTGTTGAAGAAAAACATGAAAATGATGAGTGTTAACCAATCTCACTTGGTTAATGAAAGAAAGTTGAATGGAACTAGTGCTAATCAAGTTTATTCAGTTACCAAAAGATTTTTTCAAGTTTGCAGTGTTAACCGAGCTTTTATTGGTTAACATAAAAAATCACTTTTGAGTTAGTGTCTACCAAGTTGGGATGGCTAACGAAGGATTTTATTGTTTTTTCATATTAAGATCAATTGATTTATTTATTGATTCCAGCTGACTATGATGATGAATATTAATTATTCTATGTTGTTATTGAGCTGACAATATGAAAGATATAAATAAAAGGTCATGACGTGGTTTGAAAGTATGTAAGTTGTGATGAATGAATTATAAGGGATGAAGAGAGGAAGTGAATTTGAAAGATAAGAAGAATATCCTTGTGGAGTAGAAAAACTATATTCAATAAAAAAGGATTAAGCACAAGATAGAATAGAAATTTGTAATCAACAATTTAGTTGCATCTAAATCAGGGCAATTCATTGTTACTATCTAACCATTGTAGTAGTGATCAAAATTGATCTGAATTGTTTAATCAATTTAAAGGACAATACTGAAATAATAAATATTGGTATTGTACATGCATAATAAACAATATCAAGAAATCAAATCATTCATAATATTAAATAAAATTTCATACAATTGTGGACAATCTTGTAAGTGAGATGTATGCCTGCAAATCATTCAAATTTGGACAAACCGATGGAGGTTTTGTGCATTTGAGCTCATAAAAATTGGGCTATCCCTTGAAAGAGATGTATGCACATAAATTCTATAGGAGTTGGACAATCCCATGGTCAAGATGTGTGCCCATGAACTCCATTTATAAGATCTAATATAAATTGGCAATCTCAGTGAACGAGCTATCTCTCCATATTATTCTCTATTGTTCAAATCATCTTGAGTCTCTTTATACATCTTCAAGGAAATTGAAAGGTCACTCCATCTATATTCTTAGTAGAAGTTGGATGGAAAAATTCAAATTGAAAAGTCATTCACAATAATATAATATGATTTAATATAATATGCATGTTCAATTCTAATCATTCCTTCCCTCTTACAAGAGCCAATGGGCCCCATTGTATTATCACTTTTATGAGATATATACTTAATAATGATTCTACCATGTAGCCTAAAAATGAGTTTTATGCATTATATCATTTTTGTCTTTCTGTTTACCTATGGAAACATATCCAATCATGTTATTGTAAGTAAACACATTATTTTCAACTCCACAAATTCCCTTCTAAAATGTTTTTGTCATTATACTTTGTTCTAGAAATTGATACTACCTTCCATCGATCTTTGAAAACAAAATCCAAAGGTTCATATCCTCTAAAATTGAATAGCATTAATGACACAAATGCCTGAGCCTCACTATTTCAATGGTATATGGTTAGCCTTTGCCACTAATCATCAATACACTCCCTTCTTTGCTACAAAACTTGCACCTCTAAACAAGATGTACTAGGCGTCTACATTTGGGGAGCTCCACCATTTCTGACAAAGTAACACAAGTTTCTTTCTGGCTTACTTCTCCATAGTTTCCACATTTTAGATTGAATTAGTATGAGATATCGGGATCATTATAGCTACCTGAGGCTCAAAATTGGTGAGATTTCCAAGCTCCACTTTGATTTCCAACAACACTGGCACCATATATTTTTTATTTATTGATGCAAGACACCAAGTTTATCTCTAAGTCTTTTTTTCATTACATCCTTTGAGACTTCACATCCAAATCCATTAAATTGATTGACAGATATACTATACATAGCCTTTATTATGTCCTCTTCATTTCCCAACATAGTAGCGAAACATTTAATATAATTCTTTAACTATCCATCCTTGGGAACTTGGAAAAACTCCTTGGGAGACTCCAAAATTATGACAAGCCAATGCTCATTGTCGCACCTTGGGAACAACACACTTAAGTCTGCAGGAGGCCTCTTTCTCCTTCTCGGTTGGATCTAAATAAATATATGATCTTGTAGAAAAGGAGCATGCAATCCCATGATCATAGTGGTGTAACTAATCATCACAAGGGTAGTAAACACTTACATGGATTTGGAAATTATCCTAAGAAAATGGTAAAAGACATCAAGCATGCACTAGATGATTGTGAGGGATGTTGGGTTTTTGGTGTTCTAGATATTCAGAGGGTTGTTGGAAACTTCCATTTTTCATGCATGGCTTGAATATTATTATTTCTCAATAGATATTTGGGAAAGCAACATGTGTTAATGTTAGTCACATTGTTCATGATCTTTCATTCAAGAAAAAATACCTTGGAATACACAATCTTTTGAATGGAATTGTTTGCATTCTTCTAGACATTAGTGGAAGTTTTAAATATTATGTGAAAGTTGTACCTACCCAATACAAGTATCTATCATTCAAAGTTTTATCAACCAATCAATTTTTTGTGATAGAGTATTTTGTTCCAACAAAGTAGTATGAAAGGTCTTGGTTAGCTATATACTTTTTATATGATCTTTCTCCAATTACTATAACCATTAGGGGGGAAGATGTAGTTTCACTCATTTCATTACACATCTTTGTGCTATGCTTGGGGGCACATTTTCTCTCACAAGAATGTTGGACTAGTGGATGTATCATCTTATTGAAGCTACAACAAAATCTTCAAATCTAAGAATTTACTAGTAGTTGGAATTAAGAGTGATACTGGTATTTTTAGAGATCTATTACAACCATACATAAAGAAGCCTATAGGATGGATGAGGAAACCAAATTTGAAAACTCTAGTTAGAAGAGGAATATGAACCTAGCTATGATACCACTAATTTGAATCATTTTAGCAATTTAGAGGACAATAAGATTTGATATAAATTAGCAATCTCAGTGAACAAGCTATCTCTCCATATTGTTCTCTATTGTTCAATTCATCTTGAGTCTCTTTATACATCTTCAAGGAAATTGAAAGGTCACTCCATCTATATTATCAGTAGAAGCTGAATGGAAAAATTCAAATTGAAAATCATTTGCAATAATATAATATGATTTAATATAATATGCATGTTCAATTCTGATCATTCCTTCCCTCTTAGGAGAGGCAATGGGCCCCATTGTCTTGTCACTTTTGTGAGATATATACTTAATAATGATTTTTCCATGTAGCCTGAAAATGAGTTTTATGTGTTATATCATTTTTTTCTTTCCATCTACCTATGGAAATGTATCCAATCATGTTATTTTGAGTAAAGACATTATTTTTAACTCCACAAATCCCCTTTTAAAATTTTTTTGTCATTATATTTTGTTCCATAAATTGATAATGCCTTCCATCCATCTTTGAAAACAAAATCTAGAGGTTCATATCCTCTAAAATTGAATAGCATTAACAGCACAAATGCATGAGCCTCACTATTTTAATGGTATACGGTCAGCCTTGGCCACCAATCATTAATACACTCCCTTCTTTGCTATAGATCTTGCACTTCTAAACAAGATGTACTAAGACGCTGCTTTTGGGGAGCTCCATCATTTATGACAAAGTAACATAAGTTTCTTTCTAGCTTACTTCTCTATAGTTTCCACATTTTAAATTAAAGTAGTATGAGAAATTGGGGTAATTACAGCTGCCTGAGGCACAAAATTTGTGAGATTTCCAAGCTCCACTTTTATTTCCAACAACAATGGCACCATATATGTTTTACTTATCGATGCAAGACCCCAGGTGTATCTCTAAGTTGTTTTTTTTCACTACATCCTCTAAGACATCACATCCAAATCCATAAAATTGATCGATAGATATACTATACATAGCATTTATGGTGTCCTCTTCACTTTTGAACATAGTAGCCAAACATTTAATAGAATGCTTTATCTGTCTAGCCTCGGGAGCTTGGTGAAATTCCTTGGGAGACTCTAATATTACAAAAAGACAATGCTCATTGTTGCACCTTAGGAATAGCACACATAAGTCTGCAAGAGACCTCTTTCTCCTTCTCGGTTGGATTTGAATAAATATATGATCTTGTAGAAAAGGAGCATGCAATCCCATGATCACAGTGTTGTAACTAATGATCATAAGGGTAGTAAACACTTACATGGATTTGGAAATGATCTTGAGAAAATGGTAAAAGACACCAAGCATGCACTAGATGATTGTGAAGGATGTTGGGTTTTTGGTGTTTTGGAGGTTTAGAGGGTTGTTGGAAACTTCCAAATTTTAGTGCATGGCTCGAATATTATTATTTCTCAACAGATATTTTGGGATGCAATGTGTTAATATCAATCACATTGTTCATGATCTTTCATTTGAGAAAAAATATCTTGGAATACACAATCTTTTGATGGAACTATTCACATTCTTCCAAATATCAATGGAACTTTTAAATATTATGTGAAAGTTGTAGCTACCTATTACAAGTATCTCTCATGGGAAGTTTTACCAACCAATCAATTTTTTGTGATAGAGTATTTTGTTCCAACAACGGAGTATGAAAGGTCCTAGCCATTTGTATACTTTTTATATGATCTTTCTCAAATTACTATATCCATTAGGGAGGAAAGACATAGTTTCACTCATTTCATTACACATCTTTATGTTGTGCTTGGGGGCACATTTTCTCTCATAAGAATGCTGGACTGGTGGATGTATCATCTTATTGAAGCTATAACAAAATCTTCAAATCTAAGAGTTTACTAGCAATTGGAATTGAGAGCGATATTGCTATTTTTAGATATTTGTTACGAAAATACGCAAAGAAGCCTATAGGATGGAGGAGGAAACCAAATTTGAAAATTGTAGTTAGAAAAGGAATCTAAACCTGGCTATGATACCACTGATCTGAATCATTTTAGCAATTCAAAGGGCAATACTAGAATAATAAACATTGGTATTGTAAGTGCATAATAAATAATATCAAGAAATCAAATCATTCATAATATTAAATAAAATTTCATACAATTGTGGAAAATCTTGTAAGTGAGATGTATGCCTACAAATCAATCAAATTTGGACAAACTCATGGAGGTGTTGTGTGTCTTAGCTCATAAAAATTGGGCTATCCCTTGAAAGAGATGT
The DNA here is from genome assembly GCA_028749045.1 of Cupressus sempervirens. NCBI lineage: Eukaryota > Viridiplantae > Streptophyta > Pinopsida > Cupressales > Cupressaceae > Cupressus > Cupressus sempervirens. Next base: position 407,025,178 of record CM053786.1, read on the forward strand.
ATACCCATGAATTCTATAGGAGTTGGGAAGTCCCATGGTCAAGATGTTTGCCCATGAACTCCATATATAAGATTTGATATAAATTGGCAATCTCAGCGAATGAGCTATCTCTCCATATTATTCTCTATTGTTCAATTCATCTTGAGTCTCTTTATACATCTTCAAGGAAACTGAAAGGTCACTCCATCTATATTCTTAGTAGAAGCTAGATGGACAAATTTAAATTGAAAATTCATTCACAATAATATAATATGATTTAATTTAATATGCATGTTCAATTCTGATAAAAAATCTCTTAATAGAGTTGGTTTAACAACCATTTGTAAATCCTCTAACAAGGTGGTAGTTCTATTGAATTATCTCAAGACCTCTAACAAGGAAATTCCTAATAGGGTGATTAAATCCTTTAATATGGTCACACCTAATAGTGTGTTTTGTAAATTTTCATAAAGTTGGCTCCTAATAGGGCTCATTTCAGAAGAGTGAAAAATAGTAACTAGTTACAATTGGTGGGTTTTCTCGAATTGGGTTTCTATGTTAAATCTTGGTGTCATATGTGTTCATTCTTGTGATAAAGTTTAAGTAATGATTGAAAATATCCTAAAGATATGGAAATTCAATTAGTTACTAAGTGCATTCAGCATTTATTGAGTTACAACATTTTATACGTGTTTATCAAGCATCAGTAGTATTTAGCTTTCAGATTGTAATTTGTACTAACATCTAAGAGATTTGGGATTTATTTTAGTAGTAACTAATTCACTAATCCCCTCTTAGTTACTCCTCTTATATTTCCAACAATTGGTAATAGAGTTTTTGGTGCTTGTAGAGAATGTTTCAAGGACCTAAGCTAAAGATTAGGATGTCTTATAAAAGAGAGATTCCAAAACTAAATAGAGACAATTTTGTAGCATGGCAATGACTCATGAGGTTATATCTAGCTACTATTAGTGATTTAGGTTGGAAGTATCTTAATACTAAATACAAAACTTCCACTGCAACATTATTAGTTGAAGATATTGTTGAGAAGAAGAAAAATAACATCATGATAATTGATATTGCATATGCTCTTAGTTATGTTGAATTTAATGAGGTAAAAGGCTGTAAAATTATGTATCAAATGTGGACCAAAATAAAAGATATCTATAGAGGAGATGACAATGTAAGAAGAGCCAAAGAAAAAAGTCTTAGAGGATAATTTGACCAAATGAGAATGAGAGAAGATGAAAGCATTGAAAAATATGTGGAAAGAATCAAAGCCAATGTAAGTGCAATAAAAGCATCTAGAGGAGATATTTAGGATGAAACTATTATAAGTAAGGTACTTAGAACTCTTCTTCCTATCTATGCAATTAGAGTATTTTCTATTCAAGAAATGAGATGTGATCAAATAAAAAATTAAACTTGGATGCTCTACTCAGAATATTGATAGCTTTTGAACTAGATAACTATGATAACTATGTTCCTATTTCCAAGAATATTGAGTCTACATCTAAAGCCAAACTCTCACTTAAGGAAAAGGGAAAGAAATAAAAGCCAAATCAATCAAGAAGTCAGGAGGAATCTGAAGAAATTTTTGATAGTGATCTTGAAATTATTCAAGTCCTACTTGCAAAGAAATACTCCAAAGGTAGAGGAAAGTACAAAGGTAAAATCCCTCTAGTTTGCTTCTCTTGTGAAGAAATTGGTCATATTATTGCTAGGTGTCCAAATAGAGAAAGAAAGGATGAGAAGAAAAGCCACAAGAACAAAAGAAAGAAGGAATTCAAAAGTCACAAAACTTACAATGAAAAAGGTAAAAAAATATTTTCTATGGCTAAAGATTCTAATAAAAGTGAAGATGGAATGGTGTATATTGTTGTGAAAGATGAATCTAATGATGAAGAAGATAAGATGGAACTTATTTCTCATGTTAGAAAAAATGATACATGGATTATTGACAATGGATGTTCACACCATATGACTAGGGATAAAACAAAATTTGAACATTTTGAATACTATGATGGAGGTAGTGTAAGGTTTGAAAATAATGATGATGAAGAAGATAAAATGGCACTTATTTTTCATGTTAGCAAAAATGATACATGAATTATTGACAGTGGATGTTCACACGATATGACTAGGGATAAAAAACAAAAATTGAACATTTTGAATACTATGATGGAGGTAGTGTAAGATTTGGAAATAATGAACCTTATTGCATAAAAGGAAAAGGTTGTATTTCATTAACCAATGAACTTATATGTGATAATGCCTATTGGGTTGAAGGACTAAAGCATAATCTACTAAGTGTGGTATAGTTGAACAACATTGGATTCAAGGTAGAATTAATGAAGGAAAAACTACTAGATGAAAAATGAAATCTAGTTGGATTAGGCAAGGAAACAAAAGGTAATCTATTTTATCTTGATCTTGGTGAATGTTCATGTTTTATTGCTCAAGTAGAAAAAAGTTGGTTATGGCACAAAAGAATATGTCATGTAAACTTTGATAATTTGGTCAAGATAAGAGAACATAAAAGAGTAAGAGGTATTCCTAGTTTGAAGAAACCTGATATTGGTTTGTACAAAAATTACCAAATTGGTAGAATGGGAAAGACTAGTTTTAAGAGAAAAAACTATTAGTCAAAAGAAGTCTTGGAACTTGTACATACTGACTTATGTGGACCCATTGGAATAGAAAGTTATAGTGGAGAAAAAAATTTCATTCTTTTTTTTGATGATTATTCTAGAATGATGATTGTCATGTATCTAAAAGAAAAATCAAAAGCTTTTAAGAAATTCAAATGGTATCTAGCAAGAGTAGAAAAAGAAACTAGAAAAGGATTGAAGTGTTTAAGATTAGACAAAGGTGGTGAATTCATCTCCAATGAAGTCAATAATTTTTGCATTGAAAGAAGAATCAAAAGATAAGTATCTACCCTGGTACACCTCATCAGAATGGTATATCACTAGTACAAAAATAACAATATATTACTAAATAAACTACTAAAATTTGTAGATATGTGACTAAATTTGATCATGTGGTAGTTTATTGCTAGACATTTATCTCCCAATCAAATTTATGACTAAACTATTTTAATCATTGATTAGGTCATTGATTTAGTCATTTATTGTTTTTACTTGGTAGTTTATATGGTAGTTTATTTGGTAATTTTGGTAGTATATTGGGTAGTTTTTTGGGGAGTATAAATGGTATTTTTTGGTAGTTGGTTGGGTAGTATATCTGGTAGCTGATTTGGTACTTGATTTGGTAGTATATTTGGTAGTTTTTTGGGTAGTATTTATGGTAGTTTATTTGGTAGTATATATGGTAGAATACTTGGTAATATATTTGGTATTTTATTTAATCATTAATTTAGTCATATTAGGGCACGATGAAATTGAACCAGCATCCTCCTACTTATAAAGCAGGTGCTCTTCCATTGAGCTAGTACCCTTCAACAAATAATGCAAAAATTGTCAAATTTGACTTCCCAACATGATATACTCTTCTCAAAGAACAAATTTTTTTAGTTATTATGAAAAACAATAATCTAAATCTTTATCAATAACAATTCAACAATTTTAAATTCTTCTATTCAAGCATTTTAAAATTATATTTCATGGCAATTACACTTCTCTAAATTATTGTAGAGATAGACTCATATAAAATATACTTTGGAGCACGTTGGCCACACACACGTATTTGTTTCTTGTGCTAACTTCTTAGAAAAAAGATACAAATGATTATGCAATTTATGTCAAGAAAATAGACCTTTGCATTAAATAAAAATATCAAACCCCATTAAAAATCACATCTTACCTATGAAACACAATCAATTGAAATACTCACTTTTTAACATATGGAGGTTCCAAAGGATCAAATATTTCCTCTTCCTTGTGCTCAAGTGGGTGCTAAAAGTGTTCTAATTAAGTAAAAATAGGTTTTGAAAGGACCTAAAACCTTGCACAACACAACTAAAGATATGACAATAAAAAGCCCAAATATAGTAGTGAGAATCACCAAACAAAGATAGGGAACAACTAACAAATTCCCACCCCAACCAACATCAATCCTCAACAAGGGAGCTTAAGATTTAGTGTGCTAAAAGTGTTCATTACACTTGATGTTGACATTTATTGAACCTTAGTCTACAAACAACATAAAAATAAGAATTTGATAAAAATAAGGCACATGGAAAGAATTTTTTTATCAATGATCTATAATTAAGTTATTTCTAGTAATAGGGAAAGTGGGGCCAATTCATAAATGTAACAAAGAACTAAATAATATGTTTATGATAAATCGCTTTAAAAAATCTATAACAAAAGGAAATAATGAACTAGTAAAGTCTAGTGGGAAATGACTATGCTTCACCTATTGATAACCCCAATTATAGGATAAGCCCCAGAGCGATACATTGATGGATCCTTAGATGCTTGATCATAACCATAAACTTCATATCCTTGACCATAATGTAATGTCCCATTTTCAGAGCTAGATTTGAATGATAATAGAGCCTAAATACAAAGTTAAACAAAAAATTAAATCAAATATAATCATAATCATAATAATAATGATGTTAATCAAATAAATTATAATACACTAAGAAATACTATTATTCAAATTATTATAATAAAGAAAGAAAATATTGTTAATAATATTACATAATATAATTTATTATTACAAATATGATTAAGAAATAACATATAACATAATATTAAGAATCACCTATTTTAAGATGATGAATAGAACTAAAATAAAATCTTAAATTATGATTATAATCTTATCCCAAGTCAATATTTTAATATTACATATATAATAATAAATATAATTAATATAAAAAAGTATAACATATCATTATAAATAAAATAATAAAAAACATCAAATATGATAAAGCTACATGTACTTAGTCATGATGCTTCAAAGGGATGTGTGTGTGTGTGTGTGTGTGTGTGTGTGCGTGTGTGTGTGATCACAGATTATTCAAGTTGTAAGTGATACATCTAACAAATGGTGCACAAAGATCTTTATGAAATTAAAGTGTTATCTGCAAGGATATCTAATAGTAAATACAATCTTTTATATGAGAAATTAGGAATTATTTGTATTCACATATTCTCTAGCATAGCACAATTGGTTACATGCAGTATCACTTGAAAATAGCTTCATTGAAAATCTGTTGTTCCTACTGTTAGAACATCTTCAAAAAAGTTTTCCCATCCTACATATTTGTTGAACAATTAATAAAATTTATATTTAATGTATTATATCAAGATTATATTTCATGTGAGAGATCTAGTAAATGAAAAATGGAGATTATAAATATCAAGTTCTATTTAAAATTTCTTGGGTTTGGTGTAAGCCACCAATTTAAAATTATCTTTAATGAAACGATGAAGGGTTATCTATTTACTCCATCTTCCTAAAAAAATTGATAGTTGTTACCAAAACTATTGTTGTAAGAGTTTGTTTTCATTTACATATTATGGCAATCATCACTATGGTTAATTTGTGTTTTGTCCATTTTGTTATAATTTCAGTAGTTAGATTATGCCTTTTAAATAAGCAACGCATGATTTATGGTTTTTGTTATATTTGGAATGTATATTGCGCTAGATTTTTTCTATTTACTTTAAAATTGTGATTGCAACTTACTACAGGCTTGTTTTGTATAAACTTTTATCTATTGATGTTGACAATCATTGTTATAATTAAAATGAGCATTACACTTTGGTTTCAATCATTTATTATTGCTAAAGCTATAATTAAGGAGTCCTAAACATGCTTCAGAAGCCCTATCCTTCTTTCATGTTTCTTATTGTTAATTGTTGTTGTATTGGTAGGGGTATATTAGAAAAGAACCATTCAATCCTAGCTAATGGATTGCTCCTAGGACACTGCAAAAAAATTGTTTGCTATTGTTCTGATGGAAAAATGATTGAAGAATCTATAAAGGGTATTGTTGACATGGAACACAAAGTTTTCAAAGTGGGAAAAAATTGTGACCAAGGCCATAGGTGGATGTGCTAAAAAATGATCATAGACTCTATTGAGGCATTGATTAGATCATATCTAGTTGGAGGTGATCTTTTTGTTATTCTTGAGTTCATGAGCTGGTTGAATATACATGTAGCATATGAATCTAGGTTAGTTAATATAGCATTTTACCATGCATTTTTCCATCGCAATATTATAAGTAGAATAAATATATACATGTTTGAACCATAGCTGGGATATGTTATCCACAATAAAGCTTTATTGGTAGAGGCTATTACACATGCTTCACAACTAGATTCTAAAGGAGGATTTTGTTACTAGGTACTTCAAGTTATGCACATTATAGTATTTAACATTTTGGTAATTATTTGAGCATAATGCTATTTTTTAAAGCCAAGTATCAATCTTCTTTGTGTATTTAAGTTGTTAATAGACATGGAAAGGTGAAATCAAGGAAAAATAATAGGTAACTAAAGCACGAGTCCTTACAACTATAGAAGAAATTATTTCAAAGACTAAAATGATATTTAAAAAATTATCCAGGTAATTGATTGACTAGCACACTTGATTCAACATTTTATATGCCCTTTAAGTAAGTTGATGTGCCACCTCTTCATGGAGGAATTCAACAAAATGAGAAAAATTGAGCAATGTTTGATCTAGATCCAAGACTAAATAGAGTTTCTTTTTTGGTAGTAAATTCTTCAGATCATTATTATGTAAACATGTAACTTCTCTATTTGTGAGCTCAAAATCCTAAAAAATATTTGCATATGAAATGAATTCAGTTATAGAAACATATAATTGAATTTTATTTGCTAAAAGATCAATACAAGAATTATACAAGGAAACTTTAAGAATAGTTGTATTGTCTATAGACAATCAGTTTGTAAAATCATTTAAGAAAAGGTTTTTCTTTTAATAATTGAATCACAATTCAAGGTTATTTTTCTCATAGGGATCATCTTGATTTTAAAAGGATAACAAAAACTTGGAAAGAAATTTTGCATTGGTATATTTCCAGATTGGATATGTGTCAGTTAAGCTACTTATTTTCCTTTGCCATCATAGTAACCCCATGAAAGCTTCAGAAGATCTCCAATGCAAGACATCAACAGTATCCTCATCCGTGTCCTACCTCATTTGGTGTGCCTAGTCAAGAAGGTAATTGAAGTATTCCTACACCTTGGCCTCCACAACACTTCCTCCTAGGTGTATTTTAGACTATATCATATGTCCAAGGAATTGGGAAGACATTTTCTAGTAGTACAGAGATCCATGTCACCTTAAAGCCCTGAGATAGTAGATGTTCAGAAATAGTGAGACCTAAAATTTTTGAACCAATAATAACCACACTTTGCTCCCACCCTATTCAGATATAGTAAGTGACACCTCTTTAATTACCACAACAGCTCCAGAATTGATATACTCATGGATGAGAAAGAAGCAATAAGATGAATTCACAAGGCTCCTATGCTAGGACCTATCGATTCCAAATTTTTGAGGCATGAGAAGGATAACAAGTCAATAGTAGAATCTAGAAAAATACATAATGGAAAAAATCAGCCATGAATTGGATGGTTTTTAATGTGTAGGAAGCTATATACATTGAGAAGAAGTGCAATATGACATGAGAAGTTGCTGATCCTAAGGTGAGTAAATTATTTCTAGATGCTAAAAAATGTTCATTATCCCAATTAGATTGTTGTTTGGTGAAAATAATGATAATTGAAATGGTTAAAGTCGATGGTCACTGGTAAATCAATGAATATCTAAACATAATAACAAAGTAAATAGAAATAGAGTCTTGACATGTGTGAATATTCAAATGTGACATTGAAGGAGAAATGCAAAAATTACTTATTAATTCTTGAATATTAAGCTTAGGAACATGAAGAGCATATTAATGTGTATGAATTTTCATCTGCACCACTCAAACCACTCAAGAATGCACCATGCACTTTTGTATGGTAACACCTATTGGTAGCCTTTCCTACAAAAAATCCATTCATTTATTTACCACGATGGAAAATTCAAAATGACCAATTTATTTGTAATCCTTCTTGTTTCTTATAGTTCAAAATACACAATTTTTCAATAAATACCCAATCATTTTCTAGGTCAAAATTGGTCAATTCCCAAGTTCACTTGACTTTGGCCATTTGTTCTTCTTGCTGGTCCTACTTATCTCCAGGGCTAATGTTTTAACATCAGCTAAAAGGTAAAAAATAATAATATTGTTATTGTGATAAATCTTCTCTTTATGTAACATGAATAAGCATTAGTGCAAAAAATTGTTGTTTTATAGTTCTAAAAATACAATCCATATAAATGGAAATTCTAGCTTGTAAATTTGATTTTCTAGTTGAGAAACTTCTATTTGAATTGTATATCATGTTGGCCCTATTTTTAGTTTCATGAATGGAATCCTTATTATTCATGAATATTCATGAAGAAATATGACAACCATAACTTATTGAGTCAAGTGTGTTACTAATTGTCAAACCATCAAAACTAAAAATTATGGGCAGATTAACAAGCGATTCTTAACACTTATGCCCTAGAAAATACAGCTCTCCTTAGTATATACATGGCTTTTTTTAGCCAAAGATATTATATATCACTATTCATGAAAATTTAAAAATGGACTATAATAAATGCCTACTGTTAGATACAATTTACACTTGTGTCCACAAAAATGTTAACAATGACCTCAAACGTAGTCCAGCTTGACGGTACATTAGTTCAAGTATTTTATGAGCTATGAAATTTTAACATCCATTAGAGGCACATAAGAGGGGTTTATTCTTATGGAAGTTCTTCACTGGAATATAAGAAATAGGTCATTGCGACTAACTTGATAAGAAACTATGAGTTAGTTAAATCATTTTTCTTTAAAAACAATACAAAAATTTGACACCATTGAAATGCAAAAGCCCTATGTTTTTTAATAAATTTTTTTTTACCATTTCAAATGTTCCACATTTTCTAGAGTTTCAAGCTACCAAATTGAAATGCCCAATGCATGATCTAGGGTTTTCTTAATCAATGCTATTAGGGCCTGCATAAGTAAAAGTAGCCTAAGAGAGAATTGAAGTAGAGAATTCATACCTTTCAAAAAAAACCTAACTGTGCAATATGTAAGATAATTAAAAATGCAAACACATTTAAAATAGAAACCATACAGGCACATTAATGAAATGCGATCATAGATAGATTTAGATTCATGACCCCCATAATCTTTTTATATCAGGATTCACTCACAATTAAATGAAACATCTTATTAAGATTTATCACATTTAAATTACTATTTATCTCTAAAAACCTAGAGATGCCCAATTAAGAAATGTAGATTCAAATTCATACCTTAGAATTCCACGTATCCTCCCAATAGCATTAGTGGGTAGAGTGCTCTAAAACTCGATAGTAGTTTCCCCTGCTATAAGAGCAATGATAAGGGGACCTATGATATAGAAGCATATAGCCATAGAATAGAAAATACTCCCCTATTCTACTACTATCATCACACAAATGACCAAAAGTATCAATATCAATACCCCTAAACATATTAGGAAATGAAATTTCTACCTTGATTAGAAGTCCAAACCTTAGCCCAGTATATTGACTCAATCTTCCTCTATGGAAATTTTGGCACAAACTCAATTCTCCCACCCTAGATCTAAAGTTTTCTTCTCTATTATCTAGAGGAAAGCCCAAAACACCCCCTCCCACAATTAGAGCTTGTTTTCCAACATTGTTTTCATTCCTAGAAAATCATCTCTAGGAAGGACTAGAATGCCCCCTCCCACAATTAGGGAAAAAGAGCAATTTTTATTTAGGTTGCATTCTTTTTTATTTTATTTTATTTTCATTTTTTAAAGAGATGACATATGTTTAAATCAAGAAAAAACATAATTAAATTACAATATAAGAAATATAATGTTTTACAAATAATGTTCAATAATAATTACATTTTATTATTATTTATTATATTATCTAATTCAAATCTTATTATTTTTAGAAAAAGATAATGTTTAATGTAAGTATTAGTATAATTTAACTAGCTAAAATATATATTAGTTGTAAAATAAATAATAATTTTATTTTAATTTAAACTTTTAGAAATATTATTTTAAATTTTAATTAAAAATTAATGTATTTCCAAATTATTATAAAAATAAATATAAAAGGTAGATATGAACACTAAAGTTTATATATGATGTACTTTTTCTATTAGTATTTTCATATAAATAGAATCTCTCTCTCTCTCTCTCTCTCTCTCTCTCTCTCTCTCTCTCTATATATATATATATATATATATATATCTAATCTTTTTATTCTATTCTTCTTCATGTTTTTCATGCAAATCATTACATATTTTAAAATTATATGAATTTTTATTTGTTTTATGATTTTAAGATCTATTACAAATTTTAAAGTAATCTAAATCTAATTTATTTTCTAATTTTATGATTAATAAAAAATGTCAAATTTTTAAAACTTTTGTAAGAAAATAATTTAATTTAAAAATAATTACTAAAGACTCTTTTTTTTTTAAAATAAAGCTCTCTTTTTGCCCTATGATAAACATATTTTATAAAATTGTAAATTTTGATCTTTATTTCCAACTATACTTCATTGCACAAGTACCTATCAACCTAAGCAGTCATAATAACACCATGAATACCCAATTTAAGGGACAAATTTTGATGATAGAATTTAGAAGTTAACTTCTTTGTTATTGTTATTGTCATTGTTATTACTTGGTGTTGATTTTAATCTACAATGTTTTGAAATCTATTCATTATCTTGTTAAAACAACACATATTGGAACAGATTTGAAGATTTAAGATTTATGCCTATATTTATTTCTAGCTCATTTTCTTTCCTCTTCCTAAACATTGATGGAGGTCATGCATTGTGAATAAGAGTTCCTTCTATATGCTCCTATCTTTATACAGTGATAGTATTGTATTAGAAGATTATGATTCTTTTTTAGATCATTTAGATCATTATATCTAAAGACATTTATTTAGTTGAACACTTTAAAATCAATCTACAAATTTCTAATCACAGTATATAGATGTCCATTTTGATATGAAACATGTTCTCAAATAAAGAAATGAGAAATTTGCAAGGTGCATTGTAAGATAGAAGATTCAAAGAGGTTGCATGCAATGGATTTGCAAGAATGCTATGAACTCCATGAATGCATGCATGGAAACAAAATACAAGACTAAACTAAAAAAGATGAATAATTATAGTCTATCCTAGTTATTCTATGGTGTTTAAAAAAGAAATGAAGAAAAAACTAAATGTTTAAAAGCTCTAAGATTCTCAAAGAAAAATCACTATGCAAATTAGCAGCATAACAATAGAACAAAGTTGGAATCCATTGAAATGTGGTAGAAGTCTCCCTTTTATAGATTATAGTAATGATTGGATGGCTAAGATGCAATAGTGAGAAATGGTAAAGATTGGATGTTTGGTGATGTATGTGCTCATAGTTTTGGAAGTTTCCCAAAAGTGTGCACTTAAGTGGTGTCATTTTCTTTCATTTTCTTTTGAAAATTGATTTTTGTGTGTAGTTTATGTAATGCCCTGCCAAGGGAACCAAAGAATTAACCTAGAATTTCATTAAGTTTGGTAGCATTTTTTTAAAAAAAATATGAAAGTAAATACAACATAAAACTTATGCACAATAACAAAAGCAATAGCAATGTCCATCTGAAAGTAAACATAACAGATTACATTCTTTAAGATCCCTTAACGTTGAATTACATCTAAATCAATTAACATTATTAAATCCATCTAATATAACCACCACATGAAATAATAATGATAAGTCCAATGTTTATACATTACATTTCCAAATGCTCAATCATCCACTATACATGCAATAGGGTATGAAAAGCTTAAAAGAATATACATATGTAGAATAAAGTACATCATCCTATTATAATCCATGATACATCAAAGTAAAGATAATCACATGATACACATGATACATGATCATAGAAGATATACATCCATCATAAAAATCAAACATAATAAACTAAGTGCACGGTTCCTCCCAACCGTTAATAGAATCATTAGACCATCGTGAGCCCTATCCATCCCTCCGTGCATAACATTCCAAAATCACCAAAGAGATCATCAGTATTAACATAGTAGGAATGTCACTCCTAACATATACTATATCATATGCAGAAAGTAATCTAACATGCAAATGTAAACATAAGATAACATCATCTAACATATGCTAATCATCAAGGAAAGGATACATATCCACCATCATGAAGGATGCATTAGCCACGATGTCTTAATGAATCTCAAATGATAAGAGTGGAAAAACACTACCACCCGACCGCGTGGTACCCAAGTGGTCCACTCCAACCATGCTGAGGAGATAATATCAAGTCCCAAACAGGCTATCCAATAACACATAGCATAAATTTCTATAGGTCTAGGAATCCTAAAAGTATACTAACTCAAAGGTTCCAAACACAAAAATTGACATCTAATTCCCAGAGGCACACAAAGACATGTAGGAACCTACTATGCAAGTGGGAAAGTGTCATTGCATTTATCACATACAAGTTACCCTGGCAGTTAGCTAAATTCCATGGGTCCATACTAATCTCATGCGGCCACTAGTATCCTCTCATACTAACGAGGCATACTATGGAATGCAAGGTTGCAATGAGTCTATACAAGCACTCAAGGCATGGACGAGAACCAAAAAACTTATCTTTTTAGGTTAATTCAGTTAGTATTAGGTGTGAATGTTTTCACTTATTAATCCAACTTACAATGAGTTACCCTGGCAGCCTCTTAGGGCCCTAGCCCCCATTGCAAGCCACTTCTCGAAACTACACGCAGATATCCTACCCTAAGCTCATGGAATCATAAATCTCAAAATCACAAAAGATAATCCATAATAAAATCATCAAATGTGCATAAAAGCATCAAATCTCCATGAGCAAGCATCCATAGAAAATTATGATCACAACAGCTCTCTATTGGCCACTAAAGTATCACTGATAATCAAAAGTATCCATTGGTTCTTAATAACCAAAATATATCTCAATCATATTGATCAAAGACTCCAAAATGGTTGAGTCAAAACATGTCACAACATGACATCATAAAAATAAATCCACATTACAGTCCCATCATGGTGACTAGAAAATAACCAAGGATAACTGGTTGAAGAACCAAAAATATGGTTAAGTCAAGTGTCTCATACATAAAAATCTCAACTATAACAATCAGGAATTACACACATTTCATAGAGCTACCATCACATAACCATGGTTGGGTTTATAAAGATCAAGATTAAAAACATCATTATGACATCACAATCACATAACCCCCAAGTCTCTGGTAGATGTCCTATAACTGGTCAACACTAGTCAACCCAAAGAACCAAAATAGTAGCATAAAGAATACACAATGCAAACACATGATTTGGTTTTGCTAAATTTACAAACTTGAATTGAAATGTAGAGGTCTTAGTTTATGTTTCCAAGTTTGGAGAATGAATGGAGGAACATTTTGTACATTTTTTCCTAACACATGTATTGTTTTGGATGGATAAAAGTTTTCCTTAATAGGTCTAAAATCCATTTTCCAGTTATAATATTTTTTTGAAAACGTCCCCCACCAAACTATCAATTAAATTTCATATACTTTATTTAATAATTTAAAACAATTAATTAAATCTTAATAGTTGAAAATTATACAAGAGTTCACCATTATAAAAATGAACCTTTGATATAAATCATTTATCAATTATATGATAATAATTCAAATTTATTAATAACATATTTACATATTACATATATACATACATACATATATATATATATATATATATTTATATTTAAATATATATACATACATATATAAATATATAAATAATTATTATTATTGCATTTTATTAAATCAAATTAATAATTTCGATTGATACAATATGACATATGGAAATTTAATAACAATGAAAATTGATTTCATATGAAATGACTGTTATAACACATATATATAAGTATGTACCATCGGCAGTACACATGACCCTACGGTCGCAGGGCCCATGATGTCAGTGGGTACTATGTACCCCTACCGTCGCAGTACTTGTGACAGCTGGTACACTACAACCGCAGTGGGCATGGGGGCACGGGTCTCATCCCCCTCCATTTTATGCATATTACTTTTTTTTTAAAAATCACATAAGTGAGTTCATTCACCGGTTATTATATGTGATTTCAATTTTAACATTTTTAAAAATGTATTCAATCAATGGTATGATATTCAATTTTTAATTAAATAAATATATATGTATATATACATATGTATGTGTATATATATATTAGGGTATATATATGTGTGTGTGTGTGTGTGTGTGTGTGTGTGTGTGTGTGTGTGTATACATGCAGAGTTTTTTTTTTTTTAAACATCACAACATATAAACATGTATACATATATGTGTGTGTGTGTGTGTGTGTGTGTGTGTATACATGCAGAGTTTTTTTTTTTTTAAACATCACAACATATAAACATGTATACATATATATGTGTGTGTGTGTGTGTGTGTGTGTGTGTGTGTGTGTGTGTGTGTGTAGATTCAAAAATATAAACATGTATATACACGATTTATTTTAAAATTCCAATTTTTAGAATTTTACTATAAACTTTTGATCTCAAATTTATCCAATAATTTATCTAATGGCTTGGCTACAATTTAAACCCTAGCCCTGTGTTCTTTTCAATCTATGCATATAAGATTCTCAAATAAATGTAACTACCCATATTGAGAATGCATACAATTAAATTAAAAAATCCTCAAAAAAAATATGGAAGACACGAAGAAGATAGGGAATTCAAGATGTGAAAATAGGATAAGTAAAATCACAAGAATCTACCCAAATTTTGATGCTAATTCGCTCTTCCTCAGAAAACTTACAGAGCAAGCTCCTCCCTTCTTCAGAGTTCTCGAGTCCTCCAATGCTCCAATTGCTCTCCAAACGCTATGTCTAAGCTTCTAGGAATGCCTGAATATAAAGAGCTCTCAGGAAACACCTAGAATGCTTCTAGAAATAGCTAGAAGGTGTCACCAACTAAGCATGCATCTTTTCCAACCTTCTAGATCAATCATAAGGTTGTAGACACCATGTGCTTGATTGATGCACTAACCTCCGTGTTGTTGACATATGAGAAATAAAAAGGTACATTAACTCCTAGGAAAGCTTATAACTCCAATCTACATTTTTTATAATTTCTATTTAAATTTTTATAACTTTCATTTTAATTTTTATAACTTTTATTATTATTATTTATTTATTACTTTAATTATTATTTATAATTATTATTAATTTTAATTTCTAATTTTCTTTTATTTAATCCTTTTTCCTCAATTAATTCACATTTAATTAATTAAAATCAAAATATCAAATATCATGATATTTTTTATTAATTTTCTCCAAAATAATTAATTAATTAATTAAATCTATTTATTAAGACTTAATTAATAGAAAATTCACCATAAACCTCCAAGATAAAATATGAAAACCCATCATAGAGCAATTCACACAAAATTAGTCTAAAGGGTTAAAAATCATGAATTATGTCATCTAACACATTCGGTGGGTAAAATATCTAGATACTTGCCCTACCTCACTAGGACAATTGGTTTAAGGGTTTGGGATTTGGACTTGAGAATTTATCTCCCTTCTCTTATCATTGAGATAGTATAATAGGGTACGCTCATCCTGGCAATTCAGGGAAGTCAATACCTGGTACTTGCAACCTACAAAAAAATCATGCATGTACATACAATATATATAATGCTAAGCTAAATAGACAATGGCAGGAAGTGGTGCATCATGTAGATCTCGACTAAGTAGGTGACTACAAATCCCTTCCTTAACCATATCAACAATGTCATACAATAAGAAAACACGCACACCATACACATGCAAGTATGGGGTAAGTATCCATAATAAAACACATGAGATAATAAACCATCTAACTAATCATCAACAATAACTAAAAGCAATATAATGATCATCATGCATACATGAAATGTAAAGTCTGAATGATCTCATCATGTAACCACTAAATCCATAACATAATGTCTGATAGTCTCAAAACAATACCACTAATCCATCAACATAAAACTGGTCTATCATAGTCTAATAATAACAACAACAATGTCTAGAAAAGATGTGAACGAGGGCAGGCACTATAGTTTAGAACATAAGAGTTTGTTTTTTAATTAAAAGGGGTGAGGTTCTTTTAATTAAATAAACTTAGGATTAGGTGATGAAACTTTAAACTTAATTAAAATTAATGATTTGTGATAAAATAATAAAATAATAAAGTAATAAATTTAACCATGTGAAATTGACTTAATTCATAATAAGATCTAGTATTTAATTTAATTTAATTCTTAAAAATGGGGGCACATAGTTTACTAGATAAAAATGGGTAGGTACAAGTATTAGCCCATAATTGCCATATAATAATACTATTAAATATAAGAAGAATAGAATCATATTTTTTTTAATGATAATCAAGAGATAATAGAAATATAAACATGAAGCACAAATAAAAGAGTAATTTTCATTCATTTAGTCATAAAAGTGGTTATTTATCTAGGTATTTTAGTTTTTGTAACTAATTATTTTATTATGATTTCACTTGAGACCAAATTGGTCTAGTTATTTAATCATTTATACTTATGTATTACAATAAATTAATAAAATTGATCAATTTTAGTCATGTGACTAAAAGTCTTAGTCATGTGGCTAAAATTTTTAGTCACATAATCATTTATTTACTCACTTATACTTATAAATTACAAAATATTACTATAACTTGATCAGTTATAGTCACGTGACTAAATTTTTTAGTCTTGTGACTAAGTTTTTTAGTCATGTAGTCATTTATTTCCCAAAATTCTACTAGTGTAGTTGAAAGAAGAAATAGGTCCATCATGGATTATGCAAGAACACTAATGATTGAAAAGAATGTTGCTATAAAATACTAGAAGGAAGCCATCAACATTGTAGTTTATACTTTGAACAGTGTTTAGTTGAAGAAAGATTCAAACCAAAATCCCTATGAACTATGATATGGCTACAAACCCAATGTAAGTTACTTGAAAGTATTTGGAAGAAATTGTTATATCTTGAAAGAACCTATGAAAGGAAAATTTGATGTAAAGGGTGATGAAAAATATTTCTAGGATACTCTTACAGAAGCAAAGCCTATAAATGTTTGAATTTGTCCACTCATAAGATCATAGAAAGTACACATGTAAGAATTGACGAGTTTGTCAAAAAGAGTGAAGAAGAAAGAAAAAGACAACTAGGGGATTACATAAGGTTCCTCTACTATGAACCTAATACCCTACAAAATCTATTTGAAAGAAAGGACACTTCATCTCCCAAGATCTTTAAATCTCCAATAGTTATCAAGTTCCATAATGTGCAAACTAAGTCACAAGGACTTGAGTCACATTCAAAGGCTATCAAGCTAGTTCAAACCAATTATAACGGACCCAAGCCATAAATAGAAGGACCTAAGGTTGAAGTTGCAATTCATAATGAAGATAGCAGGATTCATTTAAAGCCCAAGGAGCCTATGTTAGCAAGATATTTCAGAGGGTATCATGCACTTAAACAAATTATTGGAGACAAATTAGATAGAAAAATGACAATAAGCAAATTAAAAGATACATGTTTACTTGCTGAATTTGAACCTAGAAATGTTAAAGATGCTTTGAAAAATAAAAGTTGGATTGAAGCTATGAATAAAGAAATAGAATAGATATTGAAGAATGAAACCTAGATTCTTGTTCCTAGGCCCAAGGATAAAAATGTAATTGGTACAAAATGGGTATTTAGAATTAATTTGAATAAAGATGGAAAAATATCTAGAAACAAAGCAAGATTGGTATGTAAAGGTTATTCTCAAGAAGAAGGTATTGATTATGATGAAACTTTTGAACCTCTTGGAAGATTGGAAGGTGTTCAAACTCTACTTGCATATGCAGCTCATGGAGAATTTAAAGTATATTAGATGGATGTTAAATCTATATTCTTGAATGGAATTCTTGATGAGGAAGTCTACATTAAATAACTAGAAGGTTTTGTAGATCCTAACAAAAGAGACATGATTTGGAAATTACACAAAGCTCTATATGATCTCAAATAAGCTCCCAAAGCCTGGAATAAAAGATTACATAACTATTTGATACAGATTGGTTTTCAAAGAACAAATGATAACAGTAGTCTGTATATCAAGGAAGGATTAGATAAGAAGATTGTGTTGCTAGAAATATTTGTTGATGATACCATATTTATAGGAAATGATGACTTATGAAAAGAATTTTTAGAATAAATGAGTAAATAATTTGAGATTTCCATGTTTGGTGAGATAAAATTCTTTGTTGGATTGTAGATATGCCAAAACAAAAATGGTATCTACATTACTCAATCTAAGTATATCAAGGAGATACCAAAGAAATTTGGAATGAAAGATTCAAGACTAGTTGGAACTCCCATGTCTATTGGACATAAGCTTTCCAAAAATGATGACTCCAAAGAAGTAAATTAGACCTTATACAGATTAATGATTGTGAAATTATAGTATGTAGTACATACAAGGCTTGACATTTCCTTAACAATTGGGATAGTGGCAAGATTCTCAAAAAATCCTAGAGAAAACCATATGATGGAAATCAAAAGAATTTTGAGATATTTGAAAGGTACTAAAGACTATGGCTTATGGTACAAAATTGAAGACAATCTTGACTTAAAAGTGTTTGCTGATGTTGATTGGGTAGGAAGTCTTGATGATAGAAAAAGTACTAGTGGTGGTGCATTCTTTCTTGGTAAAAACCTAGTGTTTTGGACAAGCAAGAAGAAAAATTGTACATCTCAATCCACAACAAAGGTAAAGAATGTGGCAATAATAGTCAATTGTTCTAGCATTGTTTGGTTCAAACAACTATTGGAAGAAATGAAGGTAGAAATAAAATATGTAGTAGTTATATATTGTGATAACACTAGTGCAATCAATATATCAAAGAATCTAGTGATGCATTCCAAAACAAAGCACATTGCTATAAAATATCACTTCTTAAGAGAATTGGTGCAAGATAAAGAAGTCAAATTGGAATATGTAAATATAAAAGAATAGATTGTAGACATATTCACCAAGCCATTACCTAAGGATGCATTTTTTATCTAAGAGGTAAGATAGGGGTCATTCCCCTATCTGAAGCTCACTAAATAAAGTTTAGTGATACATTAACAAGAGCTAGTTGAAGATTAGTTAGTTGATTTAGTATTGAGAAGGGTATATTGCAAAGAAATTAGTGCTTTGGTACACTAATCAAGAACTATTTTCTTTGGCATGGCTTGTCAAAGAGGGACAATTTTATTATCATATCTCTCTAAAAAATTTATTATTTCATAGAGGGAGAAGCTCTATGAAGAAAAGTAAAAGAGGGAGAATTTTAAAAAGAGGGAGAAGTTCTATAAAGAGACATCAAAGAGAATAAACTTAGTAGAAGATTGTTATAGAGAGGATTTTACTAATAGAGGGAGTATTGTTCTCAAAAATTCATTGTGCTATGACATGTTGTGTTGCCATCAATGTGAAAGAGGGAGATTGTTGGATACAATTGATTAATCGTGTTTTGTCTTTGATGCTACACAAATGTCATATCATTGTTAGTCAGTGCATGTTGAGCTCACTTAGGTAGTAAAGACATCTTTATGTATCTACTAAACATTCCTATGGTTGCCTAGTTTAGAAAGTAGTGTCTATTGAGTTCACTCAGGCATCAAATAAAAACATGTAGAAGATGAGTGTTAACTGAACTCACTTGATTAATGAAGGGAGGTTTAATGGAACCAGTGCTAACCAAGTTCACTTGGTTACCAAATGATTTTTTCAACTTTGTAGAGTTAACCAAGCTTTTTTTGGTTAACACAAGAAATTGCTTCTGAGTTAGTGTCTACCAACTTGGGACGGTTAATGAAGTATTTTATTATTTTGGCATATTAAGCTCAATTGATTTATCTATTGATTCTTGCTGACTATGATGATGAATATTAATTATTCTAAGTTGTAATTGAGCTAACTTGACAATATGAAAGATATAAATAAAAGGTCAAGATGTGGTTTCAAAGTATGCAAGCAGTAGTGAATGAATTATGAGGGATGAAGAGAGGAAGTGAAATTGAAGGATAAGAAAAATATTCTTGTGGAGTAGAAAAGCTATATTCAATTAGAAAGGATTAAGCATAAGCTAGAACAAAGATCTATAATCAGTAATTCATTTTCATGTAAATCAGGTCAATTTGTTGTTACTTTCTAACCATTGTAGTAGTGATCTAAATCTCTTAAAAGAGTTGGTTTAACAACCATTTGTAAATTGTCTAACAAGGTGGAAGTTATATTGAATTGTCTCAAGAACTCTACAAGGCCACTCCTAACAGGGTGATTAAATCCTTTATTAGGGTCACACCTAATAGTGTGTTTTGTAACCTTTAATAGGGTTGGATCCTAACAGGGCTCACTTTAGAAGAGTGAAAAATAATAACTAGTTACAATTTGTGGTTTTTACCAAATTAGGTTTCCACATTAAATATTGGTGTCATGTGTTCATGCTTGCAATAAAGTTTAAGTAGTGACTAACAATATCCTAAAGATCTTGAAAGTTAATTTGTTACCAAGTACATTCATCATTTACCAAGTTACAACATTTTATATTTGTTTACCAAGCATCTACAGTATTCAAGTTTCAGATTGTAATTTGTATTGAAATGTAAGGGATCTAGGATTTATTTTACTAGAAATTGATTCACCCCTCCTCTCTCAATTACTTTTCTTATATTTCCAACACAATCCTCATTGGAGTTTTCTCTCTGATCAAGGGCTTCCCTAGCCAACATATATGGTTTATTGTGTACAAGTATCTTTTTATGATTGTTCATTATATTTTTCATATGTCTAAGGATTAATAAGTTTGATAAATGTTTCAATAGTTGAATAAATGATTCACCACCCCACCCCTCTCTATTATCATGGGGGGTTTTACTATCAAACATCCTTTCCTTTGGATCCACTCTAGAAACTCTTTTTCTTTGTGAATAGATATGCTACCCCACATACACTTAGTAGAACAATAAATATAACTTTTCTTTTAAAATAACAAGATCAATCTTTCCTAAAAATTTACATAGAGTTGCCACATTTTCTAAGGAAATTTCTTGTGTGATAAGTCTTATGGGTTCTCCCTCCAGTAAATTACACTATAAAAATAATTTATAATTCCTCCAATTTGAAATGTGAAATTTGAATATCTAGGAAGCTTCACAATATGGATTCTAAGAAACTCTCCACTATAGAGTCATGAATCTATTGGTTCCACAAAATATTGGTTGAAAAACCTATGAGCCTTTCTTGCTCAATGCTAGGAAATCCAACACAATTTATCCAATAAATAGGATTTGAACTAAGAGATCAAATCCTCTTCACTTTAGGATCTACTAACCTAGGTGGGTATAACTAATGGGAATATTCTAATATAACCTATCCATATTTTATTGCTTGATGCTCCTGGGTTAACAAGGTTTTCCCAAGGAGAAATCAAAGGTGTAAAGTTGAATGCATTATTGAGTGGATGTTTTAAATATGTTTAAATAAATATAGGTTTAAAATTATAGAGTATGTGATAATGATAAAGAATTAAAATTACTTCAATTGATAATATGATTTATTGAAATCAAATTAGACAAGTTCCTTACTTCAGTTGAGAAGAATAGAGTCAATTCACTGTGGATTTAAAGATTATCAAAAATCTTCAAAGATGGTACACACCAACCATTAATCACTAGACATAGAACTTGAATACAAAACCTAGTTCAATTGTTCTTAACATCAATCTTAAAAGGCCAATTGAACAAAAAATACAAGTGTGTAAATGTAATTATCAAAGGAATGCATTAAATTTCAATCTATCAATGAAAATGTAAATCTAAGAGGACAATTTCTATGAAAATAAAATATAATTCAATTCTTGAGAGAACCAAAGTACTTTTATTAACTTGAAAAAGGGTACAATAGAGTAGTGGCTGATTGTAATATCCACTCAAAACTTGCACAAATTGTTCAATTATGTTATATGCCCTAATTTGTATATGCTGCTATATAATATTCAAATGGTATATGATATATCATGTATGAAATAGAGCCTTGTTACCTCTCCTTATAGTAAATGGAGAGGTTTGAGAAAGCTTTAGACCTTTTAATTTTTTAAAACTTAAACTAATTACAACTATTCATAACATTTACAATTAAAAAAAGACGAAAATCTTCATTATCCTCAGGGGAGAAGGCCACAAAAAATATCAAGCATTTCATTGATGTATGCATATTCAATAGACTATTCTTTTATTTCTTCCAACATATGTTCAATTGAATCCCTATCCTCTTCTAATTCAAGTTCATGGTAGTCACTTGCATAATTGGCATAATTCTTCCTAAGGTCCCACAAATCTTGATACATGTTATTAATGATGTCAAAATAGTCTTCTTCGTTAGTAGAAAGATTGGACTGTGTCACATGTTTAGGCTCTTGGCCTATTAGGTGCTCTTATATTGTCTAACACCATTTTACTCCTATAAGCCAAATTCTTTAAATTTTAAGAGTTTACCAAAATATGCACCCTGAATCATTATTCATACATGTTGAGCGGTCATTTTGCATGATGCCAAGGGAAGAAATTCTTCTGAATCTCTCTCTTGAAAAGATGATAAAGGTGACCAACTTGAATGTTATAGATGGTTTTTTTGAACATGTTAGGTAGTTCAATTGAAAATAAATGTGAATTTTCACAAGGAAGCCTTTGCTAGTATCTTTAAATTGGCAAAGGCTCTAAAGAAATGCAACCAAAAACCAAAGTATTTTTGTAAATTTCTTTATATCATTATGATGAATGCAAGCTATAAAAATCCAACTATATGAAATACCTTGGGACTAGGTAAAATTGGAGTGGACTAGGTTTACTTGGGATGTTCTAGGTCAACCTAAGTTGACCTAGTCCCTGGTGGTTGTGGGTTTCAAGGCTTGAATGTCCTCAAGTTTTCCAATTAGTAAATTTTATTCCTCTATCTACCCAAGTTGTTTTCTCTCTTGCAAACACATAAAAAATGACGCTTGGGGGATTTATTTTGATATCTCATCTCAATTTCATATCATTTATGACATCTCATTCTCAATATATTCAAGCATCCAAGGAAAGGAGTTCAAACATTTATGCAAGTGAGTTTTCTTCATTCATTGAATGATTTTTTGTGGAAATTTCCTCTTCAATATCTAGCTTATTGTTGGACATCGAGGGAGGATCAACATTTAAAAATTCATTATCTTCTTCATTGATGTATATTTATATACATGGCTCCATGATATGATTATAGTATATCCATTAACATTATGGAGATATCGTATATCCTTCATACAAAATTCAAGATCTACAACATTATCATGAAATATTTTTATTGAAAAGGGTTTCTAGAAGCAAGGTGAATATTTACACTTATCTTATTTCCTTTACATTTAAATTTATTTATTATGTCTAATTTATTAACCTTGGTCTTGATCAAGGAAAGCCCTCCCCCCAAAAAAAGCCCCCAAAACCTCTCTTTTCTTTGTTGATTTGTAGGTTGGGAGTGAAAATGATTATGGATCTAGAACCTATTATTTACAAGATTTTTGGAGTCATGAGTTGTAGATCACCAAAATACATCAACTTGGTTATAGATATTCTTTCCAAGTTGACCTAGTTCTTTAGTCTCAAATTTTGGGGAGAGTTCTAGGTTTTGTTCCTCTCGTCATTTCATTTTGAGATTTTCAAATGAATATTTAGATATAGTTTAGATCTAGTATTTGTGGATAAAAATAAAATCTTCCTCTAGAAATTTCAAGGAAAGTTATTTATATTATTTCATTCATATCTTTACCTTAGATGTATATCTTAATTATGCTAATTATCTTTACATGGAATCTAGATTTACTTTATTTAATCAATTAGTTCCATTTCACATTCACATTATTGTATGGCTAGGCCAAAGAGAGATTTCTTTATATTGAATTATGATTAATAATTCAAATTTAGTATTATCTCCCTTGTTCTTTTGCATCCTAGATAATCTAATTTTAAGCATAAATAGAATCATATTTGGGAATTCCCCTCTTTCCCTCTCACACATATTTGAATGTCTTAGTGACCCTGTAAAGTGGAGGCTTACATCTTATTAAAGTGATTCCATTTTACCACTAAATATTTTGGTGAACCCAAACTTCTTGTTAGCATGAATGATAAAGATATTCCTATGGGTTGTGGGGTATCCTAACATTGTTGGAGCATTAGAGAGATTGTTATATTGGTCATGTGTTGCATTCATGATTGTTTATATCATTGATCTCAATATATTTTAAGAGTGTGCAGATAGCTAGAGTAGAAAACAAATATCATGGTAGCATAGACAAGGTTATGTGAATTTGAAGGTATGTTCTATAGAATACTCTGATGATGTGGTTAAGAGTGTGTATGGAAATTCAAAGAATGGTAACATTTTTTAGAGATTTACTAAAGATTGAATTTTAATAAAGTTCTTGAGAACTAGTTTATGATAATTGGATTATATCTCCTAACAAATATATAATCTAGATAAGCACAGATACAAAGAGGTAGAAGACATGTTGAAGATGATCTAGCTAAGTTACCAAAGTCATATGTTGCATGTGTGAAAAGTTATGAATCTTGAGTAATGAAAAATTTATGTAATTATGGAATTATAATGTAACATGTGTTGTGTTATATTAATGAGGTCCCATATTTTAATTTGTAATAGATAAATCCTCAAGGATGACTCAATGTGATATTCTAGGAATTGGTATAAAGAAAGGATTATTTCCTTGATTAAAAAGTGGATGAAGTAAAAGTGTACATGAATAAGTGATATGATAATTAATTATATGCAAGTAAGAGATCTAGGAGATTCATGTGATGAAAGCTTGTAGATTTAATATTGAGGTCTAAGAAGTATTTTGTGCTACAAAGACATGGTAAGAGGATAGAGAAATATTTTCTAAGATTAGTTGTAAAAAGGATAACATGAAGATCAATTTTATAGTGAGTTAAATGTTCTTTCCCCTAAATTTTTTGGAACACTGGATCCTTCCACCTTCTACAACTCCTAATAGGGTTGGCACAACTCTTAATAGGGTTGGAGTCTCCTCATAGGGATTCAAAGTATATCGACAAGGTCTTCTATGTACTAAATGTAATTCATTGAATCCTAATAGGATCCATTCTCTTACAAGGAACTTACATATTAGCACATTTTTTTTTTTTGTACAATCCCCACCATGGTATTCCCCTTGATCAAGGTTTTCCCTAGTTAACAAAATCTGGTGTTATTGTCTATGAATTAATGAAATAAATGATTCAACCCCCCTCCCATCTGCGCCCCCCCACCCCCCCGCCCTCTTAGTTATCTTGGTGGACCTTAATTTCTAACAATTTCTATTATTATGACTAACTACAGACATAAATAACAATTACATGTAAAAATAACCAATATCAGAAAATAATAAATTATAGAAGAGAAAAAAAGACACCAAGATTTAACAGAGTTTACCCAATCCCTATCCTACATCCACCAAACATCAAGTCCAATATTATTATCCTCCAGTGATTACACCTTGATTAGAATCCGTAATCCCTTACAACTTAATACCACCACAAGAAGCAATTTTCACATCACACATTATGAAAATCCATAACCGTAAGCTCTTTTATACAAGTATTTTTCCTCTTTAGAGTTAAAGTTAGTTACAACATGTCAGACCATTTTTTCTTTTATAAAATAGCCTAAAACCCTATCAAGCAATTATGGAGTATGTATAGTACGTCATTGATCCATCACCATATGTTGAAATGAAATTGTTGAAGTGAAGAAGATTGATGAAATTATAATGGAACACTAATTAAATTATCATTGATGTCAAACCTACTACTTTTTGGTGAGACAATTCCTTAGTTTAGTCTAAATGCTATCATTTTTTGATTGATAAAGAGGATTTGAAAAGAGAGGATAACAAGAGAACCTAAATAATGGTTGAGTTATATGGTATATAAAAGAATCACTAAGACCAAGTAGGAGATTGATGATATCCTGTATTGTTGATCCACGTAAGGTTAAAGTGAATGGTTACTTTAGCTAAGCCTAGAAGAAGTGATTTCATAAAAAGTGTCTACCAAGCCTAGCTAAGAAAATAGTGTGGATTAAGAAAACTTAGTTTAGGCAGAGAAAAATTTAGCATGTGTCAAGTATTATAAAATTAGAAGGTTCCAAGTGTTAGAAAAATATAGTAAGTGTCAAGAAAAAGGGAAATAATAGTGGTGACTGAGCAAGTAAGACTTAGTTGATGTCTGGTAACTCAATGTTGGCCAAGCATTAGAACGATGTTATTGCTAAGATAATAGTGTCAATGTTGACTGACACTAAAATGTGTTAGATAGAAGATTTTATGAATCTAAGCTCACAAATTTAATTTCTTGAATTTTTTGAAGCATGTGGAAGATTACAATGATGAGTTGGTGGCACAGAATTCAAGATAAACCTTTTTGAGGTGAATTCAAAGAGGATTATAGAAGAAGTTTCTAGAAGGGACTAAAATGGAAATGAGGGTAGATTCATTGAATCTTACCTAACCATAGAATGAACTATTGTTGAACTATTGTGGTTAAGCAAAAAAGACCTAAATTCTCTATTTATAGAGATAACAGGCTGGAAATAATAGTTGTCATGTGCCAGAACCTAAGCAAGACAATAAGTCTAGGGTGTTAATTCATATGGTGGCCAAATGAAAGAGTCTCCAATTTGCATAGAAAGCAAGAAGGCTTAAGAGGTTGATAGCTTGAAGGGTGAACAAGCAATTAGTGATGAAGGATATTAATGCCAAGAAGAATGGAGGACTAAACTAGAGTTTTACAATCTACAAGTGAGTTGTATTTTATTATTAAATTAAGTCCTACTACTACTTTTTAATCACTATATTTTTTTAACAAATCCTTTGGATTAAGGTTGACCTAATAGTCATTTGTAAATCCTTTAATAGGGTGACATTCTAATGGAATGTTCTAAAATCCTCCAACAAGGCTCACTCCTAATAGGGTGATTGAAATCATTTAACCGAGTTACATTTCATAGTGTCCATTGTAACCTTTAATAGTGTTAGCTCCTTATAGAGCTCAATTTAGAAGAGTGAAAATCAATAGCATGTTACTAGTGGATTTTCCCAAATTGGGTTTCCACATAAAAATTCTGTGTTGAAATGTGTGATTGATTTTATGGTTTTGCATGTTTACATTTCTCCAAATTAATTTTAACATAGGACATCAGTATGCAAATGTTTGATATATTGAATGGTCAATGAATGTATAAGGATAAGTTGTAGTACTCAAATTTTTTATTTATTCAATTGGACCTTAGATAACTGATTCACCCCCCTCTTATTTATTCTAAATTATTCCAACAATTGATATCAGAGCACCAAGTTCTTGTGAAGAGAAATATTGAAGGTACTTAAAGATAAAGATCAAGATGTACATAAAGGATGTACCCAAATTAAACAAGGAAAAATTTATTGCATGGAAAATCTTGATGAAGCTAGATCTACAAGGTCTTGGGGATTATGCATAGTCAACTATCACCATGAGCATGTTGATCTAGTTGGATCCCCAACTACTAATCAATTGAAATAGAAGAAAGAATGCAATTGAGCAATGTTAGAGATTACATCTATCCTAAGCTACTTAGAGTTTGATGACATCAAAGGAAGTGATACTACTAGGAAGATGCAAGATTCCCTACATGTGATCTATGGAGGACACAAGAATGTGGTGAGAGCCAAAGCGAAAATCCGTAGAAGAAAATTTAATGAAATGAGAATGCAATAGGGTGAGACTATAGTCTAGTACTGTGCAAGGATCACAGATATTGTTAATGATATTCAAGGATTTGATGGAAAGATTGAAGATGAGACTATAATCAGCAAAGTGTTGAGAACCCTATTGCTTGTCTATGCTATTAGATTCTCTACTATAGAAGAAGTGAGGAGTACCCTTAGTATAAATCTAACCCTTGAAGGACTGGTTGATAGACTCACTACTTTTGAACTTAAAAATTTTGCTAATTTCAAATTTAAAAATGTTGAAACTGCGATTAAATCTAAGATGACACTAAGAGAGCCTTAAGATAAGAAAAATTAAAAGGAAAAATCTACTACTAGTGATAGTGATAGAGATGATGAAGACCTAGAAGAGCTAGAAGCATTGTTCACTAGGAAATTTAATAGAGGCAAAGGAAAATACAAAGGTAAGTTACTTATCATATGCTATAATTGTCATGAGGCTAATCATATTACAACAAGATGTCCTAATAAGTGAAACAACAAGAATGAAGCATAATTCATAGGTAGAAAATATGATAGTAACAAAGGTGACAAGGAAAAGGGAAAGAAGGCTTGTTGCATTTTTGAAGAAAATTCCAGTGATGAATCTGAAGATAGTGAAGATGAATTTGTCTATGTTTCTATGAAGGATGATTCTAATGAAGATGAGTCAAATTCATTGATATATTATGTGAAAAAAAGTGATAGATGGATTATTGATAGTGGATGTTCACATCACATTACTAGATACAAAATTAAGTTCAGTACCTTGAGTATTACAATAGAAATAGTGTTAGATTTGGTAATAATGCACCCTATCTGATTAAAGGAAAAGGATCAATAAGATAGATAGATAAGATCATGTGTAACAATGGTTAGTATGTGGAAGGACTTAACTATAATCTATTAAGTGTATCATAATTTAATAGTTTAGGTTGTAAAGTTAAATTTGATAACATAAAACATAAGATCTATGACACTAAAGGAAAACTAATTAGAAGTGGAGATCAAACTAGCTGTAATCTATTTTATCTTGACATGAATGATGGTACTTTTCTTGTTATACAATTTTATGATGTGTGTCTATGGCATAAGAGGTTATGTCATGTAAATTTTGATAATTTGGTTAGTATTAGTAAGATGAAAAGAGTCAGAGGTTTGCCAAAACTAAAGAAACTTGATAATGTAATTCATAAACAATGTTAGTTAGGAAAGATGACAAAGTCTAGTTTTAAAATTAAGACTCATATTTAAAAATAAATTCTTGAATTATTTCATACTAATTTATGTGAATCAATTGATGTGCAAAGCTACAAAGGTGACAAGTACATTATCCTATTTGTTGATGATTACTCAAGAATGATGATAGTAATGTTCTTAATAGAAAAATATGATGCTTTTCAAATGTTGAAGTCATATCTAGCAAGAGTTGAAAAGGAAACTAGCTAGAGCTTTAAATGACTACTTGATCTAACAGAGGTGGAGAGTTAACATCAAATGAGTTTGAAAACTTTTACAATAATAGAGGAATCAAGAGTCAAAGTTCTACACCTAGGACCCCTCCATAAAATGGGATTGCTAAGATGAGAAACAAATCTATAATAGATTGTCCTAGAATAATGATTATGGAGAAGAATGTTTCTTTGAAATACTCGAGAGAAGATGTTAGTACAACTATCTATGCCTTGAAGCAAGTACAAGTGAAGAAAGGTGAAAATTCCACACTTTTTGACTTATAGTATGGATGCTCACCCAATGTCAAATATTTTAAGATATTTGGAAGCAAGTGTTACATTCATAAGGAGAATAGAAATGGTAAACTTGATGCTAAAAGTGAAGAAGGTATATTCCTAGGCTATTCCACAAGAAGTAAAGCTTATAAGTGTTTAAATAGTAGCATTAACAAAGCTGTGGAAAGTGAAAATGTTATGTTTGATAAAAATATAGAAGTGCATGAAGATGAACCAAATAAGGAACTTGAAATCTATTGACCCTTCATGTACTACTATGAAGAATTTTTTTTCGATGATGATAATTTTGCAAACCAAGTTGCTAATTAACAAGAATTAGTGATAGTTGAGTCACATACAATGGATGCCAACTTGCAGTCAAGAGACAATTTGCATTTTGGAGATGAATTATAGTCAGAAGCTGAGGTACATTATGATATTAAGGAAGAGCACAGTGATTCTAAAATTAACAGATCCATTGTAGAAAAATTGACTAGAACCTAGATTGTCAAGGTATGTTAGAAGACATCACCCTATTGAAAAAATTATTGGAGATAAGGAAGATAGACCAATGACAAGTAATAGGTTGATAAATGATGCATGTTTTTTAAGCACGCATGATCCTAAGTCAGTAAAAGATGTATTAAAGAATGAAGATTGGAGTACATCCATGAGAGAAGAGATTGATTAAATGGAGAAGAATAAAACATGGACTCTAGTACCTAGACCAGAGAACAAGAATGTGATTGGAACAAAGTGTGTGTATAGAAACAAACTATATGAGAATGGTGATGTCACAATGAATAAGGAAAGATTAGTTCTCAAGGGATATACATAAGAAGAAGGACTTGACTATGGAAGACATTTTCCCCAATCGCAAGATTGGAAGGAGTAAGAAATTTTCTTTCTTACTCTACATACAAAGGTTTTAAAGTTTATCAAATGGATGTGAAATAAAAATTTATGATTAGTATACTAGAAGAGGAGGTTTATATAGAAGAACCAGAAGGATTTTTTGATGAAAACTATAAGAACATGGTATGTAGATTGCATAAATATTTATATGGTTTGAATCAAGCTCCAAGAGGATGGTATGAGAGGCTTCACAACTATCTTGTGAAGATTGGTTTTGAGAAGACCGATGACAACATCAACCTATACTTGAATATTGAAGGAGATGAAGGAATTTTACTAGCTTAATTATTTGTTGATGATATCATATTTGGAGAAAAATATGCATTGTGTAAGACATTTTCAAATGAAATAAAGAAAGAGTTTGAGATTTCTATGTTTGGAGAGATAAAGTTCTCTTTTGGATTGCAAGTATATCAAATGAAATATGGTATTTACATCACTTAGTGCAAGTAGGTGAAGGAAATATTGAAATTTTTTGGTATAGAGGGTTTAAAACCTACTAGTACTCCTATGGTGAAGGGACACAAACTATCCAAAAATGATGATTATGCTGAAGTAAATCAAGCATTGTATAGGTCTATGGTTGCCACTTGCAATATTTAGTTCATAGTAGACCTCATATTGCATTATTTATTAGCATTATTGCATGGTTTTTTGCAAATCCTAAGGAAAATCATTTAACGGTTGTTAAAAGGATCATGAGATACTTGAAAGGAACATAAGACTATGGTCTATACTATAGAAAAAATGAAAAGTTTTAAGTGAGAGCCTATACTGATGTTGATTGGGCTAGAAACATTGATGACTAAAAGTGGAGGAGTATTTTTCTTTGGAAAGAGATTGGTCACCTACACCAGTAAGGAAAAAATTGCATATCAAAATCTACTGCTGAAGTTGAATATGTGGTTGTTGTTGTGAATTGCACAAATGTGGTATGGATCAAATAGTTACTCAAAGTAATAAAGGAGGAAATTACTAAACCTATGGTACTCTACTATGGTTTAAAAAAATTCCATAAACATATCGATGCACACAAAGACAAATAACATTGCAATCAAGTATCAATACTCGAGAGAGTTGGTTCAAGACAAAGAAGTGAGAATGAAATATGTGAATATAAAAGAATAGATAGTTGATATATTTACAAAATATTTACCTAAGGATGCACATGAATATCCTAGACACAAAATAGGGGTGATACCACATCCAAAGCTACTTAAAAAGCAAGTATAGTGCCCTATATCAGCTAAGTTGGATGGCTTATTTTACAACTTGATGAAATAGATCTTACTTTAGAACCTACTTGAAGTAAGGAAGGAGATAAAAAATAAAGATTTATAGTCATAATAAAGAAGATAGAGGGAGAACCTAAATTGATTATATCTGCATGTATAGATGACAAGTCTTTGGCATTGTTATCAAAGAGATAGATACAAGAAAGAGGGGGAGCTTACTAAGAATCTATTGATGGAGAAATTAGAGGAAGAGATCAAAAATCAAATGAAGGCACATATATTTATAAAGGGAAAAATTTCAATACAAGGTATAAAGTTTCTTTTTGGCATTTTTGTTGGTATTTGTTTTCCATCAATGCTAAAGAGGGAGATTATTGAAATGAGATTGTTGAAGTGAAGAAGATTGATGGAACTATCATGGAACAATCATTATTTTTTCATTGATGTCAAACCTAATACTTGTTGATGAGACAATTGCTTACTTTGTTTTGAATGCTATCATTCATTTGATTGATGAAGAGTATTTGAAAAGAAAGGATAGCAAGATAACCTAGATAAAGCTTGAGGTAAATGGTGTATAAAAGGAGCACTCAAACTAAGCAAGACAATAATGATACTATGTACTATTATACTTAAGGCTAAAGTGAATGGTTACTTTAGCTAAGCCTAGAAGAATAGTTTCCATAGAAAATGTCTGCCAAACCTAGCCAGGAAAACATTGTAAGTTGAGAAAACTTAGTTCAAGCCAAGAAAAATTCAGCATGTGTCAAGTGTCAGAATGTTAGTAAATTTGAAGAATTAGAAAAATATACTAAGTGTCTAACATTAGGGAAATAATAGTGGTGACCAAGAAATGAAGACTTAGTTAATTTCAAGCAACCTAGTGTTGGTAAAGCATCAAAAGACTACTATTATTGAGTGAATAGTGTGGATGTCAAGTGACAGTAAAATGAAAAAGTTGCTTTTTTGAATTGTGTGAAGTGTGTGGAAGATTTCTATGATGATCTAGTGGCATAGAATTCAAAATAAACCATTTTGAGGTGATATCAAAGAAGACTATAGAAAAAGTTTCTAGAAGGACTAAAATGGAAAAGTTGGTAGATTTATTGAATCTTACCTAACCCTAGAATGGATGATTATGGTTAAGCAAGAAAAGATATAAATTCTCTATTT
The DNA here is from genome assembly GCA_028749045.1 of Cupressus sempervirens. Classification (NCBI taxonomy): domain Eukaryota; kingdom Viridiplantae; phylum Streptophyta; class Pinopsida; order Cupressales; family Cupressaceae; genus Cupressus; species Cupressus sempervirens. The sequence continues at coordinate 407,058,249 of CM053786.1, forward strand.
ATAGAGATAGTAAGCCAGAAGCAACATTTTTCATGTGCAAGAACCTAAGGAAGACAAGAATTCTAGGGTGTTACTTCATTTGGTGGCCAAATAGAAGAGTTTATAATTAGCACCTCTAGATTAAGGTTGACCTAACAATCATTAGTAAATTCTTTAGCAAGGTGACATTCTAATAGAATATTATAATGTCCTCTAACAAAGATCATTCCTAATAGGGTCATTGAAATAATTTAACCATGTCACATTTAATAGTGTACATGTAACCTTTAATAGGGTTAGTTCCTCACAAAACTCACTTCAAAAGAGTGAAATTTGGTACCATGTTAATAGTGATTTTTCCTGAATTGGGTTTCCATGTAAAATCCTTGTGTCAAAATGTGTGATTGATTTTGTGGTTTTGTATGTTTACATTTCTACAAAGTTATTTTGACATAGGACAATAATATGCATATATTTAATATATTGAATCGTCAATGCATGCATATGGATAAGTTGTAGTACTGAAAAGTTATATTTGTACATTTGGACCTTGGATAACTAATTCACCCCCCTCTCATTTATTCTAAAGTATTCCAACACCATAAACTAACAATATCCCACTTGGTGATCAATTATGTTGCACACTAGACAATAATCTCCCACTTAGAGACTGATCTTGTAGTGACACCACTACTCCACTAGGCTCCCATTAGATCAAACCAACCTGGACTCTACTATTCTTTTATTATGTTTAGTCTAAAAGACCAAATGAAGCTAAGGAGAAATTCAACTTCTCACTTATCACTACCTTTGTAAACATATCTACTAGATTGTCATCTACATGTATCTTGTCCATCTTTAATTTTCCATCATCCTAAACTGATTGACTGAAATGATACCACAACTATATGTATTTTGTCTTTGAATGTACAAAATAATTCTTTACATGATTAATGGTAGTTTGAATTCTTGTAAATAAATCATTATCCCTCTAAGGGTGTCCCAATTCTTCTCAAAAAAACTGAATCCATATCATCTACTTAGCTATCTTTGTAGTAGTAACATACTCTACCTCTGTAGTGAATAAATCATTAACCTTCTACAATCAAGAAACCCAACTCAATGTTGCCCCACCAATACTAAATATATACCCTATAGTACTCCACTTGGTATCAATGTCCTACCAAATCTAGGTCAACATAGCCCTATAAATTAGTAGTAGAGCCCTCAAAATGTAAATGCTTACTAGATATTCCTCTTAGATATTTGAGAATCCATTTGACTGCATTCTAATGCTCAATTTTGGGATGACTCCTATAACTACTAATAAATCCCATTACATGTGCAATATATGGCCTCTTACATACCATAGTTTATGTTAAGCTTCCTAAAACTAAAGAATAGGGTATCTTGGACATCTTATCCTCCTCTTCTTGTGTCTTTGGACACATGTCTATAGTCTACTTCAAATGAGTAGGTAAATGTTTGATGACACCTTTAGCATTCTCCATAGAGAATCTTGAAACACCTTCTCAATATAACCAACTTGAGATAATGCCCATTTTTTTCTCTTCCTATCTTTGCAAATTTTAATACCAAAGATTTGTTTTGCTTCCCCAAAATCCTTCAAAGAAAATGAATGTGCTAACTAGTGTTTCAGCCCCTTAATTTGATCCATGTTAGACCCATCTACAACCATATCATCAACATATGAATATAAAGAAATATAGCTACCATCATCCAACCTCTTAAAAAAACACAATGACCTAAATGAAACCTATTGTAGCCATGCTCATGCATAAAATTATCAAATTTCAAATACCATTTGTTAGGTGCTTTCTTTAATCTATATAGACTTTTCTTCAATGTACACACTATTTTCTCCTTACCTTTGACCTCAAATCCCTATGGCTATGCCATATATATTTCTTCATCCAAATCAAATGAAGAAAGGTTGTTTTAACATAAATTTTCTCTAGATGAAAATCTTCAATAGTCATAATACTTAAAATAGTGTGAATAGAAGACATTTTAGCCAAACCCCTAGCCAAATCGAAGGCCAAATGGAAAGTAGGAAAAGGTGACAAAATTCTATTTTGGCAGGACAATTGCATGTGTCAAGGACCACTAATTAGCCACCCTAATGATGGAATATGGGAAAAGAAATGCATAGAAAGGTTTAGCATGAAAGAAAATGAGTACAGATCTAAGAATGGCTTGCACAACCTATCTGTGATATCCCTAGACCTTAACCCCCTGATGGTTTTACTGAATGCCACTTTCATTAACAATGATAGGGACTCCATTATTTAGGGAGACACCTCAAACATACTTTATTCTATTACTTTTGGCTATTTCTCTTTATGGGATAGGATGGAGAAACCTATTTGGGCCAAAGCCTAGATTTCTAGTCTCACACCTAAAATCAACATTTTCTTTTGGCCGCTCTTGCAAGAAAAAATTCTCACCTTGGATAATTTAGCAAAAAGAGGTCAACTTATCCCTAATAGATGTTGCCTCTACAAGCCTTAACTAGAAATAGTCAATCATTTATTCATCTATTTCCCCTACTCTTCCAAGACGTGGATCTTCTTGACTGAGGATTTTGCATTAAGTTGGTGCCCCCTAGCTAGTATCCTAGATTTCTTCTACCAATGGAGAAACCATCACTCTAGTTTGAACTCTTAGTTAATGAGTTCTTGGACTCTTTGAAACTTCTTCTAGGGAATTTGGAAAGAGCATAGTAACAAAATATTCAGAGAAAGAGAGTCTCCAAAGTTCATCATCACTGAGAAAATTGGTCTCATTCTGGAGAAATTTGCAATAATGAAAAGAGGAAATATCAAGGAAGGTGGAATCAGAAAAGCTAGTAAGAAAGACAGGGCCATGAGAAGACAAGAAGTAAGATGGTCTTTCCCCTTGAGGAATGGCACAAAGCCAACTTTAACAGGGTAGAAAAGGGGAACCCCAGTCCAACCAGAAGTGAAGGCATAATTAGAAATAGTTTGGGAAGAGGAATCATGACCATTTCATTCCCTCTTGGTCACTAGAAAAACCACTTTATGAAAGCTAGTGCAACTAGACATATTGTTAAGCTATCTTTGTCTTTCAGGATCGAGCACTTGTGGCTTGAGGGTGACTCCCTAAACATCATCAATTGCATCAAAGATCAATCTATGCCTTCCTCGATGATTGCCAATATCATAGAGGACACCAAATTTGACTTGGGAAAGTTCAAAAAGACTCACAATAGCCACACTTATCGAGAAGCCAACTCAGTTGCTGACTAGTTTGCCAATGATGTCATCACCAAAAACTAGATGATGACATGGACAAACAAAGACAAAATCTTGATTATGGTGATTGAGTTGATCTGGAAAGATATAATCTAGGATAAAAATAAAATCCCATCTTAATAATGAATGGATTTGCCAAATTGCACGTCGGAGGGGGATTTATTGGAAATCACATGGAGCCCTTTTCAAGTCATAATTATGAATATGGAAAAAATTCTTTGAGGGATGGCAAGAATAGAACCACTACATATTGTAAAAACATTTTTGTTTTAAGTGCCCAAAGGAAAATTGAGCATTGTAAAATAACTAGTGGTATAGGGTTTATAGAGCCGAAGGCAACCATGGTTAGAGAGATGATTAGAAGAGATCCTTGGGGGAAGGTAGAGAGATGGAAGGAGAAGAAGAAGGTGTAGTACAAACTTGAAAAAGGTTACATCACTGGGTTCATGGATAAGCTTCATGGCTTCAATGCTCAGGTGACCAAGATCATGGTGGAAACATGGAGCAATGGGAGAGTCAAAATTGATGGTGTCACCCATCAAATTTCCAAGGGCTTGATCGTGGAGGTGACAGACATTCCCCAGGAAGGCATGAACTTCTACAAGGACAAAAAGATGTTAGCTAATATAGTTAGCATTTTTGTCAAGGAAGAAATGGAGAAAGATAATCTTGTCAAGATTGACACCTACTATGACATAGAATCCCTCAAAAAAATTTGGAGGTATGTTCTTAGGATTCTCATTAAGTATATCACTCTCAACCCCAAGTTTGATAAGATTAGAATGCAATATTTTTTTTAGTTAAACCACTTTAGGCATGGTGTTAAAATTTCTCTTCCCTTTTATCTTTACACTTCTATGTCCAAGGGTATTAAGGGTTTCAAGAAAAAACCTATCACCAACCCTACCCTCCATGAAAGCCTTCTTCTCCTAGTTTGCAAGTTTTTGAAAACTCAAACCAGAGGAAAATCCCTTGGTGACTTGGGTAATTCTTCAGAGGACATTGCTAGTTCTAATTTTGGAGATGTTGAAGTAGTGAAAATTGAGAATGAGGAAAATTCCACCAATGCCATCTCTGCTTGCAATCCTTGCATTCCTAGTAGAAAGATCCCTAGATGCCTCCCTCCCCCTCTCTCCAAGCCTGAGCCTCAGGAGGTGGATAGTAAGGAAGATGAGGAGACTAATATGAAATCTAAGGATGAGGATAAGGAGCTAGGGAAGGATAATTTGAAGGAAGAGGAGAAGGGAACAAAAAGTGACAAGGAGGAGGAGGCTCTTAATGCCCCCTCAGGAAACCCCAAGAAAATAAAATCTTACCAAGCCCTGCCCCAGGTAGACCTAAAATCCTAAAGTGATGAGACCCCTAGCCTTGTACTACCCACATCACCTCCTGAGGATACTATGGTGGAAAAAAGAAAGGAGGTGATTATGAAGAATAGGAGGAGTGCTTGGAGGAGTTTTAACTTGGATACTACAAGTTTGGGTATTGTTAGAGAGCCAGTGAACATCCAAGTGTTGGAAGACCTTGACAGTATAACCCACTATGATAAGATAATTGATCCTACTCTATTGGTCATTTCTGACAATGAGGCCAATGAAAATAATAGCTTGATTGATAACTTCCATTCTATCAAATGGTTGTTTCAATAAATTGATGCTCTAAAGGATAAGCAAAACTAGGACACTAGCCAAAACATTAGCAGGGACTAGGTGACCATAGGAAGGAAGAGAGATCAAGAAGGTAGTCAAAATATCTACAATGGCTAGGACACCATAGATAAACATGAGGATAGACTCTCCTTGGTTGAATAGAAAGTCTAAAGGTTTGATTCCATCCACTAGATCATGACAAAACAAATTTTGGACACTCCGCACACCCTAAATGAGAACATTGTCAATCTAGGGGATTCTCTAATGAGAGTCAACCTTGGTAGGGACATGATGCATAAGACTAGGTTAGACTTTGGGCAAGAAGAGACTACTCAGATAGACTCTAGTGACTAGGTGAACCAGGTGGACTAGGTGGAAACCCAAAACAAGAACTAGGAGGGAATGGATAACCGAAATGATAAAAAAGCTATAAAAACTCTATAGGATCTAGATAAGGACAACCATTAGTCTATTTCTCTTTTGGTTTTTCTCATAGTTTTTTTGGGTGTTGGCTTTTGGCTTCTGGCCTTGGGCCTCATGTTGGTTTTGGCTTTTTGTAGTAGTCTTATGCAAGTTGGACTTTTTAAATTTCTATCTTTATGTTGTAAAAGTTTTGGGTTTCAAGATCCCTATAAAACATGTTTTACTTAATAAAAAACAATGAAAGAGAATATCTCATCAAAATCAATGCCATTTTTTTCTATGTAAATCATTTTTTAACTAACCTAAATTTAAAAAATTTCTTACCTCCATCCTCTTCTATCAACATTTAAACTCATTTATTCTATAAAGACCATTTACATATAGGAAACTTACAAAAATCCCAAGTCTTATTTTTCAGTAAGAATTCCATTTCTTCTTTCATTATAGGCTCCCACTAAATCTTAGTATCCTCCTACATAGCTTGATCATAACATTTAGGTTTACCAACATATTTTATTTTTTAAAAGTACAAAAAGAGAGAAAATATTTTTGGAGCTCTACTTAGCCTTGTTAATCATCTAGCATTCATAGGGGTGTGTGGTATTTTTTTGTTGTTGTTAGCATTATATTGTATTAGTCATTAGTGACAACACTTATTTGATTTTGAATGCTTATCAAGCTCATCACTTAGTCTATGATTTATACTGAGCATTCAATGGTTACCTCATAAGTTCAATAGTTATGCAGTTCTCACTGAGCATTCCTAAAGCTACCAAGTGAATGTGTAGATCAACAGTGTATAGTGACCTTAAAATGTTTACCCAAAAGGTAGTGGTCATCGAGCTTCATAGTGTTTATCGAGTCATCAATTTGTGTAATATGAAGTTAGTTTCTACTGAGTGATGGTTGTGTAGTGTTTACTGAGTGAAAGTAAGGTAAACAAAGGTTTCAATATTTATCGAGTAACACTATATCTACTGAGTCTCCAATAGTTACCAAGTTCAAAGCTACATTGTGTGATTAGTATGGATCATGTTTCTACTTCTATGTAGTGCATCATGATGCCTAGTAATACAATGGATGCTGAGTATTAGAAGGTCACTAAGTCATCTTGAAGAGCTTGAGTTCTCTACTATTTGGCTGACTCAGTAATATTTTGTTTACTTTTTTTTTAGCCGACCTTGCAATTGTAATTATTGGAATGGTATATATGTAATGTATTGCATCATTTGCAATATGATAATAACAAGTATTTTAAGGAATTTATATGTAATGTTTGAGAAGAGTGAATGTGAATTAGTAGTAGAACAGAGTATTTAGCGAGGTCATTAAGGACCAACAAAGACATATTAGTCACAAGAGGTGATCTATACTTCAAGATCTATTCAACAATGAAGTTGTAAGTTAGATCTATTATTTTATCCTAACAAGTGAATTAGTTTTCCAAATTCTTTAATAGGGTAGGCTTAATAGTCTTTTTATAAATCTCCTAATAGAGTGCATACTTCATTACATGTTTGTAAAACCTCTAACAAGGTGAACCTAGCAGTCCAAACTACTCTTAACAAGGTAGATCATAATAAGTGGTCAGTATAAGTTCTAATAGGCCAACTTTATACTGCAATAGTGAAGTTTTATGGGTATCATCCCCACCCCAGTTTTACTTTCTATTTGGAAGGTTTTTGGGTCATCAAAATACTATGTTCATGTGTTATGAATGTTTATCTTTTCCTATGCATGCAATAGATTAAAAGAATGAATGGTGAAGGATTTATATGGTTAAGCACTAAATTGATTTAAAGTTTTTGAGGTTATTGATTCACCACTCCCCTCTCAGTAACCTAGCTAGTCTTGATTATTTCCAACAATTGGTATCAGAGCATTATGGTTCTTAGGATAAAGTTTGACAACTTGAGCAAAGATCATGGACAATGGAGATATTCAAACTTGACAAAGCTATTGAGAATGAGAAGCTAGATTTGGAAATGGCCATAGCTCAACTCAAGGAAGAAAAAGAGCATCTTTTCCAAACCATAAAAAGAAGGAAGGAACTTGAAAGACAAATGAATGACCATCAGTATGTTGAAGAAAAGATTGAAGACTTTTTTGCATCAAGTAGTTTAGATAAAGCTAATGAGGCAATCAAGGAACTCCTAACAAAGAATGACTCTCTATAAGAACATGTAAAAAAATTTAAAAGAGAATAAGAAGTTTAGTCAATAAGGATGCGTGAAATCTTGGAACAAAGGAATAAGGAAAGTGAAGACCTTGAGGAAAGGAACAATTCAAGTCAAAACCAATCCCTTTAGTAAGAAAGTCTTATCAATCAGCTCTCCAATGCAAATAAAAGCCAATCCCTTTAGTAAGAAAGTCTTATCAATCAACTATCCAATGCAAATGAGGAAATCATGAATCTAAGATCTGGAAAATAAAAACTTAAGGAATGATATAATCACTAAAAGACAGATCAATGAAAGATTGAAAGTTGATCTAAACTCTCAAAAGTAACTCAATGAGAGGATGATAAAATCTCAAGCAGATATGGATCAATTGAATCAACAAGGTGAGTAGAATCTTCATAAAAAAAAGAAGGTATTTAAGTAGGATTTGGTTACAAAGAAGAAGGTGAATCTTCCAAACAAGGTGCCCAAAGGAATCAAAGACCTACTAGCATTCATTGTGGTAAGTTAGGTCATACATCAAAAAAATGTTGGAGCAATGGAAAAACAAAATTCAATGGAAAGTGCTACAATTGCAATAAACATGGTCATAAAGCTAATGAGTGCAAGGAGAAACCAATATTTGAAAGTAAATGTCACAAATGCAAGAAACAAGGCCACAAGGCATCTGAATGTAGATCCAAAACATTCAATCTAGCTGAATAATTAGTCAAATAAATATTTGGTTGGGATTACAATACTTATTCTAGATGTCACTATTGTGGAGAATATGGACAAATTGGCATAGACTGCACAAGGCATCACTTAAGAAAGAGATATTCACTAGTAAGATGTTATACATGCACTGAAATTGGTCACATAGCTAAAAATTGCATGAACATAGGAAGAGTTGAAGATGAAAAGAAAGCTAAAGCTCATAATATTAGGAAGCAAATGAGATAGTAGTAGATTCCTAAATCTTCTGAGAAAAATAATTCAAATGATGGAAATTCCACTCAAGAAGTGGGTGACTGCACCATTTCCAATTAGATTCTTCAAGGAGGGACAAGAACTACATCTTCAAGCTAAATCTCAAGTAGTTCCAAATGGAAGAAAGTAGAATATCTAAATCAGTATACTAGATACAAAAGGATCACCTGAGTTTAATTTATGACTCAAGCAAGCTAGGTCAAGAGAAGTAAAGTTTTGTTTGATCATTGAGTCACAAGTTTTTACCAAACTAGTGAGTGGATAATAGTCTATCACACACTATGTCAGTATGGTACCTAGCATTAATGGAAAATTTTCATCAAAAAGGGCAGAATTTGACTCCATTTTTTACCATGTCTTCAGTATTCACAAAGCTAAGATATTTCCAAGTGCACTCAAGCAATTCCAAGTGATTTTGAGTGAATTTCTAGAAAATATTTTTTTCTAAAAATTTCTCACTTACTAAGTAGTGATGGCATCTAGAAGCACCAAAACTAGCAAGGCAAAGAAGGGTTCACAGATGTTTCTGAATGGTGTAGAGTGGAAAGTGCCAAACTTCAAGCTAATTCTAGTGGTGGTAGAGGAACTTGACTCTAATGGTGTGCAATCCCAAATACCACCAAAGGTACTATTAATTAACAATATCTACACTCATTGTAAGTGTTCTATTTAGGAGATAGGAACCCTAGAAATGGAAAGTGCTTTAGAAGAAATGCATGTTGATGGCTCATTAAAACCTGAGCATAAGCATCTTGAAACAAAAGGGTTGACCGATATCTGACACCTGCCAAAGAGATTCTAGATAAAATGGATTAGATATATTCTTAATCATGTGGAAAATGGTCAATTTTGGTTAGAAAAACCTATGTTGATTACCAAAAAGATGATTCACAAGATTACTGGCCTTCCCATGCTAAACAAAGAAAAATCTACCAAAAGCCTAGGTCAAGATGAACTCCAAAATAAAACATTCAATTTTTGGAACCTATGATGAGGTGAAAGCTAGAATTGAACTAGAAATCAAGCTACCTCAAGCAATTAGAAAAGGTAAGAGGAAAATAGCAAAGATTAAAATTGCCACTAGCCCTCTAATGCTTACCAAGGGAAAAGGAGAGGATGAAGAAGAAGATGAAGAAGAAGAAGGTGAAGAGAAAGAATCAGAGAAGGAGGTAGAGCCAGCTAAGAAGAAAGGGAGGGTTATCATTACTAAACCTTCAAAGGCTTCCATAGCTATTTTCACTAGGAGAGGAAAAGGAAAAGGCAATGGTGAAGTTATGTTTAGCAAGCCCCCACTTACCTTCTAGGAAAGGTTGAAATAGATGGAAGAAGGAGCTAGAATCACAAACTTTAAGGCCCTAAAGTTTGAAACAAGGACTGATGTTGAGAAGATGTAGATTAAGGAGTTGGTACTCAGAAAAATGGGAAAGTAGAAGTATTCCCCAAACCAGATTGCTCCCTAAATCTCAAAAGAATTGTTAGTAAGATTGTTGCCAAGATGGGAGTCAGCTGCATAGATAGCCAAGGATATTTATGAACAATCTTTGAAGAAATTATTGCCTAACCTTACTAATGTTGAAGTAAAGGAAGCCATGAAAAATAATGAAGGTAAAATGATGATCAGATTCTACTCATATTTGATTTTAATCAAAGATATTGAGCATGTTTTAAGGGATGCAAAAAACATGTGGAAAAACATATGTCATCTACATAAGCCTAGTGATGATCTAGTTGAGATCAAGGGTGATGATGGTGATAGTGATGATGAAGAAGATGATAACACTCCATGTGCTATTATTGATGTTGAAGACTATTAGACACTAAGGGTTGATGATGAAGAGAAAAAAGAAGAAGTTGATGAGGAAGAAAAGGAAGAAAATGAAGAATATGATCCAGTGAAAATTGTAGCAAAATTCATTGCTTCCCTTCCTTACTCTCCACCTAAGCCAAAAACATCATCAAGGTTGGAGTTAGCTTTAGTAGGAATAATTGCAACTACATTAGAAATATCATCTACACTCGCTACCTCATAGCTCTAGGTATCTTCAATGGAAGTGTCAGTCGCTTCATCTACTGAGCCAAAACCCTCTTTATTAGCTCCTGAGAAATCTACTTTAGTAGTATGCACAGCTACCAGTTCACAAATTATGTCAACTTCTTCTACTCATTCAATAAGTTTGCTAGTTTGTTCTATAATTTTGTCTACTACAACTTTAACCACACCAATTTTTGTTCTAGTCAATTCTTCAGTTGTAAATACTCCAATTTTTAAATTATCTATGAGTACATCATTTTTGAGAAGCACATTAATTTTGGATATAGTTGGTACTTCTTTCAATTTTCCATTAGTTGAACCCATTCAAGTCTTTTCTGCTAGTCCAACTACTTCAACTATTGTTTATGTTTCTAAGTCCAAGGAAGTAAGCATAGAAGTTAAACCAAAGACTCATCTAAAACTTCTACTTACTAAGAAAATAATTGATGAATACATAGATTTGGACAAAGAAATTTCTATTCCTAAGATAGATCTGGACATTGCCATAGCTAATGAAATGAGATTAGTTAGTTAGCTTTTAGAGAAAAAAGCAAGGCAGAAACAACTTAGAGAAGAGAGAGATAGAGAATTTACTATAATTGAGAATATCAAAAATATAATTACTAAGGCTATAGGTGTTGATGTTAACTCCTCTCAACACATTTTGTTACAATTAGAAGAGGCTGTAAATAAGTTCAATGAGGACATTTCTAGCCAAGAGAAGCTCATTGAAAAGGAAAAGAAGAACTTTGACAATAAGGTGCTTGAGCACATTGCTCAGAAAATTATAGTAAATTAGGTAGAATTATCTACAATTTTGAGTAACCTTGATCAATGCTTCACAAATGTAACATCACTTTTTTGCAAGCTTTGTGATGTTACCAAGTACACCAAGGATATAAAGGAGAAATTGAATAAGATTGATGTAGACATGAAGGCTAGTACTCAAAGGTTACAACTTGACTCAAGTTCAAGCTCATCACATCACATGAAGGTGAAATTTTTGTTAGAAATGCAGGTAGAGTTACTTAGAAAAGAAGCTAAGATTAGGTCTACATTGATTAACATTGAAAATATGATCCTTCTAGTTATGGACCCAATGTAGAAACATATTGCATATTCAAAAACATTGGTCCAAAAAAAATAAAAATAGTAGCAGATCATATGATTAAACTTTCTGTAGAAGTTCAAGTGGCCCTCTCCACCTACAAAATTTTGCAAGATAATTGGGATAAGACAATGGCTCTTATTCTCAAGGTACACTCTAAACTTCTCTCACAATTTGATGTCTCTATTTGAATATATTGTATATACCCTTTGGCATTATTGTCAAAAAGGGAGATTATGAAATGAACAAGGGGAGAGAATAGGGAAGTAAAGAGACTTGTGGAGAAATCAAGGGAGAAAATAAATTAATAAATGTATAGATAAAATTTGTATATACATTATGCCATATGTATGTGGGAAATATGTGAGATATGTATATAGAGCAGCTTTAGAAAGATCAATTTTCAAAAATAAAAATTCAGTATGTTAGTGTACATAAGTTTTGGTTCATAAGTGTTTTTGTCACTAATGCCAAAGGGGGAGATTGTTGACATTATATTGTATTTGTCATTAGTGATAAAACTTATTTTATTCTAAATACTTATCAAGCTCATCACTCATTCTATAGTTTATATCGAGAATTCAATGGTTACCTTGTAAAGTCATCAGTTATGAAATTCTCACCAAGCATTCCTGAAGCTACTGAATGAATGTGTAGATCAATAGTGTATATCAAGCCTACAATGTTCACTGAATAGGCAGTGGTCACCAAGCTTCATAGTGTCTATCGAGTCATCAATTTGTGTAATATGAAGTTAGTTTCTACCAAGTGATGGATGTGTAGTGTTTACTGAGTGACAATTAGGTGAACAAAGGTTTTAGTATTTACCTAGTGACACTATATCTATCGAGTCTCCAATGGTTACTAAGTTCTAAGATATGTTGTGGGATTAGTATGGACTGTGCTTCTACTTCTACCAAGTGCATGATGATGTTGATTAATGCAATGGACATCAAGTATTAGAAGGTCACCAATTCATCTTGAAGCACCTGAGTTCTCTACTATTTCGGTGATTCAGTAATATTTTGATTACTTGATTTTAGCGGACCTTGCAATTGTAATTATTGGAATGGTATATATGTAATGTATTGTATCATTTTCAATATGATGATAACAAGTATGTTAAGGAATGGATATGTAATTTTTGAGATGAGTGAATGTGAATCAATAGTAGAACAGAGTGTTTAGCAAGGTGATTAAGGAGCAGCAAAGACATATCAGTCACAAGAGGTGATCTATACTTTAAGATCTATTTAGCAATCAATTTGTAAGTCAGATCTACAATTTCATCCTTATAGGTGAATTAGTTTTCCAAATCTTTTAATAAGGTAGACTTAATAGTCTTTGTATAAATCTCCTAACATAGTGCATACTTCATTGTATGTTTGTAAAACCTCTAAAAAGGTGGACCTAGCAGTCCAAATTGCTCTTAATAGTGCAAATCATCAGAAGTGGTGAATGTAATCCCTAACAAGCCAAATTTATACTATAGTAGTGAAATTTTTTGGGTATCATCCCCACCCTAGTTTTACTTTCTATTTGGAAGGTTTCTAGGCCACCAAAATACTATATTCATGTGTTATGAATGTTTATTGTTTCTCATGCATGCAATAGATTAGAAGAATGAATGGTGAAGGATTTATATGGTTAAGTGCTGAATTGATTTAAAGTTTTTGAGGTTAGTGATTTACCCCTCCCCTCTCAATAACCTAGCTAGTCTTGATTATTTCCAACAGTAGTTATTATAGACCATGAGGAACTATTGGAATGTCATCTGTTGGTGTATCTTTCTACACTACATAATCATATTCTTTCTTCTCATGTTGCTATAACATATCTTTGTAAAACACTTTCTCATTGAATATGACATCCCTACTTATAATTTATGAATTTCAAAATTCCAAAGCTTATAACTAAATTCATCAATACCATATCCAAAAAATATACATTTCTTTGACTTAGCTTCCAACTTGGTTCTATTTTTAGAATCTATATGTAAAAATTCTTCACAACCAAAGATTTTGAGAAAAGAATAACTTACCTTCTTGCCAGTCCATGCTTCCTCTGGAATACCACAATCCAAAGGAATAGAGGGACCTCTATTAATCAAATATACAATAGTATTGAGAGCCTCGACCCACATGTTCAAGGCCAATACAACATGCAACCTCATTCTCTTTGCATGCTCTATTATTGACTCATTCACGTGTTCAACCACTCTATTTTCCTATAGAGGTGTTGGAACAATTTTTTGTCTACAAATACCATTAGCGGAGAAATAATCTTCAAATTCAGGATAGAAATACTCAACACCATTATCAGATATGAGAAATTTTAATTACCTAATAGTCTCATTTTTAACTAGGCATTTCTATTTGTTAAAAGTTTGAAATACATTACATTTATGTCTAAGGATATACCCATACTTTTCTTGTTGCATCATCAATAAATGTAACATAATAATGAGAGACACCAAGGGAAGATACTTGAGATGGTCCACATACATCTGTATGCACCAGCTCTAATTTTTAATTTTTCTTTTCCTTCCCACTCTTCACAAAACTCATTCTATTTTGTTTTCTGTGCACACAACTTTCATAGAAATCCACATTAACACATTTTAGACCTAGTAAAACTTTATTTGAATGAAGTAATTTCATACCTTTCTCACTCATGTGCCCAAGTCTATTATGCCACAAAAATAATTTAGAATCTACAAAATCTATATGTTCTTCCTAATCAACTACAACAACTATTCCTAAATATTTATTTTTCTCTAAAATAATTAAAATAGAAGGGATAGTATGACCTATACAAAGATAATAAGGTGCCTACTTTTACAACTTTTTCTACTACAAGGGAACCTTTTGAAACCTTCCAATTTTTTTCATTAAAAGCAACCACACAATGCTCATCACTAAATTTTCCTGCTAAAATTAAATTCATACTTAGCCTTGGAACATATCTTACCTCATGTAGTAGCCAATAATTCCCATTGTGAAACTTAATCTAAACTTTTCCCTTTCCAAAAATATGACAAGGCTCATTATCTCCCAAATAAACAAGCCCAAAATCTCCTTAGACATAATAAATAAAATAGCCTCTATGAGGTTTAGCTTGGAATGAAGCTCCATAATCTAAAATTAAAGTCATCAACACTTTCTAAAGAAAGAAGCAAAGTATCCTCTTTGGATTTATTACTTACCACATTTTCCTCCTTGTTCCCTTCATTTTTCTTTCGAGTCTAAAAATGTTTCTTCTTATGCCCTAGCTTCCCACAATACCATAAATCTCTTGGTCCTCTAAATTGAGACCTCTTTCCCTTTGATTTTCCTCTTGATTTCCCACAATTTCTAGAATTACTTCCTCTTTCATTCATTCTACCTCGTCTTTGTGCATTCAAAGAACTTCCTAATATAGATCTACCTAATGTTTTCCTAAAAGTTTCCTCACTTGGAATAACATCAATCACATCATAAAATTTAAGGATATTAGATCCGAAATTTTTTTATGACCAACCATTACCAAGCCTCTCCAAATTTCTGGTAAAGAACATGAAATCAAGAGAGCCCTAATTTCTTCATCATATTTGACACTCATAGAAGATAAATAACTTGTAACAATATCAAACTCATTTAAATGATCCAAAATAGATCCACCTTTTTTCATATTTATATTAAATAAATGCTTCATCGAAAATACCTTATTTAAAGTGGGGGGCTTTTCATACAACTTTTCTAGGGTTTGCATCAACTCTTTCACTATCTATGCTTTTGTAATGTTAAATGTCATCAATGGTTCCAAGCATAATTGAATTATTCTAAGTTCCTTTCTATCTAGAATCTCTTAGTCCTCATCTACCATAGTTCCCCATTTCTTGGGTTTCCTCCCAATGGCTTCCATAAATCCTTTTGATAAAGAAAATCTTCCATTTGCATTTTGCATAACTAAAAGTTCTACCCATTAAACTTATTTCATTTTTCATAACTAAAAGTTCTTCACATTAAACTATTAGCATGAATGTTGATGATACTACTTTGGGGGAGTATCCTAAGAATTGGAGAGTATTGACATGTTGTATTCATGACTATTTTTGTCATTGATGTCAACATAGTATGGTTTTTGTAAAGACTAGCTGAGTAGAAAACATAAATTATAGTCATAAAAATAATAATTTGATAGTATGATGATGTATAGTCATGAACATGTTCAAACATAGTGTCTTGATGATGTGGTTTAGTGTGAAGATTCTAAGAAAAAAAATACATAACTTGTACCTCATTTATAGAGAGCAATTTAGAGACAAAGCATTTGGAAAGTAGTTCTTAATGTTTGTTCACTTTCTTACATCTAAGATATAATGAGAAGATGCACATGTTGGAAATATAAGAGGAGTAACTAAGAGGAAAGGGCTGAATTAGTTACTAAAAAGATAAATTTCAAATCCCTTAAATGTTAGTACAAATCAAAACTCCATATAAACTGTATTCTACTATAATTTGGCAAACACACATGCACTCTATTTACACTAGAAAATTTTATAACTTAGTAACTATTTAACATGAAATCTTTACGATATTATCTATGATTAATCTTAATTTACTTAGTTTCATACATATTAAAGAAATAGCATGAACACAATTGACACTAAGATTTAATGTAGAAACCTAATTTGAGAAAAACCACCAATTGCAACTAGTTACTAATTTTCACTCTTCTAAAGTAAGCTCTGTTAGGACCCAACTTGGTTAAAGGCTATAAAACACACTATTAGGTGTAACCCTATTAGAAGATTTAATCATTCTATTTGGGGTGGCCTTTTTAGAGGTCTTTAGATAATTCAATTAGAAATGCCACCTTGTTAAAGGAATTACAAAGAGCTGTTAGAAAAACTCACTTAAGAGAATTAGATCATTGCTACAATGGTTAAAGAGTAATAATGAGATCATCTAATTTTTTATACAACCAAATTTCTAATTATAGATCTCAATTCTGGACTATATACTTGATCTTTCCTTATCAAATGTATCTTTTCAGCCCAACAAGGATATTCTTCATACCCTTCTAATTCACTTCCTCTAAGTATCATCAAATCATCTAATCACTTTTGCTTATGCTTCTCATTCAATTCCTTAACTTGACCTTATATTTATATCTTAGACATTGTAAAGTTAGCTTGAATAAAAATTAGAATACTTAATATTCAACTCCACAATTGGCTATAACCAATCACTCAATCAATTGAGCTCAATATGCCAAAACAAGAAAATCCTTAGTTGGCCAAACATGTGTAGTAGACATTAAATTAGAAATGATTTTCATGTGTTAAAAAAGTGAATTCAGTTAACACTACATATTAAAAAATTTCCTTTGGTAACCAAGTGAGTTCAATTAACATTGGTTCCATCTAACATTTACTTCATTAATCAAGCGAGCTCAGTTAACACTCAACTTTTGCAAACTTTCCTTTGGCAACTAAGTGAATTTGGTAGAGACTATCTTTTGAACTAGGAAAACTCTAGAATACTTGGTAGATACATGAAACTATCTTCATCAATTGAGTGAGCCTTGAATAGAGACTGATTGGCATTGATATGACATTTTGTGTAACATCAAAGACAATACACAATTAACCAATTGTTTCCAATAATCTCTCTCTTTAGCATTATTGGAAACACAACATGTCTTAATACAATGAAATTTTTAGAGAAAAAATAAAATAAGGAACATACCTTTAGTTTCATTCTAATTTTCATCCATTAGATCTCCCTCTATTAATGTGAACTCCCTCTTCTTTCAATTTCTCCCTCTATCAGCAAAACTCTGCCTTCAACATCTTCTTTTGATAGAAAACTCTCCCTATTTGATACTAGACCAAGTTCTTCATCACTAATCTAAAATTCTTTTAACATGACAATCAAAATCTCCCTCTTTGACATCTCATGCAAAAGAATATATTCAATGAATATCAATGTACCTAGACTAATTCATTTGCAATTTACCTTGTTAATAATGCATCAACTATTTGATCTTTAACATGCTTTGGTTGATGTATCACTAAACTACATTTAGTGAGCTTCAGATATGGGAATGACCCCTAAATTACCTCTTAGATACAAAATTGCATCCTTAGGTAATGGCTTAGTGAATATATCTACAATTTTCTCTTTTGTATTCACATATTCCAATATTACCTCTTTATCTTGTACCAATTCTCTCAAAAAATGATATTTAATAGTAATTTTCTTGGTTTTGGTATGCACCACAAGATTCTTTCATATATTACTTGCACTAGTTTTTTCACAAAAGATAACCACTAGATCCTTGATCTCTATATTGCTGCCACATATTCAACCTCTGATATGGACTGTGAAATACAATATTTCTTCTTGCTTGTCCAAGATGCTAGTTTTTTACCAAGAAAAAATACTCCACCATTTGTTCTCTTTCTATCATCAACATTTCCTACCCAATCAACATTTTTGAATACTTGTAAACCCAAGTCGGCACCTCTTTTCTATGATATTCCATATTCTTTAGTACCTTTCATATATCTCTTGATTCTTTAAATGCCATCATGTGGTTTTCTTTGGGATTTGCTAAGAGTCTTGCCACCATACTTATTGCTAATGCAATATTAGGCCTTGTGTGCACTACATACTATAATTTTCTAATAATTGATGTATATGTGGTTTGATCTACCTCTTTGGAATCATCATTTTTGGAAAGCTTATGTCTAGTAGACATAGGTATTCCAATAGGTTTTGAGTCTTCCATCCCAAATTTCTTTAGTATCTCCTTGATATATTTGGATTAAGTAATATAGATACCATAGTTCTTCTAATAGATCTACAATGCAACAAAGAATTTTATCTCTCCAAACATGGCAATGTCAAATTATTTACTCATCTCTACTAAAAATGCCTTACACAATTCATCATTTCCTATAAATAAAGTGTCATCCACAAATATTTATGCTAACACAATCTTCTTGTCTAGTCCTTTGATATAGAAATTTTTGTTATCATTTGTTCTTTGAAAAGAACTCTTTATCAAATATTTATGAAGTCTTTTATAATAACCTCAGCGAGCTTTCTTGAGACCATACAAAGCTTTGTACAATTTATAGACCTTATCTCTTTTGCTAGGATCTACAAAACCTTTAGGTTGTTAAATTTAAACATCCTCACTAAGAATTCCATTCAAGAATGTAGATTTTATATTCATTTGATATAATTTAAATCCTCTATATGTTGCATATGCTAGCAAAGTTCTAACACCTTCTAATCATACAATAGGAGCAAAGGTTTTACCATACTCAATAGCTTATTCTTGATAATAACCTTTACAAACCAAATTTTCTTTGTTTCTTAAAATTTCTTCATCTTCATTTAGCTTATTTTTGAATACCCACTTTGTGTCAATTACATTTTTATGCTTGGGTCTAGGAACAAGACTAAAAGTCTTATTATTCTCTATCTATTCTATTTCTCCATTCATAGCTTCAATCCAAATTTCATTATCCAAAGCATCTTTAACATTTATAGGTTCAAATTCAATAAGAAAACATGTACCTCTTAATTTTTTTCTTGTCATTGTTCCATCTAACTCGTTGTTGTGGTTTCATAGTGCATGCCTCATTTCTAGTATAAATTGGGACCCCCTAGTATTTTTTTTAGCTTTCTATATCCCTAGTCCAAGGTCTAAGTCTTTTTTAGGGTTTTATCTTGTGTCTAAGCCTAGTTTCACTCTTTGTTTAAAAAACTCATTTTCTAGAAATTGAATTTTTAAGGTGAAAATTGATTTTCTTTTATAAAAGTGGTGGGCTAGCACACCTAGCACAGCCCTCAAGGTGTGCTAGTGTGCTAAGTCCACTAGCATGAAAGTACTTACCTTTGGAAGTGTGCACCTGTGCATGTATGTAGCTGTGTACCTCCAAAGGTACACTCTATCCCATGCCTATAAAGCCCAAGACCCCACCCCTCATTCTCACTTCACTTTCTCTTGCACTTTGGCAAGCACACCTCTACAATTTGTGGGGTGAACTAATCCTCATCTCTTGCACCTTCACACACAAAGACACATTAAAAAAACTAGGGAAAAGGTGCACACCTTATGCACCTATCTAATTTGTCCAAGGTGCACACATTTTTTTGCATAAACTTAATAAAACTTAAAAAGCAACAAACTTTACCTAAGTGAAAGGTGATCATTTGCACACCTTTCAAAGGCACAACATCCCCCACAAAAAAAGTAAGTGTGTGCACATAGCACACCCCAATAGGTGTACTATGTGAAAACCCTTTTTTTGAGGGATTTTTCTCAGGAATGGTGCACTTAGGACACCCTTACAGTGTGAAAAGTGTGATAAATTCTATTTAATAGGGTTTTTTGCTAATTTTCTCATAGTTTTGTATTCTAAGTTTATTTCTATCATGGCTAGGGTTTTTTTTTGAACCTTTTGGACTAATGGATGTCTATTTTTGGTTGATAAAATAGATTTCTCCTAATCCTCCTTTTCTGCAAAAATGACTCCAAAATCTATGGTCTTCAAATTTCAAGGTGTTCTATTGAAGTTATGCTTCTAGGATGCTCATTTGGAGGTTTGACACATTGATTTAGGCCATATTGACTAGAAAACAATCTCAATCCTATGCAAAAAATCAAATGAGATGCCCCATATGGTGTTTACACTTATAAGATCAGAGTTAGTAAATGTAGCTTCACACCCAGTTTGAGTACAATCTTCTAATCTAGTTATGGCATTGACAGAGAAATATGCTTCAAAGGAAAGGGTGGTAAAAAGCATAACTAGAGAGGTTGTTCTGGATCTAAGCCCTAAGAATATAGAGAAATTTTTCCATCTTCTAAGGGTAGATTAGTACATTTGGTTGACATATCATCAAGAAGAAAGGTGGTATAGAGAGCATGAACAAGAAGCCACAAAAATTATTCAATCTTTTTATCTCATTGATATAACTCCTCTTGGGAGAAAAGAAAAGAAAATAGATATGACAAGTGGTTATATGAAAGATGATATTGGACATTCCATAGTGTTCCTAAGAAGAATAATGGGATTATTAGCAATGGGACACTTAAATATATGGATGACACACTTCATTGAAACCATCATAATGAAAAAGATACCAATTGACTGGGCCTCAATTCTTAGTAAAAATTTAGATGAATAATTGGTAGTGGTCAAAAATTACCTATAGTTCTATATGACATCTTATTTGGTGTATCTATTAACAACAAGAACTATAAATTACCCAGGGTTGTTTAAAAGGGGTAACTTGCAAGATATTGATGCATGGCCTTATGTATTTTACCTCCAACTAGTGAGAAAAATGATCTTAGATCATAGCAAGGAATATAAAATAGTGAATGATGCTTTCATTTTTGTAGTCATTCAATTCATTGAGGGAGGCTATGCAAAAAGGATTTCAAAAGAGGTAGCAGCAAAGATTATAGAATTAGGCACCTACTATATCCAACTCAAGACATTCATCTATTTATGGGTAGCAAGCACAATTGTAAATCCAAAGAAGCTCCCTAAGTATCCATTGATAGACTCATAGTGCTAAAGATTGCATGGAAACTCTCATTTGCATATGATAGAGTAAGAAAGAAACACAAGAAGACCTGGGTATGGCCCATCACCATAGGTCCATTTTGTGTCAAAAAAAAGTAGGATATTATTACTTTTGAGTCAGAATGTAATCAATATCTATTAGAGAGTTATAAATCCCCTCATTCATGTTTTGACAACATTGGTAGAGTTCAATTCTTGGCAGAAAAACAATTGAAACATGATGCCATAAAGGATCATTGGATGAATGCAGTAGATGATTATAACTCAGATTATTGTAGGATGACTCATTATTTGGCAAGAAGTGCCTTAAAAATGAAGGCCCCATTAAAGATTGTATATAAAGATACTAAAGAGGACTTAGATCCCTTGTATAATTGAGATAAGATATATGATCAGTCTATCATGAATGTAGAGATTGATAGACAAGAAAACACAAATATCAATCATAGGGATCCAATTCCAAAATTAGTAGTTTTCCAAGCTATAACCCACCTAATGAAAGGTAGAGGAGCAAAAGTGATAGTATCAACATTCACAAATTAGTCTCCAATAAGGTCAAAAATGATGCATCAACTTGATAGAGAAGTTGGATACTTTAGGGCACATAAGGGTAAAAATAAAAGGAAAAGAAAGCCCAAAGGGAAGATAACTCAAGCACCTAAGAGCAAAGGGGTAGAGAATATAGAAGTTACTTAGAATCAAGATAATTCACCAGTGCCACCACTAGAACAAGGGCAAGAAGTTGAAGAAAAAGAATAGGAAGTGTCTCCACCTACCCAAGAAGAAGCATCCTCTCCATCAGCTCCCAAGAAAAGAAATATGAAAACTCCCCTTAAAAGGACAAGGAGAAAAAAGGTGATAAGAAAGGTTATTCCTTTTCTATCAGTCCTAGAAGTTATTCTAGAGGAAGAAGAATAGGATGAAGAAGAAGAAGAGGATAACCTTCCCTTGAGTCGAAGGACTCATTTTTCTAGGGCTACTAAGATATAATATCCACTATAACACCATAATCCATTTCTACACAAGCTATTTAGGTTACAACTTCAAAAGATTACTTACAAAATGGATTGATGAGAAATAATACCAAGGGCTTGATGTCTTTAAGATGTCAGATTTTGATTTAATGTATGTAGGCACTAAACTTGTAGGAGATTAGATAAGGGATACATCAAAAAATTAGCCTCCACAAGATTATTGGAGTCATTTTCTGCCTTATCCAAAAGGACTTTTAATTGCTCCATCATCAACAATTCAAGATTTATCTTTCTTGGATAAAGGTTTAGTTACTCCTCTCTCTCTAAACAATGAAGAACATGTATAAGCTAAATAAATAGAAGAGCCACAACAAAGGCATAGCAATGAAGTATTGGTGGAGTGGCAAATAGATGAGAAATCTCAATGGACATCACAAGATACTAAGGTGAGGAACGTGGACTCAATAGATACAAAGGTTCTTGATATGGATCTCTCACAAAAGGAGAAGACTCTAGAGAGGAGCGATAAAGGAAAGGGCCTAGTAGTACAAGTTCCTTCTTCATCTAAGAATTAGTCTTCAATGGAAGATACTCCAAGATGTTTCATCAAATAGTTGATGGTTAGACACAAAAGGTAGTTGTATTATACTAAGGAGGAGGAAATGAGAGAATTAATTGAAGCTCTCAAGAAATCTGAGCCACTTGTGTGTGAGGCATGAACATTGTCCTTCATTATGAGTGATCAAAATTAGGACTTATTCTCCCATGTTGCTATCCCTCCTCTACATGTATATATTGAGGATTTGACCCCAAAAGATTATGAAATTAAAGAGATATTTCTTGGAAAAGCCCACTATGGATACTACCAAATTGATGGTCACTATGGGAATCAAAGAAGTGTTTAGGCAATTAGAACAAGATGAGTTTGAAGTGTTAAAGCCCCAAAAGTAGAATGTGTAGACACCTAAAAACCTTTAGAAAATAAAGTATTTTTATTTTTTGAAAAATTCCTAATGACATCATCATTTATTAATTAATTAATTATTTAATTAATTTATTTATTTTTATGCAATTAAATCCCTTTATCTTAATTAAAAATATTTAATTAAGGAATCCCTCCCAAAAATTGTCCTAAAAGCTTTGTTATTTGTTCCAAACAAATGTCTTGTTGCAAAATCTTGAATTTTTCTTAGGGTTTTCATGTATCAAAATAATCTAGGAATATCATTTTTGGGCTTAAAATATGCAAACTAGAACACAAAATCTTGAATGAAAACCAAAGTCCAAAGAGTCATTTTCACTTTTGAGTCCAAAACAATCTTGAATGATCTAAGGTTAAAACAAAGCACTTCAAAGTTCTTAAAACAACACACAAAATCTCAATCTTGAATGCTCAAAGGAAAAAACTTGAATGTTTAATCACTTGTCTTTGAATGCATGTTGCTAAACACACTCTTGAATGCCATGGATTAAAATCAAATTTTCCTTGAATGTATGATTAAAAAAACAAATCCAATCTTGAATGCCAAGGATCAATTAACCATTGCAATATCAAACACTTCATTTGGAGCTTCTAAAATTGAACAAAACAAATCTCTTTTCCACATGCAATTTAGGTAAAGTTTGATTTTTGGACATTTAAGAAACTATGTTAAGTTAAATACAAATTTGAAAAAATCAATTTGAGTAGTTTCTTGGACTCACCTCTTTTCTAATCACCCATCAATTCAACCATTGGTTGCAATCTTAGCACCATTTATGGGGATGGGTCTACTTGAAAAAGGTGTTAAATGTTCCACAATCTAACTCACTCACTTGGTCTTTGAACGTTTGCTTTAACTTTATCAAAAAATTTAAATGACAAAAAATATAGATTAAATCGATCACACTTCAAGTTTGGGCACTAAAATTGAACAACTACGTATGTGGAGGGCCTCCGGGCGCGCGCTTGACAAATCGAGTCTCACACATCTTTGCTTTGGGCTTAAAACAAAATCACACCAACTCTTGAATGCTTTAAAGGAAATTAATCGATACTTGATGTGGAGGGCCTCTAGGCATGCGAGTTTGTTTTTTTTTACCCTAACTCTTCTTCTTTTTTGCATTCTTCGAGCGATTTACTTTTGTTGGCACTTCAAGTTGGAATTGAACATTGTCTCTTAAACATGAGTGCTTGCAAAGTCTAGATTAGCACACATAAGAGTCAGTTGGTAAAAGAACAAGCGTGTTTTTTTTTTTTTAGCCCAAGGTCATCCAAGTCTTCTCTCCCCTTTTCGTCATTCAAGGCCATCTTGGGTGCATAAGATTAGGATCCAAAACCTTGTTTCATTTTAAGAGGCCTACTTGGGGATTTTATCACCCCTTGGACTACCTCAACTCTAGCGTTTTGGCAGAGTATAAGAATGGGGAGGTGAATTGAAAGAAACCTCTCTTGGAATCAAGATTTTTGTCACTCAGGCTAAGCCTCAAGGAACTTTATACCCTTGAGAAGTGAAAGAGGAGAAGTGGGCTATTGCTCCTCTCAGCTGTGTGACATCTTGTTGGTTTCATCTACGGATTTGGGCCTCACGCACCTTTGGGTATATCGAGGACTCCCTAGCTAAACCAACTGTCAGCTCTGTAGACAACCATCTAGAGTGTTAATGTGTTTGAAGTGACTAATCAAAACATTTGTAAAACATACACACTCCTCAGTGCAAGTATCACATTCTGAGAATCAAAAACTTCTATCTAGTTGTTCCTATCTATTGCTGGCTTTTTTATTTGTTGAATGAATGTTTGCCAAACTTGGTCAATCCTAGCTTAGGGTAAACTTAGTGTAGTCACTACCTATTCTAGAAGTTGAACAAGTTGAAGCAAAATAATTGAGGTCTCTCAAAGCCAAGTAGATTCAATAATTGATGTCAGAGCAACCCAAACCCAAACAGAAGTTCCACAAAGTTAAACTCAAACCATCTCAGGCATACCAAGAACTTTTAGCTAAGAGAAAGGAACTAACACCACATCCTTGAATTGCCAAACTACACAAAGTAGAGGATAAAGCTACCGACGAAGCACTTCAAGAGGCCTAGTTAGAGCGCACCATCAAATTTAGCCAACATCCAGGAGTTAATCCTGCTTATGCCTTACCAACTAGGCATGATTTCTATGATTAGACACCCTTGTTTCTCCACACCTTCTTGGATAAGCTTCACCTTAGAGTCATCTTTGTAGAAAATTCATCCATCTTAGGTTATCCCCTTAAGAATTATTAGCTCATCCATCTCATTTAGGACCAAACCATCTAGCCAGCAATCCAAAATCTTCACATCTAAGCCTTGAAAAATTGTTGTCACCTTGCTAAAAGTTTTCCATTCCTAAAATCTTTCAAAACCACCAATCTCACCAAGGTTATCCCTTTGACAAAGATTTGTCTAGGGTAATCTAGCTTTGCCACTTGTTATCCCTCATCACCTTGAGCTAAAGGTTGGGATCCACAAGTGGTCAATCTTGTGTTCTTCCTAAAGGATCATCAGTCTATCCTTAAGTTGACACAATCACCACCAAGCTTGCACATAGAAAAGCAGACCTTTTGTGCTTTGGCAACATATCTTTGAAGTTAGAATCCCCAACCCAATCCTCCTTAGGTTTTTTCATATAGCTTTGCCTCAACCTAGGAAATCATTTGCATAGAAAAGCCTTCCTCCCTTTTGCATCCACCAGCATTTGTTGCATCTCATCCCTAGGAGCATTTTTCATGCCACCTGTCACTCGCTTAGCCAAGAAGAAAGAAACAATGGAGCCCTATCATTTGGATTGAACAACCTCACCCCCCTTGAGCACTCAGCCATCCTTCAGCCTAGAGAAAGCTATGCCATCATCTACTGACATTGAAGCTTTTATAAACCAACCAGGAAATGCAGTATTGGTAAACGCCATTATAGACAAGAACAAAGAGACAATCATGGCTAATTTTTGAAGGGACAATGTAGGAACCTTTGACTTTGGAAGACCCCCTCCATTATCAAATCCATCTCACCCATTGTTTGGGCAGCTGCCACCACCCATAGGCTCTTATGATCCAAATTATCCTCAATATATGCCAAAAGAAGAGCCTCTAGCCAATCCATATGATCCAATAGACCCAAACATACCATCATCCACCCAAGTTGAAATCTCCATGCCGCAACCCAACCTAGCCACCACCACTCCATCCTTGGTTCATACCTCTCCACTCCAAACCCGCTTTACCCAAAATACCTCACTGTTCACGCCCTTCACTATTGTTGCTGCTGCTCCCCAACCTAGCCTTCCAAATCCACCCATCTCCCAAATCAGTGCTAGCATATTTGGCCAACCTCAATAATATACAACAGGGATGCCACCCATGGGGCCAAGTAATCAACCTTTCATTACCCCCAACTTGTTCACCATAGCCCAAAGCACAATCCCATCATTTCCATTAGGTCTTGGGAGCTTAGTGCCATCAGCCACAAATCCACAAGCTACTACCCTCACTCTACAAAGCTATCAAACCCCATAAGCTACTACCAATGTTCTGCCCAGCTCTCAAGTGACCCAAGCTCCCGCCACCACTCTACCAAGCTTCAAAATCCAGCCACCAACCTATCAAAACCCATTAATTCTATTTCCTATCTTTCAATTCCCACCACCTCCACCACCAACTAATCCATTACCTCCTATTACCAACTACTTTTCAATGCCACTTCTAGGAGGTAACCCACCAATCCAGCCAACCGCCAATTATTTGCAGGTAGCATCCCAAATGAGGGCACAACCCACATACCTTGGTCAAACCCCACAAGCCCCCTAATCCTTTCCCCAAGCTTCACAACCATCTTATACCTTACCTCCACAAAGCAATTCATTTATCCCACAGCCAGCTTATGTTCCTCAATCCCAACCTCAAATCCCATATCAATAGCAAGCCTCGCAGCACATGCAACACTATGTGCCACCTCCCCCTCAACAAACCATCATCCACCATGTAGCTGCCCAAACAATGTACAATCCCTATCAGAAAATCCCTTATAGCCATCCATATTCAATGGCCCCATCTAGTGCATACCTACCTCAAGGCACTCCTACATTGAGGGCACCCCAACCATCACCCATTAATTCAGAATGGGAAGCCATGAAAATAGCTTTGAAGAACATCCAAGAGGGAAATGATCCAAAAAATTTCAAGTTTGAGAATGTGTGCCCTTACCCATTTGACAGAGCCATTACCATGACACCATTCCCCAAGCATTTTGAGACACCCAAATTTGACAAATTTAGAGGAAAAGGAGACCCTATCACACATATCAAAGAATTTAAAATGCACTGCCAAGAAGTGGCATACGATGACGTCTTCCTCTTGCATCTCTTTCCCAAAAGCTTGGTCGGGCCAGCTCTTGAATGGTTTTATAGAATCCCCTATGGCACAATTAAAATTTTTGCTGAATTATCTGAGGCATTTGTAGCCCAATATGCCCATCTTGTTGAAATAGAGCTATTAGTAGTTGATCTTGTCCACACCAAGCAAAAAGGTGGAGAAAGCCTTCTTGAATATCTGCAAAGATGGAAAACCCTTACCACCCGCATATCTTGCACCTTGCCAGAGTGCCATTTGGTGAATTTTTTTATTAATAATGCCCATCCAAACTTGGCTCACCACATGACCATGAACTGTTTGCAGACCTACAAAGATATCAAAGAGAAAGGAATGATCCTTGAGCAAGGACTCATTAAAGATGGTGTGGTCAAGATTTACAAGGAAGCCAACCAAAATCAACCACATTCCAATGACAAGTCTAGGTATTGGAACAAAAACAAGCATGTTGCAATAGATGGCGTCACTGACACCAGACATGTGAATATTGTTGGTCCTTCTCATAACCAGTCCAACCCACCCTATCAACCAAACAATCAGCAAGCTATCAACTACCAATAGTAGAATAACCACAACTATCAAAACCACAATCCAAGACCAAACTTTCAAGGGTCTAGCAATCAAGCTAATGCCATCAATGTAGCTGGAGGACAAAAGACCAGATTCCAACCTACACCTAGAAACTATACACCCCTTGGTGAGCCATTGGATGTCATTTTTGAGAAATTAGTCAAGGAAAACCTCATCAAATTTCCTCCTACCCAGCAAATTGACCCAAGCCAATCCAAAGTTACATGGTACAAAGACAATGAGTACTGCAAATTTCATTGGGTAAAAGGTCACACTACCCTCAGATGCATGAAACTGAAAGACTATGTGTAGGACCTCATTGATCGGAAGGAAATCACTGTTGGTGCCCAAACCTCTCCCAATGTAGGCTTACAGATCTATCAAAATGCTTTTCCTCCTCACAACAATCAAAATCCTAGAAAAGTACCTATCCAAACCAACAACAACAACACCAACAACCGTCAACCAAACTAACAACATGGGAAGAACAATGACCACACTTCATCCTATATAGACTATGGTAGCCTTATAGGTTGTATATCCGAGAAAGAGCCTTCTATCAATGTTATCAATATCCAAGGACCAAACAATGAGTGTGCAGTCACCACTTGAAGAGCCCAATTTAACATCGTAAGCCCACCTATTTCACTAGCACCATCAGCTCCATCAAAAAGCCAGTACAATATCTTGGAACACCTTGGGAACATGCCACCCCAAATCTCCATTT
Source organism: Cupressus sempervirens (assembly GCA_028749045.1). Taxonomy (NCBI): domain Eukaryota; kingdom Viridiplantae; phylum Streptophyta; class Pinopsida; order Cupressales; family Cupressaceae; genus Cupressus; species Cupressus sempervirens. The sequence goes on from CM053786.1 coordinate 407,087,125, forward strand.
TAGACCTTCTTCACACTAGTCCTATGTACAAGAACATCCTTGACAGTGCTCTCATAGAATCTCGTGTCCCTTCTGATATCAATGCTACTGATTTTCATAATCTTGTTGGACACCTTTCATTCTCATGTGCCCTATCATTCAAACCCACCGACATACCCATGGTCGAGCTAGATCACACCCTTCTGCTTCGCATAGCCATCATGGTATCCAATTTTGTTGTGAAAAGAGTAATGATAGATAATGGGCTAGCCTTGAATATTTGCACCCTAAAATTCATAAAACAAGCTGGGTATACTAAGGCAAATATCATCAGTGAGGTTATCACCATCAAAGCTTATGAGAACTTGGAAAGAACCACAGAAGGGGCTATTTTGCTGCCAATCAAGGTTGGGCCAGTCATCCAAGAAACACTCTACCATGTTATTGATCTAAACCTACCATTCAACATCCTCCTCGATCGCCCATGGATTCATTCCATGAAAGCCATTCCATCCACTTACCATCAATGCATCAAATTTCCACATCAAGGCATTGAGGTAACCATCCATGCCAATCTAGAACCCTTTGCTTACTGCAATGCGGTTGAAGCTTCATATACAAACCATTGCCCTGGAATTGATATTGACACATCCATTGCCAGCTCATCCCACACTTGTAATGACCTAGTCCTTGCCTCTACCCTATCTACCGTGAAGATCAATAACAAGGGTTGTGGAGAGTATAGTTTGTTGGATGCATTTGCTGTCAGGGCACTCCCACTTGATCCACATGCCCATGGATGACTAACATATCACAAAGCTAAGGAGATTCCACCTCCTTGATACAAACAATTTGTCCCAATAACCTTTGTATCCTCGAAAATCCCTCTTCATGAGGAGCTCACTCCAGATATCAACAATTGGCTACATAAGTATGCACCTCAAAGGAATCAGGCATGCCTTGATCACTTCAGCTAGAAGTATCCCCAAGAACATAAGCTCATCACTAACAAATGGAACTATCAAGGTGGTGATCTAGGACCAGAAGAAAGAGGCATGCAGTGCCCCATTGATGCACACAAGTGGGAATCGAAGTCAGGTCTCGGCTTTGGCATACCCACAACTGAGGGCACCAATACGGATGGTCACACTTTTTTGAACATTCACCGTGACCTTGTCGAAATTGAAGACATTCCTAAGGAAGTTGAAAAGAAAGCCTACGATGATATCCTAGACCAAATATCCCTCGGAGACTCTATTCTCCAAGAACTATCCATCCACCTCATTGACCTACCACTCGCCCATCCACAACTCATAGATTGGGACCAACCAAGCATCATACACATTGATGAGTTCACATCAGAGGAAGTGCTTTTGAGATTCATGGGAGCTAAAACACCTCACAAGAAAAAAAAGCCAAATTCTACCTATATCTACAAGCTAGATCCCAAGGGGTATTTTGGAGAAAATCCCCAACCTAGTTCCGATACACCCAAAACTGGAAATAAGGTGAATCTGAGACTAGCTAAGGCAGTGAAGAGAACCCCTTAGAAAGAACATCTAGAGCCACAAGCAGAACATGAGGATTTAGCATTACCTCCTCAAGATAATCGACTAGAGATATCTTCTATTCTAATTGAGGATACTAGGGAAGTCAACATCGGTTCTTCAGAGATCCCTAGGCTTGTTCACATTGTTGCATCCTTATCACAAGACCAAGTTGATCTCCTCTTTGAGGTCTTAAGAGAGAACATTGGCCAATTTGCATGGTCATATCAGGACATGCTAGGGCTTCATCCAAAGCTTTTAGTTCATCATCTTGCAATCAATCCATAGATCAAGCCCGTCAGACAAAAGCTTAGAAAAATGCACCCCAAGGTGGCATTACTGGTCAAAGCTAAGTTAGAAAGAATGTTAGCTACTAAGGTTATCTGACTTATCAACTATTTAGAGTGGATCTCCAACATGGTCCCCATCACTAAGCCTTCTGGTGACATCAGAATCTACACCAATTTCAGAGATCTTAACAAAGCTTGTCCAAAAGATGATTTTCCCTTGCCCAACATAGATATGATTGTAGATCTTATAGCTGGACATGAAATTTTGTCCCTCATGGATGAATTTTCTAGGTATAATCAAATCAAGATTGCAGAAGAGGATCAACATAAGACAACATTTACTACCCCTTGGGGAACCTTTTGCTACAACATGATGCCTTTTGGCCTAAAGAATGCTGGGGTTACCTATCAAAGAGCTGTGACAGCCATTTTTCATGATCTCATCCCTAGCATTTTGGAGGATTATGTGGATGATATCTTGTTCAAGTCTCATACCTTCATGGATCATCTTGCTGACCTAGAGAAAGTCTTTGATAGGTTAGCAAAATATCATCTGATGTTGAATCCCAAGAAATGTGTCTTTGGGGTCACATATGGCAAGCTTCTAGGCTTTATAGTTTCTAAATGAGGTATAGAGATCGACCCCAAGAAGGTCATGGCTATCTTAGACATGACTCCTCCCCAGACACTACAACAACTTTGTTCTCTTTAGGGAAAGCTTCAATCTATTTGATGCTTCATCTCCTAGCTTGCAGATAAGTGTACACCATTTTCACATTTACTGAAGAAGGATGAGAACTTCAAGTGAGATCCTTTATGTCAGCGCAGCTTTGACCATCTCAAGGAGTATCTCATCAATCCCCCTATCTTGGTTCCACCAGTTCCTGGTCGTCCCCTAATTTTGTACATATTAGCAACACCTACTACTTTAGGGGCACTTCTAGCATAGCTCAATGACTACAGCAGAGAAAGAGCCATCTACTACATTAGTAGAACCCTAGTTGGTTATGAACTCAATTAAACTCCTATGGAAAAAGCTTGTTTGGCAGTTGTTTTCTCAACTCAAAAGCTTCAACATTACATGCTAAGTCATACCATCCAACTAGTCTCCAAGATTGACCCTCTCAAGTATATGCTCTCTAGAATAGCATTTATAGGCCATTTGGCCAAATGGGTTATGCTCCTTAGCGAATTTGACATCCAGTATGTGGATAGAAAGGCAATCAAAGGGAAAGCTATAGTAGATCACCTAGCTGATGCACCTCTAATAGATGCTTATCCATTGATCATAGAATTTCTAGATGAGCATATCTATCTAATTGAAGAACAACCCCCATGGAAACTTTATTTTGATGGCTCATACACATCTCATGGATCAGGGGTAGGAATATTGTTGGTCACACCTCAAGGAGATTACATTTCAAAAGCTTTCAAGCTACAATTCCCTAGCACCAAGAATATAGCTGAATATGAGGCCCTCATAGTAGGATTAAAGATAGTTGTAGAATGGAACATTACTGAGCTACAAATCTTTGGTGATTCTTAGCTCATCATCAAGCAAGCCCTAAATGAATATTAAACCAAAGATGAAAAGTTATTACCCTACAAAGAGCTAGTTGATCAGCTAACCCAACATTTTACAAGGCTTCAGTTTACACAAGTGCCTTGAATACAGAACAAAGCAGCAGATGTTATGGCTACTATAGGCTCGCTCTTGGAAATTCCCCAAGCAACTACATAGTATGAGTTTTTAGTAGAGCAGCTCCTCACACCCGCCTATGCGAATGAGGATTCAAACAGTGTTTGTATCTTGGTTGGTCCCCATTCCCCTTGGTACCATGAGATTCATGCTTACCTTAACAATGGTATCATATCCCCTCACCTCAAATGTACCCAATGCCAGAACCTCATCCAAAAATCATCCCGCTATGTTATCATAGCCAATACCCTATATCGTCGAGGTTATCACAATACTCTCTCTTGATGTTTAGACCAAAACGAGGCTGCGATGGTGTTAAAGGAAGTACACTCTGGACTTTGTGGTGCCCACACGAGTGGTATTGTCCTAGCATGACAAATCTTTAGAGTAGGCTACTATTGGCCTACCATTGTAGAAGACTCCTGTGACTTTGTCAAAAAGTGTCTCCCATGTCAACAACATGCAAATCTTGTGCATGCTCCAGCACAGGATCTACAACCTATTGCAACACCTTGGCCTTTCGCTTTTTGGGGCCTTGATCTAGTTGGAACTATCACACCACTCTCATCTAATGGACATAAATGGATAATAATAGCTATAGACTAGTTCACTAAATGGGTGGAAGCAGTCCCCCTAGTCTCACCTACAGGAGTTCAGGTCTCCAAGTTCATCTTGTACCACATTGTTTGCCGCTTCGGCATCCCATCCACCATCTTCACTGACCACGGAGGTAACTTTGAAAATCTCAATATGGAAGAATTATGCACTTCCCTCTGCATCCATCACTGTTTTTCTAGCCCATATTTCCCATAAGGTAATGGCCAGGCAGAGGCAACTAACAAAACCCTCCTCAAAATCCTAAAGAAAGTTGTCAATGATTCTGGCTGTGATTGGCACCTACAAATAAATCCATCCTTATGGGCCTATTGAACTTCCTTCTGTACATCCATAGGCACAACTACATACTCCCTAGTCTATGATGCTGAAGTGGTACTACCTATAGAGGTTGAACTTCCCTCCTTGCGCATATCTTTACAAGGGAAAATATCAGATGAAGAATACAGAGTAGCTCGACTCACCCAACTAGATCTCTTAGACAAGAAGTGACAACAAGCCTATGATCATCTCATAGTCTATCAAACTCATCTCAAAAGGAATTTCAACAAGAAGGTGCTTCTATGACACTTTCAGCCAGGTGACATGGTCTTCAAAGAAAACATGAAAGTCCAAGCAGATTGAGAAAAGAAAGGAAAGTTTGAACCTACATGGCTTGGTCCTTATGTTGTCACTGCTTCCTTTGGCTCTGAAGGCTATCAGCTATCTACACCGGAAGGAGAACTCTTGAATGATCCTACTAACATCATTCATCTCAAGAAGTTCTATGCTTGAAAATCCTTGGTATACCCAGCTTTTGAAAAGTACAAAAAAAAAATATTGAAGAGAAATAAGCATCCAATGGTGAAAACTTGGCAATTCAAGTGCCTTGGATAGGTACCTTGGTGAAAACCTAGTAATTTAGGCACCTTGTGTACTAAGACTAATCCATTATCTATCACTATCCTATCCCTCATCCAATCACCCACCATCCCATAAAACACCTACTTGTTCCCTTGGTGTTCCAACCAAATATCCAAAATCTAATGGAGCTTGTAAATACCTCCTGTATAGCTTGTAAAATCTTGTACCTCAACTTGTAAAATCTTGTACCAAAGCTTGTATTATACCTTGTAAATCTTGTACCATACCTTGTATATCTGAATCTTGTCCAAAGTTTGTACCATATTCTAGCCTGTAAATAATCTTGTATCCTATCTTGTATACTATCATGTGCACACACAAAACCCCATTTTCACTTAAGCTTTTTGTAAACCATCTACCTATCCACCTATCACCTATTATAGACATCCCATCCTTCACAAACATTTCCATCTCACAAAAACCAAAACATGAACAAACTTGTACATTTGTAACATATCTTGGTCCATCAGCTTGTACATCCTCTTTAGCTTAGTATCATTTTATCTATCCAACGTTCATGTTAGTTTGTCCTTGATCAGCATCTTGCACCCATCGCACATCTTGGTTAGCTATTCCAATGCATCCTTTAGCTAGATTTCCTATCACCAAAGTGTTATCTTTCTTAGTTCAGCTTGCCAGACACATCACTCATCCAAATCCACCAGCTTAGGTGCTCTCTAATAGGTCTTTGTAGGATATAGATTTCCTCATGTCTGATCTTGGTTCGTTAGTACCTCGTCCTACCCATCTCATTGGCAAACGGTTCTCTTTTGGATTTTCGCTTTCTTTTGATTTGGACTCTTCCCTGTTAGGTCTTAAAATATCTTTTCCAAGCAATCTCCTTGTTCCCTCCTCAAGGTTGCCACGATCTTCCATATCATAGTATACTGTGAATGGGGCAATCAGAGTGTAAGGTCTTGATCATGTCTTTTTCTTGTATTCTTTTTTGTTTGTGGGTTACCCAGTGTTGTTTCCACACTGCTTCCTTTGAGATTCATGTGTGATACTGGGGCAATCCTTGGATGTTTTTTTTGAGTCAATTCGTCAGTCCTCTGGACAGTTGGTGAAAAGGCCTTGATGTTCTTGGTAACCTTGGCAATTAACCAATAGTCCTATAGAAAATCTAGTGCTCAACTACATGGTGGTAGTTCTCTTTGAAGTATCCCCCGCTCAAAAAGCTTCAATGGTTTTCCTTCATCTCCATTATCCCCCATCTATATCTAGCATCTGTCTCTCCTACCCCAGCTTATACATCAGTATCTCTTTGAATCACTCCTCACCTTTAGCTTTAGGGATCTACAATCCTAGTCTTAGGGATCCACCACTCCAAATCAATCCACCAAGCCTCATCTTTCGAGATCCACAATCCTAGTCCTAGGGATCTCCGAAACCCATCTTCTACCAATCTGACTCTTTGAAATCTTGTTGCATCAGCTTTATAATCCCCTCATCCATCTCCTCATCCTAGATTCCTTTTATAGCGCTCCGCTCCTTCATCCTCTGCAATCCCTGAGAACTTAAGCTTGCTTCCTCTTGTGCCTCTGATTCTCCCTTTATCATTCTCCCATAGTGAGAGTTTGAGCTAACTAAACCTCTTCTCTTAAGCCAATCTAAGTCTTCTTGCTCATCTCGAATTCTTGTACTTTTCAAGAAGTCGTCGAGCCTCGCTTTCTCTCCCTACCACCTTCTTGAGGGGGCATCTTGCAGTCCATTCTCTCCTCTTCTACTCTAGCCTTGGGCATCTTATTTTCTTATCTTTGATGCCATGCCACTTGCGGCATCACATCAAAGAGGGGCAAAATGTAGACACCTAAAAACCTTTAGAAAATAAAGTATTTTTATTTTTTGAAAATTTTTTGATGACATCATCATTTATTAATTAATTAATTATTTAATTAATTTATTTATTTTTATGCCATTAAATCCCTTTATCTTAATTAAAAATATTTAATTAAGGAATCCCTCTCAAAAAATTTTAAATCTTATTTAAACATTATTTCTTTATTTATTAATTATTTAATTAATAAATTGACCAAAAAACCCAAAATAAATAAAAAATTTATTTTTTGCCCAAAACTTAGCCAATTTCCTTAAGACCGCTAACCTCTTCCAAAATCTTCTAATCCTTCTTTAATTTTGATTAAAGGCTAATCCCATCATTTCCTACCCCTAATCCCAACTCAAAATATTTAATTAAGATTAAATATTAATCCTCATGTTTATTAAAAAAGTTTTAATAAATATCTCCTCAACCCAAACCCTTGAAATAAATAAAACTTTATTTATTTCCTAAAAATCTAATTTATCCTCATCCTAAGAAGTTCTAGACTCTTCTAGAAAGTCTTCATCCTCATCCTAGGAAATTCTAGACTATTCTAGAAAGTCTTTATCCTTATCCAAAGTCTAGACTCTTCTAGAAGATGTCTTTAAACCTAATCCTAATCCCCTCCTAACCTTGTCACATTCCCTAAAAATGGGTTAAGACTTACTAACCCAAGCCAAAGTTAACAAATATCTCCTCCTTCACCCACCCTCATTAAATGCCATCCACTTGCCTATCCCTAAGCTAATCCTAAACCATCCTAATCCATCCTCTAATTATTTGCACAATCCTAAGCAAGCTTAAAACCTTCTTAATCAAGCCCAAGTCAAAATTCCTCTCATCTCCTTCAAAATATCTCAACCATAAAACTTTATGAAGCCCACTGGGCCATAAATGACTCTTCCAAGCCCTTTTATTGCTCTTACAAGCCATTATGAGGGTCTTTACGAAGATTTTATCCCTTGAGCCTCCTTTGTTGACTCATCCTTCCCCTTTCCTCCATCCTCTCACCCTATGACATGTGTCACTCCCTGATTGGCTGTAAGGAAGCACAATCCATGTGCTCTCCTCTCATGCAATCTGAGTCCTCCATGAGCTTTTTTCCATCTTTGCATCTTAGCCCTCAATCCCTCAAGCCTCTTGCTTATAAATTGGATCCTTTCCTTTTAAAAAACAACACAATCCATAAAGTAAAGTCATAATTCTATTTTAAGAAGTCATTTTACATCAAAACCATACACTCACACCCAAATTCCAACTCCATTTAAAGCCATTTTTGAAGCATAAGCTTGAGCATACATCCTATCTATTTAGACAAAGCCACTCAACAAGAGAGCTTCTTATTGAGAGAGTCCATTAATGGCTCATATTCTTAATTGAGAGCTCATCTTAGTCTATCTTGAAGTTTATGAATTTTGTTTAGTTTGTAGAAGCTTTATTTAAATTTGGTTTCTATTAGCATACTAACATTGCTCATATACAGAATGAACTCCAAAGAGGTTATTTACACAAAGTAGTTGGTCAATTGGATTCTAAAAATCTTGAGGAGACTCTAGGTGTGACATTTAATATGAAGGATAAGGAGTGTTGGAAATATTATGGAAGGCTAAGTTACTGAGAGGGGAGGGGTGAATTAGTAACTCTAAAACTTTTATCTTCAATTACCCAATTAATCATTTACATATATTCTAATCTAATTCCATGCATAAGAAACTAAAAATATGAAAGCATTCATAACACTTTGACACATAGATTTGGTGACCTAAAAACCTTCCAAATAGAAAGTAAAACTAGGGTGGGGATGATACCCACAAACTTTAGTACTGTAGCATAAAGTTGGCTTGTTAAGGCTTACATTGATCACTTCTGACAATCTGCCCTATTAGGAGCAATAAGGGCTACTAGGCCCACCTTTTGAAAGGATTTACAAACATAAAATGAATTATGAACTCAGTAAAGAAATTTGCATAAGATTATTACGTCTACCTTGTTAAAGGATTTGATTGATCAACCTGTTAGGATGAAGCAATAGTTGATCTTTGATCTACAAATTGATTTTCTATGTGAGATTCCTTGTATGTATAAATCACTTTGCTATGATAGATATATATTTTATGTTCCTTATACTATTGTACCCATTTTAATTTTCTCTTTATGCTCTTCTTTGATTATGGGTAAAAGTACAAACTTGTGTCACCCTTTTATGAAGGAAAAGGCTAGCAAAAGAATAATTGTTCACCTTCAATGACATAAAAATTTTATTATTACTTTATATTTGAAAATGAAGTAAACTAATGAAATTTGTAGAAATGGATGAAGTTTAGGATTATTATTTTTAATATTTATTTGGAATAAAAATTGATATATTTTTCTAATTTTTACAGACAATTTTTTAGCTATTGAAAAATGTTGAAAATTAGGGGTCTAGTTCCCACCACAAAAGTATATGAAAATTAGATTATTTCCCTTTGATCTCAAACTATGTTATAGATAACATATATGGCTAGAACAATTAAAAAGGAATATCGCCTTTAGACCTATATTTTTTCTTTTATAATGATTCAAATTTCAACTCACCTAAAATCAATAGTTTTCATTTGCCACCAACTTTTTAAAAAAAAAATCTATTCTAACTAGGATAAAAATTATACATTCTACAAGAGGACTTTCTTCTCTAGAATGTCATATAAATTTTAAATATTTTTATATGATTTAATATTTTTTCAAACTAACATCTTTTCGAGTGTTAAAATAGGTGTTTGTAGAATTTTTTAATTACAATATACTATATCTGATTAAAACACTATAAACTATATATGAGAATATTCTTTACTCTAAGCTCTATAAAATGGTTTTTATATGTTATTAAAAAAATATCATAAAAAAGAGTAAGAGTTGTTGAAACACCACTTTTCTAAAATAATTTTATTTCTTTAGTGATTGGATACAAACTAGTATAAAACATGCATTTAATAGATATTTTCAATTGGAAAAGTGTGAGACTATATATAACTTAACTAGAATGAATTAATCTAGAGCATATGTTTGAATAAAATTGATATGTAGATAGAAATACTAAAATTCAATCATTCTGATAAGTTAGCCTAAAAGGTGACATAACTTTGTACTTTTAACCTTATGTTTGATTATATTATATTTCTTGGTCATACATTGGATGTGATACAATACATTACATATATACCAATCCAATTAAACAATTACAAATTTGGCCACAATAAAAGTTTACACAAATATTACAAAGTTAGCTCAAATGTAGACACTTAGGTTCTGAAGACTAACTCGGTGAGGTTTTGATACTCGACATCCACTGTTAATGCTTGACATCATCATGAACTCATTAGACATAGAAGCTTGGTCCATACTCATCACTTCCAAGTAGTCTTGAACTCAGTCTACACTCATGACTTGGTGAATACTATGAAACTTAGAATATAAATTGAATCACTTGGTTAACATTGGACTCACATTACATCAACTATGAACTTAGTAACCACTGCATAGCTTAGTTTGCACTAGTAAACTTGGCATACACTAAGATACTTGGTTTATATTACTAATCTTCACAATAGCTATAACTGTTCAACACACACTAAATCTTTTCCAAAGGAATCGGTAGCAACTGTAGACCTTGGTAACAACTGAAATGCTTGGTTAATATTGTTAACTATAAAATAAGCTTAGTAGATACTTACAATATGAATAAGTGTATGTCACTAATAAAAAACTTGACTAATATGTACATAATCTCCCCCTTTGGCATAAGTGACAAAAACACTTATCATCCAAAATTGAATTATCCATCACCTTATGCCTCCAACTCGGTAGAGTATACTATTTTTGAGATTTATCAAAATTGGTTTTGTAAGATGTATATCTGTACATGGTAAGGCTCCTCCATAGTGTAATATATAGTATACTATACATCTACATACATCTCCTTACAATGTACACTAGTTGTACACTTATTTTAATCTCACATCTTTCTCCCCCATTTGTTTACAACTTCACATCTTTCTAAAATACATTTTCTAATTTTTTACATCTTTCTCCATCTATCTCCCACTTTTTGACATTAATGCCAAATATTTATTCTATATATTTATTTAATAATTCCAAAATGAGATAGGAAGTTTGAATGTGACTTGAATATGAGTGCCAAAGTTTTGTCCCAATTGTCCTGCATGAACTTACATTTGTGTAGTGCCATCTGCACTTCTACTAACAGCTCAATCATGTGGTCTACCATGGAGAAATTATTGTCATGGATAAGGGTTTTTGAATGTACAATATGATTTTTTAGTGCATCCATGTTAGGAAGAATCACATTTTAATATCTACCAAAGTAGATCTAATTCTAGCCTCTTCTTTATAAAATTTTGCATTCATATCTGTCAAAAATATGATCTTCTTGAAATGGGTAGAGCTTGAGCTTGGGTCAAGCTATAATTGATGAGAGCTTTCCTTGAGATCTCCATCACTCTTAGAAATTTTTTCTTTCATTTCCTTAGTAAAATTTGAAACATCACATAACTTACCAAAAAGTGATGATACATTAGTACAAGAGGTTTCCAGAGAGCGTAAAATGGTACAAATTTATACTTGGTAAATGACAATCTGTTGAGCAATGTGCTCTATCACTTTTTTCTCAAATTTCTTCTCTAGTTTCTCCAATAACTTGTCCTATCCGTCTACATCTTCATTATACTTCTAGACTATTTCTGCCAACTGATACAAAACTAGTTCAAAACAATCAATCTCTATATCTATAGCCTCTGCCAAAATATTCTTGGCATCCTCAATGATTTTAAATTATTTTTCTCTTTCTTTCCTTATCCTCTATGATATAGAGGTGGGGTGTTGATAAAATTAAACCTTTTAGAAGCATTAGGCTTTGTTGACCACCAAACTAATCTTGAGTGGCATAACACCCAAACTCTACACCTTTGTATGAAGATATGATCAAAAGACCATTGCTAGTCCAAATGAACTCAAGTTTGGAAAAACTTGGTTTTTCATTGGCAAATGATGCACTCAAAAATTTGGGTCTTCCAATGTGATAGGGATTGCATTCATGATCAAATGGTTTGGAATCCAATGCCAAATAGTGTTCTCACACCAAAGTATCATATTAATCTCTCAAATTCTACCCCAAAACTACTATAGGGCCTAGTAGCCCTCTCAAAACAATTTTTGTACCCTCAATGCAAAAACTTGCAAAGGACCAAAGAACAAATTTTAGTTTTCAATATCCTTTATTGAGTTGTACTTGACCTTGAGAGGAAAGGTTCTAGGACCAAATTCTAGCCTCCCAAAATAGTAGTTCCTAATAGGCCTAATTGCCCCTATTAGGTTTGATTTACAAAGGAAGTACTAGACATTGGGAATCTAGGACAAAACCAATGTGAGGAATAGTCAGGTTAAGATAGAAGTGGAAGGATTCGAAAGTTTCATTGATAGATTCAATCCCTAAAACATGCATTTTCTGATGTTACAGTCATTAAATAAGTTGTCACATTGGGATTCCAACTCAATATTTCTTGTTGCATATAGCCACCAATTTCCCCTTGTACTAAACCACTAGAATCTTATAATACACCCACATATCTCTCATTTCCCTAAGAATCAAAATTTTCCACAATAGAGAATGAGAGATATGGCCATTTAAATCTTAAACCCTAGGTAGTTATGGTTTGTAGGAAGATTTTTAAAAATAGATTATAACTTTTGTCTCTTGTCACTTCAAGAGCTTAGAGTAGACTCAAATGAAATGTAACTCTTTCAACATCACCAATGTTCAACCCTTCAATTGATCATGTTCATACAAACTATAAAAAAGGTATAAAATAGAGTTGTTTTTAGGGAAATAGTTGATATTTTATTGATTCAAAAGTAAAATTACATCTCCTCTATCTTCCACCCACCTAAAAGGGCTTATGAAGATCTTTCCCAACTGATCCAACTAAAATTTGAAGGCTATGACCATTGGGGGGGGGGGTGTATTGCATGATTACAAACTTTATTCAACTTAACTTAATCCTATGATTCTAACATGACCCTAAATGACACTAACAAACCCTAGGACCTTTGAACATGATCCTAGAAGACTAATAGATCCCTATGACCTCATGAAACAACTAGTTTATACAAGCACCAAAATTGTTCAAGGATCACACAAATAGGATCAACATAGAAGGGAAGAGCCTAATAGTCAAAATATGCTAGAATCAAAAGATTTAAAGGCCTAAGAGACCTTTTAATCATTTGGATGTTGGTGAGGGTGCTCTTGCACCACTCTACTACTTGACTTCCTTTTGGAGAAGTTCACCAAAGGTCTACATTTGTTCTGGATTGAGCTTGGAAATGTCCCAATTTGGGATTACAATTTCCTCATCAAGGTCTATTTCCTCCTCTTCTTTTTCTTGGCAAAAAAATTTTGTGCTTGGTTGAGTCTTGGTCTCAACTATCCTTGCACTTATTTCTTTCTTACAAGGAATGGAAACAATAGTAGACATAATAGGAATTGCCACAAAAATTGATACTACATTTACTAAAGTAGTAGTACAAATACTTGGAGTAGCCAAAATTGATGTATCCAAAACTGTCATGTCCAAAACTATTGTATCCAACATGGATCCAACATGTTTGAAGAGGGAGGAGTCCAAAGCTCAATAAATGAAGTACTTGATACTTTAGTTAGTGATGTACTAAGATGCACTAGTGCAAAGATTGATTGGATGTTTGTGTTGTCAGTGGTAGTCATAATCAATCTTGCCAAGGTTATCTTCAAGCTTGATTTTGTCATTTTTTTTCTTGGAGAGTGAGGAAGTGAGGAAATAACTACTATACCAATCTTCACTAGGTTAGCTTTCTCATCATCTTGTGTTCCTTCTTCGGTAGTCTCTTGGTCTTGTTCCTCTTCATCATTAATGTTGTGAAAATGTATAATCTCTTCATTGTTTCCTTCTTCATCCTTTTCTTGATCATCTTTATCATCATTGTCACTTATGCTAACTAGAAAATCACTCAATATATGAAGAAGATAAACATTCTTCCATGTATTTGTAGCATTCTTCACAACATGACCAATATCTTTCATCAGTACTAGACAAGTGTTGAATTTTAGAGTTAGTTTCTCTTCATTTTTCTTTAAAGAATCGTTCACATCCTTGTCAGTGATACTACTAATATTCATACCTTTTTCATCCTATTTTTCTAGGGTTTTCTTCTCTAGTTTAGCTCAACCTAAGGTTTTGGTCATCTTAGCTTTATCCAACATTGGGAGACCAGTGATTCTATGAATCATCTTCTTCATGGTCAAAATTGGTTGCTCCAACCATAATTGTCCATTGTGTACTTGACTAAGAATAAACCTTATCTATTTCACTTGGAATTCATAGGGAATTTGAGGAATATGGGTTAATCCTTTAGCCTCGAGATGTTGATGCTCGAGTTTCAAAATACCATCCACACACAACTTTTCTAGGGCCTTGCCGATTTCCAAAGTAACAATATCTTGAATCTAGCATATAAAATGAGAACAAATGTCATTAATCAACAATACCTATGGAGGGATGTGAGACTACACTCCACTTGGGTCTAGGGTTTTCATGATTTAAGGTGTGAGCTTAAAGTATGGTGCTTAAAGTATGGTGCTTTCCATTCTACACCACGAACCAACATGTCTAATCCTAATTTTTCCTTGCTACTATTGGATACCATCTTCACTCGGTAGGGTTAGAGAGAATTCAAAATCTTTTGCTAACAATTTGCTCAAATTTCTTGGATGCTCTTGAAGATCGCTCTACACAATTTTCTCTCAAAAATTCATGGTAAAAATGACTTCAATTTCATTCCTTTTATCAAAATTTTCCATAAATGCTTGGTACAAATGATACGTAAAATTGATAGACTATCATCCACTTTTCTTACATTGATTACTCGATACAGACTTCCATCACTCAATAACCACATAAAATTTAGCTACTCCTAACCTCACTCAGTAGAGTCTATGACCTGACCTCACTAGTTAGTAACTAGTACCCTTTTACTTGGTGATCCCTTTGTATCTTTAATACTAATATGGATCTTTTTTCCTTTCAACTACAACTAATTTGGATGTCTTCTTTAGTAGCCTAGTTCTAGTTTTCCTTGAGAAAACAAGTAGAAATGGTGGCGTTTGTTGGAGTTTTAAAATTGAACTTTAAAATACTAAGCAACAAAATGCTTAATACCAAGTTGACATTACTCACACAATCTAAAGACCAACCAATTCTTATTAACAACTATATGTGCAAAGCATTTGGGCCCAACTTCTACAAAGCCAAGGGTGGTTTTATGCTCTTTTGGCTCTGCAAAACTAGGGTGGGTATACCGAGGAATGATACAAAATTGGGAAAAACTGTATGAGAATTATTTTAGTTTCATTCAGATTCCCATCTCAAATTCTCCAATACATGTACAATTCATGATACTTTAATAAACACATCCCATATAGTAGATATGGCCAAAAAATCTTCTATAGATCTATAGATGTTCTCAACAATAGTGGCTAACTGAAGATAAAACATTCCATGCAGACAAGTATGGGCCAATCTTTGAAGATCTACAAGAAATAAAAATAAAACTTGATTTGATGCTATGTTTTGATAACCATTTGTGACATCCTTCTCCTTCAACTGAATCAATTTGATCAATGCATAATCCATTGGGGTTCAGAGTCTATAGCAACTTCTTAGATTTAACATGTTTCCTTACAATAAATTCTATTAGCAATTCTTATCAGAATTTATTATTCAAAATCATTTTAGTAGGGAAACCTTATCACATTCACCATAGCTTTTACTTAATCTATTGAATTAATAGTAGTGATAAATAGATATACAACTTAACTAGATTGCATTCAATTGCACAAGATTTTACTTACACAATATCAAGATAACCACATAATTAGAAGGAGACAAGATTCTGAAAGAACTAATATGGGGACAGTTCATAATTTGTATTCATTTCCTTTGAAAATTGTATACCATTTACAATAGACTCAGAATGACCTTCAGAAAGAAACACAGCTCATTCTATATTCTTGTATTCTCAGAGAATTGATAGAAAAAATACATCATAAACTTTCTTTCAAAATTTTGGACCAAAAACAGACTAAGCATATCACTTAGAAAATAGAATTCAGATGACTCTTTAGCCTTAGAATCTCACTTAAATAGTGTGAGATGCAACAAGCTTCAGGCTAAAAGAAAGTGAAAGGTGTCTTCTAAAAAGATACTGACATACATCTATCATAAAAGACAAAAGAAAATAACAAAAAAGGCTATTACATCGAACATTCCTTGGTGGGTCCCTTTTTGTTATGCTTCTCAATTGTTGAGACAAGAAAATATGATCTGATTCTTCATCCTTAGAGTAAGTAGCCATGAGGTTAAAAAGTGATGTTTCATCTTCAACTAAATGAAAGCTTACTTTAATCTGGGGATTTTCCATGTCTTCATTACTAACTATGAGGGTAACTTTTACTTTTGCATCTTCCTCTGCATCATCTTCTAACATCTATTCTATGAACTGATTTTTCCATTCATTATAAGTAGCATCATCTGGCCAATAAAAATTTAAAGCATCTCTTTATATAATCACTAAAGAATTTTCAAATTCCTCTAAATCATCAAATTATTTTCTCTTGGCATTATAAAATAACTGTATCTTTACTAACTCTTTGTTTGTCCTTGCCCAGAACTAGTGGCTAGTTTCACTCATGATGTTCTTGATCCTTTCACAAAATATTTCATCCAACTCTTTTTTCCACTTTTCCTTTCCCTTTATTGTATCAATAGATTCTAAATGACAAGGAAATAAAATGAAATTTTCAGCAATATACTGGGAAAAACAATGTGTTAATCTTCTCTGCAAAGAATCCCTTTTATCATCAAAACCTTCTAGTTTATTTAACAAATCAAAAAAAAATATCTACTTGATGATAAGGCATTTGGATGGTAGTTATACACATAATTGTGATATCATTATTCCTCTCCCTCCACTTGTGTGCAAGGGGAGTCAATTTATCCTTATCTCTATTCAACTCATCTATAAGGGTTGCAATTCTTGTCAACTGATCAAAGAAGGTTGACCATTGTATTTTGTCCCTTAAATACATCACACCCTGCTTTAATTTTCCTTCATATTGATTTTTTAATTCTACCCGCAACTCATGTAATTTGGCTTTTTCTTCTTCAAAGTCCTCTGCAGTATAGAATTGGGGCCTTTAAGGGGTGTCTGGTATTTCAATAATAGGGGTTGCTCTAACATATAACTATGAAGGGTTTGCAATTCTAGGGGCACTAGATTCTCCCACCTTTCTCTTCCCAAGTATCTTCTCCATTTGAGACACTTTGTTTTCCAATGACTGTATCTGTATACCCCTTTCCTCATATGCTTTTAAAACTTCTTCAAACCTAGCATTGAGTTGGATAAATCCATCTTCTTGCTAGCCAGATACAACACCACCAAATTTTAGCACTTTTGAGGCCATTCCCATTATTTTCTTACTACTTACTTCACCAGCCCTGTATACTATCAATGTACCAGTATGCTCTACAGTGGGAAACTCATGCATCCTAGTATTTTCCCTCTTTTCCAAGGACCATTTAACAAAGGCTTGGTGGTCATCACTAAATTTGACTCCTCTATGAGCCTATAATATTTCTTTAGCAGTTGCTAATTGAACATCTTTCTATTTCCTTACTGAATCAAAAACAATAGAATTTGCTATATCCCATTCTGGTAGAAGGAGGACTCCTGATTGTTTAACTAATTGCCTGCTAGCCTTAGGTGTGAATTGGGCAAAATCACTCAAGCACTTAAATTTTACCTCTTCTTTAATGATAGAGTCAGGTTTATCTGGCTATTTAGCCTTTATTTTTTCACAAGAATTTTCAAAATTGCCTATATTCAACCTCAAAAAAATTGTTCAAATGCTCTAGATTTCACAAAATCCTCATCATTTACAAACCTCTCGGAGGCTTGGGCAACTATAGGGTCAATTTCCTTACCTTGATAGTTAGCAATAGTAAGTCCAAGGAAGGTGTAGGTGGTTCTTGTGGCTCACCAGTTTCCAAATCTATGGAAGTAACAACCTTATCTCCCTCTCGACCAATTTTTCTAAGTTGTTCTCTTAAAGATTCTTCATTATCAATTCTGATTGGAGATTGACTTGGGGAGTATTGCTCTACTTGAGAGGAAGAGGACCCCTATTCTAACTTTTTTCTCTTTGGAGCACTCTCTTTAGGTGGACTCTTCGGTCTTGGCTTCTGCTAAGGAAGAGCCTATTGTACATTCTGAATCATTACATACCCTACCTTTTTCTACAAGGTGTATTGCCCTGGAGCTACCACATTTCTATTGCTTATTCTTCTTTGTACTTCTGCAGCCTTGTCTGCATGTGTCTCAATATACATAGCTTTCTTTTCATTCATGGTTTGAATTATTATGGCAAAATTATTCATTAATACTTGTATCTTGGCTCCCCAATAATTCTTTTCTTTCAATGGATCATAATGGGGTCAAATGCATTAATGAATTCTAAGGTTTTGCTATATGCTACCCATTTCTCCTTTCTCAATTCCTGCTCTTGTAGAGTAAAGACATTTCTAATCACATCCTCTAGGAAATATACTTGGTGCATCATACGGGCAACTTTTATTCTTTCTCTTAAAAGCTCATAGAATCCTTTAGGGTCATTAAACTTGGCATGAGATTCTGCCATGTTATATTTATCTAGGAACATATGAAGGTGTTTCCACCCTTTTCTAACAAAAACAAAATCATGGGCCACAGTAACAATTGGAAAAAATGTGCCCTTCTAATAAAACTCCCTCTCATCTATAGTACCTATCTGCCATAGGAGTTTAGCTATCCCAATCTTCAAAGGCACATCAAATGGTAGAACATGAGGCTTTCCAAGGAAGCCATATACCCTTATCACTATTGAAACATTATAGGGAATGATATCCCCCCAATTATGACTTACCAATAATCCCTTTGCATGGTCTTTAGGTCTAACCAATTCCAATAATGCTTGTGGAATTCTAGGGCTGTCACGTCTCAAGAGCAATCTCAACCTAGATGTGAAATATATATCAAATCTTACATAACTAGCATCTATGGCTTTTGAAGTCATATCTACACTCCACAGCTGTACTAGATTCCTCTCCCCATTTTTGGTTGTTTCTAGCTCCATATCCTTGGAGAAAAAGGTGAATCCCTTGTATAAGAATACATGCATAAGAAATGAATACCAACAAAATGGTTTTTTAACTTTTCCCCTTGCTATCCCCACCAAACCATTTTGAATCTCTTTTGATAGAAAAGTGGAAAAATCCAAAATGGTACTCATTCCAAATTGAAGGGTTTGAGCCATTATAAGGACAATAAAACTAGGAATTTGATCACCTTCATCTATCTCAAAAATCTTGCAAAGAGAAAAATACAATGCTTGAGCTCTCAAGTTGAAATGTCTTCTCAACAATGGCTCTAGGGTACTGGCTATAATCATAGGAAAATTACCAACCTTGGCAACATGCTTTTTTAGTGGCCCTATTTTTAAGTAAATTCATTGTGCATCATATTTGGTTTGTAAATCATCCATATCAATGATTTCATGCATAGCGTGGTTAGGGTTAAGGTTGAAAACCTCACTGAACAGCTCAAGGCAAAACCTAAAAAGATTGACTCTAGAATGATTTTTTATCCATCCCATAATAGGATCATATTTCTTTACCAAATCCATCAACAAATCACTATCAAAGAAAACTGTGGGGACTATTAATTTACCAATATCAAAATCCCAAACATTGCTCATAGGAGTGTCCAATTTTTGTTCTGAAAACCATTTCTTAAACAACTCCAGACCCCCCATGGGAACCTGGGCATCCCTTACCCAATTAGCTTTGTCATAAAACCCTCAACTACAACTATTCTAGGAATTTTCAGAATGAGTTCCCTCCCCTTAGTTATTTCATGCACTGATAAGGGGAATTGTTCAAGAAAGTCATCATGCACAAAATGTTTCAAATAATCTTTTTGCCCAGTAAACTCTTTTCAAAGAGGCATTTTGAATAAAACCCTAGGAATTTCACAACAGCAGACACTTTAAAATTTCTTCAAAAGTCATAGAGTACTTACCCGCCAGAATTTGTGCTTCTGCACTATTTGATATCTTTCACAATTTTACTGGAGTGTTAACTAAGAATTTTTGTGCCCTAGATCTGAAAATTTTGTATGCCTTGATATTCTCTCTACATGTTAGTGGTTCATTAATGATGAAATCACAGGCTTTTATCATTCAATAAAATTGCACACATAGGGTTTGAATCATATTTACTCTTAGTAACCATTACTCGCAATTTTCATCCAAGTTTGAATCCCATCCATAGATCTTCACCAGATCAAGCGGTCCTACTTTAAAAGGTAACAAGCATTACAAATTTTAAAATAATGCTATGTGTCACAATTCTGCTTCCCCGCACTATTTAAATTTTGTGCATCTTAGAATTGCAGGGAAGTGTCATTCGTTGATCAAGACAAGAATGACGATCAGACTAATCCACTATTTAAAAAACCAATTTGTTGTGCTAACCAATAAGAAACCACTGTATGAGCTCATGCCATTTGAAAACATTCCACATTAGTAGATCCCATATCTTTTTCAAAGTAAGCAAGTACTTGACATCATTTAGTCCACATGTCATGCTGGCACATCCCTGCTTTCCTTATGTAATGAGCATCTTAAAAGTGCGAGAATGCACTGGCCTTTGATCTTTTATAGATCAATGGCAATACTAATTTGCCCCTGCAAGGGATCTGAGCAAAAACTTTAGACATAACCATGGACACATGTTTGCAGGGCGCATTCCTGCTTTGTTTAAATCCCGTGCAGCTTCAAATTGCAAGGAAGCGTCTACCTCTGATCTTGATATAGATCGACAATCACACAATTATCAACCTTCTCATTTAACGAATCCTTTCAAATGGCCCAATTTCATTACACATCATCATTTTCTTTACAACCTAGCATAGGACTTAACGAATAACTTCCATGTCTAGTCCCACCTCGCCACTTGTTGAGCTATCGCTTGCCAACATAATTTAAATCTTGAGCAAGTCTATATTGTGAGAAAGCAATATTCGTCGATCTGCCTCAGATTGATGGTAGACCACCCTGCATCTACTTTAGTACCTCATCAGTTTTGCTGACGAATAGGAAAATGCCACCTGGCCCAAGGCGTCTACTCTATTGTGCAAAATAGAGGCATTCCTTGTGCTACATGCCCTCTTTTTGCTTCCTCGTATTATTTAAACAATTGGCATCTGGAGATTGCAAGAAAGAAGGAGCCATTGATCTAATCAAGATCAATGGTGCTGAAAAACATTTCAACTTGGTCGTCCATTTAAAATAGAATATCAATTAAAGCACATGAAAGGTTTATTCAGAAGGATTTAAAAGGTATTCTGATGCAGACAAAACATCAGGATAAAATGCCTCGCCAAAAAATTTGAAACAATACCTTTTGAAAAATTGAAAACTAGGGCAACACAAAACAAAGGTATAAGGGTTTTTCACACACTTAGGGCTTTTTTATGGATAATTTGAGAGACAAACCCTGTGAATTTAAAATGATAATACAACACATGGAATAGGGAATGATCAGGGTAATTTAAATTTTTTTGGGTTTTCATAGGATAAAGCCCTAATCTTCAAGAATCAACGATTTAACTATTTTTTCAACCAAACATCCAAAGTTTTCTATACTGTGAAAAATCACACCAACAGTGGCTCTATCTAGGGATGATAGACCACTTGGGTCTTTGCAAGAATTCAAAATCTATGGAAGAGCAAATGATGCACCTAGTGCAAACATGATAACTTCTCTAGAGAGCACAAAACAACACACCAGAACAAAAAAACAAACTGTACAAGGAAGCTCACAGGATAAAGAATTTACAAGTATATACAAGAAAACCCTAAACTACTACTCATGGAAATAATAAGTATTTTTTAAGAAAAATACCTCTTCAAGAATTGTCCATGAACTGGTAGTTCAAGAATATTGTCTAACAAATCTTTGAGTACATAAGAATTCTCACCCCAAATAGTTTGAATCAAATAAGGGCCTAACCAGATAGGATCAAATTTTCCATGTTTCCCTTTATCTTCAATTCTGGCATTCCACATTAAGACTAGATCTACATCTTCAAACTTTTTGCTTACAATTCTTCTATCATAGAGTTTCTTAACTTGCAATTGCAACTTTTGGTTCCTAAGGGAAGCTTCTCTTCTAGTTTCTGTCAGTCCTACCAATTCATCCATCTGTTCTTGCATTTCATCTATAGTATCTTCATCATACAAATGAATGTAATTGTAGAGTCCCATCAAGTTTTTTTGAGGCATTTTGGCTTGAATTCAATACACCAAATCAAAGGGAGCTACACCAATGGCTTTTTTCACAGTTACCCTGTCAGCCCATATTGCTAACTGTAGTTTGGAATCCCATGCCTTTTTTTTATCATCCAAATTTCTTTTAATAACCTTCAACAAGCTCTTATTTGTGGATTTAGCTTGTCCATTTCCTTGTGGATGATAAGGGGAGGATGATGACCTTGTTATTCCATATTTATCGCAAAAATTAATGAATTCCTTAGACCTGAAGCACATAGCATTGTCTGTTATAGTTTTCTAAGGACAACCAAATCTAGAGATAATATTATTTAGTAGGAAATTATTGACAACTTTTCTTGTTGCATTTCTTGTGGGGATAGCCTCTACCCACTTTGTAAAGTAATCTATAGCCACTAGAATCCAAGAGTAGCCAATGCTATACTTGGGGAAAATCTCTCCTATGAAATCCAGACCCCACTGTTGAAAGGGTGCTTGGACCTCTGCTGGTTTCAATGGAGTATTACCTAAGAACTTAAATTTTCTAGAAAACCTCTAACAAGGGTCACATTTTCTAACCGAAATCTGAGCATCCTTGAAAAGGGAAGGCCACAAAATTCCATCCCTCATTACTTTATGTGTAATAGTTTTGGCCATATAATGTCCCCCAAACACTCCAGCATGCATTTCCTTCAAGACCTCTTTTTCCTTTTCTTGATCAACACATTTCAACAATACTCGCTCAAAATTTCTCCACCATAGATTACCTTGGAAAATTATATACCTGATAGCTTGCAATTTAGAACTTTTCTTTTCATTTTCATGCAAATGAGGGGGAGCTTCCATGTGTTGTAGGTAATATATAACATTGGTGTACCAATCACACTGATCCATGTCACATAAGTCAGCTCTGAGATCATCACTTACCATATTTATCTGATTTGCATCCAAATTAGATTTAGCCACGAGTTTTTCCAAACCTTGACCTCTTACCAACTTAGTTATCTATATGTCAATATTGAATTCTTGGATCCTATTGATCCATATACACCTTCTTCCTGATACTTCCTGTTGAGAAAATATATCCTTCACTGCAGCACTAGGTACAAAGGCAATGATAGTAGCACCTACTAGGTAGCATCTAAAAGCTTTTACAACCTTTACTAAAGCATATGCCTACTTTTCATTTATCTCATATTTTAATTCAACAGGCTGCAACAACTTGCTAAAAAAGGCAATGGGCTGCTCATGTCCTTCTTGATTTTTCTGCAATAAAATTGCAGCTACAGTGTGAAAAGATGCAAAAGAAAAGATATACATAGGCTTTGTGTAATCTAGAGTTCTCAGCACTGGAGCATTTTTTATTGCAATTTTAATGTCCTAGAATGCTTGTGAAGGCTCATCATTCCAATCTATAGTGGCTCCCTTCTTAAGCATCTTTGAGATAGGTCTACTGATCTCAACAAAATTGGTAACAAATCTTCTAAGAAAATTGACTTGGCCAAAGAAGAACTGAATTCCTTTTACATTCTTTGGCTTGGGGACTTTGTCAATAGTTGCTACTCTCTTAGGGTCTATTCTCACCCCATATTTAGACACTATATGCCCTAGTAATTTTCCTTCTGTCACCCCAAATGTGCATTTCTTTGGGTTCAAAGATACTCCATATTCTAGGGCTTTGATAAAGATTTTCTCCAAGTGTCTATAGTGATCATCGACCTTCTTAGAATATGCTATAAGATCATCTTGGTAAACCACCATAAATTTGTCAATATAATCATGAAATGCCACATCCATGGCTCTTTGGAAAGTAGCTCCTGCATTTATCCGGCCAAATGGCATCCTGATATATACATATGTTCCCCATGGGGTTGTAAAGGTTGTCTTGAACTATTCACTTTCCTTTACTAGGACTTTATTATATCCAAAGAAACCATCCATCATTGATATTAATTCAGAACTAGTCACTTGCTGCAACATGGCTTCCATATTGGGCAATCCATAATTGTCTTTTAAGGATGCAATATTCAAGTTCTTGAAATCTACGCACAATCTTATATCCCCATTCTTCTTTCTAATAGGTACCAAATTTGAAACCTAGGTAGAGTGTCTAATTATTTTGATCATTTCCCCATCCCTTAGTTCAATCAACTCTTCCTACATTTTGGGAGCTAGGGCAAGGTTTACTGGTCTCTATTTTTGTCTGAAAGGTTTTACATTATCTTTCAATGGTATGACATGCTGGAACAAATCCTTCCTATAAGCCTTAAGGTCATCATATGACCATGCAAAAACATGTCTATACTTCCTAAGCAAATTAATCAATGTTTTTATGATTTTAGCATGTAGGCTTTGGCCAATATAAACCCTTTTGGGAGCTTCATCAATACCCAAGCTTATCTCTTCTAATTCCTAAGGCTTAGGGTCATTAACTCCTGGTTCCACTCTATCTTGGTTATCAAAAGCACTTTCCAAAATGACTAACCCCTTAGGCACCTTATTGGTTTTCAATTGCATAATCTCTTGGCCAAATATAGTTTCCTTACCATTTATGGTTTCAATTAAATCACTGCAATCTATTTCCTGACCATAGTACTTGTCTTCATTTAAAAAAAAGTTTATAATGTCTTTGTCATCTTCAAAGACTTGCCAATTTTCAATGTTATCAAGTATGGAAGGTCTATTTTGTATCTCAATTTGAGATATCCCTGCAAATGATATCTCCTTAGACTTGATTGCTACATTTGCTAACAAATCAGCCATCTTATTTTGAGTCCTATCTCTCCATGAGATACCAAATGCATCAAAAGATTCTATATAATCCCAAACTGCATTTATATACTACTTTAATCTCTTGTTCTTGGATAAGTAGGTTCCTTTTATCTGGGAGATAACTAGTTCAAAATCCCCTATGACATGTAATTTCTTAATCCCATGATGTGTGGCAACTTTCAATCCTAGAAAAAAAGCCTCATATTCTGCAATATTATTTGTGCAGGAAAACTTCAAAGTGAATGAATATTTGAAAGTATTATTCTCAGGGGAAACAAAAACTACACCTACTCCTGCACCCTCTTTAGAACTAGCCCCATCAAAGAACATTGTCCATAGTATTGGTGCATTCGTGCAACATTCAACTTCATGTTCAAATGTAGCAGGTAAATTCTCAACCTCTTGAATAATCAATTTTTCTCTGAAAGCATTAATACTAGTATCTAAGAAGCAAGTGGCATCTTTGTCAATTTCTTCACCTAAAATGTTATTAACCCTTGGCTCTCTATTTACCCTGACAGCTTTATCCCCTATGTGGATAGTGGCATAAGTTAAATCACATTGCAGGCTTCCTCCCATGGTAGCACTCCATTTTTGAGAGAGTAACATTCTATAGTGTGGAGGTATATCCACTACAAGGATAGACATGGTTAACTCTACTTTAGGGTATGTAGCTAATTTGAATGGTAAAGCTTTTATGGTACCTATGACTGGGACTTCCCTAGCATCCATTCCTCTACATATGCCCTACTTGGTATCTACTTTTAATCCTAAGGCTTCCATTACTTTGAAAGGCATTATGGTGTTGGAAGCTCCTGAGTCTATCATACAGTTCTTTAGGGTCTTCCATTTTATTATTATACTGAGGCAAAAAGGGTCAATATCTTCTATAAAAGCTACTGAGGAATCATCTAAAAACATTTGGGGAATCTAGGATATGATACCACTATCCTCTACTACTAATGGGGTTTGTTGGGCAACAGTTTGATCTACAACAGTATTATTGTTTCCTATCCCACCCAACCATGATAAAGCCTTGTTCTTATGCTCTTCAATTCTAAAAAGTTTAGACAATGGCACTTTTACAGTAATTTGGGACAACATAGATATCATATCAACAGGTTCAACAATAGTGGGTTTTACAAGAGTACTTGGAGTTGGATTTTTTTGAGCAGCAGGCACCACTATTTGCTTAATAGTATCAAGTTATAATTTCTTTGGTTGCACAACTGCTTTTTCTATTTCATTTGACTAAAACTAAACCTTCTTTTTTGGTTCCCATTTCTTACCCTTATTGTCCTTGATCTTAGGCACATCTTCATTGACTCTCTTATTTTGATCATTCATCTTATGGGTGATATCTTTGATGAATACACTGGATGGCTTCCCTGCATCATTATTTACTATTCTATTTATTAGATTGTAGTTACTACAGACTTGTGAAATCATTTCTACTATGATTTTGTCAATTTCTTCTTTGGAAGGCATTCTCAAGCTTAAGTGTCCTACATCAGAAGATGTAACACACACCTTATCTACATCATAACCTTCATCATCTGAAAGCACTTGCTGATGATGTAAATGATAAGCAATCCTTTGATTGGTAATATCATTTTTAGGGTCTTCTAAATCAGAATCTATCAAATCATCACACATGCTCACCGTATTGCAACTTATATCATCATGGCTTTTGTTTTCAATTTCTTCTTCAGGTTATACACCTTGACCTTGGGCAAATGATTGAGCAACAACACAATAATCAATAGAATGAGGTGATTGACATATGATGCACCATGGTACATCATCATTCATATTCACAGTGTTCCTTTGTAGGGGATCTGGGGTACCCTTATCCTTCACATTTTGTGTCTGGTTGGGGACTGGCTTACCATCTTTCCACTAGGTAGTGTAAGGGTAGTTTCACATTCTAGGTTGCCTATTGAAACTATTATTATTCATAGGGTTTCTCTCAGCAACATTTGGCTTATTGAAATTAGGGGAATTCATCTTTTTGAGAAATTCCAAAACTTGGCCTATAATGGGTTCCTCTGGCTTCTTTCCTGTAGGGGTTTTATTAGCCTCCCTTTTATTATTGTTCTTAGGATTGAAAAGCTTTGGATCATCCCTCCTACTCAGTTTTCCAGATGCCTTCCTATTATTCTCTATATTTACTGCAATTTTATAGGCATCCCTTAAAGTCTTGAGATCCTTATCCCTAAATTGATAAGCCATTTTGCTATCAAAAGCATTGAAATATGTTGTATGACAGACATCCTCATTTAACCTAATAACTTGAAATAGTCTGTACATACCTTTCTAGAATCTTACATTGAAGTCAAATGTGAACTCATTTGTATTCTTCTTGATGTTGTTGAATTCATTTAACATGAATGTTGCATTAGTGTTGTCTCTATATTACTCCTTGAACAATTTTTCCAAGTCATTCCACAAGGTGATACTGTCATCAGGTAGCCTCCTAAACCAATCCCTTGCATCCTCAGTTAGTGAATGCACAAACAATTTCATTACCATATCTTCATGTTCAACTTTATAATCATTCAACATGTCAATGAAAATTATCAAATGTTCTTCACCAGTAACAACATTATTCCTAGAGAACTTAACCACTTTGTCTCTTAAATCAAATGATATGGGATGTGGAGCACCAGGAATACTAGCAAATGATATTTGTCTATACTTTTCCAAGTATATAGGTTTCTTCTAGAAACCAGGAACATTTGAGGTACTAGCTATATTAGCTTGACTCAGAGGAGCAGCTTGGGATTGTTGAGGTGGGACAAATGGGACTTGGGTGCCAATAGTGGAAGATTAGGTAGAAGTAAATTGGGATATTCCATGAGTTGAGATTATTGGACCACTAGCTAGTGCAAGAATTGTAGGTGGGATAGAAAAATTGGGCCATGAAGCCAATGTAGAATTAGATTTTATGAACTGGATTTTTCTCCTAGTTTCTATAGCTTGAGCTTCATTCTCAACCTTCTCAAGCTCTTTTGCAAGATCTTCCTTCTCTTTTCTAGCCTTCTCTAGATCTAAGCCTAATTTTGACATGGAGGGTTGTGTAGTTTTGCTTGGTAGAGCTTGAGGTTCATTTATTTGGATTCCTATAGCCTTGCCTTTCCTTTTATCTAGAACTTTTGTATTGGGCTCTACAGGGTCCACTTGAACAGGCTTATAGGCTTGGACTTGAGCAATAATTGGTTCCTGCCTTTGATTCATGTATTTTTCTTGTTCCTAAACTTTAGCTCTTAGATTGTCTACATCTCCAAATACATCAGTATGGAGAGTTGTGGTATTTTCTTCTAACTTTTTATTCTGCTCCTTCAAGGCAACCATCCTTCTCAACAAAGCATCCCTTTCTATTATGGCATCTAAGGTGGTTTTCTCCTTCTCCTTTTCAAGATGAATACATCTAGCTTCTTCCTTAGCAATCCATTTCTTTAGAACTCCTATCTTAGAATGTACTTCTTTAGGGTCTATAGAAGTATCCTCTGAATCAATAGGATCGTCAAGATCTATAAGATTTGGTTCCACGTATGGGGCTAATTTGGGATTAAAAGGATTATCAAATGAACTTCTGAATCCTAGCCTGTAGTTCATGCCTGCTATAGGATCTAGCCTTGATGAAGCAATTCCTACTGTGGGCACATCTTTATCTTGAAAGACTCTCTCATCTGGTAATGGGGTACTGAAAATGCCTCCTAAGAGTCTTGTAGTTTTGAACTTAGAACTAAGTGAAGAAGACTCTCTTCCTAATACTGGTTGGTACTGGGAATTGAGGGATGCATTGCCTTTGGGTTTCTAGGTGGGATTTTGATCTATCCTTTTCTTACTTTGGTTCTTCTTATCATCTTGAGGTAAATTAGTATAGATTGGTACATCAGGATTGGCTCTCATATAAGCTCTTGTGTTTTTTCTCTTGTCATCCATATTCACCTTTTGTTAAAATGAGCACTAGCTTAACAACCTTGACTGGGTTGCCAGCCTATTCTTGGGAAAATATATAATGACACTTATTCCTAACTCCAAGGAAAAACACACAAATAGAAATAGAAATATCTAACTTAGATAGGCCAATCACTGGGATCATAAGACTGCAACTCTTGCTTGTTAGATAAGACACTTGGATAAGCTAGATATGTCAGTGTGTAGTTATGGTACTTGGGCTTTATCTTCTTTAAATTCTCAAGGTATGTCACTAAAATATTCCCTTATAACCACGGGAAAATATTTGGATAACATGACACACACATACATAGCAGGACCAAAGAAACTATAGTCCTCTTCATAGATGTGTTGGACAACTCCCCAGCAGAGTCACCATTTTGTTGGAGTTTTAAAATTGAACTTAAAACTACTAAGCAACAAAATGCTTAATACCAAGTTGACATTACTCACACAATCTAAAGACCAGCCAATTCTTATTAACAATTGTATGTGCAAAGCATTTGGGCCCAACTTCTACAAAACTAAGGGTGGTTTTCTACTCTGTTGGCTCTACAAAACTAGGCTAGGTATACCCAGGGATGATATAGGATTGAGAAAGACTGTATGAGAATTACTTTAGTTCCATTCTGATTCTCATCTCAAATTCTCCAATACATGTACAATTCTTGATACTTTCATAAACACATCCCATATAACAGATATGGCCAAAAAATCTTCTATAGATCTGTAAATGTTCTCAACAATAGTCACTAACTGAAGCAAAAACATTCCATGAAGACAAGTATGGGCCAATCTTTGAAGATCTACAGGAAATTTAAAAGAAACTTGATTTGATATTGTGTTTTGATAACCATTTAGGACATACTTCTCCTTCAGCTAAATCAATTTGATCAGTGCCTAATCCATTGGGGTTCAGAGTCTATAGCAACTTCTTAGATTTAACTTCTTGCCTTACAACAAATTCTATTAGCAATTCTTATTAGAATTTATCATTCAAAACCCTTTCCATTACTAGGGAAACCTTATCACATTTACCAAAGCTTTTACTTAATCCATTGAATTAACAGCAGTGATAAATAGATAAACAACTTAAGTAGATTGCATTCAATTGCACAAGCTTTTACTTATACAATATCAAGATAACCAAGTAATTAGATGGAGACAAGATTCAAAAAGAACTAATATGGGGATAGTTCATAATTTGTATTCATTTCCTTTGAAAATTGTATACCATTTACAATAGACTCAGAGTGACCTTCAGAAAGAAACATAGCTCATTCTATAGTCATGTATCCTCAGAGAATTGATAGAGAAAATACATCATAAACTTGCTTTCAAAATTTTGGACCACAAAAAGACTAAGCATATCACTTATAAAATAGAATTCGGATGACTCTTTAGCCTTGGAATCTCACTTAAATAGTGTGAGAAGCAACAAGCTTCAGGCTAAAAGAAAGTGACAGGTGTCTTCTAAAAAGATACTGACATACATCTATCATAAAAGAAAAAAGCAAATAATAGAAAAGGCTATTACATTGAACATTCCTTGGTGGGTCCCTTTCTGTTATGCTTCTCAATTTTTGAGACAAGAAAATATGATCTGATACTTCATTTATTCTTCATCCTTGGAGTAAGTAACCATGAGGTTAAAAAGTGATGTATTATCTTCAACTACCTGCAAACTTACTTTAATCTGGGGATTTTCCATGTCTTCATTACTAACTATGAGGGTAACTTTTCCTTTTGCATCTTCGTCCTCATCATCTTCTCACATCTGTTCTATGAACTGATTTTTCCATTCATTATAAGTAGCATCATCTCGAAAATCAAAATTTAAAGCATCTCTTTGTATAATCACTAAAGAATTTGCAAATTCCTCTAAATCATCAAATTCTTTGCTCTTGGAATTATAAAATAACAGTATCTTTACCAACTCTTCATTTGTCCTTGCCCAGAACTAGTGGCTAGTTTCACTCATTATGTTCTTGACCCTTTCACAAAATATTTCATCCAACTCTTTTTTCCACTTTTCCTTTCCCTTTATTGTATCAACAAATTCTAAAGCAGGAGGAAATAAAACAAAATTTTCAGCAATATAATAGGAAAAAAAATGTGTTAATCTTCTCTGCAAAGAATCCCTTTTATCATCAAAACCTTCTAGTTTATTTAACAAATCAAAAATTTTCTCTACCTGATGATAAGGCATTTGGATGGTAGTTATACACATAATTGTGATATCATTATTCCTCTCCCTCCACTTGCGTGCAAGGGGAGTCAATTTATCCTTATCTCTTTTCAACTCATCCATAAGGGTTGCAATTCTTGTCAATTGATCAAAGAAGGTTGACCATTATATTTTATCACTTAAATACATCACACTGTCCTTTAATTTTCCTTCATATTGATTTTTTAATTCTACCTGCAACTCATGTAATTTGGCTTTTTCTTCTTCAAAGTCCTCTGCAGTATAGAATTGGGGCCTTTTAGGGGTGTCTAGTATTTCAACAATAGGGGTTGCTCCAACATATGACTGTGAAGGGCATGCAATTCTAGGGGCACTGGATTCTCCCACCTTTCTCTTCCCAAGTATCTTCTCCATTTGAGACACTTTTTTTTCTAGTGACTATATATGTATACCCCTTTCCTCATATGCTTTTTGAAACTTCTTCAAACCTAGCATTAAGTTGGGTAAATATATCTTCTTCCTAGCCAGATACAACACCACCAAATTTTAGCACTTTTGAGTCCATTAGTTGCTTACTACTTACTTCACTATCCCTGTATACTATCAATGTGCCAGTATGCTCTATAGTGGGAAACTCATGCATCCTAGTATTTTCCCTCTTTTCCATGGACCATATAACCAGGACTTGGTTGTCATCACTAAATTTGACTCCTCTATGAAACTATAATATTTCTTCAGTAGTTGCTAATTGAACATCTTTTTGTTTCCTTACTAAATAAAAAACAAAAGAATTTGCTATATCCCATTCTAGTAGAAGGAGGACTCTTGATTGTTTAACTAATTGCCTCCCGGCCTCAGGTGTGAATTGGGAAAAATCACTCAAGAATTTAGATTTTACATCTTCTTTAATGATAGAGTCTAGTTTATCTGGCTATTCTGCCTTTATTTTTTCACAAGCCTTTTCAAAATTGCCTATATTTAACCTCCACAAAAATTGTGCAAATGCTCTAGATTTCAACAAATCCTCATCATTTACAAACCTCTTAGAGGCTTGGGCAACTATAGGGTCAATTTCCTTACCTTGATAGTTAGCAATAGTAAGCTCCAAGGAAGGTGTAGGTGGTTCTTGTGGCTCACAAATTTCCAAATCTATGGAAGTGACATACATATCTCCCTCTCCACTAATATTTCTAAGTGGTTCTCTTAAAGATTCTTCATTATCAATTCTAATTGGAGATTGACTTGGGGAGTATTGCTCTACTTGAGAGGAAGAGGACCCCTATTCTAACTTTTGTCTCTTTAGAGCACTCTCTACAAGTGGACTCTCTGGTCTTGGCTTTTGCTAAGGAAGATCCTGTTGTACATTCTAAATCATTACATACACTACTTTTTTCTGCAAGGTGTATTGCCTTGGAGCTACCACATTTCTACTGTGTATTCTTCTTTGTACTTCTACAACCTTGTCTGGATGTGTCTCAATATAAATAGCTTTCTTTTCATTCATGGTTTGAATTATTATGGCAAAATTATTCATTAATGCTTGTATCTTGGCTCCCCAGTATTTCTTTTCTTTCAATGGATCATAATGGTGTCAAATGCATTAATGAATTCTAGGGTTTTGCTATATGCTACCCATTTCTCCTTTCTCAATTCCTACTCTTGCAGAGTAAAGACATTTCTAATCACATCCTCTAGGTAATATACTTGGTTCATTATACAGGCAACTTTTATTCTTTCTCTTAAAAGGTCATAGAATCCTTCAGGGTCATTAAACCTGGCATGAGATTCTACCATGTTATATTTATCTAGGAACATATGCAGGTGTTTCCACCCTTTTCTAACAAAAACAAAATCATGGGCCATAGTGACAATTGGAAAAAATGTGCCCTTCTTAGACAACTCCCTCTCATCTATAGTACCTATCTGCCATAGGAGTTCAGCTATCCTTATCTTCAAAGGCACATGAAATGGCAGAACATGACGCTTTCCCAAGAAGTCATATACCCTTATCACTGTTGAAACATTATAGGGAATGATATCCCCCCAATTATGACTTACCAATAATCCCTTTGCATGGTCTTTAGGTCTAACCAATTCCAATAATGCTTGTGGAATTCTGGGGTTGTCACCTCTCAAGAGAAATCTCAACCTAGATGCGAAATATCTATCAAATCTTACATAACTATCATCTGTGGCTTCTGAAGTCATATCTACACTCCACAGCTGCACTGGATTCCTCTCCCCATTTTTGGTTTTCTCCAGCTCCATATCCTTGGAGAAAAAGGTGATTCCCTTGTATAAGCATGCATGTATAAGCAATGAATACCAACATAATTGTTTGTTTACTTTTCCCATTGCTATCCCCACAAAACTGTTATGAATCTCTTTTGATACAAAGTGGCAAAATCCAAAATGGTACTCATTCCAAATTGGAGGGTTTGAGCCATTATAAGGACAATAGAACCAGGAATTTGATCACCTTCATCTATCCCAAAAATCTTGCAAAGAGAAAAATACAGTGCTTGAGCTCTCAAGTTGAAATGTCTTCTCAACAATCGCTCTGGGGTACTGGCTGTAATCATAGACAAATTACCAACCTTGTAAATCATCCATATCAATGATTTCATGCATAGCATGGTTAGGGTTAAGGTTGAAAACCTCCCTGAACAGCTCAGGGAAAACCCTAAAAAGATTGACTCTAGAATGATTTTTTACCCATCCTGTAATAGGATCATATTTCTTTGCTAGGTCCATCAACAAATCACTATCAAAGAAGACTATGGCAACTATTAATTTACCAATATCAAACTCCCAAACATTGCTCATAGTAGTGTCCAGTTTTCGTTCTAAAAACCATTTCTTAAACAACTCCAGACCCCCCATGGGAACCTAGGCATCTCTTACCCAATAAGATTTGTCATAAAAACCCTCAACTACAACTATTCTAGGATTTTTCAGAATGAGTTCCCTCCCCTTAGTTATTTCATGCACTGATAAGGGGAATTGTTCAAGAAAGTCATCATGCATAGAATGTATCAAATAATTTTTTTGCCCAGTAAACCCTTTTTGGGGAGGCATTTTGAATAAAGCCCTAGGAATTTCACAATAGCAGACACTTTAAAATTTCTTAGAATGTCACAGAGTACTTACCCACCAGAATTTGTGCTTTTGCACTATTTGATATCTTCTACAATTTTACTAGAGTGTTAACTAAGAATTTATGTGCCCTAGCTCTAAAACTTTTGTATGCCCTGATATTCTCTCTACGCTTTAGTGGTTCATTAATGGTGAAATCACAGGCTTTTATCATACAATAAAATTGCACGCATAAGGTCTAAATCATATTTACTCTTAGTAACCGTTACCCACAATTTGCATCCAAGTTTGAATCCCATCCATAGATCTTCACCTAATCGGACGGTCTTGATTTAAAAGGTAACAAGGATTATGACTTTTAAAATAATTCTACGTGTCACAATTCTACTTCATTGCACTATTTAAATTCCTTGCATCTTAGAATTGCGGTGAAGCATTGTTCTTTGATCAAGACAAGATTGACGATTAGACTAATCCACTTTTTAAAAAACCAGTCAACTGTACTGACCAATAAGAAACCACCGTATGAGCTCATGCCTTCTAACAACATTCCATGTTAGCAAATCCCATATCTTTTTCAGAGCAAGCAAGTACTTGGCATCATTTAGTCCATGTGTTGTGCTGGTGCATCCTCGCTTTCCTTATCTAACGAGCATCTTAAAAGTGTGGGCATGGACTGGCCTTTGATCTTTGATAGATCAATGGCGATACTAATTTTACCTTGCAAGGGATCTGAGAAAAAACATTAGATGTCACCATGGACATGTGTCTGTAGGGCGCATTCCCACTTTGTTTAAATCTCATGCAGCTTCAAATTACGGGGAAGCATCTGCCTCTGATCTTGATATAGATCGATGATCACACAATTATCAACCTTCTCATCTGACAAATCCTTTCAAATGACCCAATTTTGTTACACATCATCATTTTCTTTATATCTTGGCACAAGACTTAACACATAACTTACATGTTTGGTCCCACTTTGCCACTTGTCAAGCTGTCACTTGCTTGCATAATTTAAATCTTGAGCAAGTCCATATTGCAAGAAAGCAATATATGTCAATCTGCCTCAGATCGATGGTAGACCACCCTACATCTGCTTTAGTACCTCATTAGTTCTATCGACGAATAGGAAAATTCCACCTGGCCTAGGGTGTCTGCTCTATCATGGAAAATAGAGGCATTCCTTGTGCTACATGCCATCTTTTTGCTTCCTCATATTATTTAACCAACTAGCATCTAGAGATTGCGAGAAAGCAGGAGCCATAGATCTAATCAAGATCAACGGTGTTGAAAAATATTTCAACTTGGTCATCCCTTTAAAATAGAATATCAATTAAAGCACATGAAAGGTTTATTCACAAGGATTTAAAAGGTATTCTGATGCGAACAAAACATTAGGATAAAATGCCCTGCCAAAAAATTTGAAACAATACCTTTTGAAAAATTGAAAACTAGGGCAACACAAAAAAAAAGGTATAAGGGTTTTTCACACACTTAGGGCTTTTTTATGGATAATTTGAGAGACAAACCCTATGAATTTAAAAGGATAATACAACACATGGAACAGGGCATGATCAGGGTAATTTAATTTTTTTGGGGATTTCATAGGATAAAGCCCTAATTTGCAAGAATCAAAGATTTAATTGATTTTTCTACCAAATATCAAAAGTTTTCTATACTATGAAAAATCACACCAACAGAGTCACCCAATTCTTGAATGACTTGTTCATCATTGTTCAAACTTTCTTTCTCTGTGGACTTTGGAACCCATTGTTATCTCATCTATTTTCTAACATTATCATCCTTTGAATTTTTTTTTATCTTCAATCCTTCTAGTACTCGTACAATTCTTGGAAAGATGACCAAATTATGTGCAAATGAAATATCTTTTAATAGTATCTCTTTTCCTCATATGATGTTTTACAAAATTTATTCCAATGTGTCAAAATTCTCCATAGTAATGACATCTGTGCCAAGTTTTATAGTCCCAACCAAATATAGCTTTCACAATTTCTTTTGCTAGATTCAATGTCTTGGTTTTACATTCTAAAGACTTGTGTCCATATTTCTTACATTTATGACATTTTCCTTCAAATCTTGGTTTCTCTTTTCATTCATTAGCCTTATGACCATTTTTATTGCAATTGTAGCACTTTCCATTGAATTTTTCTTTCCCATTTCTCCAACATTTGTTTGATGTATGACCTATCTTACCATAGTGAGTGCACATATGTCTTTGATTCTTTTGAGCTACTTGCTTGGAAAATTCACCTTCTTCTATAAATCCAATTCCTACTAATTTTTTTTTATAGATGTTTTTCTCATTCAACTAATTCATGTCTTCTTGGGATTTGATCATTCTTTCATTGATTTTCCTTTTAGAGTTTAGGTCATTCTGCAATCTTTCATTTTCTTATCTTAGGTTCATGATTTGTTAATTTTCATTGGTAAGCTAATTAATGAAGTTGGCCTGTTGAAGGGATAAATGTTGAATCTCATTATCATTTCCTTCCATGAGTTCACATAGCCTTACTAACTGAATTTCTTGTTCTCTTCTTAATTTTCTTACTTCTTCTTGCAAAAAGCCATTCTTTTCTATGAGTTCTTTGATTATTTCATTTGTTTCATCTGAGCTACTTTCTAAATGAAGGTCTTCAATTCTTTGTTCAATGTAAAGATGATCATTCATTTGAATTGTAATATCTTTTCTTATTTTTAGGGATTAAGAGAGTTGTTCCTTTTCTTTCTTGAGTTGGGCAATAGCCATTTCAAAATCTAGCTTCTCATTATCAATAGCCTTGTCAAGTCTAAATATCTCCATGACCTTTAGTCTTTGCTCAAGTTGTTAAACTTTCTTTGAGAACCAAAAAGCTCTGATACCAATTTTTGGAAGTATTATGAAATACTAAGTTACAAAGAGGGGAGGGGTGAATCAGTAACTCTAAAACTTTTATCTTTAATTACCCAATTAATCTTTTGCATATATTCTGATCTAATTGCATGCATAAGAAACTAAAAACATGACAACATATATAACACTTTGACACATTGATTTGGTGACCCAAAAACCTTCCAAATAGAAATTAAAACTAGGGTGGGGATGATACTACCAAATTTTAGTACTACAACATAAAGTTAGCTTGTTAAGGCTTACATTGATCACTTTTGATAATCAACTCTATTAGGAGCAATAAGAATTGCTAGTCCCACCTTGTTAAAGTATTTAAGAACATAGAATGAAGTATGCACTCCATAAAGAGATTTGCATAAGACTGCTAGGTCTACCTTGTTAAAGGATTTGATTGATCCACCTTTTAGGATGAATAGTAGCTGATCTCTGATCTACAAGTTGATTTAATGAGTGAGATTCCTTGTGTGTATAAGTCACCTTGTTTTGATAGATATATCTTTGTTGCTTCCTTATATTTTTTGTAGCCTTTTGTAATTTCATCTTTTTTCTCTTCTTTGGTTATATTCTATTACATTGCATTCCTTGATCATACATTGGATGTGATACAATATATTACATATATACCAATCAAATTAAATAATTAAAAAGTTGGCCACAATACAAGTTTACACAAATATTACAAAGTTGGCTCAAATGTAGACACTCAAGTTCTGAAGACTAACTTGGTGAGGTTTTGATACTTGGCATCCATTGTCAATGCTCGACATTTTCATGCACTCGATAGACATAGAAGCTCAATCCATACTAATCACTTCCAAGTAGTCTTGAACTTAGTCTACACTGGTGACTCTATGAATACTATGAAAATTGACATATAAACTAAATCAGTTGGTTAACACTGCATAGCTTGATTAACACTAGAATCACATTACATCAATTGTGAACTCTATAAGCACTGAATAGCTTGGTTTGCACTAGTAAAATTGGCATACACTAAGATGCTCAGTTTACACCACTGATCTTCACAATAGCTATAACTACTCGACACATACTAAATTTTTTCCCAAGGACTTAGTAGCAACTATAGGAGTCAACAACAACTAAAATGCTTGGTTAACTATACAATAAGCTTGGTAGATACTTACAATCTAAATAAATGTATTACACTAATAAAAAACATGATTGATATGTCAACAAAGGAGAATGTACAATTATATCCATTTTTTAAAGCTTGTTAGCAATGGTAGGAAAGTTTTGAAGAAAAAGGTGTGTAGATCATACGAGAAATCTTGTGCTATTGCACTATATGTAGGGTAATGTAAACAAGTTGGTTGCTATATTGAATTAGGATTTTGGGTTGATGGATGAGATACATACCTAGGGTAAAGACCTATAAGCATTATAATCAATAAAGTATCAAAGGCATCAGATGTTGATGGATATATATACAATAAATGAGTTGGATAAGATAGATGATTGGATAGAGAAGATTGTGGACAGAAATGAAGTAATGGAGAAATTACAAGCAAATATTCACAGGCTCAAGGATCAAACCCAAGAGAAAATTTTGGAAGTAGAGAAATATTACAGTAATGCTTGCCTTGATTTTTTTGAAGACAATTCAAGTGATAGACTCATGACTATGCAAGCAACTGTTGAACAATTTTGGAAGAATTTTGAAGAATCTTCCACTAAAGATGATATTAGACAATCATTTAAGATCAAAGAGGCATTGGTAGAATTGGTTGTGAAATTGGGAGATTTTATAGAGACTCACATAGAGGTGGGCAACTATTGATAGAAGGTAAAGGATAAATATGATGCTCTAGATTTACTAGATGAACCCCAAGTGGTAAATATTATAGTGAAATTCAAGAACAAATACCCAGACATAGCTTTGGTATGAATTTGGGAACAAAATCTAGAAGTTAGAATTTCAGTTTTGACACTTGGTAAAATTTTGCATTTTTTGAACCTATCTCCCAAGGTGCTCTTCTCCCAAAGTGCATAAGATACACTTCTTCCAAGGTGCACTTCTCCAAAGGTGTGTTGTAAGTTTTTAAATAATTTAGAGGTGCACCAATAGTTACCTACTAATTCTAAATTTAGAGCATTAAATGCATCAAAAATGTATGCTAATGATAGATGATTTCTTACAAACCTCTAGAGAAGGTTGAGCTTCTATTTTTGGCATCTTCATAGATTCCTACATCATCTAATGGCTTTCTTCTTATTATATGTCATGCTTTCTTTGTTTTAAGGCATGTAAAGGCTCATGCACCCATTAGATGATATAAATAAGGGTGAAGTCCTGCTTAGCACCATTTAGAGAGTTAGTTTGTAAATAATTAGATTTGTTTTATTAGTTTTAAACACACATTTGGATGAAGATATCTCTCACTCTCAACATAAATTGAACAGATGATTTCTTATAAATTTAAGAATGCAATATGTATTCTAAGCCATTATTTTGATGTAATAATATATGCTATTTGTGCCCTCATTCAGAGTGTAACTATTCTTGCCTAAGTGTGTTATATTTTGTGAATTTATGTTCATGTAGAATAATGGAGCCAATAGTTTTATTGTGTTATTTTGATTTTGTGATATTTTAGTTTTGGTTTTTACCACCTATTTAAAAATTTTGTTGAAATACTTAATTGGAGAAGAGATTTCCCTAGTGTTCTTACATAGCTTTTTGTCTTGCATGAGTTCACTATCTATGGCCTTGTGATCTAATCAAAACTGAAACATTTTATGGTTATTGAATTCCCATTTATGATTGCATCAATGGAATTAAGGAAGCACTAGTCCTATTTTCATTGGTTACTTATTGATATTTTCAAAGCCTTAAATGAAATAAGTGTTGTTTCCATGGCTTATGTCAATCAGGGATTTATTTTTCAAGACATTTTTCTTAAAATTCTTGTTGGCCTATCTATGTTATTTTCTTTTACAAATACTTACACTTGGTTAATTAAGGAATTCATATAGTTTTGTAATTAAAATTGCATTCATTATAACAAAAAAATACAAATATATTTCTTTTTGAGTGGTTACATTTTTCAAATAGCAAGAAGATTCAAAATTTTATCCAAAATTGCTCAAAACCATCAAAGGCCTCCTTGTGAATACTCACATTTGTCTTCTATTAGGTGGATTCTAATAGGTTACAAGATCACCTGGAATCTTGGAGTTAATCACAGATTAGCTTTTCAAGAGAGAAGTTCAAAATGATTCCTATTGTTAAGCATCATGCAAAATGAAAACTCAACACTTGTCTCCAATGATCTGATTAGGTGGATGATAGAGGTACTTTGGATTTAGAACATTTTCCATTAACCTCTTTATGATCTTTTATGTTAAGCTAGGGTTCCACTATCTATGACTCAAGTCTTTCAAACTTAGTTTGCTCAGGTAATAGCTTGGTAGTGTTTGACTGTGACTTGGTTCCTTTAGACTTTGAATCGGGTTGCACTTGATGAAACTCAGTAGCTTTTAGAGATTTTGGGGACTTAAGAGGTGAAACCTCTAAACTTCTAGATAGATTTAGTATAGTATCAAGTTCATAATAAACAAAATTTCTATAATCCTTAGGTTCTTTGTTGCTTTCCTCTTCACTTTTTTCTACAAATTCATCAATCCTCACATTTGCACTTTCTATGATCTTATGAATAGTTAGATTCAAACAATTGTATGCTTTACTTCTTCAGGAGTATCCTAGCAATATGCCTTCATCACCTTTGACATCAAATTTACCTTTCTTAGATTCCTTCAAGATATAACATTTTATACCAAATACTTTCAAGTAACTTAAATTGGATTTATAGCCACACCATATTGCATAAGGAGTTTGATTTGAGTATATCTTTAACTATACTCTATTCAAGGTATGTATTACAGTACCGATTCCTTCCTTCTAGTAATTGATTGCAACGCTCTTTTCAATCATCAAGGTTCTTGTATAATCCATGATGGATCTATTCCGTCTTTCAATTATACCATTTTGTTGAGGTGTACCAGGGGTTGATACTTGTCTCTTAATTCCTTTTTCAATGAAGAATTCATTGAACTCATTGGAAATGAATTCACTACCTTTGTTTGATCTCAAACATTTCATCTTATTTCTAGTTTATTTTTCTAATCTTGCTAAATACTATTTAAACTTTTCAAAAGCTTCATATTTTTCTTTTAGGTACATTACAGTCATCATTCTAGAATAATCATCAAAAATAGAATAAAATACTTATCTCCACTATAGCTCTTTATTTCAATAGGTCCACATAAGTTTTTATGTACCAGCTCCAAGACTTCTTTTGAATGATAGTCATTGCTTCTGAATCTTGTCTTCCCATGTTACCAATCTGACAATTTTTGCATAGGCCCATATTAGGTTTCCTCAAACTAGGAATACCTCTTACTCTTCTATTTTTTCTTATCTTGATAATATTATCAAAGTTCACATGACATAAACTTTTATTCCATGACCATCTTTCTTCTATTTGAGAAATAAAATATGAACTTTCACTGAGATCTAGGTAGAATGGGTTAACTTTTGTTTATTCCCTAGACCTAACCAAACTTCCTTTTCCATCCAGTAGTTTTTCCTTACCATTCATGAATGCTACCTTGGATTCAATTTTATTTATTCAATTATGTTGCACTCAATATATTATTCTTTAGACCTTCAACCCAATAAGCATTATCACACCTAAGTTCATTGGTTAGTGAAATACTACCTTTTCCCTTTATGAAACAAGGTTCATTGTTTCCAAATCTCACACGACCACCATCATAATGTTCCATGTGTTCAAATTTAGTTTTATCACTAGTCATATGATGTGAGTAGCCATTATTAATAATACATGTATCATTCTTATTGACATGAGAGATAAGTGCCATTTTGTCTCCATCATCAGATTCATCTTTTATAATAATATAAACCATTTCATCATCTTCACTATCATATGAATCTTTAGCAATAAAAAAAGATGTCTTACCTTTGTCCTTGTATTCCTTGAAGTTCTTAAAATCCTTCTTTCATTTGAACTTACTATACTTCTTTTCATCTCTATCTTCTCTATTTGGGCACCTTGTAGAAATGTGTCCAACTTCACAAGAGAAATAGATTAGAGGAATCTTACCTTTATACTTTCCTTTTCCTTTGGAACACCTTCTTGCAAGCAATGTTTCAATGGATTCAAGGTCATTGTTACAACTATCTTCCTCTTCACTTTTAGATTGTTTTCTTATAGACTTTTTATATTTCTTCTTGAGTGACACCTTAGCTTCAAATGCAGACTCAAGATTGCTAGAACTAGGAGTATAATTATCATATTTGTCTAGTTTAAATACTATTGATCTTCCAACTAGAGCATCTAAAGTTATAGTATGATTTGGATTATAGCTCATCTCTTTGATAGTAGACACTTTAATTGCATGGATATGAAGAAGGGTTCTAAGTACCTTCCTTACCACTGTTACATCATCAATTGTTCCACCAAAGGATTTGATAGCATTGACACTGGCTTTGATTCTCTCAACATATTTTGAAATATTTTCATCTGATCAAACTATCCTCTAAGACTTTTAGATTTGGATATCCTTAAGTTTTCACCTCCTCTATAGATATCCTTTAGTTTGGCGCACATTTCATGAGTAGTAGCACAATTTTTTACGTCATAAAATTTGACATAGTTGAGAGATGAAGTAATATTAATCATCATGATATTATGACTCTTATTCTCTATAATTTCTTCAATGGTCATAGTTCTAGTAGGAGCCTTGTGTTCATTGTCAAGATTCTTTAGCCTTGTATCTCCAATGGTTTCCTAGTGCAACCTCATGAGATCTTGAAATGCCTTGAAGTTATCTTTGTTCAACTTTGGAATCTCCCTTCTGTAAGACATCTTGATCTTTAGCTTAGTTCCTTGAAACCTTTTCTACAAGTACCAAAAGCTTTAATACCTATTATTGGAAATATAAGAGGAGTAACTAAGAGTGGAGGGGTAAATCAGTTACCTACAAAAATAAATCCTAGATCTCATAGAAATCAATAT
Organism: Cupressus sempervirens; assembly: GCA_028749045.1. Taxonomy (NCBI): domain Eukaryota; kingdom Viridiplantae; phylum Streptophyta; class Pinopsida; order Cupressales; family Cupressaceae; genus Cupressus; species Cupressus sempervirens. Next base: position 407,130,429 of record CM053786.1, read on the forward strand.
AATTTAATACTTTTATAAACTATTTTATGCTATAACTCAAAAAAAATGCATGCACTTAGTTTATACTAGTGAATGTTGTAACTCAGTAAACACTAAAATAACTTGATAACTGCTTAACATGAAATCTTTAAGATATTAATTGTGATTAATATTACTTAACTTGGTTTAATACATATGAAATAAATAACATGAACACTATTGACACTAAGCTTTAATGTGCAAACCCAATTTGGGAAAAACTAGCAATTGTAACTAGTTACTGATTTTCACTCTTCTGAAGTAAGCCCTATTAGGAGCCAACCTGATTAAAGGTTACAAAACACATTGTTAGGTGTGACCCTGTTAGAGGGTTTAATCACCCTATTAGGAGTTTCCCTGTTAGAGATCTTTAGATAATTCAATTAGAAATACCACCTTGTTAGATGATTTACAAATAGCTATTAAGCCAAATCAGTTAAGAGATTTAGATTATTACTACAATTGTTATACAGTAACAATGAGGTGAATTCATTTATGATGAAATTGAATTGCTGATTACATATCTCAATTCTAGTTGTTATACTTGATCCTTCTTGATCAAATATATCTTTGCATCTCAGCAAGGATATTCTTCATATCCTTCTAATTCACTTCCTCTAAGCATCATCAAATCTTCCAATCACTTTTGCTTATGCTTCTTATTTAATTCTTCAACTTGACCTTATATTTATATCTTACACATTGTCAAGTTAGCTTGAATACAAATTAGAATATTTAATATTAAAATCCTTAGCCAGCTAGAACCAACCACTAAATAAATTAAACTCAATATTTCAAAACAAGAAAATCTTTCATTAGTCAACCATGCTCAATATACACTAACTTGGAAATGATTTTTCTATGTTAACCAAGTGAACTTGATTAACACTACATATTAACAAAGTTCCTTTGGTAACCAAGTGAGCTTGGTTAACATTGGTTCCCTCTAACATTTACTTCATTAACCAAGTGAGCTTAGTTAACACTCAACTTTTGCAAACTTTCCTCTGGTGACCAAGTGAAATTGGTAGACACTATCTTCTAAACTAGGTAAACTCTCGAATGCTCGATAAACACAAGAAATTGTCTTTATTGCCTAAGTGAGCTCAACATACACTCATTGGAAATTATATGAAATTTTGTGTAACATCAAAGAAAATAAAAAATTAACCAATTGTTTCCAACATAGTAAAGCAATGATAGAGGACAGTCTATTGCTGATGTCAGCAAATGCACAAGCCCTACTATTGCACATGTGAAGTTTTGTATAGAATCTAAGCTGATAGTGCTATTTGTAATTATAATTAATTAATTATCTTATTATGATTAATTAGGAAAGCCTGAAGGCTAACTCAAGGAATTACTTTGAAGATATGGTATAAAGGAAAGATGTTTTTCATATTTGTAATGCATGTATGAGTGCAGTGATCATTGTATGAAGTGAAAAGTGAAAATAGGAGTGAAGTGTTTGAAGAACATGTGTATAAGTAATCCAAGGGATTATTAGATGCAAGATTCATGATCTACTTACAAGATCAAAAGGATCAGAGGTTCACTTGATAGGAGAAAGATTGAGGAAGGAAGTACATTTTATTTATATTATTGTACAAGGAATAATACAAAGATCATTTGGGTAGTGGGTTCATGGGTCTTATACTTGAAGCTACTTGTGCAATGGGTCTAGCTATCTTCCACAACTCCTAATGGAGTTGTCACAACTTCTAATAGTGTTGGAATCTCCTAATAGGGATTCAAAGTGTCCTAACAGGGACTCATATGTACTGAATATATTCATAGACTCCTAATAGGGGCCATCCTCTAACAAGGAATATTTATATTAGTACATCATCTCATGGGTACCATCCTTGCCAAGGTTTTCCTCTGATCAAGGGTTTCCCTAGTTAACACATTTGGTGTTATTGTGCATGAGTGTCTAGTTGTGGTTTCTAATTATATTTCTCATTTATGTTTAATAAGGTAGATAATTGTGATATTAGCTAGATAACTGATTCAACCACTCCCCCACCTCTCAATTATATTGGTGGACTATATATTCTAACATAAACTTCTCAACCTTTATTTTACCCTCATCTTCCATCACTCGTACTCAACCATAAGATTCACACTCAATTACGAGAATTTCCTATAGAGGATAACTAAAAAGAAATAACTACACTCTAATACCACTTGTTAGGATTAACCATGAAAAAAAATAAAAATTACATTAAAAAAACCAATATTAGAAAATAATAAATTACACAAAAGAAAACACAGGACACTAAGATTTAATGTGGTTCACCTAATCCTTGGGCTCATTCTCCAAAAAGTGAGTCCAATATTATTATCTTCTAATGATTACCACCTGACTATAATCCATAATCCCTTATAGCTCAATATAAACACAAGAAGTAATTTTCACATCACACCTTATGAAAATCCCTAACCCTAAGCCCTTTTTATACAAGTTTTTTTGTCACTTTAAGGTTAAAATTTAGTTACAACATGTCAGCCATAACATGTTGATAAAATATCCCCAAAATAATTTCTTACCTCAACACACATGGCCTATCATCACTAAATATGTTGTAGGTTGCTACCCCTAAACCCTTTCTCTGGGCCTAGCCTGACCTAGACCCTATTAAAGAATTATGGAGTATGTATAATACTATCCTAATAAATCACCAAAAATTGATATGTATCAAAGCATCAGGTCCTTTAAGGAAAATATTAACAACATAATTTGATATTTATGGTGGGTCATTTAGAAAATAAATTCCTAAGTTTGATGGAGTTAACTATGATAGCTAGAAAGAGAACATGAAGACACATTTCTACGCATGGGTCCAAGATATTGACTAATCACTGAGAATGATAATTCTATGTTTGAAGACAATAAGCTTGAAGAATTTAATAAACTTAAAAGAGATTCATTCATGTATAATATGATTCCAAAGAAGCACTTTTGTGGGCTCTTCTTGGAAATGATAGAATAATGGATTATATTGTATAATTATTTATTTATATTTCAAGAAGATAGAATAAAGGAAGATAAATCTATAAGAATTTATAATTAAATAATATTAAATATCTTTACAAGTATCAAGGCCTATGATGGAAGTAAGGAAGAAGATGAGAACATATGGAAAATCTTAAAATACTTGACAATAATATTCAAATAGATAGTGTAGATGATTGATCAAGTGATACCTTACACTGAGAAATTTACTAGAGAAACTATTCTTGGAATATTGGAAGCAACAAAATTAAGTTTGAACTATTCTAGAGATTTTCCTAGATGTGAGACAACCTTTAGCATACTAAGTGTTCAACTAACACTATCTAGATGCACAATCACAATTAGTGGATATTATACGAGGTTTTGAGAAGAGAACCAAAAGGAAATAAAATTTTTAAATGATAGATTTATGAATAATATGATCATTTTTCTCCTAAATATCCTAGAATAGTGAATAAGTACAAAAGGATTTTTAAGCCTAGAAATCCTAGAGAATGTTTGCATAAAAATGATGATGATGAACTAGATCCAATTGTATAATTTTTTTTGAGTGAAATTGATGATGTGTTAGGATTTGTTTCTATGAAAGAAGAAAGTCTTGAGAAAGAAATTAGAGACGAAAGAGCTTTAGTGTCACAAGTTGAGAAGAAAGTTGACTAGAACATATATAGTGGATGCTCACATCATATAACTAGTGATATGAACAAATTTATTGAATTTAACAACTATGATAGAGGAATTGTTAGAATTTAATGTAATGCATCCTATCACATAAAAGGAATAGGATCTACTACTCTTGATGGGAATACTAACACTAATGATGTTTACTTTTTGGATGGATTGAAACATAATATTTGAAGAGTTGGACAACTAGTTGACAAGAGATATCACTTACAATACACAAAAAAGACATGCATTATCAAGGATAGGAATGGTAAGATGATTGATGCTAGTACAAGATATAGAGGTAATGTTTTTAATTAAATCTCACTCAAATTACATGCTTGCTTGCTAAATTTGATAACAATTGGTTATGGAATAAAAGGATTTGTCATACAAACTTTCATAATATTGTGAAAGTGAGTGCTACATTTGCAAAGAGATATTTTCCTAAAATTGAGAAACCTATTAACATGGTATTCAATAAATGTATTATGGAAAAGAAGAAGAAAAGTTCTTTTCCTAGATAGAATATCACTAAAATAGTGAAATTTAAGTATTTTCATACAAATCTGAGTGGTCCTACAACAATATGAGCATTAAAGAAAAATATGAAGCATTTGAAAAGTTTAAGTTGTTCAAGAATAGAGATAAAAATGAATCTGGATTGAAGATTGAATGCCTAAGATCTAATAGAGTTGGAGAGTTTACTTTGAATAAGTTCAACACTTTTTGTGATGTAAATGGTATGAAAAGATAGTTTTCAGCTCCTAGAACAACACAGAAAAATGGTATAGCAAAGAGAAGAACTAGATTAGTATCAGAGGAAACTAAGGCTATGATGTTTGAGAACAATGTGGAAAAGAAATTATGGATAGAAGAAATAAATACAAAAATGTATACAATGGAAAGAGTACTAATTAGACAAGGTACAAATAAGACTCCCTATGAATTATGATTTGGACATGCACCATTAGTAAAGTATTTTAGAATCTTTGGAAAAAAGTGTTACAATAGAGAGATGATGACATTGGTAAGTTTAATTCAAGAAGTGATGAAGGTATGTTCCTTGATTACTCATCAAAAAGTAAAGCTTATAGATGTTTTAATTAGAGGAATAAGGATATTGTTGAGAGTGCCAATGTTAAAGTGGATGAAAATTTTAGAATTTAGGACATAATATTTGATTATGACTTAGATAAAGAAGCTAATTCTAAGACTAACCAAGAAAATGTTGAGTTATTTTATGAAATTGATAATGATCCTCAGAATGAGATTCAAGTTGTGAAACAAAAAGATAAACCACGATCTGAGCCTAGAGCTAAAGTAAGAGTTGAATCATTGACACCAAATAAGAATGTGATCAAGAATCACCTTGCTAAATAGAGTATTTAAAGAAAAAATACAAGAGTGATGAAAAGAAAAAAGGTACACAAATAAGTATGTCCAATTTCTCAAGTTGAACCTAAAAATACTAATGAATCTTGCAAGGATGATCATTGGATTCAAGATATGAAAAAATAATTAGATCAAATTAAGAAAAATGACACATGGGAACTAATTCCTTGACCTAAGGAAAAAATTGTTATAGGAACTAAGTGGATTTAGAAATAAGATGAATGAACAAGGGGAGGTTGTGAGAAATAAAAAAGGAGTTGTATGTAAAGGTTATTCACAATAAGAAGGTATTGATTATGAGAAAAAAATTTCACATGTTGCAAGAATAAAATTAGTTATAATGCTCCTAGCATATGTAGGTAATGATAAATTCAAAGTATATCAAATTGATGTGAAATTGATGAAGAAGTCTACATTGCAAAACATGAAGGTTTTCCTTTGATAAAAGAAGGAGATACATTTTACAAGTTGAAGAAAGAAATATATGGATTAAAAGAAGTCCCTAGAGCCTAGTATGTGAGGTTGGACAAGTATTTGGAAAAATTAGGATTTTCTAAAGGTACTATAGATAGTAACCTATATCTAAAATAAATGAGAATGGTCTACTAAATATTGTAATATTTGTAGATGATATAATCTTTGGAGGTGATGACGAAGAAAGTGATAATTTGTTGATGAAATGAAGGAGTTTGAGATGAGAATGATTGGTAAAATGAATTATTTCTTGGGTTTAGAGATTGTGTAGAATAGTGCTGGTATTTTATTATCACAAACTAAATATTTGAAAGACATATTGAAGAGATTTGGTTTGGAAAATTGTAAACCTATTGGTACACCTACAATAACTGTTGAGTAGAAAAAGTATAGATCTATGATTAGAGTTTTGTAAAATTTGACTCATACAAGACTAGATATAGTTAGAAAAAGTATAGATCTATGATTATAGTTTTGTAAAATTTGACTCATACAAGACTAGATAACGCATTTGGAATTGTTGGGAGATTTAAAGCTAATCCAAAGGAATCACATTATGCAAAAATAAAAATGAATATTTAGATATCTAAAGGGTACACCTAATTTTGGGTTATGGAATGATATATCAAATGAGTTTACTTTATGTGCATATACTAGTGCAAATTGGGAAGGTAGTATGGATGACAGAAATAGTACAAGTGGTAGAGTATTTTTCCTCAGAGGAAGATTGGTTTCTTGGTTAAGCAAGAAACAAAATTTTATCTCACAAATCACAAAAACAACAAAGTACATAGCTACAGGACTAGAAAATAGGCTAATGCATAACATACTATGAGAAAATCACCAAACCAATCAACATATGCTAGCACCCAATAGTCTACCATGAAAGCCAAACTAATAAAGAAAGAAAATAAAGTTATAAACCCCCTCTTCCATTTGTAGCTCCCATGTCCTTCTTTCTTCTCAAAATGATGTAGCTCCAAAATTTCCTATAGTGATGATAATTCTATGAGAATACTTGAAGCTATGATTTGAATGTGAGAGGAAGAGTGCAAAAGATGAGAAAACTAGGGGCTAAAAAGACTTAGGAGTTAGGGACTCTCAAGGATTGGAAATGAGAGGAAGAATACTCATTTTATAATCAACATGGAGGATGAGAGCATTGGATTTGTTACCCTTGGATATGTGATGTGGAAAGAGATTGCTTTGAGAATCCATGATGCATATGACACAAGATACCAAGTATAAGATTCTATGATGCATGGAAGTCAAACTTGGCTAAATGGGGGAGAGAACCTATGATGAGTCATAAGACAGCTCAAGCCTAATTAAAGATAAGAATCTATGACAAAGGAAGCTAAAGATAGACATGCGTAAGGGAATAAGAATATTGGATTATTACATATCTTAGCCAAGTGTCAAAGGAGAATCTATGAGGTTTCATACCCAAGTGTCATGATGATGCAATATTTTATGGAATATTTGAATTAAAAATCCTTTATTCCACAAAATAGAAATTAGTGACAATGAAATTAATGATGGAAAATATGACTTAGGAAATTAAGAATTTCCATGGTTTGCAAATGATGAGCCAACTAATTAATTAAATTAATTGATTGAGGATGAGAATTAGAAAGAAAAATTAGTAAGAACAATAGGATTAAATTATGGGTTATTTAATCCTATAAAGAAAATTACTAAATGAATTGCCAACATTGATTAAATAAGTGCAACAGTATCCTTTGATGAAAATGTGACAATGATAATGGAAATTGACTAGGATGATGATATGTAGACTAAAGCCATGGTTAAATTGATCAATTTATTTAAATTGACAACATGCCAAGGACACATGACATGAATTGATTGATACATAACATTTAACTGTCATTGTAAATGCTACAGGATCAAGATTAATTGATAAGGTTGATCATAATAATATTGACAAACACAGTCAATATTATTAAAGTGCTTTGATGATATCAAGATTTGACACTGAGAGCCTCGACAATGTCAAAGATTAGATGACATGAATGATAGTTTGACCTAGCATTGACAGCCATGACAATACTAAGGTCATATTGATAGGATTTGATAGATTGATAGGTTTCCAAGGTACCAAAAGCCACAAAAATACCTAAGAATGGACAAATGATGACTGATTTGAGATGTATGATACATTTTGTGATGATTATGGTGGATTCTAGATGGTTCTAAATTCATTTGAAATGGTTTTGAGATTATATGAAGTTGACGTGAAAGAGGATACAAACAATGAAATATGATCAATTTGGCCAAAATATCAGAGTTAGTGGAATGAAAAAATGGGATGAATTAGTATGAAGAAGTGGTGAAACCATAGATGTGAACAATTTTTGAGCATCTACATATTTCCCCTCTTTGATACAATGGGATTTAGAGTGTTGTGTCGAAGAATAACTAATGAGAAAGCTAGAACATGCCCCAGTAGGTATGATATATATGGGTGCCCCCTTGAGACATTAACTAAGATAAGCATATGATAAGTCAATTTTTTGAAAATGAGAAGACAAAATCATATCAATTAATGGATCACAAATTAGAGCTAAAATGTGAAAGTTATGAGGTCTAGAGTGCAGAATAGGGTCAACCAGGAGCCCTAGAGTAATTACAGGGGTTATCAGCCAAGAAGGTAAAAAAATGATGAAAATGATAGTTCATTTCTTTTTCAATGAAGATACAAATCCAACACAACTAACGATTCAAAAATTGGAGTTAGAACACAAAAGTTATGGGCTCCAGAGTGCAACATAGGGGCTCTAGGAGTAGTTTGAGGCATCCTACTAGCCCAAGTGCACCCAAGCATGCCTAGTGCACACTTGAAAAGACCAAGTGCACCATGATAGTACTAAGTGCACCCATGATGAACTTTGAAAGTGCAAGTGTACTCAAAAAATGCAAAATGTGCCCTAAAAGGCTTCGGGGGCCAAAATCAACTTGGCAGGGGTCAATCAAGAGCCCAAGAGTAGTGTCAAGGATGACAACTCAATACAATGACAAAATAATGAAAATGATAGCTCATTTTATTAACAAAAAAGATAAGATCCCAACATAAATAACAGTTCATAAATCAGAGTTGAAACGCAAAAGTGATGGCCTCTAGTGTGCAACATAGGGGCTCTAAGAGCAGTTTTGGGCATCCTACTGCCCCAAGTGTGCCCAAAACTCATCCAAGTGGGCCTAGTGAGAACTTGGTGAGCCCAAGTGCACCATGAAAATACCAAGTGTGCCAAGGATGCACTTGGGAGGCCCAACTATGCTTTGAAAGTGTAGACTATGCCCTAGAAGGCTTTGAGGGTCAAAATTAGCCTGATTGGACTTAGAATGACTCAAAACTATGTGTGCATACCCAAAATGATGGAAAGATGTTAGAGCATTAGTGAAATCATCAAAAATGGCCAAATTTGGTCAAATATGGTTAGAAAAATGTTAGATTGAGGTTTGACTAGGTGGAAAGCCACAGAAGGTTGATTGATAGTGTAGGATGATGTAGGGATGCATGAATTCAAGATGAAGACGATTTGACGAATCAGAAGACATGACCATGGTGATGGAGAATGAGATGAATGATAGAAGATTGAGGAGATGGGATGAGAACCAATTAGATTGAGGTGAAGACTTTTTATTTTGGAAAGTGCACTATATGTCAAATGGAGCTTTATTTTGATATGGAAAATGGAATGCAACACATAATGGCATAAAGGACCAGAGCACAAATGCAATACTTTTGCATAAATAGGAATGATGTAGATAGAAAATGACATTTTCCTTCCTAAGGAATATTTACATGCCCTAGACTCTCAAAGGTACATTGTAACAGATAGAAATAGAAAAAGATGACCATGAACCATCCCGACCACTCTCATAGATCAACTTATATCATCGAGTGGCATAGGAACATGATCAAAGAAAAAAAAATTACTCACTAAATAGTATGATCCAACAACCATTCTTTTCCATTATTACTTACTTTTTAATGTTTTAGGTGTTCAGATGGTGTTTGATAGGTTGATCATGTGATGGTTGTGATGGTGGATTCAGTTGATAGCTCCATAGTAACATTTGGGATTGATTGTTGGTTCACATTGCTCAAATAGTGTGATTGTCATTGAACTGTAGTGCTTTGATTTTTAGTATGCAAAGTGAAAGTTCTCATGCAAAAGGGGTGATTATCCACAGTAACTAGTTACAAGGTTTATAGTAGATTTTTTATGGGTTTTGTGATTTTTAGTGTTTTTAGGGATATTTTATGTCTTTGTGTGATTGGTTTCTTCAAGACATTTTATGATTTTTAAGGGTCTATTTTAGGACATTTTATGATTTTTAATTATTTTTTAAAGGAAATTTTATGATTTGTAGTGCTTTTGTTAGGACATTATATGATTTTTAGTAATTTTTTCAGGACATTTGATGATTTTTAATATTTTTTTTAGGATCATAAAAGCATATACAAGTGTTATCTCCAATCCATTATGTGATAAGTCCAATGGATAAATAGTGCTTAGGGGTATATCCCTAGTTCAAATTCAAACTCATGCACTATGTAGGTAATATGCCCCTAGATAAGATGTAAACTATGTACAAAGGCTAATAAAGTATGTGCAATTGGTGATGTGTTAGGTAAGATAAAAATGGATATTAACCAATTTGTAATCCATGGTCAAGGAGCCAAGGATGTATTGTAAGATGATGGATATGATCAAGGAATAGGAAAAGGGGAGAAAACTAGATGGAATCCTGATAGTTGGAAGAGCAACAACTGATTGCACATGGTGTATGTTTACCAGGTTTTCACCATGGTACTTACCCAAAGTGCCTATTTGCCAAGTTTTTACTTTTGTACAAAATTTTTCTCTTGACTCAAATTTTCATGCCAAGATGCCTATTTGCCAAGTTTTCATCAAGGCATCCATTTTTTCATGACAAATTTTTTTAAAGGATATTTTGGTATTTTTTCAAGACTTTTAGATAGAATCACGAATGTTGTTGATGAATTCTAAGAAGATATCTATTGTCGGTGTTGCTAGCTAATAAATCTCTAGATCCATTACCGACTATAACTATGTAGGATTCATTCCAAGTTTGTAGCTAAAATCAAACCACTGGAAATGCCTCAAGATATACCATCATGTACCATATCTAAGATGATGTCTGCCTCTTGCGAATCAAGGCATATGAGGATAATTGGGTCAATAGATAGGTTGTGTGTGATGTCACTGATGATAACATGCTTAAAGGTTTGTTGGATGGAAGTTGTATTTTGGTAATTAGATAAATTAGGTAGTTGAATTGGGGGATGAATTATTGAATATAAAGATGGATTGGGAGGATTGAGACCAATGAACTTCCACATGAATGCTAATCAGGAGAGCTGCAAAAGACTTTGTGGCATGTTGAACATTGGAACACTTATATTCATGGTGTTAGCTTTTTCATCTTGTATGATTGGGAGCTACTTAGCTTTTGATTTTTCATGGTCTAATGGTGCCATTTAGTTTTCACCAAGAGAACGGCTTTTGTCATTTTTTCCTCTTTTGTGTTCAACTTTGCATCCAAAAAATGGGATTCACCCCCCAAAATATACCAATGTGTTCACTTTAGGAGAAATTGCTTCTGTATGATTGTTGTTCATAAAATTGGTGGTCCACATTGGTCCCAATCCAATAGTTTAGGAAAACTTGAGAAGATATCATCATTAGTGCTAAATGGGTTTTGGTTAAAGGTATGGATATGGGCATTAGATTAGATAGTATCATTGGGGTTATGCTCAGAAGCTAGAGGATTGTTGGTTTTAGTTGGCATATCCTCATATGCCTTTTCATCATTCAAAACATACATATTCTTACATGTAGGTACCATACTACTAGGATGACCTATTTTTAATGGTTTAAATCCAAGCCCCAAACTAGATGGTCATCCTTTTGTAGTGATAGGTTTAATTATACCTTGTTTTTGAGATCCAAGACCACTGCATCCAACATATCCTTGTTTTGACATGATAGTAAACTCAAGTTCATACTGGCTTGGAGATATCAATGTTGGTTTGTGTTCTGCTTGTGCTTTGTCCATACAAACTAAAGTATTCTCATTGATAGAAGTGGCATTTTGTGTACTAGTCTTAGAATGTTGTGCTTGCAATAGCTGTGATTTTCCATAAGATTGGGGAGAACATGGTGAATCCCTAATGTGGGATACTTGAGACATAAAGTACTCTCCATACACATTGTCTTCAATCTTCATCTTTTCCTTGGCCTTACTAAGGAGTATATCAGCATCCACATACTTAAAGGAATCTGTGGGTTGTGCTTCATTGCTTATTGGGATTTGGTATGCAGTAGCATCTTTTAGATTGGCACAAAATTAGAAAGGATCTGGATCATTGGGGATGGTAACCTCCACATTTTCATAGGAAAACTTTAGACATTGATGATATGTCGAGGGTATTGCTTTCATAGCATGAAGCCAAGGACATCCTAGTATCATGTTGCAATTCATTTCTATATCTAGGATATGGAATAATGTGTCTTTAGTAGCTAGGCCAACTTTGATGGGAAATATGATGATGCCCCTGAAGAAGCATTCACCATCATCATAAGATTTTATTTTGATTCTTTGAGAGGGATCCACATCATCTTCAAAATAACCCAAACCTTTGACAACCTTAAGAGTATAGATGTTCAATCCTACTCGTCCATCTATTAAGACACATCTGAATTTGGCATTATGGATGAAGAATTTGAGATGAAGGGGATCATTGTGGTTAGGTTTGTCCTTAGGAACATCTCAAGGGGAAAGAGTGATATGATATAAGTTAGATAGGTTCCCAACCATGTCTTGGAATTGGGCAACATCCAAGTTATCTAGGATGATTGAATCTTTAAGGGCTTGATCCAAGATTTTCTAATGTTGGGGAGATGCACATAGTACGTCCAAGATGGATATTTATGCAGGGGTCTTACCAAGCTATTCAACAAGACTATAGTTAGATAAAGTAGGAGCATTAGACCTACTAGGGAGTACAGGTCTAATAGAGGTAGTAGGTCTAGATGGGGCTCTAGGCAGAGTGACCTTGGTACAACATATAACAACTACACAATGAGGGTCTTTAACCTTTACAATGAATGTGGATATTCAAGAATTAGACTCATTAAAACAACTGATGGTGTAGTCATATCCCATGCATGTGTACTTCACATTACCTTGTGCATTTGAGTTTGAACTGGAGGGTTTCTCTTTTTCATGATTACCCAAAAGATCCTTGAAGATAGTGTAGTGAGGGTTGGATGCTAACAGGGATAGATCAATTGTGATTACACCATCATCAATAAGGTCTTGTATTGCATGCTTTAATTGGAAGCATGATGAAGTCTTATGTCCTTTAGTGTGATGGTAATCACAATAATTTTTGTCATCTCAACAATCTACTTTAGTTAATGGTTCATCTTTGATTGAGGGTAAATATAGGAAGTTATTACTCAGTAACTATTGTAGTGTAGTCTCAAGAGCTATCTCTAGTGATGTGAATTTCATGTCCTTGGTTCTAAGATGTCTTTGAGGTTTGTCTTGTGTGGAAGTTTTAGTTTTCTATTGTAGGGCTAATGTTTGGTTAGAGGTTTGTGAATTCGTAGGGTTTTCACCTTTCAAAGTCACTTGAAGTTGTGTTGTACTAATTTTTCATGCATCCATGATACCATCATTAGTCTCATTCTTTTTTTTGTAGGAAAATTTCACCTTGTCATTAGATGAGTTGGTGTTTGTGTTGTCCTTGTTTATCTTTAGGATTCCCTTACAGATAAGAGCATCTTCAATACTAGCCCCTTTTTTCATAAGTTTAGAAATGGTGCTTGGACTCTTGATTTTGATTCCATACATTAAGTCTAAGAATAAGTTTTCAATGCACAAGTTTACTTGTTGTTCTTTAGGAATGTCTAGTGAGCATTGACTAGCTAAGCTTCTCCAGTGTAGCAAGAATGTGATAAATGGTTCTCCAATCTTTTTTTTATTTGAGCATAGATCAAAAAGTGTCATCTCATTTGTAATATTAAAAGAAAAGTGGGAGATGAGATTGTTTGATAGCTCTAACCAATATTTGATAGTACTAGAAAGTTTGGAGTACCACTCAAGTGCAGGCCCACCTAGAGAACGAGGGGAAAATCTCATGAGGTAAGTGGGCTCATCACTGAGTTTAGTGCAAGAAGCATATAATTCTTTGATGTGATAAATAGGGTTTCCTTTTCCTTGATATTTTTCAAATCTTGGAGCCTCAAAGTGTTTTGGGAATAGGGGCATATATATACTTTTGTCAAATGGATTAAGACATAGGTCCCTTTCTATATATAGAGCCTATTTCTTTTGGACTCCCAATGCCTCAAATTGTTTGGAAAGTTTTTTGAATTGTTGCAATAGCTCTTCATTAGGGTTTTTCATGATATTCTTTCCTTCAAGTCCTTTGTGCCTATGATTAGACCATTTTCTATGATGGGAGCTATGTCTACTTGGTTCTAACATTTCTGTGTTTGATGAATCTGGTGATGTGTCACTAGGAGGTGGAGGTATGTTGGCACCTTAAAGACAAAAGGGGCCCTATTGTGACACATGTTTGGGTAATTGTTGTGGTATTGATTTTGATTGATGTATCATGTGTTGTGGTTGTTCTTGGGATATCTCTATTGGTTGCATGTGAGACCATGTATGTGATTGTTGTTGTAGAGGTATATGTTGATGTTGTTGTGGCACATGTTGTTGTTTTAAATAATGTTACTAGTATACAATTTATTGCTCAAGGCATCTTTGGTATTCCAACTATTGATTGATTTTCTCTTTTTTTTTAGCAAACATGGTTTTTTGTTGTTGTAATTGTTGTTGATACATTGCATGTAAGTCAATTGGGTTTATGTTGGATTTTTTATTAGGGATGTTGAATGTTTGCACCACTTGAGGTTGTTGTTGTTGTGGTTGATTTTTTTTTTAATATGTGGAATGTGTTTAAGTGGATGTAGACTTGGTTGTGGGTTGGAAGTGTTAAGTCCTTGTACCACTATAGGTTGATGTTGTTGTGGGAGTTGACGAAGTCCTTGCAAATTGACCACCATGTTCATATTGTTGTTTTGGAAACTTTGTGTTTTGGAGGTTTCCCCTTGGGACATCATGTTGATTTTACCATGAGGTGCATTCCTTTTTGGAATAGGTGTAATTTAAATAAGACTTTTCCTTTGTGCATCAATAGGGATTTTCGTAGTTGATGTTTCACATAGTGTACTCATGGGAGGATCCATAACATTTGATATCATAACACTTGGTAAAGTTAGGAGCAAAGGTGCAATTTGTTGATTTGTTTCCAAAGGAGGTATGTTTGGCATCCCTAGAGCACAAGTCCCTTTAGGTGCATCTTTTTGTTCCATCATGTGACTAAAATCACGTCTAAATGTCCTTTTAGGGTGTTTAGGAATTGGTGGTATTTCGTTGAACAACGGAATAACATTGATGTGTTCAAATGTACTTTGGAGGATTTTGATGGTTGATTCTTGATGGGACCTTATAGGTTCCATTATTATGTTTGAAAACTCAAAAGGTTGTTTTCCCTTGAATAAGTCCAAATTGATCATGGGTTGTATGTTTTCAATTATTAATTTGGTTTGATTTTTGGACTTAGGACCTTCCAAGTTTAGATTGAACTTGACATTTTTTTGGGTTGCCAAACATTTGAAATTTTTGCAAAAAAATTGGTCTTGACATACCCTAGCCATTTATTCATCAGTAATGCCATAATTAGTGTTAGAGTCATCACTAAGGTTTACAATACCTTGTTGAATGATTGATGTGTTAGGATTGAATGTACTTGTGTTAGGTTGGCTAAATTTGAAGGAATGTGATTCTTTATCTTTAGGTGTGGTTGGTACACTTCCTCCTCCTGGTGGTATCAATACAAATATAGGTTCAAAGTTAGGACTCCATTGGACCATCCCATGTGTAGGGGAAGTGTTTGAAGGAAACTGCATACTAGGTGCATTGTTTAAGGTTTGTTGTGTCATAACTTGATTATGGTGCTCTTGTGGATACATGTTTTAAGGTGTATGCAAGTAATGGTTGTGATGCCTAAATTTGGTCTTTGTCAAATGTCTGTTGGGTTTTCTTGCTCTTCTTCTATCTTGGATGAGGTTTTGGTTGTGTCTATTCCTCAGAAAACAAAGGTTGATAAAGTTCTTTAGGTCTTTGTGCTGATTTTGTCCTAGTAAGTGTTGGCATGATAACTAAGAATGCAAATGCAATGGAGGGAAACTTGAATGGACTTTTTGCCTCCCAAGTGTGCACCTAAGCTACCAATTTTGCTCAAATAGTATCAAGTGCACCCATGACACAATTGGGGGTCTGAAGGTAAGCATTTAGTAAGTAGGAGGTATGCAATGGGTAAACAAACATGTTAGGGTGCCTAAAATGTAAATTTTGAGTGTTTTTGAGTGGTTTAGAGTGTTTTGAAAGGTTTTGGGATGTAATGAAGGCTATAGAAGTGTAGATTAGTGTTCTAGAACCTATAATGAAGTATTTAATTACCAAGTGCACTCTATAACTACCAAGTGCACCCTAAAACTACCAACTGCACACTTTAAGTGTGCAGTTGGTAAAATAGGGTTGCAGTTGATAAAATATGTCAAAACTTGATAATCATGATGTGGGTATGCAAGATATGAGTATTTTTTTTGGATTTCTAAGTGTTTAGGGGTGTTATGAAATGTGATAAAATTCTAAATTAAATAGGGTTTTGACATGCAAAGTGAAAATGTGCTAGGGATATTATGCTAATACAAATGCAAGGTTCCATTTTGAAGTTTGACTAGAGGGGATGAAAATGACTCTAAGGTATGCAAAAAGATAATTAGGGTTATGTTTTGGACTTGGTAAGGATGCCAAAGGTTGATGTATACAAGGTGAATTATTCAAAGGATGGTGGTCTAGGGTTGATAATGACATTTGGGATATGTAAAATGAGGATAAGTGATCAAGTTGACAAGTTGGTTGGTGGACAATTTGATAGGGTTTGATAGTAAAAATGATGCTAAGGTTTGAGCAATGCAAGATGAAGAGGAATATGCCACTAGGGTGAGTCAAAATTATTTCTAGGAACATTGGGCATATGATTATGCTAATGACAAGGGTATATGGAAATTTTGTAACTTAGGTGAAACCTTTAGAAAGTTTTTTGTCTAGGAATTTAACCTTGTGATAATGGACTTTGGATCTTGACCTAAAAGTTATAAAAGAAAAAAAGGTTAAAATTGATAAAAGATGATAAGGTCAAATCTATCAAGACATAGATAGAGTTTGACAAATAAAATGATAATAAAATATAAAAATACTAGTCAAGATCCACCATCCATCAACACTAGGAGATACTCTAAGACTCATAGCTTGTTTAGATTTTTGACTAAGTTCAAAGATTTTGGGGTTCAAAATGATGTTTAGAGGAGTCAAAATGGTATTTATTCTGATTGGATATACACTATCCAAAGGTCATAAGGTGAACAATGAGGTTTTGGGTGCAAGATGTAATTTTGGGTCAAATGCAGAATGAGGAGGTATAGAGGCTCCTAAATGCAGTTTTAAGGTTCCAAAGTGCATTTTGGAGGCATAAAATGGTCATGCAAGTGTCCAAGTGCACCCTAAAAATTCAAAGTGCACCCCAAAAGTACCAAATATTCCTATGGTTCAATTGGGGCTAGTTTGGTGTAGTTGATAGTTTATGGGCACATTTGGGAAGCTAGGATGAATGTTTGTTGATTCGGAGTGATGTGATTGCCAAATTGATATGCCAAGAAGCTAAGATGTTGGGGTTGATGTTATGATGGTTTAGGAGGTGTAGAATAGGGGTTAAGAACTAATAAATGATGTCCTAAGTGAAGGTAATGAAGATTAGGAGATGCAAAATGCAAATTAGGGCATGCTGAGACATGGGCACCTATTCAAGTACTTAGGGACACTATTGTAGCCTCAAAATATTATTTGGAATCCAAAACTAGGTCCTCAAACCACCAAGTGCACTCAAATAGTACCAACTATGCCTATGGTGCATTTGGGGCTAGTGTAGTTGGTAGTTTTTGGGAATAGTTGGTAAACTAGGCTGAAACTAAGGCAATTTTGGGAGTTATGTCTTCGAGTCTGATGGCACAAAGATCTAAATAGTAGGGGACAATGATAACACTAGAATTGAGGTTCAAAATCATTCTTATGACAATTTTAATGATGGTTAAAGTGGTCAAGATGAGGGTTGGGTATGCAAAGATGCAAGATGGACAATGCAAAGTGCAGATTTTGAGGTTGACATGCAAAGGATGTAAGCTAAATGCTAATGATTGCAATGTGAAAATGAGGGATACTAAGTGCTAAAAGGTGAAAAATAAAACCTATATAATTCAAGTATGATGTCTAGACTAGGGTGAATGCAAGTGGATTCTATGCAAGGATGAAATTTATCTTTTGCCAAGCATGTTTAGGATCACAAGTTGCCATGTTTTCCAAGATTTGAATGTATTTGAGCAATGTTTGCAAAGTTTTGACAAGGTTGAAATGTTTTTACAATGTGTAATGTTTTGATAATTTTTGGAAGTTTCAAAGGTGTAAATTTTAATGTTGTCTTTTATCTTGATTATATTTTACACACACACAAGACACATTAAGACAAGAATAACTATTGTTAAAAGTGAACAAACACACCACAACCTAGGCTTTAAGACTGTATCCACTGAATTCCTACTTGAACCAAAGTTTAGCCATGCTTATTGATAGTGGAAAACCTAGGATCTTGGCACTATAGGCTCCCCCTTACAGTGCACTCACTTCTCGGGGCTACTAAGATCCACTTCCTAAGGAGCATGACTTCCCAAGGGACTGTTGCCTCTACTAAGGACCATGAGAATGTAGGATGTCTTCATAGGCATGGGTAACCCCTTGAGACAATGGATGGAAATTATTTTGGCCATTAAAACAAAAATTTTAGTAAGGACATTCCATTTCGTAAGTGAATGATAAATTTCTGCAAAAGGTCTCCCAACCCTGAGAACTAGGGTTTGACACACCACAAGGGTACTAGAGGAGAGCTATCATGTAAAAATACCACCAACATAGCTTTCACTGTAATCAAATTTTATATAGTGACTAGAACATTGACCTAAAGTTTGGCCCATTATCACTCTAAGGTTGTCCCTTGGCATACCTAATATTGAGTATCTTGGTCAAAGGCAAGCCTCCTATAGAGGTTACATGGATTTCTCTTACACCCAAGATCCATGAATGGAAAGGGGAGACAATATGTCCAATGTAACCTCTAGAGATTAAACACTGTAGACACACTTGACAAAAAGAATTTTTTTATTTTAAGCACCAAACTAAGTGTTATCTAATCCAAGAAATCTACACACGTGGTTTTGACAAACACATAATGATCTATGAAAACATCTTGCAAACAAACATTATTAGTTTTTCACTATCATGTATTCATCCAATGATCACCACATGCTACAAAAAAAAATCAATAAAACAAAATCATCTAACCCATGTTGTAGAAATTGATAGAAACCTTAGGTGTAGATTCTATGTTATGTGTGTGTTTTCTATGAACTAGGTGTGCTCTTATAGAACAAGTTGCACCCCAAATGCCAAAATAGCTTAGAACACCCCCAAGTGAACTCAAATAGTGAAAAATATGCTCACAAAATAGTTGTGGCCTAATAGGGTGCACTTGTTAGTTTTTGGGCCCAGTTCGGATGATATGTAGACCAAATCCATGGTCAAATTGATCATTTTATAAAAATCGATAACATGCCAAGGACACATGACATGAATTGATTGATACATAACATTTAATTATCATTGTAAATGCTAAAGGATAAGGATTAATTGATAAGATTGATCATAATAATATCGAGAGACACATTCAATATTATCAAAGTGGTTTGATGATGTCATGATTTGGTATTGAGAGCCTCAATACTGTTATAGATTAGATGACATGAATGATAGTTTGACCTAGCACTGAGAGCCATGACAATACTAAGGTCAAATTGATAGGATTTGATAGATTGATAGGTTTCCAAGGCACTAAAAGCCACAATAATACCTAGGAATGGGCAAATGATGATTGATTTGAGATGCTTGATACATTTTGTGATGATTATGGTTGATTCTAGATGGTTCTGAGTTGATTTGAAATGATTTTGAGTTGATATGAAATGGTTTTGAGATGATATGAATTTTATGTGAAAGAGGATACAAATGATAAAATATGATCAATTTGGCCAAAATACTAGAGCTAGTGGAATGAGAAAATGGGATGAATTAGTATGAAGAAGTGGTGAAACCATAGATGGAAACCATTTTTGAGCATGTACAGTAGTAGCAAGAAATTATTGCAATCAAATCATGTAGATGAAATTGGTTTTGAAGGATATTGGAACTAATTTTATAAAACCTATCATAATACATTGTGATAATACATGTACAATGAGTATATTTAAGAATCTTGTGTTACATTCTAACACAAAGAACATATCTATTAAATATCATGTTTTGAGAGAGAAAGTTGCTAAAAATGAGATTAGACTAAAATATGTTAATACAAAGGAGAATATAGAATATATATTTACAAAGCCTTTACCTAAGGATACATTTGAGTATTTAAGAGGTATCTTTGGTGTTATGCCCTAGCCTAGTTCTGAGTAGTTTATGCAAAAAGTTGCACCACTCTAGTGGTACAAAGAATTATGTTTTATCTTGACTAGATTTTGGATGCTTCCTCTATGGGGGAGTGTCTATGTTTGAAGACTAAGTCATGAAGGACTCTTGGTAATTGGTACTTAAAAAGTGTCTCTAGATACTTGATATGATTAAAGATATTGAGAAACGAATTTACATAATGATTCTTTTGTCATTGATTTCAATGAGGGCAAGAAATACATGGAAAAAATCCTCTAAAGTATGGGGGAGAGAAGAACATGAAGATAACTCCTAAGTATGAGGGAGATGATCATATAGAATGGGGGAGAGATGTGTCAATCGGGGAAACACAATGAATATATGAAAATATGAAAATATATGATTGATGAAGAGAATTTGAAGATTTTATTATGAAGAGGATTTGAAATGAGGATTGATGAAGGTGATGTGAAAATATAAGAGAAATTTGTAGTAGAGTTATACTTATACTTGGTATTCATGGAACTTAGATTTTTTTCACCTATGTTTCCATCAATGCCAAAGGGGGAGATTTTTATCATAAATGATGAAGATATTCCTAGGGGGGAGTATCCTAGCATTTTTTGAGCATTATCAATATTGTTATAGTGGTCACATGTTGCTTTCATGACTATGTTTTTCATTGATCTCAACATACCATTAATATTGTGAAGACTATAAGAGTAGTAGACAGAGATCATGGCAATGTAGACAAGGTTATGTGAAGTTGAGGGTGTGTTCTACAGAGTTTCTTAATGATGTGGTTAAGAGTATGCACAAAAAAGTTAAAGATTGGTGACAATTATTAGAGATTCACTAAAGATTGTATTTTGACAAAGTTCCTAAGAACTAGTTTGCAATGATTGGATTATATCTCCTAACTAAGGTAAAATATGGATAAGTGCATATATAAAAAGGTAGAAGACATGTTGAAGATGATCTAGCTATGTCAAATATTGTATATTTGAAGATCTATGAAGCTTAAGAACTAATAGTATTATGTAATTATGGAATTGTAATGTAACATGTATTGTATTATATTAATGAGTTCCTATATTGTAATTTGTAATTGAGAAAACCTCAAGATTGACTCAACGATATATTCTAGGACTTGGTATAAAGAAAGGATTGTTTCCTTGATTAAAATGTGGATGAGTAAGAGAATAAGTGAATAATTAATTTGAGAATTAAGTATATGTGAGTAATAAATCTAAGGGATTTGTGTAATCTGAGTTTGTGGTTCTAGTATCGAGATCTAAGAAGTATTTGGTGCATCCAAAGCACAACAAGAGAATAGAGAAAGATTTTCTAAGATTTGTTATATTTTGTATTATTTTGGAAAGGATAGTATGAAGATCAATTGGATATTAATTTCAATGATCTTACCACTAAAATTGTTTGGAATTTAAGTCCTTCTACCTTCTACAACTTCTAACAAGATTGGCATGATTCCTAACAGGGTTGGTATCTCTTCACATGGATTCAAAGTCTTCTAATAGAGACTGATATGTGCTAAATGTAATTCATTTAATCCTATCAATGTGCATCTTCTTACAAGAAATTTATATATTAGTCATCATTTTCTAGTACCTTCCCCACCATGGTTTTTCTTTTGATCAAGGATTTCCCTAGTGAACAAAATCTAATGTTATTGTGTATGGTTACACAATACTATTGATGGTTAAGAATTCATGATGATTCTTCTTCTATGGTGTGTTACATTGATAGAGATGTTTCTTTCATTAATAATTCCACTATTTGGGATCAACCTCTAAATAAAAATATGACATAATAATTAATACATTTTCTATTAAACATATCTCTTACTCTTTCAATACATATCTCCATTTAGTGATATTTTAGAGAAAAAGAAGGAAATTATAAATAATATTATCAATGTGACCTTGCCTTCATTTGATTCTCCTAGTAGAGAGGAACCACTACAACATTTGGGGTCAAACTATGATGACAGGGTAATTTGTGGGTGATTTTTTATGTTTTTTTTTTGTAATTTTCCCAAAAAAATCACAATACTTACATTTTTGTTGCAATTATGATGTCTTCCATTTGTTTTAATTGAATGTGGAGATTTTCAAGAGAAAGAGGTTAGAGAGCTTTGAATGAGGGCAGAGGGCTTTGAATGTTGGTGGAGATTTTATTTATGTGACTTTCATACTACTACATTTCCTTGTTCTGCCCTTATGATATATGCATTTTGTTGTTGTGCTCTTGGTGGAGATTAGTAAAAATATATGATTCAATTGTTGTGTCCTTATGTTCACTGGATTTCATTATGATGCCCTTTCTTGTGATCTCTTCATTGTGCTGCCATGCCGTTGTAATCTTTGTGCCCTTTCTCTACAATTTTGTTGTTGTTTTGTGCTCTTGTGATCTCTATGCCCTTGCTCTATGATTTTATTCAAGGAGAGAGGAGGTACCTATATAAATGGTCTTTTCTTTTCCTTTGAAACTTGTATCTCTTTATATTTCCCTTGATAGATGATTAGAAAAGCTTATCTTTATGTATATGTATGTGTATATATGCATACATCTGCATACATACACACATGTGTGTGTGTTTCTATGCATATGCATATGCATATGTATATATAGAGAAACTTCTCTTTATGTATATATATGTATATATATGCATAAATATACACATATGTGTGTGCCTATGTATTTATATATATAGAAAGATATTTTTAAAGGTGCTTATTACATCTTAGCACAACAACAAAATTGATCTAGCTGCATACATATTCTAGAATCAAAATAATAAAACAATAAAACTCACTCAACCCATGCTAAGTGACTTTTTTATTATTATTAAATAGCCAAGGCCTTGTTTAATTTTATTAATTTAATAAATCAATTACAATAGCTTTACTCCATTCAAATAGGCACTAGTAGGAAAGAATGGAGAAGAAAACCTCTAGTCTAGCTTAGGACAAATGTCTTATATTATTACATCTTAAAAGAGGCATACCTTAGTTAAATCACCACTAATAAATTATTTAAATTACAATCAATAAATGAGAATACCCCTAATATATTACATTATTTTTGGTTACATTATCAATACCCATGCTAAGTGACTTACCTCAAAATCCTGCATACAAATAATGTAGACCAAGAAAAATGGGTAGAGTTCACAATAAACTTTAGAAAAACACATCATAGGAGATATTTTTAGAAATAAATAAGTTATAACCCAATTAAATGGTCTATTTATTGATTATCTAGGTTGATTACAAATTCTTGTAGAACTATCATCATATTAGGTACAATAAAATGAACAATCAACTATTCCTAGCTAGTAAGATCATATACATTTTTCCAAGGTGATAAAATTTGATATGTAGATGAATCACTTGCATGCCTATCATGAAACACATTCCCCAAATTATAATGAATGGTTGGATATAAAGGATCCATATGCTATCCCAAAAATGAATTCCAAGCATGTAACCATGCATGTATTGGCATAGTCTCCTTGCAAGGATCCAAAGTATCTACTGATGTTGTTAATTTGGGCATCACTATATGATCCAAAATGTTATGAATTACTAAAAATAGTAGTAACTTTTCCTATGTCTCTAGAAAATGTAGCATAGGTTTAGGGTCCCTTGGATCCCAAGAATTTGTAGCAACTATACTACTAGAAGAATAACTTTAGTGAAGAGTTGAGTGTAAGGAGTTGAAGAAGAAAGATCTGCTTCTATGTAAATGCCATAATCACAAGGCTCATTCCCTTGTAGAAACCTTTGACATAATTAAATTACCTCTAAACCATGTAAAGGATGTTGAAGTGCTTCCCAACCTTGAGACACTCTTATAAGAAATCATAAAGGAAATGCATATGCAATACATGAAAAATTCAACAACTTGTAGTCCTCCTCATATTTGGATTGTAAATTCTCAAACACACTTGCAAGTGATTCCAATGTCATAGTACCTAACACAACACTTTTCTAGATTCAATCTAGTGGTTCCATAATATTGTCTATGTTGCATGGTTGTTGTTTCTATCATGCAATATCTTTATAAAGCTACTCCTTCTCCTTTTGGTATATTACCATAGACTCTGTCTTGTGCCTTAAATTTTGATCAAAATTATAGATATCTTCCTCTACCATATCTAAAATAAAATTCACATTGTGTTGTAACTTTGTCATATGTGTTTTATACTAAATAGCTTTCTTTTCAGCATTCAAGTTTTAAGGACTAGTCAACACCCTCACTTGCATACCTCTCATGTCAAGTACTTCCTATACTATTTCAACACCATGTTATTGCTTGTGAGCTAATAGTTCTTCACATTCATTTTCTTATAAAATATTTATTTTATTGAAAAATTTTAAGCTCTTAGAAGTGCATTATTGTTTTCTATTAGCATAGATGGGCTTCCCTTAAATGAAATAAGAATGAAGAGGCATATATGAAACACAAATTATGACATTTCCTTCATTGCACCTACATATTCTCTTTATGTCCCTAATATCTATTGGTTCTCATCAAAAACTAATATACTTGGTTCTCTAACACTATCAAAACTTATCAATGGGAGAAAGATAGTCCAAATAAGTAATCAATATGAAAAGAGAGTTTTTTTAATGAAGTTGTTGACATATCAATCAAGTTTGTTATTAGTGACACACACTAATTCAGATTTTGCATGGCTACTGAGCTCATTGATCAATTTACCATGTTTTCCATGTATTTCAGTAGCCACCGAGCATTATAGGAGTTTTCTAGACTAATTCTAGTGGCTACCGAGCTTTTTAGTAGTTATCAAGTATATTTAGTTAGTGTAAAGCCTAGTAAATCAAACCAAGAAAATTCAAAAAATAGTTCAACCTGAGAACTTCAGTAGCTACCAATCAATATAGTTTCTACCAAGTTTGTAGTGCATGTAATGTAAAGCTAGTGTAAACTGAGCTTATGTGTTTATCGAGTGATTCATTTTATGCCAAGTTTCACACTATCTATCGAGTCACTAGTGCAAACTAAGTTTAAGACTACTTTGAGGTGATTAGTATGGAATAAGCTTCTACATCTACCAAGTGCATGATGATGCCAAGTAATGATAGTGGGCACTGAGTATCAAAACTTCACCTAGTTAGTCTTTAGAACCTAAGTGTCTTCATATGGGTCAACTTTGTATTATTGGTGTTAACTTGTATGATGGCCAACTTTTTAATTATGTAAATTGGATTGGTATACATGTAATTTATTGTATCACATGCAATAAGAAGTGTGTAAGAATGTGAATGCAAGTAATTTAAGCTAAGCAGAAGATAAAAAAGTAAAATTGTGAAGGCCATATTAGGAGCAATACAGACATATCCATCACATGTAGGTGATTAGTAAGATCAAGGAATGTCTATCAACAATTTGATTGTAAGACAAGTATCTACTATTTCATCCTAATAGGTGAACTAGTCTAAATCATTTCATAGGGTAGACCTTACAGTCTTTCTAAATCCTTTTGCCAAGTGCATACTTCATTATGTGTTTGTAAAACCTTTAACAAGGTGGACCTAGCAGTCCTACTTGCTCTTAATAGGGTAGATCATTAGAAGTGATCAAATGTAAGCTTTAATAGACCAACTTTATGCTGTAGTATTTTTGTGGGTATCATCACCACTCCAATTTTACTTTCTATTTGGAAGGTTTCTGCGTCACCAAATCATTGTATTCAAAATGTTTTTTTTATATATTTTTAGTTTCTCATGCATGCAATTAGATCAGTAAATGGTAATTGGAATATTGCAATTAAGTTCTGAAATTCATAAAGTTTTAGAGGTTACTGATTCATCCCTCCCCTCTCAATAACCTAACATAGTCTTGAATATTTCCAACAATTACTATTAGAGCACTATTTTTCTCAGGAGATAATTTGGTAGCTTGAGCAAAGATCACAGATAATGGAGATATTTAGACTTGACAAAACCTTTGACAATGGAAATTTGGATCAAGAAATGGCCATTTCCCAACTCAAGAAAGAAAAGGAGCATCTTTCCTGATCCCTAAAAAAAAGGAAGGAACTTACAAACTAAATGAATGACCATCAGTACATGGAGGAAAGAATTGAAGACTTTTTCCCTTCAAGTAGCTCAGATGAAGCAAATGATGCAATCAAATAACTCCTAAAAAAGAATGGTTCCCTACAAGAAGAAGGAAACTAAAAAGAGAACAAGAAATCTAGTGAATCAGATTATGTGAAGTCTTGGAATAGAAAAATAAAATAAAAGAGGAAATGGATAGAAGGAATAATGAAATTCAAAATAATCCCTTCAGCAAGTAGATCTCATAGATCATCTTTCCAATGCAAATGAAGAAATCATGAGTTTAAGATCTGAAAATGAAAGGATAAGAAATGATCTAAACTCTAAAAGACAAATCAATGAAATATTGAGGAATTATTTGAATTATAAAAAGAAACTCAATAAAAGGATAATGAGATCTCAATTAGACATAGATAGATTGAATAAGCTAAATGAGCAGAATCTTTATAGACAAAAGGGTAAAGCAGGAATCAGATACAAAGAAGAAGGTGAATCCTTCAAACAAGGTACCCAAAAGAATCAAAAACCTATTTTCAATCATTGTGGTAAGATAGGTCATACATCAAACAAATGTTGGAGTAATGGAAAATCTAAATTCAATTGAAAATGCTACAATTGTGGTCAACATGGTCACATGGCTAATGAATGCAAAGAGAAACCAAAATTTGAGGGCAAGTGTCACAAATGAAAGAAACAAGGTCACAAAGCATCAAAATGTAGAACTGATTCATTCAATCCAGAAGAGGAAATTGTGAAAACAATATTTGGTTGGGACTACAACAGCTACTGTAGATGTCATTATTGTGGAGAATTTGGACATATTGGCATGAATTGTGTTAAACATCACATGAGAAGAAAAGATACCACCATAAGATGTTTCACTTGTATTGAACTTGGTCATCTAGCCAAAAATTGCATGAATATAGGTAGAATTAAAGATGAAGAGAAGGTAAAAGAAAATAACATTTGAAAGTAGATGAGGTAGTAATGGATTCCTAAATCTACTTAGGATGCTAGTTTGAATAATGATGGTCATTTCATTGAAGAAGTGGGTGACTCCACCATTTCCAATTATGTTTCCAAAGAAGAACTAGAATTGTGTTATCAAAATCACATCCAAACAATTACAATTGAAAGGTGAAAAATATCCAAATTTGTATTTAAAATACAAAAGGATCATTGAGATAGATCAGTATCAGTTATCATTGAGTTATCTTCTCTACTGAGTAAGGTTGAGTCATGGACTCTATCGAGCAAGGCCGAGAGTAACAAAGATACCTTTAGTTACCAAGTCAAAAAGCCTCTACCAAGTAATCAAAATAGAATAGTGGATGATAACTTATCAAGCACAATGTTATCTCAGCTACCTTTGTACAAAGCATTAATGGAAAAGTTTTAACAAAATACATGAAATCAAATTTATTTTTCACCACAAAATCTAAGTACTATTGCAAAGAAGTGAATTATAGTGTAATCAAGTGACTTCAAGAAAATTTGCAACAAGGTTATCAAGTTTTCATAATTTACTAAGAAAAATGGCATCAAGAAGCAAAAAAGAAAGGAAAGGGTCTAAAATGTTGGTTCAAGGAGTACAGTGGAAAGTGCCAGACTTCAAACTTGTGCCCATGATTGCAGAAACCCTTGACCCAAATGGGGCTCAATTGGAAATCCCTCCTAAGGCACTCCTTATTAACAATATTCAAACTCATTTCAAATGTTCTATTCAAGAAATTGGCACCCTATAAATGGACAATACCCTAGGTGAGTTATGTGTTAATGGAATTGTCAAACCCAAGCATAAACATTCGGAAGACTAATTTTTAACACATATTCCCCACATTTTGTGAGGTTTTCAAATCAAATGGATTAGATACATTCTAAGCTAGCTGCACAATGGTCAACTATGGGTTGAGAAACTAGTTGTATTAACAAAGAAAATGACTCATTGTATTACTAGCCTTCCCATGCTTGCCAAGGCTAAAACCACAAAAAACCTAGGTTGGGTAGAATTAGAAAAGAAAACCTAGCCGAGTGGGATGGAAGAGGCATGAAAATTAGTAGTGTAACTAATGCAAAGTTAAAATTTTGGATTCATGTGATAGTACACAAGATATACAATTTGAGCTATCTCAACAATGTGTCATGTGAAGTTGTTGACTTGGTGTACAAATTTGTGAAGAACAATTTGTCATATGATCTTGCAGATTTTTTGTTGAAGCAATTAAACAAGAACATGGAAATTATCAAGACTTCCAAGATCAACCCTTGTAAATTCAGTTGACTTGCTTGCTCTTTTATGTTCAAAAGTTTTTCCCTTCTAAAGGCACAATAGTATGGAGAAAAGATGTGCATGTATTATATCAAATAAATGAGTACATTGCAGAGATGGGTGAAAACTATGTTACCATTATGGATAACTACTTCAACGTTTTCAAAGCAAAAATGAATAATAGGTTCAGGATACCTAAGAAGCTAGTTGAAGATTACAAAGATGATGTATGTTTCATGGTAGATAGTGACAGAGTCTACATTCAAGCAGTGAAACCTATAATTGTATGAGTGAAACCTCTTCGTTATGAGGTAAATATTGATGAAACAAAGGAAATTATTGAAGCACTAGTAAATGAACCTATTGATCCGAAGGACCCCTAATTTAGAACCTATGATAAAGCAAAGAAATTAAGTAAAAGGACAGTTGAACCTAAGGCTCAATTGAGTACAAGATTTTTGGGTATAGGAAAGGGGATAGAGGAGGATATATACCTAGATGAGGAAATAGAAATTCCCAAATGGGACTTTTATAATCTTACTATAGATCAAATGCACATAGCTAGTGAACCCTCTAGAAGAAGGCAAAATAATAGAAATTGAGGGAAGAAAGAGACAGAGAGTATAAAATTATATATGATGCCAAAAACATTATGTCTAAGGCAATATGAATTGAGGTAGATTCTTCTCAACATATTTTGTTGCAATTAGAAGAAGAAATCCAAAAGTTTAATGAGGACACTAGTGGTCAAGATAAGTTAGTTGAGAAAGCTACAAATAAATTTGATCGTAAATTCTTGGAGCACATTTTTCAACAAATTACTATTCGTCAAGTTGAGCTATTGTCAATTTTGATCAATCTTGAGACCTCTTGCACCAATGTGACATCACTTTTTGGGAAGTTATGTGATGTTACCAAGTTCACTAAGGAAATAAAGATAAAATTGGCAAAAAATGATGAGGATCTAAAAGCTAGTGCACAACAATTGCAACTTGACTCTAGTTTAAGCTCAACACATCACATGAGGATCAGATTTTAACTAGATATGTATGCAAAGTTGTTAAGAGAAGAAGCAAGGATGTGGTCAACATTGATAGATATTTAGAATATGATCCTTCCTAACATGGATACAATAAAAAAGCATATTTTTTACTCAAAAACATTGATCCATGACACCAACTTCTCTATTGCAGATCACATGATAGAGCTCTTTGTAGAAGTTCAAATTTCTCTACATACATGCAAGATTTTGTAAGAAAATTTGGATAAAACCCTGACACTTATCGTTAAGGTACATTCTAATTTTTTATCTCATTTTGGTGTCTCCATGTAAATAAGCTTTGAATAAATCTTTGGCATTATTATCAAAAAGGGGGAGAGACACTATGTATATTGTATGGGGGTGAAACATGCAAAGGGAGAGAAAGTACATAGCAGAGGAGAATTTGTAGATATGTTGTATAGTATACTGTATATACTTACAAAGATAAAATTTGAAAAATCTCAAAAATAATATATTCTACAGAGCTAGTATCACATTATGATGCATATAAAATTTTGGCTAATAAGTATTTTTCTCACCAATGCCAAAGGGGGAGATTGTTGACATATTAGTCAAGCTGGTTATTAGTGACACACACTTATTTAGGTTTTGTATGCCTACCAAGCTCATTGATCAATCTATAGTGTTTTCCCTGTATTTCAATAGCCACTGAGCATTATAGTTGCTACCAAGTTTTCTAGACTAATTCCAATGGCTACCGAGCTTTCTAGTGGTTACCAAGTATATTTAGTTAGTGCAAAACCCAATAGTTCAAAATGAATAGATTCAAACAATAGTTCAACCTAATCTCTTTAGTGGTTACTAAGAAATACAGCTTCTATCAAGTTTGTAGTGCATGTAATGTGAAGCTAGTGTAAACCAAGCTTATGTGTTTATCGAGTGATTCAATTTATGCCAAGTTGCACAGTATCTATTGAGTCACCAATGAAGACTGAGTTCAAGACTACTTTGAGGTGATTAGTATGGACCAAGCTTCTACATCTACTGAGTGCATGATGATGTCGAGTAATGATAGTGGGCTTTGAGTATCAGAACTTCACCTAGTCAATATTTAAAACCTAAGTGTCTTCATATGGGCTAACTATGTATTATTGGTGTTAACTTATATGATGGCCAACTTTGTAATTATGTAAATTGGATTGGGATATATGTAATGTATTGTATCACATACAATAAGAAGATAAGAAGTGTGTAAGAATGCAAATGTGAATAATTCAAGCTAAGCAGCAGATAAAGAGTAAAATTGTGAAGGCCATATCAGGAGCAAGAGATACATATCCACCACATGAAGGTGATCAATACAATCAAGAAATCTCTATCAAAAATTTAGTTGTAAGATAGTGATCTACTATTTCATCCTAACAGGTGAACTAATCTAAATCCTTTCATAAGGTAGACCTAATAGTCTTTCTAAATCTCTTTACTAAGTACATACTTCATTGTGTATTTGTAAAACCTTTAACAAGGTGGACCTAGTAGTCCTAATTGCTCCTAACAAGGTAGATCATCAGAAGTGCTCAAATGTAAGCCTTAACATGCCAACTTTATGTTGTAGTATTGAAGTTTTGTGGGTATCATCCTCATCCCAGTTTTACTTTCTATTTGGAAGGTTTCTGAGTCACCAAATCGTTATGTTCAAAATGTTTTTTTTAATGTTTTTCAATTTCTCATGCATACAATTAGATTAGTAAATGGTAATTGGAATACTCTAGTTAAGTTATGAAATTGATAAAGTTTTAGAGGTTACTAATTCACCCTCCCCTCTCAATAACCTAGCATAGTCTTGAATATTTCCAATAGCAGTAGACAGAGATATACATGTATCTATGTATGTATATATGTATGTATCTATGTATGTCTACATGTGTGTCTATATGTATGTATGTATATACATTTATATGCATATGTATATGTATATATATGTGTATATATACATACACACATATGTATGTGCCTATGAATCTATGTATGTACGTATGTATGTATATATACAAAGAGATCTTGGAACAACAGAAAAATTGATCTACTTGCATACATATTCTAGAATCCTAAAAATAAAACAATAAATTTCACTCAACCTATGCTAAGTGACTTACCTCAATATCCCACACAATAATAATGAAGGCTAGGAAAAATGGGTAGAGTTTACAAGAAATTTTACAAAAACATATCATAGTAGATATTTTTAGAAAGAAACAAGTCATAACCTAGTTAAATTGGTCTAGTTCTTGATTATGTGGGTTCATTACAAATTTTTATAGAACTATCATCATATTAGGTATAGTAAAATGAAAAATAAGTTGTTCCCAGCTAGTAGGAT
The DNA here is from genome assembly GCA_028749045.1 of Cupressus sempervirens. NCBI lineage: Eukaryota > Viridiplantae > Streptophyta > Pinopsida > Cupressales > Cupressaceae > Cupressus > Cupressus sempervirens. Next base: position 407,162,481 of record CM053786.1, read on the forward strand.
CAAATATAGTTTTCCAAGGTGATAAAATTACATATGCAGATGCATCACTTACATGTTAGGAATGAAGTACATTCCCCAACTTATAATAAATGGTTTGATACAAAGGCTCCATATATTGAACCAACAATAGAAGCCAAGAATGTAACCATGCATGTTGGCATAGTCTCCCTACAAGGATCCAAATTATTTATAGCTCCTATTAATTTTGGCATCACTGTATGAACTAGAATGTTATCAAGTACTAAATCTGATAATAACTTCTCCCATGTCTTGAAAATATGTAGCATAGGTTAAGGGTCCATTGGCTCCCATGAATTTTGTAGTAGCTATTCTCACTGTTAGAAGAATAACTTCAATGAAGAGTTAAGTGTAAGGAGTTCAAGAATAAATTTTTTCTTCTATGTAAATGCCATAATAAAGAGTTTCATTCCCTTGTAGAAGCCTCTATGACAATGAAATTTCCTCTAAACCATGCAAAGGATGTTGAAGTGGTTTACAACCTTGAAACACTCTTGTAAGAAATGGCAAAGCAAATGTAGATGTAATACATATATTACTATTATTTATGTATATGTAGGTATGTAGGTATGTATCTATGTATATGTATATGTATATGTATATGTATGTATGTATGTATGTATGTATGTATGTATGTGTGTGTGTGTGTAGCATTTTAAAATAGAAGAACTTATATCTTGGTTGGTTTAGCACCCTCTTTTAGTATATTTATCATGATATATTTGCATTTAGGATGCACTTTGCACTTGATTCCTGCATTTTAGGTGAAATTAGGGTTAGGATCTCAAAGATTCTCCTTAATTTCCCTCCTCTATGGTTCTATGTTATGGGTAGGACTTAAAAATAGGTCCTCCTCGACTTTATCATAATTTTTATAGGACTTAGTGTCTATTCCAAACATTTAATCCTATTTTGACATCATTTCTAGGTTTTTGGGCATCCACAAAATTTCTCCTTTTCTATTGTACCTGATGATGATTCCTAGGTCAACCCTAATGTAGGGAAAGGTAAAGGTTGACCCTAACCTAGGACAATATCAAGGTCATCCTTTACCTCTCTAGGAATTTGATTCCCTTTTTCATTTTTGGTCTTGGAGGGCTTCAAAATTAGTGTTAGGTTTTCAAATTTGAATACAGAAGGGGTTAATTTGAGATTCATTTATTTATTTTTCCTCCTTAGTTGGTAATGTTGATTGGACAATAATTTTAGGTGAAATTTGAATTATGCATCCTCACATCACTCTACGAACCTCACCTTGAGGCCTCTATGTCATGACTCTCATTTTGCATCTTTCGACAACTAGACTTGAACTAGAGAAGAAAGAACATGAACATGATACCTACAATCAAGAGATGATGTTATGAAGATGTAACATTACAAGATAATGATATAGAATATCAAACTATTATGGATATCAAGCATTTTTATGCCTTTGTGGACATCTAGTTGGGAGCAAGCATGATTCAATCTTACTTGATTCATCAATATCGATATTTAAGCATTAAAAAATATAATCATGGGGTAGAAATTATAGGTTATGACTTTGGTAGGAGCACTTTTACCTTGGGGGCTTGTTATGCTTTATTATCTTATTCAAATCTATGTGTTTCTTTCTCATACATATACATATATATTCATGCTAGGGTTTCAATCTAGTAGATTAGATCTTGGCATTACACATTCAATAGACACACACATTCTACTATATTTGGCTATTCATCAAGGTGAGAATCACCAAAAAATGGGTTTGACTAAGGCAAAACCATATATAGTCAGCCCAAAACCCTATTTTCAAATATATGCAAGTTTTTTTATGAAGATAAAAGTGCAAATTTGGATACCCTTTTTGGCAAAATTTTGAGATCTGTGAGTGAAATTTTCATCAAATAAGAAAATGTCAAGGTTGACATTTCGGGGCACAATTGTACCCCACCAATAGGGTCAAGGTCGACCTCCCTTGAAACAAACAAAATATTTTTGGGTTTTCTCTGTTTCAGTATTTCCAATCTAGAATGGGTTGTAGATTGTCTAGAAACTATGCATTGGCATCATAAAAAATAGGTATTTTCATATCAATTCCATTTTGAGGTATGTATCTTATCCTATCAAATTTAAAGTATTTTCTATTACTTTTTTCATATCAACTCTAAAAAAATAAATCAACACTAGTGAATATCCTATGCATTGTTATAGATCTATTTTTATAATATTCGATATGTATATGTATATATATGTGTGAATATATATACATAAAAACACATATGTCTGTCTATGTATATATATATATATATGTATATATATGGAGAGATCTTGGCATGACAAAAAAAATTGATCCAACTTCATAGATATTCCAAAATCTAAATAATAAAACAATTACACTCACTCAACCCATGGTAAGTAACTTACCTCAAGATCTTGCACAAAAATAGTGAAGACCAGCAAAAATAGGTAGAGTTTGCAAGAAATTTTAGATAAACATATCATAGTAGATATTTTTGGAAAGAAATAAGTCATAACATAGTTAAATTGGTCTAGTTGTTGATTAGCTAGGTTGATTACAAATTCCTATAGAACTGTCATAAGATTTGGTACAATAAAAGGAATAATCATATGTTCCCATCTAGCAAGATAAAATACAATTTTCCAAGGTGATAAAATTGCATATGCAGATGTATGTATGTATGCATGTATATATGTATGTGTATATGTATGTATATATGTATGTATGTATATGTAGGTATGTGTGTATGTATGTAAGTATATACCTATATATACATATGTATATGTATATATGTATATATACACACACATACATGTGTGTCTATGTATGTATGTATATATACAATGAGATCTTGTAGATTGTGGATTATGGATTTTAAACAAAAAAAATACTCAACATTAATCATTCCTCATTTATTTTGATCAGTTGTGCAGAGTTATGCATAAAAGAGGGTGGAGAGCTCCAAGCGAGGGTGGAGCAATTTGAACATTGGTGAAGATTAGGGGAGATCTCAGATTTCATTACTGTGCCCTTGTAATCACTACATTTCATTGGCATGGCGTTGTGATATATATATATATATACACACACACACACACATAGTGATATTTTTTAAGGTGCTCATTGATCCACCTACATACATATTCCAAAATCCAAATAATAAAACAATAAAAATTAGTCAACATGTAGCATGGCCATAGATGCGATGGAAAGGCATACTAGTAAGTAGATTCCTCTCTTTCTCTCTCATTTTCATGTGTTTATTTCACCTAATCTATTATTTCTTATGGTGCATTTTGTAATATTGGATTCATTTTATGTAGGAGGTGATGAGGACATTCTTGAATGTACCCGTGTTAGATGTACATGAACACTAAAGAGTTGTGATGAATTTCTTGTGAGTAATGAATATGGACTTCCCCTAAGAGTAGCCCAACTTCCAAGTACTTAAAATATTGATCCTTTCCTAAACATTTTAGATGTTAACAAGGAATTTAGATGTTGGGGGGGTGGGGTGGGGGTGTCTAGAGCCAAATGAGCTTCAAACTTCACATGGTTGGACCTAATTAGTAGAGATTATTAAACTATTCTCAAAACAAAGTGAACCTCAACATTAACCTATGATTTCAAGAAAACTATGTGAATCTCTTGGTCTAAGGAAATTTAGAAGGAGGCCATAGTTCAATATGCAATCTCAATTCATATCCATACAACATCAGATGGAGCTGGAAAAAAAAAAAGATTTGCATTTTTGTTAGATGTCTTAAATTAGGTATTTTAAGTTATAGACCATTATGAACATTAGAGGTATTTAATTAGGTATTTTAAGTTAGAGACCATCACAGAAATTATAACCTTGGCTCTTATAGGCAAGGGTAATGTCCTTAGCATGCAACCACATCAAGAATTTCTATGTGTTGGCTTGTTGAGGACATTCTATTGTCCATAGTAGCTGGAGTTCTAACATTCATGATGGTCTACAATTTTAAAAACTTAATATACCTATTAATAAATGTAAATGTGGTAGGATTTTTCAACTCTCCCTATTTTCCATTCATATAGAATTCATCACACATGCATTTTCAATTCAAAGTGGCAATTAGAGTAGGGTGGGCACCTGCAACTTGATAGTTGATTCCTCTAAGTTGAGATGGTATTATTAGTTGAACCATGAACTTGTACACTCTATGGCATTTTATCTTTACAATATGGAGATGTGAAGATAAATTTAAAGATGACCTAAAAAATAAATGGTTATGTATAAATTTTCTATAACTTATGTAAATTATTTTAATCTAAAACTTCTGCCACCTTTTTAAATTATGGCAGTTTTCTAACATTAGATTTTGTTGCTCTAGTTCTCTCTGATGTTGACAAATGGATTGTGCTTGCTAGATATAATGAAAACAAGTTTATTATGATTGCATCAAAATATTAAGTGACTTATGTAGTATTTGTTACTTTTCTAATCTATATAGATAATGAAATATATCGATAGAATTTAAGAGTTCATTATGCTAAAATATGGGTTACTTTAGCTAAGAGATCATAAGGTTATTTCTTTCAAGAGAGGTCTTGGCTATTTGGGAAACTATGCTTATGACTTATGGTATATGTGAATTCTAGTCTAAATAAATTAAGATTATTTTACCTTCCACAAGAATCTCTAATTATATAAATAAGGGGCTAGAATAATTCAGTTAACACATATGGACAACTCATATTTTTTAATACCTCCATCTTTGCAAGGTATTTATGGACATTTATATTTAGTTTAGGTATACCATTGAAAATCAGGTTTTTCTCATCTAGTGCTTGTTGATGGGGATAAATGGATTGTGCTTGCCAAATTTAATGCAAACAAGTTTATTAGGATTGCATCAAAATATGAAGTAAGGTATGTAGTATTTTGTACTTTCCTTATCTATATAGATGATGAATTCTATAGAGGTAAGAAGGTTTCAAATGGAAGAAGAAAATATTAGAATGTTCACTAGAAGCTATAGCTTTTAATATGCTTAAAGAAATCTAATGTTAGTCTAATATGATTGGTACTTGTGAAAATATATCACTAGACAAGTTTAAACAACTAGAATTGATGATGAGAAAACCAATTGGACTAAGAAACTATTATAGAAATGATGATTAACAATCGAAGTTGTAATCTATAATTCATATCAAGAATAAATGATGGAATATTCTATGCAATGTTAAAGGTTCTATCATAGACACTTACACTTCTCCTAAATTTACAACTCAAACCATAACATTACTTGATTTTGAACAAATATTATTATTCCACAAACTAATCATTCAAAAATTATTTGGGAAAGTTTTTGGAAATAACCATGCAAATATCACATCTATAATGGTCATTTGAAACAAAATAATATCATTAGAATTTAATATCATTGTAATATTTAAATTGAACATTTGATCAAGCCTAGAAACCTAGAAACCTCTTTGTGAATTGTGCAAATTTATTCTATTTCAAATGCATGAAAGTTAAAGCAATTAGGAGACTTTTTTTCTTTACACTATAAAAGAAGAAACCCTATTCAATATTCCAATGAAATTAGGAAAGGACTGAAAAATAGATAATTAATCTGAAACCACATCTATTTATATTTATAGGAATATGATTTTAAAAAACTTGCATCATAACCTCTAATAGATCAAAAGAGATATATTCAAGTCTCGAAGAAAAGAACAAAGAATTTTTAAATTGTTCCAATTAACATTGAAAGGAACACAAGGTTAGATACCCACTAACTAGAACATACCTACTAGTTTGTGGTGATTAATTAGGGAAGTGCTATACATACTTTATTATTCACCAATTGGCTATTATTTTCCAATTTATGGTTGATTACTCACCAATTTATGGCCAACATTTTATAATTAATTTTAACCTTAAAATGGAAAAAACTATATAAAAGGGCTTAGGATTAGGGATTGTTTGATATGGTGTGATGCAAAAATTTCTTCTTACAACAGTATTGAGCTATAAGGGATTACATATTATAATCAAGTTATAATCATTGGATCATAATAATATTGGATTTGATGTTTGGTGGACATAGCCCAGGGTTTGGGTGAACCGCATTAAATATTGGTGTCTTGTATTCTTCTCTATGTGATTTATTATTTCTTGATATTTTTTATATATTTGTATGTAATTTTGTTTTTCTATCTAAGGTTAATCCTAAGAAGTGGTATCAAAGAAAGGTTGTTTCTTAGTTATCCTCTGTAAGAAAGCCTCACAGTTAAGTGGGAGTCTAAAGGTTGAGTGGGAGTGATGATAGATGAGGGTAACCTAAAGCTTGGAAAGTTTAATGGGTAGAACTTTTAGTTATGGAAAATGAAAATGGAGAATCATCTTTATCAAAAGACTTTATGGAAGCTATTGGAAGGAAAAACCTAGAATCAAGGAACTATGATAAATGAAGACTAGGATCTTTTAGACAGAAAGGTACTTGGAAGCATTTTATTATGTTTGGTACCATCAATGAAATTTAATAATACAAAAGTAGAGATGACGGAAGAGCTGATTAAAAACCTAGCAAGACTGTATGAAAATCCTTCCACTTCAAATAAGGTATTTCTCATGAAGTGTTTATTTAATATAAAAGTGACAGAAGGTGGATCTATTGTGCATCATTTAGATAAGTTTAATACTATTACTACTCACCTATATTTTTTGGGTATTAATTTTGATGAAGAAATTAGGTCTCTCTTGATTCAGTATTCTTTTCCTAAAATTTGGAATGGCTTGGTAATGGTTGTGAGTAATTTATCCCTAGATCTAATGCTCTATAATATGATGATGTGATCAATGTTTTTTGCATGAGGAAACTCGTAGGAAAACCTTAGGAAAATCTACATTAGGAAGTGCTTTGAATGCAAAAAGTAGAGGTATAATGACTGAGAGGAAATAATTTTGGAAATCATGGGAAACAAAGAGGAAAGTTGAAGGGGAAAAGGTCTCAATTGATAGGACCAAACAACTATTGGTACTATGGTAAACTAGGGCATAAGAAGAAATATTACTAGACTCAAAACAAAAATGAAGGATATTTAAACTAGAAGAGAACAAAGAGGAAAATTTGGTAAGCAACAAATCTGAAGAGGATGCTTTGCTTCTATCTTTAGAAAGTATTGATGATTCATGTGTTTTAGATTCTAGTGCTTCAATTCATGATACACCTCATAGAGATTATTTTATTGATTATGTCCAAGGAGATTTTGAACTTGTTTATTTGGGGGATAATGGACCCTATTATATTTTTGGAAAGGGAAACATCAAGCTTAATTTGGAATCATTGGCTACTACATGAGATGAGACATGTTCCAAGGCTGAGTAGGAATTTAATTCATTAGGAAAACTAAGTGATGAGGGTTGTGTATTTACTTTTAATGATAAAAAATGGAAGGTTTCAAAAGTTTCCCTTGTAGTAGTAGGTGTGAAAGTAGGCACCTTATATCTTTGTATAGGTCATATTGTTCCTTTTACTTTGATTGTTTAAAGAAAAATGAATGTTTAGGAACAGTTGTTGCCATTAAGTAGGAAGAACAAATAGTTCCTGCAAATTATAATACAACACTATGGCACAATAAACTTGGGCACATGAGTGAAAAATCTATGAAATTACTTCATTCAAAGAAATTTTTACCAGGTCTAAAGTGTGTTAATATGGATTTCTATGAAATTTGTGTGTATGGAAAACAAAAGGGAGTGAGATTTCTGAAGACTGGGAAGGAAAATAAAAGTGAGAGATTAGACCTTGTGTATACAGATGTATGGGGACTAGTTTAGGTATCTTCCCTTGTCATATTTTATTATTATGTTGTATTTATTGATGATGCAACTATAAAACTATGGGTTTATTTCCTTAGACATAAATCTAATGTATTCCAAACTTTTAAGAAATGGAAATGCTTGGTTGAAAATGAGACTAGTAAGAAATTAAAATCTCTCAAATCTAATAATGGTGGTGAGTAACACAATCATAAATTTGAAGATTATTTCTCCACTAGTGGTATTCATAGATAAAAAAACTATTCCAAGGACTCTAAAGGAAAATGGAGTGGTTGAATGCATGAACATGACTATAATGGAGTATACAAGGAGCATGAGGTTACATACTAGTTTACTCTTAAACATGTGGGTAAAGGCTATCAATACTACTATATATTTTATTACTAGAGGTCCCTCTACTCCTTTGGGTTGTGGTATTCTAGAGGAAGCAAAGACTAGTGAGAAGGTGAGTTATTCTTTTCTCAAGGCCTTTAGTTGTAAAGAATTTGCTCATATAGATTCTAAAAATAGAATTAAGCTAGAAGCTAAGTCAAAGAAATGCATATTTGGATATGGAATTGATGGATTTGGTTATAGGCTTTGGGATTTGAAAATCATAAAATTGTAAGAATTGAGGATATTATATTCAATGAGAAAGTGTTGTACAAAAATCTAATGCAGCAATATGAGAGGAAAGAAGATGATTATATAGTGTTGGATTATACTTTAAAATACAATGTTCTAGCACTTCCTCATGATGTGAAACAACCAAAACAAAAAATACCACACACATGAGTGAATGTTAGAAAATCAACAAGGCTAAATTGAGATCCAAAAATATTTTCTCCCTCTTTGTATTCTATTTTACTTAGTAATGTTGGTGAATTATAATGTTATGATGAAGCTGCGTAGGTGGATATTAAGATTTAGTGGGAGTATGTAATGTCATATGAAATGGACTTCTTGTTGAAAAATAAGACTTGGGATTTATCCAAGTTGGTTGTAGGTAAATGGGCTTTATAGAATAAATAGGTTTATAGGTTGAAAGAGGATGGAGGTAAGAAAATATTTAAAGCGAGGTTAGTGGTGAAAGGATTTTCATAGAAAGAAGGCATTGATTTTGATGAGATATTCTCTCCTATTGTAAAAATAACTTCTATCCATACTATTTTAAGTATTGTGGCTACTAAAGATTAGCATTTGGAGTAGCTTGATGTTAGAAAAAATAAAATTCTGCTGAAATTATGATATATTTGTCATTAGTCACAACACTTATTTGATTTTGAATACTTACCAAGCTCATCACCTAGTCTACAGTTCACACCAAGCATTCAGCGGCTACCTTATAAATTCCATAGGTAAATAGTTGATACTGAGCATTCCTTTGGAAACTGAGCATATGGGCAGTTCAGCAGTATTTACCAAGTTCATAGTGGTTACTGTGCAGAATAGTGGTTACCAAGCAGAACAGTGTTCTCCAAGCAATTAGTGGTTACCGAGAAGAACAGTGTTCCCCAAGCAGTTAGTTCTCATCGAGTCATCAGAAGAACTTAGTGTTTACCGAGTGATCAAGGTAAACAAAGAACTTAGTATTTACCGAGTGATCAAGGTAAACAAAGAACTTAGTGTTTACCGAGTGACCAAGGTAAAAAAGGGAATCAGTGATTACCAAGTAAACAAGGTAAATGAAGGAATTAGTGTTTACCAAGTGAAGAAGGTTATCAATGGATTTAGTTTTTATCGAGTGACACAATATTCACCGAGTCACCAATGGTTACCAAGTTCCAAGCTACTTAGAATGATTATTATGGACCATGCCTCTACTCTTACCGAGTGCATGATGATGCAGTGTATTGTAGTGGATGCCAAGTATCAAAAGGTCATCGAGTCAGTTTGTGGAACTCGAGTTTTCTACCTGGCCGACTCAGTAATGCTTGTTCACTTGTGTTTGGCCGACCTTGCCAGTGTAAATATTGGAATGGTATATATCATTTGAAATGATGAGATGTTGAATATCATTGTTTGTGTTGTGTTGCAATAATTTGAGAAGAGGGAAAGTGAATCACTAGCAGAATAGAGGAATACAGCAAGGTCAACATTGATACAGAAAAGATATATCCATCACATCAGGTGATCAAAGCACAAAGGATCTTATTAGCAATAAGTTGTAACCAGATCCACTAGTTCATCCTAACAGGTGAATCAATTTTCTAAATCCTTTAACAAGGTAGAGTTGATAGTCTTTTGTAAATCTCCGAATAGAGTGCATACTTCATTGTATGTTTGTAAATCCTTTAACAAGGTGGATCTAGCAATCCTACTTGTTCCTAACAGGGTAGATCATCAGAAGTGATCATTGTAAGCCTAAACTAGCCAAATTTATACTACAGTATTGAAGTTTTGTGGGTATCATCCCCACCACAGTTTTACTTTCTAATTGGAAGGTTTCTGGGTCACCAAATCTATGTGTTCACGTGTTACAAATGTTTAATCTTTTCATGCATACAATAGATTAGATGGATGAATGGTAAATATGTTATTATGCAGAATTGGATTAAAGTTTTAGAGTTACTGATTCACCCCTCCCCTCTCAATAACCTTGTTAGTCTGGATTATTTCCAACACTTTCATGGTGATCTAGATGAAGAGATATATATGGCATAGCCAGAGGGATTTGAGGTCAAGGATAAGGAGAACTAAGTGTGTAGATTGAAGAATAGTTTATATGGCTTGAAGCAAGCACCTTGCCAATGGTATTTGAAATTTGATAGTTTTATAAATGAGAAATGATATAGTAGGTGTTATTCAAATCATTGTGTTTACTTTAAGAGGTTAGATGATGATAGCTACATTATTTTATGTTTATAAGTTGATGATATGCTTGTAGTTGCGTCTAACATGGATCACATTAAGGGGTTGAAACACTAGTTAGCACATGTATTTGCTATGAAGGATTTGGGTGCATCAGAAAAAATCCTTGGTATGAAGATTTGAAAAGATAGGAAGAACATAAAATTGGCTTTATCTCAAGATAATTATATTGCAAAGATGTTTCAACATTTCTCTATGGAGAGTGCTAAAGCTATCAACACACATTTACCTAGTCAATTGAAGTTGACTAAGGAGATGTGTCCCAGGGTACAAGAAGAGGAGGATAAGATGTCCAAGGTACCTTGTGCTTTAGCCATAGGAATATTGATGTAGGCTATGGTATGTACAAGGCTAGATACTACACATGCAATGGAAGTCATTGGTAGGTCTATGTGATGCAGGAGCATCCAGAGGTATAAGGGCAATCCTGTGTCACCAAAAAAAATGTACATAGACTTAGTTTCTATTTCATGTGTTTTCATTTTTGGACACCCATTTGGGTCAAATAAGGGTTCCAACTCTCACAGTTCAACTATCAGTGTGCTAGAAAATCCCAAAAAAATAGGAACATGCAATTGGGCCATCATTTTGGTGACCTAGAAGGTGTGAATTGGCTAGATGAATGTAATTGTAATTTAGAGAATTCTAGAAAAAGAATCAGGTCAAAAGGCCCCACAGTTTGAAAGTTATTGCAATTTTTCGGGTTTTGAAGACCTCCTAAGAATGCTTTAAATTCAGGTTAGGGGCATTAAATGACCTCAAAAAGGGCTCAAAAATGGGGGATGAGAAAACCTGGTCCATAGGGCTAGCACTTTGAGAGCTTTCTGGAAATGTAAATGGTTCATCAATCGGAGCTATGGTTCAAAAGTTATGCCTCCCGAAAGTTTGGTTACCATTTTTGGATTCTTCTAGATTTGCGCCGACTTCTAACGCAACTTCTGGAACCTTCTATTTGGTCGGTGGATGCCTACTAGCACTTTCTAGAAGGTACTCCCAGTCCTTAATCCTCTGAGATCTATTTAAGGAGATTTATGGCATTGTAAAAGGTAGTTCAGAGTGGAGTTTGAGAGGAGGTACTAAAAGGAGAAATTGTCTCCAGATTTATGCTATTGTAAGCCCTTAGGGCATGTTTTGAAGTTTATTTTCTCTATACTATTTGTAATAGCTTATTTTCTCAGTTAATACAATTTCCCTTTCTGTTGTGTCCATTATGTTCTTGGGTTGTGTCCCTATCACTATGAGTCATCTAGGGCTTGAGCATTAGAATGTTGTTAAATTGATTCTCAAATATTTGAGAGGAACATCTAGTAAGTGTCTATATTTTGGGGGCTCTACTACTAATTTATAGGAATATGTTGACTCGGATTTGGTAGGGGATATTGATGCTAGGTGGAGAACTATAGGTTATGTATTTACTAATGGTGGGGCAACTATGAGCTAGGTTTCTCAATTATAGAAGGTTAATGCATTATCCACTATAGAGGTAAAGTATGTTGCTACTACAAAGGTAGTCAAGGAGATGATATGGATTTAGTTCTTATTTGAAGAATTGGGACACCCTTAGAAGGATAATTATTTGTTTACAAATAGCTAGAGTGCCATTCATCTTGCAAAGAATTCTGCTATCCATTCAAATACAAAACACATCTAGTTGTGATACCATTTCATTTGGTTAGTTTTGGATGATGGATAGTAAAATTTGGACAAGATACATATAGATGACAATCTAGTAGATATGTTTACAAAGATAGTGACAAGGGAGAAGCTGAATTCCTCTTCATCTTTGGTTGGCCTTCTAGACTAAATAGAATAAAAAAACAACATGGTCTAGGGTGGTTTGTTCTAGTGGGGGCCTCATGGAGTAGCAACATAGCTATAGGATCAGTCTCTGAGTGGGAAATTATTGTCTAGTGTAGAGTTTGATCAGTCCCCAAGTGGGATATTGTTAGTTTGTGATGAGTGATTAGGGAAGTACTATACATGCTTCATAAATTCTTCGAGGTTCAGGGCATTGTGACAATTTTTTTTTGCTATAATTTACCAATTGACTATTATTCACCAATTTATGGCTGATTATTCACCAATTTATGACCAAAATGTTATTACTAATTTTAATCCTATAGCATCAAAAATTCTTGTACAAAAGAGTTTAGGGTTAGGGATTGTTTGATAAGATGTGATGTGAAAATTGCTTCTTGTGGTGGTATTGAGTTGTAAGGGATTATAGATTGTAATTAGGTCATAATCATTGGATTGTAATAATATTGGACTTGCTATTTGGTGGACATAGCTGAGGGTTTGGGTGAACCACATTAAATATTGGTGTCTTGTATTCTTCTCTATGTGATTTATTATTTCTTGATATTTTTTATATTTTCATGTAATTTCTATTTCTATCTAAGGTTAATCCTAACAATAATAATCTAGAGTTATCCTATTCTTAATTCTAGGAACTATCTAGTCAAATATCTATAATAAACTCCCATGTTATCACAAAAGTCCACTACATTGATAACTTGTTGGAAGTATTTCCTTTCAACATCCTCCATTATCTTTCCTTTGGAAACTTAGTTGAAGATTTTTCCTATAATATATTCCTTTGGCTACCACCTATCTCTCTCATTGCCACATATAAAAGAGTTGTTTACACGACTAGTAGATGATAAAATGAAGTGTTAAAATGAATCATTATAATGTTCTTATCACATTAATAATTCATGGAAGACTGTGAGAAGTAGTGGGAAAGGACATGAAAAAAATTGAGAAAAATAGTGATTTACCTAGTAACAAAATGAAGCGATAGTGTAAAAAAATATTTAAATGGTGATAAGTCACTATTGCAGGACAATAGTATCACATGAAGTTCAAAGAGAAATGATAAAATGATTTCAAATTAGGGTATTTAAGTGATTCAAAGGAATTCCTAGTACACTGAGAGAAGTCAAAACAAAATGGAAAAGATGTTTTGTTCAATACATTAAAAATACTAAATGCACATGATGAAACACAAACTATTTCCTTAGAATCTGACAAGAATTTACCTATCATAAATGGTATCACTACCTATTAATGTTGAACTAATGGAATAAATTATTTCACATTTCATGATATGTTGCTTGGGTCCTAAGCTATCCTTGGTGAAAACTAGCTTGCAAAACTGCTACCATTTCGTACATTCAATGTTTTTGAATCCTTATTTCTGACCAATGAACCATATATATTTTTGCAACACTTAGATTTTCCTTTACAAAAGCCTACCCTCCAAGATTTTTAGAATTGAATTTGGAGATCACCAAAGCTTTATTTTTTATTAGATCTAGTATTTTTTCTATGGATTTGGTGATGATCCTTTTAAAGAAACTTCTAGTTCGAGGAGTAGCTATGGGTGAATTATGTTTCTCTAAGTCTATAAGAATATTCTTAGTAGTGAGAATGTTTTTCTTAGTCAATGAGATAAATCCTTTTTGAGTTTTATTCATTCCAGTATGATAATCCATATTCCCATCCTCAATTCTCAATAGGAAAACATCTAGTATGCTATTGAACTTTCTTTGTGAACAAGTTGGAGTATGTGTCTAGGGAATTTGTGACAGTTTACAACTTCACATAGAAAATCTGGTCCCAAACTAGATTATAGTCCAAATTTATTCGAAAGTGTCTTATAATTTTAGATCACTCACTTAAACCATGCTAACCCAGTTCTATAACCACATTTCATTTCATTGAAGGTGTCCTTTCAATATCGCAATTATCCATGCCACCTAGCCCCTTCTAGAAAGAGAACTCCAAGACATACTTCCATGTGAGATAGATGTTGAAGACTCTCTATAAAATAGAAGTAGCCTAGGCATTATAAGAAACATTTTTTTAATAATTCAACTACCTATTATAATTGTGATGACTTGCTCCTATAGCCTATTCTGATGGCTATCTGTCACTTCTATAGCATAGTTGTCATGCCCTAAATTTTAACGAAAGAACACAACCAAATTTTTTTTTTTTTGCTTTAAAATATACATTAACATTCATTTTTTAGTTGAATGATTTGGTGTACACTATTAAATTGATAACATTATTATTATTAAATTTACTATATTCGTAACTAATGCTAATAATAATCAGATCAAATTATTGTTCAACCCTCTACTTCCATTATTCCCATATCAATAGTGGCTAAGAATGATAATAACCAGACAAAAATTTATCATAACAAATTTAATGTTAAATGTCCTATTTGTGTATCCCACCTATACTACCCCTAACATCTAATCTTTAAATAATATATATTATAAATACTTATTACATTCTCAAATATTTATAATCGCTTATTACTACAATTAGATATCTTATAATTAATTACATATTAATATTACCATTAAATCAAATAGATACGATAATTAATTTATAAACCAAATTCACTATAATCATAACTTGTAAATTTATAAATCAATAAATTCATGAATCAATAATAGAATCAAAAGGAGATAAAAACCAATTATTCAACCCTTTTATGAATATATATATATAAGAAAATCACTCCAACCTTTCAAGTCCCATTCCTTTTTTTTTTAAGTTGTTACCAAATCCATACTCTAAATAAATTAAAAAAATAATCTAAACCTATATTATACAAATCCAATGATCTAATTATGTTCAAAATAAACTATGACAATTTATACAACCCTATAATCATACCATCCTACCCCACTAACTATTCACCAGCGCTAACTATGCACTACACCTAAAAACCAACTACCCTATAGTTCCTCTTAATACTCCCTCTTTCCTTACTATACATCCACTAATCATACTTAACCTAAATTCCTCTTTCTCCAAGGAATTTTCATGGGTCTAAGTGCCTATACCTAGGTTTGGATGCCAAGCCAAGTGGGCATAATCTTAGGCAAGCAACCATATTCCCAAGAAATGTTTTCTTTAAAAGAAAACATTACAAACTTGACTTTATCCCAAAAAAAAAACATCCTAGAATGGTACTTGCTGACTTGGGTCAGAATATGGCAGCCCATGTCCTATGCTTGATATGTTCTTCTCATCTCTTGATCCAAGGAAGATAGATGTGGGTGAGGGCTGCTATGTAAAAGATTGCTATTTGTTTTTTTTTTTTGTCATTAAAATAGGTTGACTATTTTGATATACTTACCTTCTTTTTATGCCATCTCAGTGTGCAAGCCGCCAGGAAAGGGGAAAATAAAATGATGGGTCTTTACTTCTCCATAATTATATTAAGCATTTGTTTAAAAAAAAAAAAAAAATTGATTGTCCCCCCTCTAACATAATTAATGTCTTATCTTCTACAGGAAATGGGGGGTGCTATGATTCTATTATTTTATTTTTTTAAATTTAACTTGTCATAATAGTTTGCTTGGTCGTCCATGTACCTTTAAAGGATAAAATGTATATATATTATTTCTTTTAAAAGTTATTATATTGTTAATTGATCTACTTTACATGTAGGAGCTATTATGATAAGATGGAATAGCTAGGTACCTAGGTGATTTTAGCATGGTTTCTCTAAGTCTGACAAATTAAATGCATGAAAATGATTTATCAATACTATATTAGCTATGTAAAAGATTAATATTATTTTATTCAAGACCTTTTTTTTTATTGGATTGTAATCAAAGGAGTCTTTTCTTAAGTTTTCTCATACATTTTCTAGAATGTAAACATACACCTACAAGTTCCATTTAAACTTTGCTATTCAACTAGCTTCTTCCATGCATTCTCAATAACTGTTAAAAATTGAATTGGTGTTGGTTTATAAAGGCACCATACATTAACATGTCCTAATCTAATAAATAATCTTCCATAAATCAAACCATCATATTGCTAATGAAATCATATTTCAAAATGGATCTTTAGAATTTTATTATATCAAATAATCAAATACTCCATGTCATCAATCTCCATGAAATTAAGCTATCTTCAAAAACTATTACTACCAATTGAAACTTGTTAACTACTCTTATTTCAACACTAGACTTCAAGCAACTAGAGTATTCTCATGCAAGATTTAACTAGAACTCAACTAATATGCTATAGAACTTGAGATGATAATAACATTCAACAAGGATAATCTTCCTATCAATATATCTCTTCTATGATATAAAATTTCTTTTGCATTCCACTCAAGAGCATCAAGTGTTTTGAATCCTTGATTGGTGTTACTATCCAATAAAACAACAATATCATTACAATGAATTTATCTTCAATGATACTCTCATGATACACAAAAGGTGGTGAAATCAACATATCATAATATACACAATGGAAAATACTTTTACTACGCATGAGCACTCACAACCTTTCCATTGACAATCAAACTAAGATAGTAGCTTTCTCTTACAATACATTTAGGCTCACATAACAAGATTAATTTTTCTCTCTATCTCATCTCAATGCAATATTGCCTTCTCTTCCTATGCACATGGAAGATAACAAGAACTCCAAGTTTCAAACATCTTTCTCTAAGAACCTGCAAATGCATCACAACAAAACAACAAGGACCATGGGTGCTTTCCACCCAACCATAGGCCTCAAAGAGACCACCCCCATGCTAGGTTAACAAGGCTCAAACCGGGATTCACATATACACCACATAACAAAACTTCAACAAATCCCATCCCAAGGATATTTCACAAAGGCTCACCATTGGAACCTTGAACGTAGGGTGAAGGTGGAAACATAAGGAGGTTTACCATTTCATATCATATTTGCCATAAAAATCATGTCCTTTCGGGGCTAAATACACAAAATACAAGGTCCTTTCAGGGCTTCATAAAGATCTTCCACCACACACACTACCAACACAACATCCTCCACCACACACAACCAACAACTTTAGCTTCCTACAAACCCATACTTTAGTTACATCCTTCCTCACCATTTCTCTTTTTTTTTCTTTCTTATCCTCCCCCAAGGCAAAATATGAATATGAAAATGGCATACAATGGAACCCATGCTCTAAGGTCATCAACTATGCAATCCAACTGCTACCCGTTCACCCTAGACTTCTCTTCCCTTCCGAAAAGGGTGAGTGTAAGTCCCACACCCATAACAACACTCAAGCACAAACAAGAAAAAAAAACCAAGTAGAAATAAAACAAGAAATTTTCAAGAGCACATCACATTATCACAAGACAATATCAACACCCATAATACAAAAATGAAATAGAAGAAATCCAAACCTCATGCTCACAATGCTCCACACAATACAACAAGATGCACAATGGTGTCACACAAATCTACATGGAATGCACACCATTCAAACACTCACATGAATGCTACTCCACAATGCAATGCAATGCATACTCCATTGATAAACTCCACACTTTCAAATTTTCTTAACCATGCTAAAAGGAAGAAATGGAAAAGAAGCAAGTTTGAGATACCAACCTTGGTCCAAGCTAGGGTAAGGATAGTTGAAGTAGATCTCCACTCCCTCCCCCTCCAAAACCTAACTATCTCTAAAATTAGAGAGTGGGTAGACACCCCACTAGTTGGGCCAAGACCCCCTTATAAGGCCCCCCTCTTCTCCTCTAACCTTTCTATTTGACTTAGTAGGAACATAGATATGACAACCCCCAAATTCGAATTGATGGAAGAATGCATGGGTAAATGGCCCCTCTAGGTTGTCTAGGAACTCACATGATCAAAATTAGGCCTCTAACTTGTTGTACTATCAAATGGATAACTTAATCTCACATAAAAGACACTTTGGGACCACCTAATGACCCCTAAAAACCCTAGTCATGTCCAAATTCGAATTTCCTTTGATTGAGACTCTTCATGGCATTTTTCTATGTGAGGTTAACTTGGGTTCTTCATGGAGGTTAGGTTTAGGTTAGGTTACTTCTTGACAAACCCTAAATGACATGGCATCTACACATGGAGAACACACATGTCAAGTGATAGACACAAAATATCACATTATATTAAAAATGACTTGTTTTACAATAATACGTGAATTAGGCTACTACGCACACATACAATTCACATATACAAAATAAAACACATTACAATGAGGTTTGAATCTTTTCCACTAATCCAACCTTGGCTATGTCATGTTTGTAGTAGTTTGAGCCTTAATTCCCCTTTAAACCCATGGTCAAATTCCTACACACTAAACTTGAGCGTCAGTAGTCCAAGAAAATCATATAAGCATATGTAAAATATATCATTATCTCATTTAATATTAGGCTTGCATATATTTCATCATCTCAAATTAACTTTCCCTTTCTTAATCATTTCAAATATAACCTTCAAAATATTAAAATATCAAACTTACATATCACATTCAACATTTGAGTTCCATACTTCATTCCTTTTAATTAAATTAATTCTTCTAATAATTTATATGTAAAATTCTCAAAATACTATAAGATCAAACTTTACTTATCAACATAACATGGTCAATTTAATTTTCTGAATAACTTCATAGTCTATTTTTATCATTGCGACAAGATGTTGAATCCACAACTATTGAATCCCTAGGTATGTGGGTTAGGTCTCAATGCATAACATAATTTATCTTTTAACTCTAATTTCCACTTCAAAATTACCTTCTTACATTACAAGAATTTCTACCATTCAATTTCTATTAAGGCAATGTCAATGGCTTAAAACATTAATAGAATCATTAAATGCATCAATTAGGTCATAATGTGCAGAAGTAATTGTGGATCATCAAAATGCAGATATTAAGATGACATAACCTTTCAATTTCAAAAGTGTATCAAAAGATAGGATTAAAATCACCGTAATGAAATTATCTCATTGGTACTATGAAAAATTGGGTGAGGCCTCACAATAGCTCTCACAATCACATCACAAATATGATGGCCAACCCTGATGGATAGATGCCACTTCCACAACATAGTTGTCACATCACCATGGAAATAATGATGATGTACTATCATAATGTAAATGTCATGAAGATAAAATCTTATCCCTTCCTTCTTCCAAGTTATGATAGTTTTGTTCATTTCTATTAGGATGGATACCCTTTCCATCATAATTTGTGATTGCAAAAGTCCAATGCTCATCTAACAAGAGCATTTTTATGGTTTTGTCACTTGGGTGATGGATAGATTTTACAATTGTGATGACCTACCATCACAATTTGGGTCCAAATGTAGTAGTGAACCATTAATGGAAATCTATAATCCCTATTCTAAGACTACCTTGAAAAAGAGGATAATGGAAATCTCCTTCATACTCTCTCTTCTAGTGATTAGGAGAATGATTTTAATCAATTTTATCTAGCTCAACCTATTATCACTCTCAAGGGTTACCCTTCATAAAATAAACCCCTCATCATTCTTAAGGGTCATCCTTCCATCACTCTTTAAGGAGAATCTAGTGAATCTAAGGATTATCATATGGTATCTCACACCTATTATACAAGGCATAATCATCAACATACTACCTCTCTTCTACCTTATAAACCCATTCTTCCCCCTCCATCTCATATTTCTCAAAATTTTGGATTGGGCTATGATTTGGTATCATAGTTATGTAATACATGTTCCAAGATTTATCTTTAAGAACTTCTTGAAATATTTCCTACATTTCATAAAGCTTTGAAAAAATATTTATCCACTCTTCCAACTCCATCCCCTAATCAAGATAACACCAATGTATTTTTAGGATGCATGAATACTACATTTTTACCATATAAAAATGTGTTTACTCATGATTACTTACCTCCTAAAGAGATTCAAGATCATTGTGACACTCTTATGGTAATTGTCCTAGTTAATAGAAATCTTATTCATCAAAATCTAGTTGATAATGGACTTGTGCTTAATATTTGTAGCATGGATATGCTCAAAGAAATTAATGTGAATCTTTCAAATATCAAACCCAATAGTACCTCTATTCATGGATTTGATAATATTTATAAGAAAACTTTAGGTACCATTTCTTTACCTACCAAATTAGGTCTAGTTGTTATGAATACTCATATTCATGTTATATCTAGACCTCTTAATTACAATATTATTTTGGGTGGAGCTTGGTTACATCCTATGCATGTTGTTCCTTTAACTCATCATCCAAAATTTAATTTTCTATATAATAATGCCATGTACACTCCTTGTGTAGACAATAAACGAAATAGCTCTCTAAATATTGAGTAGAAAAATAATCAAGAATTGAATGATGATCCTCCTTCTACAAGTACCCTTCTAGGTGATGATTGGGGATCCTTAGATTTCATGCCAACCTTTATTGGAGAATATAGAGTTGAGGACTTACCATTCATGAGAGATCTTACAACTCCTCTTTTCACAAATTTTATTTCTACTTCCACTCATGATGAAATAGTGATAAAATTCATATGCCCTTAGGAAATGGAGGACTTAGGAACTCTTTTTACCCATTGTCAATCATAATTTAAGATGTTCACAATAGAATATTGAATCTTTTTGTTTTTCGACATCCTCTCCCATATCTTCTCCTACTAATCAAGAAATTATTTTACCTAAAATTCTTGATGATAAGGTGATCAATAGGCCTAAACATAGTAAAAAACTTATGAATCATCCATTTTACATGTATCATTGTTATCATGATTGCTAAACTAATAATTGTCAATATTTACATCATAAGATTCAACACATAATTAATAATGAGGTTATGCAAATATCTCCTTATTACAAACTCTCTTTTATTTCTAATTTCTTTAAATAACAGTTAGGTTCCTTTTTTTTTTTTCTCCATGCCATGTAACATTATTGGCCTTCTTTCTAGTCACTCATTGTCATACATGGGCGGAAGGGAATATTTTCATCCATTTTCACTTTCTCATGGATCCATTATTTCCTTTTGTTGAGTGTTATTTGTTTATAAAATGAAATTCAATATTACATCATTTGCAAATAGATTTCCATGTAGATAGATCACTCACTTTGGAGTCTTATAATAGTGTATCATCTTTTTCAAGGATTTCCTTTTTCACTTCTTGTATCATGTCTCTACATTCAACCATTTCATGCCCTCATAAAATTTGTGACCTCTTTGGTTTGGACTAGAGGTTTCTTGTGGATATTATCTTGATTTTTAAATTTCTTTTTCCTTATTCATCACTTCCTTAAGATTCCAAAAATTGAATATATATGTTTCCTTTTGGGGGGGCAGGGATATATTGTTCCCTTATCCTTCCCATATATTCTTATTTTTCAAGCACACCATATAGAGTACAATAGCATGACACAACTTGTTAGGGCTAGTTACTCTCTCCTTTTGCATGTCTTGGAGTGGGTGACTAGAATTCCATACACACTTGCTAGACTATTTGAACTATTCTAGCACATACATAAACCATTCTCATAATATAGGAGTACTATATCATGGGAGGTGTGAATTTATGGGAATTATTATTGAGAATGCAAACCCATTAGACCATTTGATCCTACCTCCTATTTTTCATGGGATTGAATATAAGGCACACATACCTACTAGATTATTCAATCCTATCCCCTTTTGTGTAATTCACAATAAGGAGCACAAACATTATGAGAAATTTGATCACACCCCCATTTCTCTCTCTTCAGTTCCTATCAAGTGCATATCTCTTATTGTGACTTTGGAATTTAATGAGGACTTAATTTTTTTGGGGAAAATATGGATTTTGAGGATGGCTTAAGTACTTTAGCCTTTATGGCTTTCTATGATTTCTAGGTTAACTTTGAAGCTATGCATTTTTCCTAGCTCGTTGATTTATCTATCTCCTAATTTGTAATAACATCATCTTTTTCTTTTTATCTACTTTACCATGAGTTATAGGAAACTCATACTCCTACTAAAGTGGGGGATAAATGTACCATCTTATAATGTACACACTTGCATTTTAAGAACTTTCAGTATGCTTTACATAATTCCTCTCTCAAACCATGGATGGAATTTTTCTTAATGTATCTTTTTCTCCTCTCCTCTTCCATTTTACTATTATTATTCATCTCTCTCTTCCTAACAGTGTCTTGTTAGCCTAGTTTTTCATGTGTAAAAAACTCTACAAAATTGTTGTGGGAAAAAATAGTTTTACTTTTACAATTAGGGATTATGCTTCTTTTAATTGATTATGCCATATAAAAATCCATAATTGTATTGCCCTCATGTCATTTGTGCCCTATGTTTCTAAAATTGGTTGACATTGTTTGAATTTCCAAATATGCATGAGATGTTTTTAAAATAAAGCCCTAAAAAATTTTGAAAATATTTCTATTATCTAGTTTTTCATGCAGTCTTTTAAGTACTTTCATGAAAATCATCTTTACCCTTGTGCATGATTCTTTTCACATTGGTATTTCCTTGGGTTAGCCTACCCTTTATTTTGTTTTAAGTACCTAACCCTATGTGAGTCATTTTCATGATCATCAGTCAAAGGTAGATCAAAAATCATCACTTTCTCACTTTCTAAAGTTGCATGAAGATTAACTAAAGTGACAAATAAATGAGTTGACATCTATCCTAGTAGCCCTCTATGTTTGGTTTTCAAGCAATATAAAACAATGCATCTTTTGAGTTGTCAATAAGATGAAGATCAACACTTGCCACATTCTCACTTTTTAAAGCTAGATGAAGATTAACCAAAGAGAGAATGTGAGCATTCAAAACTAGATAATGTGGAAAACAAAAAGGAATGTGTTAGAGAAAGTTGAAAAAATGGCATGTTTTGATGGTTAAAGGTGTTGACTATAACAAAAAGAACTTTAGTTCATAGAAATTGATAGATCCTAGATGATCGATGGCTATCAAATTCTCATTTTTTGGAGTTGCATAACAATTAACTAAAGCAAGAATGTGACATGAAAATACATGGAAATGGTAGGGCCATTTTATGTTATGAGTTGCCAAAGGTTTATGTAAGTACAAGGTTCTAGGTGGCAAGTTTTAATTTTATATGGATACATAACATAAGAAAAAGTATTACTTTGTCATAATAGTTAGATCTTAGAAGATCAATGCTTGTCACATTCTTGCTTTCTAAAGTTGTACAAAGATTAACCAAAGCAAGAATGTGAACATTTAACACATGTCTTAGTGTGCACAAATTCAAAATGAAATACAAAAATAGCTAGGATTTTTCAAGACTATTGATCAAAAGAAGATCAGAAATCATCACTTTCTTGTATTTTAAAGATGCTTAGGCTTTAGCTAAAGTGAAAAAGTGACAAGATGACATGTACAACCATTTTAGTTTAAAACATAACTATCCAATCCTGCCAGATTGAAGACCAATTTTCAAATTTTTTGCACTACTTGAAATTTGATTGTTAGGACATTAATGTTGATCAATGAAAATTCATGTGGACATAATTTTCATAAAAATTATAGTTCAATTCATTATTGAGTACTAAGCGGTAAAAATTTCAATGTGTAAGAGGAACCAAAGCTCAAATTATGTTTTCTCAAACTATGAATTGTTGTAGACAAATTTTTTTAATTGAGTGAGTAAATTTGTGGGTAAGTGCTTGAAAATATTGTTCATCTAGAAATTACACTCTGAATTGTGATAAATTAGATAAGATGCCTCCATTATGAGACTTTTTGGGAAATTACAATACTAGGAGGGGAACGTACATGATGATTTTCTAGACCAATTTCCCTTATCCACTAATCAAAAAACTAAGGGGAAAGAATTAGTTCCAAAATCCCCTAGGTTGCAGGTTAGTGTGGGTTTATATGATAAATAGAATTGGCTAAGAGATGCAGAGACATCTATTGAAGTTTTAGATTTTTTCAAAAACTAGTTCTCTAAGAGAAACCATGACACTCTTATGAGGAATGTTTGGAAATTTGACATTGGTAAATTGATTGTTCCTCACATCTTTTTTATGATGATTTATTAACAATTATAGCCAAGATATATGTTCTCGTGTTGAGGGTAGTTAAGAACTAGGTAGGACACAATCCTTTTAGGGTTGTACTAGAGGTGATTAGGGAATTTTAAGGTTAAACCCTAACCATGAATTGCATGAGAAAATTTATCTATAAGATCTACATGCTAGGTATGATGCCTAGAGGGTATACCTAAGGAGAAGGCCACTACACGAGAACTTTGTGAATATAGAGCATTTATCCCTAGTTACAATAAATACCCTAGAGCCATTGCCAAATAAATAGTTCAATCCTAGGGTACAAGCTTTGCATTTCTCCCTCTACAAGATTTTTGGAATGAAGGTCAAGATCACATCCAAGAATCCATAATTTTCTTCATTTCTCAGACATTGTAATATGACATTAGTTCAATCTTTGATTTTTCCACATTTCTAGTAGAAGAAATCCACAATGGATTAATTCGTATCAGCAAGGCCAAAGTGGAGAAACCTCTTTGTTGGTATTCTATGTTAATGTACATGTTCTTAAGCAAAGGGTTTTCCTTTTTCTCAAAGGAGATGAAGTTGGAGCTAGAAAAGGATGGAGAGAAACTACAAATCCAACTATGGAATGTTGATATGACTTAGGAGGTCAGTGATGTCATTTTTGTTAGATTTGACAAATATTTTACTTCTAAGTAAGAATTCTACTGACTAGAGATAATCCTATAATACCTTAGACCTTTTTGGAGTTGATCATGCCCAAGGACCATAACAAGGGGCTAAAGGTGAGCCACAATTAGGGAGACATTATCCCATATTCAATCTCCACTATGTTTATAATATATGGTTTCTAAGAGAAGCCCTATGTCTTACCCTATCAAGTGCCACTAAAAGTTGGAATTGCAAATTTTCTCTGGCAAATAGGAGGACTAGAAGAGAAGGAGCTCTTGGGTAGATCTAGAGGTACTGTTTTTCCTTTTTTATTGTAGTCCACAATTTTTTCATTACTAAAGGGGGATGGAAGCATTTAGGTAAATTTCTAGATAGATATTATATGTGCTAATTATGGTCCTCTATATTAAGCACACACTTCAACATGATCTTTACATGTTAGAAAAATCCCCAAATGAGCATGGGATTATCCATTTGGTATGATCCAAAAGATTGATTTCTTGCTATCTAATTAGACAAATTTTTTTGTGCACTCTCAAAATTGAGAGATCAACAACTAGACCACTAGTACAAAGGGTTTAATCTAGATGAAATGAAAGATTAAAATAAATGATGAGCATATTAATCTAAGAATAAAATTAAAAAAATTAATCTAAATGGATGCATTGTAATGTATATTAGAAAGCAATGAGAAAGCAATGAAGTTGTGAAAGAAAATACTTGAGTAAAAAAAATGGCATTAATTCAATACTCTTCATGTGGATCCTCCAAAATGATAGGTTGAAATTTTCTTATATAGAATCCAAGAATTTGATCAATAGTCATGATCAAACTAATTAAAAGGTTGAGATTGAAGACAAAATTCATTTAGGATAGAAAATTCCCTTATGAAGAGAAAGTTAACTAATCACTTTTGAGTGCAATAAGGAGTTAACTGATCTAATCCCTTTTATGATTTCACTTAGCTCATTGTTTCTAATTTTGAACTAAAGAGAGAAAATTAGAAAAGATATTTGATTTAAAAAGGTTAAATATAACCTCATGATTGAATAATCTAATGAATTGAATAATTAAATTCAATAATTAGAATGAGGGTGTATTAATTAAATCAAATATATTTAATTCCTCATATGCATTAGCTAAAGGGGTGAATTTAATTTAATGAAAGTAATATGAATTATAATTAAAGTAATTCAATTAATAGGTTTAATTTAGCTAATTCAAGTCAATACTTAGGAAATAAATAAAGAATGTGATTAATATAGATTAGGGATTTTCTACATTTGAAACTTAGGTCAAGTAGAGATTATTGAAATTAGATTTTCCTAATACAATAGGACTTCAGTTAAGGTTTATAGACCAAAATTGGTTTAACATACCAATGTACCATTTAGGAATATTACATTTGCCTCTCTTTGAATGAATGTGTGAGAAACACATTGATTCAAATAAATCAGAAGTTTGAGAATACAAACCCAAAAATAAGATTGACTTCGAGATTGATGACACAGAGACCAATTGATTAGCTTTCTAAGGTTATCTCTAGAATAAAGTTTAACCTTACGGAATCTAGATAAAACACCTAGATACCAATATGAAAGAAAAATGATTATAACACTTCACAAAATTGTTCCAAGAATGAGACTCAATTCTTAGGAATTGAGGTTAGATTGCCCCAATATGTGTCCATTAAATAGTCATTGAAAGAAATAGTTGAGAATTATCTCCAAAGAAGAGCTTAATTCTCAACAAGAATTGGGATTATCACCAGAATGAAGCTTAATCCTCTAGAGTCTAGATAAAACACCTAAATATTGGTCCATGAAATATGACAAGACCTAATGATGAGTTATGGAATCATCCCTAAAATGAGGCTTGATCCTTTGGAGTCAAGGTTAGAATGCCCCAATACCTATCCATCAAAATATGGTATTTATTTTTATGTGTGATCAGCTGATCAAAAGATGAGATAGATTACATATGATGCCAAATTGGGGGGAACAAAGATGCTTCGAGTGATGATATTCCCCTAGTTCTCAAGACATAATTTTTAGACTGAGTTGAATCTAGTTTTGAAAGATTTAATGATGTAATCATCTTGCCCTCTCGAGAGCGAAATCAAAAGATGACATACTAGAACAGTGATGTGAAGCTATAGATTGGAAGACACTAAAGTGATCAGAGATTCAAAAGAATGTAGGATAGATCAAAAGAGAATGAAGAAAATTTTGAGTTGATTCAGAGTGATTTTGAGGTCCAAAAGATCAAGTTTGAGTTTATTTGACCAAAGTTGACTAGAGTTGACTTTCCAAAAATTTGGAATTTTTTTGAAGAAATATGATTTGAAAATATTTCAAGATTCATAAAGTATTAGAAAAATGGACTACACAAGGGTTTGATCCTGTCTGTCCCAAAAATTAACATTTGAATTTGAGTTGTTTAATTATTTCAAATTTAAAATTTGATCCCAAAAATGAGTTTAGAGAAGCTAAATTAGCTAATAGGGTCATTTTCATGTCAATCAGGGCATTCTAAAAAATTAGTTCAAAACCTATACAAGGGCTCAAAGGGTAATTTTTAATTCTTTTTATTTTATTTTTTCTTTTGTGAAGAAAAGAGCTCTAAGGAGAAAACATGGTTGTCCTAGTCCATACTCATCAATTCAAGCATTTGAGGCAACATAGCCAGCTAGTAGATGCATTGATTTTTTTTCATTTCAATCATTCTTTTTTGTTTTGAAGCATTCTAAATTTACTATCATTGGGTCTTGTGCAAAAACCTAATTTTTCATGTGAGCCTATAGGAAAGCTCACATGAGGAAGTGCCACTAGGGTACTTTCTTGCATAGGGTGCAGTGTTTCCTTGCATAGGAGGTACTCATCTATTGCATGAGAGACCCTAAAATTCATAGGTTTTTCACTTTCTTAAAGTGGGGTTTCTCCCACAAGGAAGTGGAATCTAGCACAAAAAAGTGAAAACTCATGTGAGAATGTGAAATCTAGTACAAAATTCTAGAGTTTTTTTAAATGTTTAATTTGACAAAAACTTTATTTTTTAAGTCATCATTTTTCATATTTATTGGTTAGTGTTGCACGTATTTAGTATATTGTACTACATGTAGAGATAGTACAATGTTTTAGATGGTAGATACTAAGTGTGTTATTGTTGTTTCCATGTTTGTTGGTTAGCTTTCTAGATGTCATATTCAAATCTCACTATCCCCCATGAGGGTGTTGACTCATTAGTTTGATGTCATAGAGATGGAACATATTAATTCCCTTAGCCTCTCACATCTTTGTGATATCCCTTATCTATAGGTAAATCACAAGTTATTGACAACACTTGTTGAGCATTTCCATTCAGAGATGAACACCTTCCACTTTCCATTGGGAGAGATGACCATTACATTAGAGGACATCTACTAGATACTATGAATACCTTTCTATGGACCATGGGTTGAGTATAATATTTAGCCAAGACTGAGTACATTAGCACCAAAGGCCATCTTCTATGAGGATCTCATTATGGGTAAAGTTATCACATTGGATGAGTTAGTATAAACATATGGTCCTACCCATAGATTGGTGGTGGTACTTGGTGTATTCCTTTGCTACTTTCTGATGCATGATAGAGGTGAACATAGATTATAGTGTGGTTGGGGGTAGATGCTACAAAGAATGCTAAAGGAGCCAACATGTTTTGGGTGGGGTCAGTGTACGTTAACCCATATGTATCATGAGATGCATGGAGTGTTATATTGAGAGAAGAAGAGCTTGGGAGCATGAGTTTATGTTCCACAACTATGGGCATGGGAGCATTTAACCATTACAAAGCTAATTTGTGCTAATATCAGACATGATCATGAGTTGTACATCTATAGATACTGAGAGAAGATGACCTAGAAAACCCTGGGTAAGACCGAGTAGTGGCAAGATCAGCTAGATAATCTAGTAGTAGTATGGAGATCATGGAGAGAGATAGAGGCATGGGATGACATGTGAGTGGATCTTGGATATGTGTTTGCATCTCAACTACTAATTGGCCACTTAATGTAGGTGATCAAGAGATTTCATTTGACATGTGTACAGCGGTAGTACAATCAACCATATGACATATCTCAGGAGTACTACACTTACACTTATTTCACCACAAAGTTGGAGAAGGGATGATCAATTTGGTTAGACCTTGGGTGGTCTATGATTGATATTCCCTTTGTTTCATTAACATGCTATGATTATATGCTAACAGTTGTAGATGTGGGGATGAATTTGACATATAGGGACCATTTTGTGAGTCATCCCTTCCCTTTGTTCATAGATCCCATGGGGACGGTAGTACCCAGACAGCTTGTGTAGGTACCATAATAGTAGCCACAACAACCACAATGGTCATAATAGTAGGGGTTGAGACCACAAATGACATAGATATAGATCCTTTCTCATTAGATGAGATTGGATCTTGATGCTAGTGGGAGTGGGATAGGACATAAATATCCTTAGGGTGATATGGGTACTTTGGGTGCCATCAGTGGAGATGCATAAAGGTAACATTTAGAGGAGCATCCAACTCAGTAGGCTGATCCCATAGTGGGTGATGAGGAGATGCAAGATTAGACTACTCCTAGGAAATAGGGTAGAGACATCTTGGCACAAACCCAAAATGCTCTGAGGAGAGAAAGAGATTGAGTCTAGGAAGCACAATGAAAACTAGGAGACCTTCAAATCTAGATTATAGTGAGAGATACCTAGATATCAAAGTGATAGTAGGATAACTATAAGCTATGATAGTAGATGGAGCAACATCAGGATGATGCTCAACTATAGTCAGCAAGAGAATCATACTATTATGTAGCTTATGCTAGGGTACTTCTAGATGCATCAAAGAAGGTGTCATGATTCTCAGAGTATGTGAGGGAGTCAAGAGGTGTATGTATCAATTGGTGTGCCAACACTATTTTGTGATCAACATTGCTTGAGTAGCATGCATTTTTGTATCAATGTACATTTGACTACACTAGAGAGATTTATGTATATGAGATGTTTTTGATTTGAGTATCTTTACATGGGTCACATTTTCTCTTACAGTTTATCATAATTGAGATATTAATGATATGATGTATGAATGTAGTGTAGATCAGATGAATATGGAAATACATATATGAAATGCAAAATGTGAATTAACTAATATCTCATGCAAGATTGAATTTTGTTATTAGTGATGGGTATCCTATAAAAGTCAAGAGGACAAACAAATGAGCTAAATACTTGTGTAGTTGTGAAAAAAGATGATACTTTGAAGAAACCAACAACCTCTCATGCCAAAAGATGCAAGTAAAGTAGTGATCAAACTATGCTCTTATGAAAACAGAGTATGCAATGCAACCCTAAGTCTAGTTATTGAACTCATAAAATTATCAATACTGAGTGCTTAATTAGACCACATATGCCACATAATTCATAGTGACATTGAAATCATGAGAATATGAATATGGCACATGTCTTAGTTTTGTTAGGGTTAAACTTTAAAGCACAAGAAGCCAAAATAATCAAAACATTTGTCCCTTTTAGTGTAGCAAGTTAACATAAGCATTAGAGCATAGACACTAGAATGCCTAGAATATTTCTTGTGTGAAAACACACAAGAGATCCTTCTTACGCTAAGTATGTAATAGACATGTTGTCCAAAATGACCCTACTTTTGTTAGAATTCTTTAGAACAACTGAGGGGGGGGGGGGGGGTTGAATCAGTTATTCAAGGTCCAAATGCCCTAATAATACTTTTTCTCTAGTTTTAATGAATCCATACACTTTTCAACGATCCAAACTTAAATCAACCATATTAGCAAGTTACAGTAAATCAACATGCGAAGATAAAACATGCAAGATCAACACATGACACAATGATTTATGTGGAAACCCAATTTGGGAAAAACCACTAGTAACATGCTACTTGATTCTCACTCTTCTAAAGTGATGCCCTATTAAAAGCTGACCCTGTTAAAGGCTTACAACACATTGTTAAATGTGACCTTGTTAGAGGATTTCACCAAACTGTTAGGAATGGGCCTGGTTAAAGGACTTTAGAACATTCACTTGGAATGTCACCCTGTTAAAGGATTTATCTCATGGCTATCAAACCAACCTAAGTCCATAGGATTTAAACTAACTATTACAATTGCTAGAAAGTAACAATAATGGCCTTTTGATCTGATATAACTTACAACATACTTTGCAGATTTTAGATCACACTTTCAGTTCAATGCTTATGCTTGGCTTCAATCACTTCAGCTCTAACTAGTTGTCTTCTTCTCAAGCTTCATCTCTTTGAGTCTTCTTACTCATCATACCAATGCATCCATATCTAGGGTCTTCTTATTGAAATAGAGTAACTATGCTCTATTTCCTCCTTAGCACCTCCTTTAGCATTTTATGCTTTTATGCTTGACCACCTCTCTCTATCTTCTTCATGAACTTATGACTCCTTAAATAGAAATCTGATTTGCCTTTGCCGCTCAATTCTCCTTCTCCAATTTTAGCGTTTCAAATGGATTAGGTAGGATACAATGTATCTACCTCATATCTTGTTCTCATCTAGAACCTTTGTTAGTCGTATCCTTAAAAATGTTTTACATGGTGTTCTATGCCACCAGCTCATCATTCTTATCTTCCATTTTATTCACAAACTTCTAGATAACAACCTTGTCGGCCTTAGATCTAGCGAATCTTCGGTTTTCAAAATAATGCAGCAACTTGACATTATTAATTTACTAGTGCTCGACACCTCTATGTTACTTGGCACTATTGGTTTACTAGTGCTTGTCACCTCTGTGTTACTCAGCACCTATATCTACTCAACACTTGTATTTTCTCGGTACTTGATAAACTCTATATCACTCAACATCTAAATTTTACTCAAAACTTGAAGTTTACTCGGCATCTAAAGTTTACTCAACATCTGAACTTGCTTGGCATCTAAAGTTTACTCAGCACTTGAAGTTTACTCGGCATCTGAAGTTTACTCGGCATCTGAACTTGCTCGGCTTCAACTAGGAATCTGTTTGGCACTTACTAGCTTCCTCGGCTCCTTCTCTCTAGTGAACTTTAGTTAGGCTTTATAGATGTCTTAGCTAAAACTTTACATCTTTGATATGTTTTAGTGTACCCATTCTCTGTCTTATAGTATGTCATCAACACACTTTTTCATCAATGGATTAGTTGATCCTTGTACTTCATTACAACATCATAACTTCAACCTTTCTCTAGGTGTTCTAGTTACATCTTATTGATTGCCTCCTCCTTGTCAATCAACTAATTGATAGTATTTGGATCACTAAAGCAATTGTCATTCCTGCAAATAGCAAGTTTGACATCAATGACAAAAGAATGATTGAGAACATTCTTTACCAGTTCCATATGATAATTCCAACAACTTTCCTCATGATCTTTTCAATCATTTCAAACAATCTCCCTCTTTCGCATTGATGGTAAAACCAAACTGATCAATTGATCAACTTAGTTACCACTAAGATTGTATATGGTGTCTACTACTTTTCTTGGCTGCTGGATCTTTCCTACTGATCTCATATATCTCCCTCTTTCATATATATCTCCTTCTTGCTTTGTATTGATCAAGTTTCTACACATTTCTCGCTCTTTGCAATAAAAGCCAAAGATGGAGCATCTTTATCATGAAAAATATAAGCTTTGGCTTCTTGATGTTTTCTCCCTCTGTCACCATGCTTGTGACTGATTTGGAGTTTCTGCTCCTGCTGTCATCCTCTGCATCATTCTTATGAATTTTCAATGATTCATTACTGGTGATGTAGGGAAGCTTCCTTGTTGCTTTAAACTGCTTGAGTTAGGGGTATTACCCCCAACTTCCCTCTAAGATATTCATAAACATCCTTGGGAAATGGTTTGGTGAAGATATCTGCAGTTTGTTAGTTTGTGTGAATGTATTCCAACTTCACTTTTTTGTCTTCTGCCAATTCTCTGACATAATGATACTTGATTGTGATATGCTTAGTTTTTGCATGCATTACTAGATTTTTGGATATATTTATAGCACTTGTGTTATCACAATACAGTATTATAGGTTTTGTCACCTCTTCTTTCATTCCTTTCAATAGATGTGTGAGCCACACAATGTTTGTGCAATTGACTACAACTACCACATATTCTGACTCTACAGTGGACTGGGATGTGCATGTTTGTTTCTTGCTAGTCCAAGTAACTAGCCTTTTCCCTAGAAATAATGCACCTCCACTTGTTCTTTTCTATCATCAATGTTGCCTCTCCAATCTGCATCTTTATATGCATTGAGCTCAACTTTTCCATTCTTTTTGTAGTATAGACCAAAATTATTAGTTCCTTTAAGATATCTCATTATTCTTTTTATTGCTATGAGATGATTTTTTTTGGGATTACCAGAGAATCTTGCCACTATTCCAACTACTAATGCTATGTTTGGTCTACTATGTACAACATATTATAATTTTCCAATCATAGATCTATACATTATTTGATTGATTTTATCTGATTCATCATTTTTGGATAGCTTATTTCATGTTGCCATTGGTGTGCTAATTGGTTTGGACTCCTCCAATCCAAACATTTTAAGAATATCTTTGATGTACTTTGATTGTGTCAAAAATATACCATGTTTGAGTTGATGTACTTGAAATCCAATAAAAATTTTGATTTCTCCAAACATAGACATCTCAAATTCATGTTTTATTTTGTTAGCAAAGCCTTTGCAAAGCACTTTCTTTCCACCAAACACTATGTCACCCACAAAGATTTCATATACAATAATGTCTTTACCTTCTTCTGCTTTGATGTACATGTTGTTGTTATCATCAGTTCTTTCAAGTCCTATTTGTATTAGATACTTGTGAATTCTCTCATACCATGCTCTAGGTGCTTGTTTCAAACCATAGAGTGCTTTATGTAGCTTACAAACCATATCCCTGTTGTTTTCATCAACAAATCCTTCTGGTTGTTCAATGTATACTTCTTCTTCTAGTATACCATTTTAAAAAGTAAACTTTACATCCATCTAATAGACTTTAAAATCTTTATATGTAGCATATGCAAATAAAGTTCATACTTCTTCCATTCTAGCAATAGGGGCAAATGTTTCCCCATAGTCTAGTCCTTCTTCTTGAGCATAACCCTTGCATGCTAGTCTAGCTTTGTTTCCGAATACTCACTTGTTGCCAATCACATTCTTGTCAACTGGTCTAGGAACCAAACTCCAGGTTTTGTTTTTCTTTATTTGATCAATCTCTTCTTCCATAGCTTTATACCAATCATCATCTTGTAATGCACCATATACTATCTTAGGTTTAGATTTGCTGATCATACATGATTCATGTCTTAGTTTGTTCCTTGTCATTGGTCTTGCATCTTTGTCACCAATTATCTATTCAACAGTGTGATGTCTTTTTACATATTTGAATAATCTTGGCTCTATCCTTGTTTCCATGTTTGATCTTTCAGATTTAGGATCACTATGCACTTCATTGTTAGGTTGTTCTTCATCTATTTCATGTGTACTATCTTCAAAATTAGATTGTCCATTTTCTTCATTCTACAACTCATCTTTTGAATGCAACTCGGCATTCACTGGTTGGGACTCGGCTGAAACTGAAATTTGTTGTTGATTTTCAATTTGATTGACATCATCCTCATCAATAGTCATTCTTTCATAAGAATACACAAAGGTTCTGTACTCTTCCATTTTCTTTGGTACTTCAGATTGGACTTCTGTGTGCTCATCAAAGTTTACATTTGTAATTTCCACAATTTTGTTAGTGTTAGTATTCAAACACTTATATGCCTTATTTCTAGTGGAGTAACAAAGAAATATGCATTCATCACTTTTTGCATCAAAGTTTTCATTTCTAGCATCTTTAAGGATAAAGCATTTGCAACCAAACACTTTGAAATGTTTTACATTGGGTGAGTGACAATACCATAATTCAAAAGGTGTTGTATTTGTACCTTTCTTGACTTATACTCAGTTCAGTGTATGAATAGCTACACTTACAGCTTCTCTCCAGTATTTTAGAGCAACAATCTTTTCCATCATTAATGTTCTGGCGTAGTCAATCACAAGTCTATTTCTTCTTTCAAAAATTCCATTTCATGGGGGAGTTCTAGGAGCTGATGTTTATCTTTTGATTCCTTTATCATTACAAAATATCTCGAATTCATTTGATGTGAATTCACCCCCTCTGTCTGATCTTAGGCATTTTAAGCTCTTTCCTATTTTCTTTTCAACTCTAGCCACATACCACTTAAACATTTGAAAAGCATCAAATTTTTGTTTTAAGAAAATAACAGTCATCATCTAGGAATAGTCATCAACAAACAACATTATGTATTTGTCTCCTCTATAGCTTTGTACTTCCATTGGACCACATAAGTTAGTATGAACTAACTCAAGTATTTCTTTAGATGTATAGTTTTTTCTTTTGAAGCTTGACTTTGTCATCTTTCCTAGCTGACATTGTTTGCACATGATATTATTACGCTTTTTCAATTTTGGTAAACCTCTGACTTCATTTTACTAATGTTGACCAGATTGTCAAAGTTGACATGACATAATCTTCTATGCCATAACCATTCAGCATCAAATTTTGCAATAAAACAAGAAACATCATCCATATCAAGGTAAAATAGATTACTCCTTGTTTGATCTCCTTTTCCTATTAGTTTACCATCAGTATCATAGATTTTTGTAGTTTTGTTTCCAAATTCTACTTTGCATCCTATATTGCCTAACTGTGAGACACTCAACAAATTGTAGTTTAATCCTTCAACATAGTATGCATTATCACATGAAATTTGTTCTGTGAGCTTAATGGAACCTTTTCCTTTGATTTGACATGGAGCATCATTACCAAATCTAACACTATTTCCATCATACTGAATAAAGTTAATAAACTTACTTTTGTCTCCTATGATGTGATGTGAGCATCCACTGTCTATGATCCACCTATCATTCTTGTTCATACATGTTACCATTATTGTGGCTTCTTCTTCATTAGATTGATCCTTCATGGCTACATAAACAACTTCATCATCATTACTGTCAGAATTTTCTTCAATAA
The DNA here is from genome assembly GCA_028749045.1 of Cupressus sempervirens. Classification (NCBI taxonomy): domain Eukaryota; kingdom Viridiplantae; phylum Streptophyta; class Pinopsida; order Cupressales; family Cupressaceae; genus Cupressus; species Cupressus sempervirens. The sequence goes on from CM053786.1 coordinate 407,198,801, forward strand.
TGTAACACTTCTTTCCTTTTTCTTTGTAATCTCTTTTGTCATAATCTCTTCTAAATTTGTTTTTGTTGCCTTCCTTGTAATCCTTTTTCTATGTACACCTGGTAGCAATATGACCTACTTCATTGCAATTGAAACAAATGATAGGCATCTTAACTTTGAATTTTCCTTTACCTCTATGAAATCTTCTAGCAAGCAATGCTTCCAATTGTTCCACATCTTCATCATCAGTGCTACTATCACTGGATACATACTTCATTTTTCTTCCTTTCTTTGATTTCATCTGTTTAGCATCTTTCAGTGATAGCTTGGCCTTAAAAGCAGATTCAACATTTTTCAGGTCTTTAGTTGTCAAAGTTAGATAGCTCAAATGCAATGAGTCCTATTATACCTTCAAAACTTAGATTATTTCCTGGCACACATCTTAGCTCTTGTATTGCTGATACTCTAATAGCATAGATAGGGAGAAAGGTTCTTAAGAACTTACTATTAACAATATCTTCATCCAATTGACCACTCAAGCATCTTATTGCACTTACCACTTCCTTTATTCTTGCGTCATATTGAGAAGCATTCTCATTTTCCTCCATTTTCATATCATCAAACTTTCCTCTAAAACTTTCTCTTTTTTCTCTTTGTACATTTTGATATCCTCCATAGATGTCTGATAGGGCTCTCCACATTTTGAATGCAGTGTCACATCTTTTGATATCATCAAATTCAGCACAGTTGAGTGCAGAGGCAATTTCTAGCATTGTCTAATTTTGTTCCTGCTTGTTTTTTATGTCTTCTACAGTAAGAGTACCTGTTGGATCTACATGTTCAGTGACAATTGAATTTTGGCCATAATCTCCTATGGATCTAAGATGTAGCTTCATCAAGCTCTGCCATGCAACAAAGTTGTCTTTGTTGAGCTTGGGAACTTCTCTCTTAGGCATTTCTATCTTTTCTACTTATAGTCCCTTTAAACTGAACCAATAGTCTGGCTCTGATACCAATTGTTATAATTCTTTAGAACAACTGAGAGGGGTTGGGTGAATCAGTTATTCAAGGTCCAAATGCCCTAATAATACTTTTTCTCTAGTTTTAATGAATCCATACACTTTTCATCCATCCAAACTTAAATCAACCATATTAGCAAGTTACAGTAAATCAATATGCAAAGATAAAACATGCAAGATCAACACATGACACAATGATTTACATGGAAACTCAATTTGGAAAAAAACCACCAGTAGCATGCTACTTGATTCTCACTCTTCTAAAATGATGCCTTGTTAAAAGCCTGTCCTGTTAAAGGCTTACAACACACTGTTAAATGTGACCTTGTTAGAGGATTTCACCAAACTATTAGGAATGGGCCTAGTTAAAGGGCTTTAGAACATTCACTTGGAATGTCACCCTGTTAAAGGATTTATCTCATGGCTATCAAACCAACCTATGTCCATAGGATTTAAACTAACTATTACAATTGCTAGAAAGTAACAATAATGGCCTTTTGATCTAATATAACTTACAACATACTTTGCAGGTTTTAGATCACACTTTCAGTTCAATGCTTATGCTTGGCTTCAATCACTTCAGCTCTAACTAGTTGTCTTCTTCTCAAGCTTCATCTCCTTGAGTCTTCTTACACATCATACCAACGCATCCATATTTGGGGTCTTCTTATTGAAATAGAGTAACTATGCTCTATTTCCTGCTTAGTACCTCCTTCAGCATTTTATGCTTTTATGCTTGAACGCCTCTCTCTATCTTCTTCATGAACTTATGACTCCTTAAATAGAAATCTGATTTGCCTTTGCCGCTCAATTCTCCTTCTCCAATTTTAGCGTTTCAAATGGATTAGGTAGGATATAATGTATCTACCTCATATCTTGTTCTCATCTAGAACCTTTTTCAGTTGTATCCTTAAAAATGTTTTACATGGTGTTCTATGCCACCAGCTCATCATTCTTATCTTCCATTTTATTCACAAACTTCTAGATAACAACCTTGTCAGCTTAGATCTGGCGAATCTTTGATTTTCAAAATAATGCAGCAACTCAACATTAATGATTTACTGGTGCTTGATACCTCTATGTTACTTGCCACTATTGGTTTATAGGTGCTTGGCACCTCTGTGTTACTCAACACCTATATCTTCTTGGCACTTGTATTTGCTCGGCACTTGATAAACTCTGTATCACTCAACATCTGAAGCTTACTTGGCACTTGAAGTTTACTTGGCATCTAAAGTTTACTAGGCATCTGAACTTGGTCGGCATCCAAAGTTTACTTGGCACTTGAAGTTTACTCATCATCTGAAGTTTACTCAACATTTGGACTTGCTTAGCTTCAACTAGGAATCTATTCGGCACTGACTAGCTTGCTCAGCTCCTTCTCTCTAGTGAACTTTAGTTAGGCTTTACAGATGTCTTAGCTAAAACTTTACATCTTTGATATGTTTAAGTGTGCCCATTCTCTGTGTCTTATAGTATGTCATCAACACACTTTTTCATCAATGGCTTAGTTGATCCTTGTACTTCATTACAACATCATAACTTCAACCTTTCTCTAGGTGTTCTAGTTGCATCTTATTGACTTCTTGCTCCTTGTCAATCAACTAATTGATAGTATTTGGATCACTAAAGCAATTTTCATTCCTGCAAGTAGCAAGTTTGAAATCAATGATAAAACAATGATTGAGAACATTCTTTACTAGTTCCATATGATCATTCCAACAACTTTCCTCATGATCTTTTCAATCATTTCCAACAACTTTCATAACCTAAGGTAGAACTATGTTAAGTATACTTGTAGTGACCAGTACATTCACTTAGTAGGATTAGTACCGATATTTACTGTATCATAGAGAATTCATTCAAACTAGCAAGGAAAAGAACTAATGTCACTAAAGTATCCATATAAAATGAGTTGAGGTACACACAACCATCTAATACAAGATAGAGGTTCTTATAGTGGAAACTACTTTTATAGGAATATTCTAGATCATTGGAACTAAACTAACAAACAAAAAGAAAAATAAAAGTTCATACACCGAATCCTTGCTTCTCTAATCAAAAGTGACATCTTCAAGTTTCTCAAAGGGAAATGATAAAGAAAAAAGAAAAGAAAAACAAAGAAAATCTAAGCATATTTTAAATAGTGTCAATGTTATAGGATTAATGTGAAGTGTCAATATTCGAAATATATGTGAAAGAAATCTCTTCAATAGGAGGATGATAGTAGACAAACTTAGTTAGGACAATTGGTGACTAATGTTAGAGAGAAATCTTCATTAAGAAGAACCTCAGTATGAAACTAAGTGATAGTAGATAGATGTAATTAGAACAAATGGTGACTAACATGATAGAGATCTTCTTTGAGAGGAATCTCTATAGTAAAATAAGTGACAAAAGGCAGACATAGTTAGAACAACTAGTGACTAATGTGAAAGAGGTCATCTTCAAGAGGAATATCTATAGTGAAATAAGTGATAGTAGGTAGACACAATTAGGAGAACTACTAGCTAATGCAAAAGAGGTCCCATTGGAGAGGAATCTCTATATTAAAGCAACAATAGATAGATGCATTTAGAAAAATTGGTGATTGATACTTGAGAGTTCCTCCATGATATTATAGGGTGTTTCCCCAAAGACAATGACAAGATTCAATCCATGGATACATGAGTGAAATAAGAAAACTACAGTAGGAAAACAACTATATAAGAGCCAAAAAATCCACTAAAAGATGTAGCATTTGAAATAAGAGGCTCTTATTTACTAAGTTTTCACCTTCTTGGTAGAGATTCTATTTTTTCTACCACTATGCCTATTTGCCAAGTTTTCATCAATGACATTTTTAAAAAACAAAAAAAATTGTTTTTCTTTTTTGTAAAAAATATTTTTTGAAATTTTCACTTTTTTTTGCTATTACCAAGGTGCCAATTTCTAGGATTTCACCAAGATAATAGATTTTTTCAATATTTTTAATTATGTACAAAGATCTTTTGAAAGCATGTCAACTATAGAATCACTTTAGATGACAATTTTTTATCATCTCTTTGAGTAGTTTTCCCTCAGTTGTTGAAAGTTGATAAACATAGATCCAAACACTATAGTAACTACGTATGGACCAAGCCAGTTGGCTTAAAAATTCCCTTTCTTTATCTTTTGTTGTTGATTCTTATAGTTTCACTCAGAATGAGGTCACCCACTTGGAAGTCATGTGGCTTAACTTTCTTGTTGTAGCTTTTAGACATATACTTTTGGCAAGCTTGTAGATGATCACATACCACTTGTTGACATTCATATAATAATTCTAGCTCTTGAAACTAAGATATTATGCAATCATCATTAGTAATGAGGCCTTTTATGGAGATTCTCAAAGTAAGAATCTCTACCTTAGTTGGAAGCACAACATCCACTCCATATACCAAAGTAAAGGGTATTTTTCCTATTGGAGTTCTAATGCTTATTTTGTAAGCCCATTAAGTCAGATTAATATGAAGGTGTTATGGGGCTTCTCTTCGTGCCAATGTAGCTAGTAAAATTTAGTGAGTGCCACTGTCACTGTTAGAACGGCCGATGAGCTACCACTGTCACCATCCCGCCTTGTCCCTGGGGATCAATTTGCCTTGAGAAAGCTTTAGAACCATTTGCCTTATAGATAGAGGGGCCCTTTCAATTTATAGGGGCTGTAGAGATGATATATGGATATGGATATGGGGGCGTATATTTTTTGACTGTGCGATGTAAGATCTTAAGAATGTCTTTTTTGGATGCTTCCACTTGACCATTAACCTATGGGTAATAAATAGAAGACCAATACTGCTTGATTCTAAATTTTGAGCACATCTCTTTGAGTTCCTTGTTTTTAAACTATCTCCCATTGTCAATAATGATAGAGGATGGTACGCCATACCTATATATGATGTGGATAAAAATGAACAAAGATATAGTTTTTCCATTTGCTAAAGAAAGAGGGACTACTTCCACCCATTTAGTGAAATAGTTTGTAGTTGTGATAATAAACTTGTGTCCATTTGAAGAAGATGGATGAATCTAATGCACTAGATCAAATCCCCATTGTTGAAATGGACACAACATGATAGATGGAATTAGCTCCCTACTAGAGCATGAATTAGTTTTCCATGGAGTTGGTATTATTTGTAGTATTTGGTGTATTTAATTTCCTCTTGCTCTATATTTGGTCAACAGTAACCAACTCTAATAAGTCTAGGATCTAGTGTCAATCCATTAGAGTGAAATCCACAAATGTCCTCATGTGCATTTATTAATACATGTTTGGAATCATCGGGTACTAGAAACCTAAAGAGTGTTCCTTCAAGACCTCTCCTAAATAAGTTGTTAGCAATAATAATATACTATGATGCAATGTGGATAAGGTGACATTCTTTTCTCTGGATTAGATTGTCCATAATTATTTGGTCACCTAGGGAAGAATAGATATGATAGTAGTGGGATGAATCATGTCTTACAATAGAGTAGATCATCTGGGATTGAGGTGAATTATAAGCAGGGTAGAGTAACATTTCCACTAGGAATTCATGTCAAAAATCATTCTCAAGCATCCATAGCATGGAAGAAAGAGTAGCCATTACATTAGTTGCCTTGTTGTCTACCCAAGGAATTTTTTCAAAAGTGACATGAGAAAAGTATTTCTTTAAATCATCCACCATTCATTTATAATGTATCTACTTTTCATCCTTTTTCTGATACACATCATTGACTTAATTGATTAGGAACTATAAATCACCAAATATATTCAATTCATCTAGTCTCCATTCAACTAAAGTCTTCATGTCATCAATAAGGCCTTCATATTCTACAATATTATTTGTACAAGGAAATAGAATCATGTACACCTTAGGAAATGATTAATTCTCTGGTGTTATGAATAAGAGTCTAGCACTGGATCCTTGTTGTGTGAAGGAATCATCAAAGAACATCACCTAGGTTTTATGTGTTAGCATTAAAATAGATTCATTAGGGAATTCAATATTTAGTGATAGAAGATAGTGCATTGGTGTCCCTAGTAATTGATCATTAGTTTTTTGTCCTTTGATAGCATTTCTTTCAACATATGTAATATAAAACTCACTTAGTATCATGACCCATTTGAATAACCTTCCTATTAGAGATGCCTTGCTAAGTAAGTACTTTAGTGGATCAATTTTTGCAACCAGTCACATAATGTGAGCAAGCATGTAGTTGCTCAAATTTTGCGAAGCAAAGACAACTACCAAACAAAGCTTTTTCAATTTTGATATAGTTCATTTCATATGAAATCAATGTGTGACTGAGATAATAGATATCTTGTTCCTTGTTATCATTGTCCTCCTAAGCTAGCAAAATACCAAGAGATGACTCTATTGCTGATATGGCATCTAAATTGGTGGATTAGCAAGATATTGTTTATCTACATTAAACTTAGATCACAATCTTTGTTCTAGACATATTTCACACCTCTATGCAGAGTCTTAATAAAAGGTTATGATCTATCCACTAATTGTGAAATGAATCTATGGATAGATTGAAGTCTTCCTTGGAACCCTATGGAGTGGAGCTATTTCCATGACTTCTTGAACTTTTTCTAAGTCCACAAAAATTCCTTTTGCAAAGAAAATGTAGCCAAGTAAATTTCCAAAAGTTACACCAAATGCACATTTATTGGGGTATAATCAGAGAATGAACTTCTGCATACAATCTAAGATTGGTCCCAAATCTTGAAGATGATTGTTTTATTGTGTGCTCTTGACCAAGGTATCATCAAAAGAGTCCTCCATTGACTTATGCATCATATCATGGAATATTATTGTACAATTTCCCTTTGATACATGGCACCAACATTTTTTGGACCAAATGGCATCACATTCCAATAAATGATGCCCCATGCACAAGTGAAAGAAATTTTCTCTTCCTCTTTAAGTGTAATTTTAATCTAATTATAAGCAGAAAAACCATCCATGAGTGAGTACATTTCATATCCTTCTATCATATTAACTATCATATCAATTTTTGGAAGTGGAAAATCATCCTTTGGACATGCTAAGTTTAGATCTTAAAATCTTGTACAAACTTGGATAGACTTATCATGTTTGGAGACTTGAGAAATGTTTGAGATCCATTAAAAATAGTTGATAGTAAAGATGAAACCAAAATTTAGAATATTTTCCAGTTCAAAGTTAACAAGTAATGCCACATGAGGATGAATTTTCTTGAGGTTCTATTTGACTATTTTTACTCCTAGTGCAATAGATAAATGATGCATTATGAGGTTAGGATTTAACCCTAACATGTTTGAGTAGGTCCATGCAAAATTAATCTTTTTTTTGAAAGATGGCAATAAATTCCTCTTTTTCTTTTGTAGATAAAGATTGTGCAATGTGTATCATTGGAGGTTGCTCCTCTATTCCCAAGTTTATTGGCTATGTTGGCTCTATCAATACTACCACAATGTGGTTTTCACCATAAAAACTTCTATTTTTTTTTCTTTTAATTGTGTGAATGAGATATTTGATGTTAGCTTTGATCATATTGATACTTTGTTCACTGGTGGAAGATGTTACTAGTTTGACAATGCTTAAGTAGCAAGTAAGAACATAGTCATTCTAGAATATAGGGACTTCACTACATGTATTGGAAGAGATGTTGCAGATTCGAAGGAATTCATAGTATAGTCATCAAATACTTGGACAAGTAATTCAAGACCTAAAGGAATTTTATCCAAAGGTTTACTCGAATGCTTTTGAGTTCTAATGATATTAATTGAAGACTCATTGACACTAATTAGATAAGACTCATCCAAGTGAACCCTATATTGTTCACCTATTTCAAGCTAATTTTCATATATGTGAACTTGATCTACATCCTTTTTTGTAATTCCCTCTAGGAAAGAATCAAATTTTTACTCTTGAGAATCTATGCTACATGGAGTCAAACTATAGAATTCCCCAATAGTTAAGGGAACTCACTCTCCACTTTTATTATCATTTTAATTTTTACAAAAGCATTCAACAACTATAGTATGACTGGACTCTCCTTGTTCCTATTAAATGTGGGGAGGATTAGTAGAATTTTTAGAAGAATCACAATCAAGATCCACAATACTAACATGTGGTACAAATTCATTCACTTCTACAAAGAACTTAGCAAGATCAAAATGAATTAGATAAGAAAAAGTATCCTCATCATCAAAGTTTTTCTCATGATTATCTGAATCATTTTGTGACTCATCTTTAGATGAAATTTCAGACTTTGGTATAAGTTTATTAATCCCTAGATGAAAGGGGAGCTTCTTGAAACCTAAACCTATTATATCCTAAGACCATCTAGATATTGCTTCGATAGGATCAATCAAGCCATTGTTAATATGCCCAATTGGACCATTTCCTTTGTAAACAAAGAATTTCATGAGATTAAGACCTAGACCATACACTTTGGGAGTAATCTCAAGAGACTATTCTATGAGATCTACCAGAATTTCCTCTCTCTATATATCCATGTAGTGATGGTTCTACCTTCATCTTCCTCTTCCAAAGGTATAGTAGCTTTGACAAGAGCACCATTGAACTTAGTTTGAGGTGATAGCACAAAAGGTCTCTTTGCTTCATATGGTCTTCCATAATGATGTGGAGACTCAAGAAGAGATGTCAAAGATAGAATAGGTTCTATGTGATACTCACCCATCCCATTTTTTGTAACATGAGAAACTTATCCATTTCTTTTGGCTCATCAACATGATGATCTGTATATTCCCTATTAGCTGATACAAAGCTTTCAACAAATTTTAGCATGTTACAGATGTAACTAGTATTAGTATATATAGTTACTTTAGTGCCTTGGAATGGAAACTTGATGCATTGATGCATTGATGGTCTCCTTAACAAGAAATCATATGCTAATGGAATGTCAAGGAATTAATGAGTGACATGTCTTTCTACTAAACCAACTCAAAGGGGCAAGACAAAAAGACCTAGGGATTCATGCTCAACTTCACATATGCCTTGATGGTTATTTTTGGACAAGGATCAATAGACTCTTCATAACAACCTAAATTGTTTGATAAAAGTAGTAGAAAAAAAGTTTAGACAAAATTTATTGTCAATGAGCATGCAATGAATAGGACTTTGATGTATCATAACTTTAATGTGCAATGATTGGTTATGAGAATGACTCAATAAATTATCATCCTCTTTAGAAAAGGACAAGTAGTCAGGTGAGATCAAGTGACCCACCATAGATTGGCACTTGCCAAGATCAAGATCTTGAGGTATGTTTTCCTCATTGAGGGCTTTATCAAGAATATGCATATGAGGAGGTGATATTTTAAGTAATACAAAGGTTGTTATTTGAGGACCCATTTGTTGCAATTGGTCAAGGATACTATAGTTGGTAACTACGGAAGATGTTGCAATTTTTGTACCTTTTCTAGATGGACCAGCAATAGGTTTTTCTTTGTGTTCATCAATCATAGGAGCAGAAGACACTGGGACTTTAAGTATTATCTTGGAATGAGAACACATAATAAAATTGGCATAAGATTGTGTCTATTCTTGATTAGTTGTAAGAGATGTAGCACCTCTTAAGACTAATTCCCTATTTAGTTTTATATTTTCATGTTTTCCTTTAATCATGATAACATCACAATATTCAAATTGCATAGATTCAGTCATGTTGATCACATCATCTTCATAGGTGTATGCATAATTGACCTTGTTATTAGTTTTTATGTTTAGATTTTTCTCCTTTCCCATAATGTGGAAATACCTCCTTAAACACTTTGTGGTCAAAATTCTTATTATGTCCATCCACAATGATTTCACCATTGTGAATTAAGTCTTGAACTTTATGACATAAGTTGATGCAATTGCTCATTTTGTGACACTTTTTCTAATGGTATTCACAAAATGCATTCTCATTCCACCATGTAGGTCATGGATGTGGATCATAAGGACAAGAATTATCCAATGGAGTATGATGTTTCTTTGTAAGAAGGTCTTATAGACCAAATCTGGTAGTTTACCAAGGGGTGTGCATTCTCATTTTTGTCATGCAACCCAAGACAAGTTGTTCATTTTATTCCCAAATTTCTTGTTATTAGGAGGATATTTGTTAGTAGTCTTAGACACTGTGATATTATTTATGAGATTGAAAGATATTTTAGCAAGCTTGGGAGTAATGCTTGTGGGAGTATGATTGAAAAGATCATTGTTGAAGATATTGAAGAAGGGAGATTATTGATAAAGAATTTTTTCAATGAAAATTTTGTCAATAATGTCAAACCTACAATTTTTTGGAATGAAAATTTCTTATAAGAACCAAGTACTATCACTCAGTTGATTGATGAGGAGTTAATCAATAAGATGTAACAAAAGCACCTAAGGGAAAGGTTGAGTTATGATGTTGTAATGAAGTACAAGGATTAGTTAAGATAGTGGTAAAATGATGTATTATTAATAATAATTGAAAATTAAGAGGTTGGTCACACTTAGAAACCTTAGAGGAATAAGTTATTATAAGACTGTCTACAAAGCTTGACTAAATTCATTAGTAGGTGTCGAGAAAATTTTAGGTGCTGAGTAAACAAAAATGTAATAGGTGCCAAGCACTAGTAAATTTAGTTGATGCCTAGTGAATCCATAGTAGGTGCTAACTAATATAGTATGTGTCAAGTTGCTGCATTATTTGAAAACTAAAAGATTCACCAGATTTGAGATGATAAGGTTGTTATCTTGAATTTTGTGAACTAGGTGGAAGATAAGAAGGTTGAGCTAGTGGTACAAAATTCTATGTTAACTATTTTTAGGCAAATAAAGGTGGATTCCACATGATGTTTCTAGAATAAATAAAATGGAGAGAAAGATACATCGTATCCTTCCTAATCAATTCAAACTCAACGTATGAGTAGGAAGAATAGAGTGGAAAATGAATTCCAAACTTCTATTTAAGGAGTTACAGGTTAAAATTGAAGAGCAGTTTTGAGAGTGGTTTGTTGGAGTGTGAAGTGTCAAGAAGAAGGCACAGAGAGGAAAGAATAGAGCATAGAGACTTTTCTTCGATAAGTGACCATAGAGGTGAAATTGCATTAGCACAACTAGGAAAGTAACTCAAGGAGACAAAGCTTGAAAGGAGGACAAGTTGTACGATCTATAGAGACTAAAGGTCAAGAAAATGTATGAGCTAAATTGTGATTTGAAATATACAAGTTAAGTTGTGAGTTGTATTAGGTCAAAAGCCCTTAATTGTTACTCTCTTGCAATTGTATCAATTGAGAAAAATCCTATGGACATAGGTTGACCTAACAACCATTGAGAAATCCTTTAACAAGATGAAATTCCAAGTTGAATGTTCTAAAGTCCTTTAACTAGACACACTCCTAATATGGTGTTTGAAATCCCTTAATTAGTCACATCTAATAGTCTGTTGTATCCTTTAACATGGCAAGCCTTTCATAGGGCATCACTTTAGAAGGGTGACAAACAAGGTAGCATGTTACTGGTGGTTTTTCCCAAATTGGGTTTTTATGTAAATCATTTTGTTATGTGTTGATCTTTGATGTTTGATTTTTGCATGTTGATTTATTAGTAACTTTGTAGGAAGAATGTTTAGCTTGGATACATGGTTAGTTTGAATGGGCTCACTATACTTGGTGAAAAATTTTGATTAGGTAGTTTTGGACCTTGAATAAGTGATTCACCTCCACTCTCAGTTATTCTAAAACATTTCTAATAATGTTATCAACCACTCCATCATGTGCTACCTCTTGATTCTTGTTCAAATACTTGGAATTGTCCTTAATAGAGGTAGATCCTTGATTAATGTCCTTTTGAAGTGTTATTTTCCCCTTTTTAACCATGAACTCCTCTATTCAGATAGCTTGTGTGATCATATCTTCAAAGGTGCATAGATCTTGAAGTTGTACTTTATACCCAAAGTTAGCCAAAATATTATTAGTAAAGATATCAAGTTTTTCTATTCTAGGATTTTTTTATGAATATTTGGTATACAATTGTTGCCATCTTTGAAGAAACATGAGGAAAGGTTCTCCAATATTTCATTTGAGGTTACACAAATCACATATGTTGACTGAATGTTGTATGTTGTGTAAGTATTGCTAATCTCATCAAATGTATTAATGCCAGTAGGAAACCTTGAAAACCATTCCATGGCTTGACGACCTAGACTCCATGGGAATAAATACATAAGATACGTTTGATTATGCATGAATTCCATAGACAAAGCATCGAATTCCCTCAAATGATCTTGGGGATCAGATATTTCAATTTATTTTTTTTGTATTTGGTTAGTTTAACTCCTCTTACAAAAGGAGGCATATCCAAACCCTTGTCAAAAAGAAATGGAAAAATGGTGTCTAAAGTGTATGTTTTCATTGGTTTATCCTTGTCATGCATCATTTGGGACAATTTTTCTTTCATGGACTTCAATTGTTTTTATAATTTTGATGTTTCATTTTCTTTTTATTGTGTGATGATTGTTTCAACATTAAAATGTTGATGTAGTTTGTCTCCTTCTTGAGAAATCTTGAGAAAATATTTCTCTTTCTTCTCATTAAGAAAGATCTCGATCACTTTCTAAAATTTTTTTATCCTTACAAAATTTCTCTATGTCTTTGGGGGGTATCTCTTTAGTATCCTCATGCTCATTTGTGTAGTTACAAGGTTCTTTCTATTACCCTCAAAATGGTTTTTGACACTTGAGTGCCAAAACACTTAATCACTTTCTACATTGAAGCCGAGATCACTATCTATGTTGAGCGACAATATGTGTCGAGTAAGAAAAACCAACAGGTGCCGAGTGATCTTCAGGTGTCGAGCAGCCTTCTGGTGCCAAGTAAGAATCAAGTGTCGAATGACTTTAGGTGCTGACCATGATCCAAGTACCAAGAAATATTCATATGTCAAGTTATAAAGGGTGCTAAGTCATAAAGGATGCCAAGCAATATAGGAATGTAACCGGAGCTGAGTAAGCCAGTTTATTACATGTGCTAAGCATCTAGAATTAGCAAGTGCCAAGTAACATAAAATCAACATATGAGTTTGTAACTTCACAAACTCAGATGGAAACCATTTTCATGGCTGACATATGATGAATCTTGAAGGATTAAAATGATAAGATCAAATCTTTTGGATTTCTTATGGAATATACATGCAACCAATAAGAAAAATGGAGAAGGCATGCAACCAATAGCAAATGTGCAAGGAATGAGCAAGAAAATAGAGATTCAATTCAGATCATAGATTCATACCTAACCCTAAGTCTTTGAATGTCTTTATAAGGAAGATGAAATCACATTTTAAAATATAGATGGATGAAGGAGATAAAAAAATCATAAGTGGAGCCCTGAGTAAAGAGTAGTAAGACTTAGAGAAAGAGATCACCAATTAAAATATCCAGTTAATCAAGAACAAAGTAGGTGACACAAATGAATACCAAATCTCAGAGGATCAAGATCAGAAGAAAGAAGATCAAGTGCCTATATTCAACAATCAAGGATTGTAAACTATCAGGTTTATTATACCTAATAATCTCTAGCAATTGTATTAGAAAGGAAATCCTATGATGATAGGTTAGCTTAATAGCTATCTTGTAGATCCTTTAAATAGGTGATTAAATCTTTTGATAGGGTAACACTTCAAGTAAAGTGTTTTTAAATCCTTTAATCAGGTCACTATTAATACAGTGTAAAGCCTTTAATAGAGCAGGCCTTTAACAGGGCAGACCATCAAAAGTTGTCAAATAGTATTACTACAATGATTTTATGGGTATCATCCCCACCCCAGTTTTATCTTCTTATTCCTAGAGGGTTTCTGGGTTACCAAAATTTCAAGTGTTATGTGGTGATGCTTATTTGTTTTACATGATTGCTTAATGTTTACATGCATGCATGTTCATTTCAAAGATATGTTATTAAGGATTTAAAACAAATAAAAGCTAGTACTTTTGATTCACACCCCCCCTCTCAGAAGCATTCTTTCCAATAAGATAAAACAATAATTGGTATCAGAGCCACTTTCTCTCAAAAAGGAGCCTAGCAGCTTGAAGGAAAAGATCTAAAGATGGAAGTTTTCAAACTTGGAAAGATCACTGAGAACCAAGTGATAGATGTGCATCTCGCTCTACAAAAGGTAGAGGAAGCTAGAGTGGAATTGAGGAAATCTTTGAAAGGAAGAAAGGAGATAGCCATAGCTGAAAATGATACACACTACAAGGAGATTGATACCACACAAGTGTTTGCCAATGGAGACACTAAAGAGTTTGATGTAGCAATAGCAGAACTGATGGAGAAAAAAAAAGTTCAAGTAGATGAGATAAGATCTCTCAAGATGGAACATGAATCATAGGCCATAATTTTATGTGAAATCACTGAACAAAAGAAAAGAGTAGTTGAGGACAAAGTTATGATGGAAGATGACAAAAGGAATCTTGCAAATAGACTTGAAGAAAAATGTACTGAATTATCAAGGATCTCTAACATGCAGATGGATACACTAGCACAAATGATGAACCTTCATCATGAACTCAATGTGAAAGATATTGAGATCTCTACTTTGAAGATGTAGAATGAAAAACTATAGAATGAATTGAATAGAGAAAAGGAGGTAGTAGAAAATCTCAACAAATCAAGTGAAGCCATCAAGTACTTTGAACAGTTGATGAAATTTCCAAGATCAACCCATGATACATCAGGACTTGGATACAACAGTATTGAAGTTGGTGAATCATCAAAGAGTGTTGAGCAAAGAAGTGAGAAAGGTAAGGATTCTAAACCTACTTGTCATTATTGTAATAAGAAGGGACATAATGCTAATGTTTGTAGGAGTAGAAGAATCAATTAGACAAACACACCAAAAAACAAGAGTTACTGTCACAAGTGCAACATGCAAGGACATATGACACAAGACTGTAGATCTAGAGTTACAAGAACACAAAGATTTGATGGACATTGTCATAATTGTAAGAAGTATGGACATAGAGCATTTGAATGCAGATCAAAGCCTATGTGGACATCAAATCAACCAACAAAAACAAAAGGAAATGAAAGATACTATCATTGGGACTACAACACTAGGTATAGCTATCATTATTGTTAGAAATATGGACATATACCCTAGAATTGTATAAGAACACATTTAAGAGGAAATTATAGCAGGTGGCTATGCCAAACCACATGTTTTGGTTGCCTAAAAACTAGTCACATCAACAGAAACTGTCCTACAAGGTCAAAAGCACCAAAAATTGAATCAAACAAGGGCAAAGAAAAGATTTATGTGGAACACATAATAAAAAACATGAAAAAGACATGGCAGAGAAAGAATGAGTCAAGTACATCAAATGAAAGGGTCACTTCACCCACAAGGTGAAGTGATCATTTCTCATTCAACTCAATCTCAAGATAAGTCTATAGAATTGATACATATAAGGAAGTATCACACATCAACCCTAAACCACGAAAAGGAAATGCAAAATATAAATCAACATGAAACCAGATGCCAAGACAAAATTTTAAAAGGTGATGCTAAGCTATCTTTAGATGTCGAGTAAAACTCTAATACTTGCCAATTCCTAATAGCAACTGAGTTGATAGCTAATGCTGAGTTGAATAACTCCTATTGAAGCTAAGTAAAGTGGAAATGTAGTGCAAGCCAAGTAATGTTAAAAATCCTTCAAAGTCTGATTTTGTAGTTGAGCATTTAATGCGATGAAAATAGGGTATATTATCGTGATTTCAATCATTTTTCTTCATCGCGATCAAGAAGCAGAGAAAGGAAAATGAGTAGAGTGACTTCATACCAGAAAATCCAACATTCCAAGTAGATTGCAACCTCTTATAATGCATTTTTATTGATCTTGAGATATTTTCATTTGTGCCAAGCTACGAAGTTTCATATTTCTATAAAAAGGAAACCCTGGTTTACATTAATGGCTTTGAGTTCCAAAATAACCAAGGACAAAGAGTCATTTGAAGTTCAATTAGTATCTAATGAGGTAAGGCAGTTTGATTTTTGCCCTATCCCTGAAGTTGAATACAAAAATGATCCCGCTGGAGCCCTTTCTTGCATACCCCCAAACATTGTTATGGTTCAAGATGTAAGAAAATGCTATAATTGCAAGATAGGAGCCATAGGGGACATGGAAATAAGAGAAGCATTTGTGAAGTTATGTGTCAATGGAGTCTTAAAAGATGAATACAAAATTGTCCAAAGGAAGGGTTTAACCTAAGTTTTGATTTTTCCCACTGTGTTTAAAATAGAATGGATCAGACTTGTGTTAAGCAGAATTCATGATGGTAGTTTATGGTTAAAAGATGTTCCTGTCAAGATCACAAAAGGAATCATTCATAGGGTAATTAGATATCCTACTCTAGATCAATTCAAGACCTTGAGAAGTGAATTGAAGAAGGTTCTTGAAAAGAAAATAGGTGCACAGTGGAACAAAAGAGGAATGAGAATTCACACTATTCAGGACCCTCTAGTTGAGTTTTCTGTTAGAGTTATTGCACATAAGTTCTATCAATCCAGTAGACTCAATAGTGTGCCATGTGTTGCAATAGATGTAGGCTACAAACTAGTGAAAAAGGATCATACTTATGATCTTGCAAAACTGCAACTACAACAGATTAATGAAAACCTTGTTGCCATATGAAGGACAAAGGGTGCACAATGCATATTTGGAGTAATCTTGGTTTGTGTATTCTTTTATGTTCAAAATGAATTTCCCTCTTTTGGAAAAGTTACATGGAGAAGTGATAAAACTATCATATCCTAGATTAATGAATATATAGAACAAATGGGAGACAATTTTTATACCTTAATGACTAGCTATTTTGAGGATTTCAAGAAATCCATGAAGCAAAGGGTGAGAATACCAATTTCCTTAGTGGAAAAACATATTAGTGATATATTTTTCTTAGTTGATATTGACTTCACATATATCCAAGCAGTAGCTCCAAGGGTAAGATGGCTAAGGCCATTTGGTTATGAGATTAACATAGATGAAGCATCTGCAACTATAATTGCATTATTGGTAGAAGAGATAGATAAGAGTGCTCCGCACTTTAGCACTTATGATGAGGTAAGGTCAAAAATAAATATGGAATTAATGACCACCTCCACATTAAAGAAGAAAGATAAATTGATGAAGAAAATCAAAAAAAAATTTGGTGAAGGAATAGAGGTCGAAGTAGAAGAAGAAGATGATGATGACAATGATGATGATGAAGATGCACATGAGCAAGGCCAAACGGAATTAACTCAAGGCCTAGGTGAAGAAAAGGACGAGGGTGCTAAGGAAGAAGAACCCAAGGAAGCACCAATCCAGGCCAAGCCAAAGAAGAGAAAGGCAATAGAACAGCCTCCAGCTCAGCCCAAACCAAAGAAAACTAACACATCATCATCTCAAAAGCTAACAACCAGAGCTACAACAAGGGCCTCTACTCAAAAGGCTAAAGAGGAAGCTACAAAGAAGAAACCAATCAAGAAGACTCAGGAAGAACCAAGGAAAAGAAGAAAATATATAGCTCAACTTGATTCTGATTAAGAAGAAGATCAAACTAAAATGGTAAGCCATTTTTCAGTTGATACATTATGTAAAAATATTTGAAATGGAGATTTAAGTAACATAAATAAAGTTGATTTCAATAAGTTCACCAAAGAGGAACAAAATAGAATAGAAGAATTAGTTTATGGAATGATGGAACCGTTCAAGTACACTCCTCTTGAACTAGATGGACAATTGCCAGATGAACTGTCAAAAATTGTAGAAGACAGATGGCATTTTTGTTTAAGAATGGAGAAGGAACTAAGAGAATCAACCCTAGGCAGCATAATGCCTGATTTGACGAAGGAGCAAATAGAGAAAGTAGTCAAAAGACATAATACTAGGTTTACACCTAAGTACAAGGCATTTTTCATTCTCCAAAACAAAATGGAAGAAATTGTACAGAAAACAAAAAAGTCATGGAAGAACTTGTGCAAGAAGATTGAAGATTTTCTTGAAGAAGAATACAAGGAAGAAGCCAGTGCTCCACCATAAGAAAGAACAAAATAGAGAGAAGAGAAGATAGTAGTAGAGCAAGGTAGAGAGGAAAATAAAGAAGAAGAGAAGAAACAAGAAGAAGAAAAGAAACAAGAAGAAGAAAAGAAACAAGAAGAGAAGAAGGAAGAAGAAAAGAAAGAAGAAGAGAAGAAGGAAGAAGAAAAGAAAGAAACCGAGGAGGAGACAAAAAAAAAATGAAATGGCAACAGCTAACCAAGAGCAGCAACAAAATCAGAGTGTGGAAGACACACAATCGCCACCCTTAAGCGCTCCTCATGTACCCATCACACCTACAGAAACTATAATAATACAAGATGTTCCCAATATTTATGTTTAGAACATTAATCCATTAACTGTAGAGGATCTCAAAAGAATCCTTGACCAATCCACACAACAAGCAAGATTATGTACAAATCCAGTATTGGTCAGTGTGGATGAATTACAAAAACTAGTAGAAAACACAATTAGAGATAAGGTGAAACCACAAGATCCACCTTCCATCATCTCTATAGCTACTAGTGGTCAACTTCAAATTCCAACAGTTGTTTCATTAGGCATAGTTGACACAACAATACAAAAGCCGAGTGTAGAAGGAGGAACAAAACAAACACGATAGACTATTACATCTGATCCTATAACACAAATTCAAGGTGTACTTCCTAAAATTACAATAATTGATCAAGGTAGATAGTAGGAGGATAAAATAGTGGAAACCCCTAAAGAGCAGGAGGTAGTACAAACATTGATAAATTTTCCTACCTTGGGGACTCCCTCACAACAGCCACTCCAAATCTCTGCACCAGGA
This sequence comes from Cupressus sempervirens, assembly GCA_028749045.1. Taxonomy (NCBI): domain Eukaryota; kingdom Viridiplantae; phylum Streptophyta; class Pinopsida; order Cupressales; family Cupressaceae; genus Cupressus; species Cupressus sempervirens. The sequence continues at coordinate 407,217,665 of CM053786.1, forward strand.
TCTAGTTCTACAAAAGTTGCAAGGGTAGTTCACTATGGATGTAGTGCCTCTCCCATTTGACTTTTTTTAGTCATCTTGATGGATGCAACCTTGCTGATCTTTTGTTGTGATGGGATCATGATTGTGACCCTGAGTGGTCTACACCATTGAGGTGTTTGGATTTATGTTTTTGTATCAATTGCTTTGATTATGCTTTTGACTGATCTTTGAGATTATGATGTGATTCTTGGTTCCCTGAGGTTTGTCCCAGTGATTACCAAGATCGATGTGGTATTATGAGGTTGTTCCATGATTACCTTGAGATGTGTGCAAAGATTGTACTATGTTTTTTTTACCATGCTACATTGGACTAGGTTCCTGTAGCAGTCATTAGTCATGTTTATGACTATGGTTGTTTATATGTTTTAAATTCCTTTTTAATGCAGAGTAAACAATCATTATTTAATGCTTAAGTAATTTGAGTTGGATTATTTGGCTATGTGCTATGGACACTTACCTTGTTACATTTTGATTTGAGAGGTATCTATTCTTATGTGATGTTTTACATTTGAGACGACTTGAGGGTCAGATGCTATCCTTGATTTCAGTATCATAGATTTTAGACTACTATGCTATTCAGTAAATCATATTGCATGATGATGCCATTTTAAGATGATAGAGTGTTTTTATGATGATATCTGGTTATCTAGTTTTTTTGACATACCTCTGATTATCTTATGTGATGGATTTAATGCTATGGTTATTTACTTCATTCCTGCATTGTTATGCTTTATGCGAACATGAGTGATGTAAATAGATTATTTTAATCTAATTAAATAAATAGTTAAATTAGGTGATTTAACAAAATATTGTTTCGGCTATGTTATTATATGCAATTGCACTTGATCGTATTGTTTAGTGTGCAAGATTTATATCCCTGGTAGTGGCACACGGAGTTAGTGATTCAGTCATTCATATTTTACCAATGTCATCCTTATATGATCAATGTATCCTTAATTAAATGTTTAATTTAAACCTTTTAGTGATTATTAAACCGAAACTCATTTGCATTATGTGATTAGACCACTAAGCGTGTCTGTGCATTTAGAAGTTCGCATTGTTGTGAAAGTTGTTAAGGTTATTTCTGTGTTTTTAGGTTTTCAAGCTTTTTAATTGATTTATTTTAATTTCTGGTAGCTTTTCCATAGATGAATTCCTATTTATAGGAATAACTTGTTTTCCTTTGGGTTGATTCGGGGTTTAACTAGATTGGCTAGTTATTTGCCCTAATCGATTATTCACTTGAAAAATGAATAAGTATCCAAAGAGGAATTTAATTCCTCACTTCTCACTTTCAAATTGGAAAGTTGGAGAGTAAAACACAAAATCCTCTTCATGAGGATTTACTATTTTATTCGTTGTGGGAGCTATGAGCGTGGGATCGTCGCGAGGTTGGGCTCGTTGGATCCATCTTGGGGAAACCTTGGATTGTTGTGATTTTTGGCCACTTCTGCAAGTGTTTTATTTTTTGGTTCAGTTTTTCATTTTGCCCTTTTGGCTGTGAGGTAGGGTTTTCCTATTTTATTGTTTCGGCTCCGTTTTTGCTTCTATTTTTAGTAGCCGTTTGTTTGGAGGCTGAGAACTAGTGTTCCCCTCCGTTTATGTATGTTAGTTCTACCCGGTTGGGTGGGTATGAACATTTCCCTATTTGTTGGGATGAGGGTTTGGGATTTTATGCCATTATGCTAGCTATTTTTGCATACGGTGTTCGATTTCATTTTTTTTTTTTTTTTTGGGGTTTTTGAACCCAAATGCCAAATGGGTTTTAATTTTGAAATTTCTCTAAAATTTGGGGTTTTTACCTTGTTTTGCATGCTACCCTATTTTCTTGGGTTTTTTTGGCACAATGTGAGTCATGGACTTGGACAATCCATTTGGATATCAGTCAAACCACTTTTGCACTTTTATGTTGCATTGCGATGCATGTCACACCCATACTCTCAACTTTGTGTTCGATTGAGTGATTTGTTACTTGTTGTTATGGTTTTTGTTGGACCTTTCTTTTGTTTCGTGAATGCTTGGATTTGTGTAGAATCCACACTCTCAGATTGAGGCCGGTTGAGTGAGTTCATGATGTTTGATCTTGTTGCATCATTGGGATTCATGTAGAATCCATACTCTCAGATTGAGGCCGATTGAGTGATTTATGATGTATGGTTTTATTGGCTTTGGGATTCATGTAGAATCCATCCTCTTGAGTTGCTTTCGGTCGGGTGTTCTTTTTTCCTTGTGTTCTCATTCCTATCTTTTTGTTATGATCTTTGTGATGGTGGTCCGCCACACACAAGTACATGCACGTACATTTGTTGGGTGACTTGTGAGGCCCGATCTTCCATGGATTTTTTGGAAGTTATGATCATTGGGGTTGGGATAGGAGTATACATGCCCATGGGCACTTGTCATAGGATGAGCATGGGTAGGGTAGGGTAGCATCTGGAGGGGGCTTCTATCTCGCAGCTCGATGTTCATGGCACCAGATGTTGATGAAGGATAAGAAGTTTTAAGCAAGTGATAACTAAATGTAGTTCAATGTGTGATTGTTAATAAAACTTAAGATAAGTAAATTGTGTGAGCACCCGATTAAGTTTGAGGACACAATGTGTGAGCACCCATTTAAATTTGAGGACACACGATCCAAGCTTGGGCTTTTTGATGCCAAGCAACTCTCCATGATGTCAACCCCTACTTAGTAGCCTTTTGAGTGTCTGACCAGGACCTGTACTCCTTGCATTGTCTTAGGTTTTTGGTTGCAGCCATCATACTGTCTGGTGTGAGTGTTAGCCATGGATGTTCTTTTGTGTATTTTTGGTTGGATCATTATCTCCATCAGTATAGCGAGTGTGGACCTACGAGTGCCACGTAGTTGGGAGGCATAGCCACCTTCACCACTACTAGGGACCGGTGTACAAAGATGGTCTTTTGTCCTAGTGCGACCATTGCTGGATATCTCACTTGGTACTTTGGGTTTTAGAGTATGATTTCTTGTGATTTATGCTTTTCATTGGGATGCTTGTATATCATGTTTAGATGATGTTAGTTTACTTGACACATTCTCTTAGCATGATGTTTAGCATATGATTAGATGATGTTATTTGATTTGGTAGTATATATGTTGCTTATTATTTTTTAGCATGTGATAGGTGATGTTATCTACTGTAGGGTTATCTTTTCTTTTCTAGTAGTATGTTAGATTTCCTTATGCTTATATTGTTGCATGTTTTAGTAGTGATGTCCCTATTATGACAGTACCAACAATCTGGTCAGTGGCTTGGGATGTTATGCGCAGGGGATGGCTAGGGCCCATGATGGTCCTATGATGCCATTAATAGTTGGGAGGACCTGCGTACTTAGTTTGGTTGTTCAGTTCATTGCGATGTTTAGTCCAGCGTGTTCTTTTCTGCTGTAGTTTAGATGGATAGATTTTCTTCATTTTTTTTTGTTCTTGCACTCGAGTGTTCACTCCTCGATCTATGTGGATCTAATACTCCATAGTGTGGAGGTTCTTTTGTCTGTTCTTTGCTTTTCTAAGTTTTGGAAGTGTCTTTTTTTTCTATAGGCAATATTTGTTCAGCATGGTGTGACACTTTAAAAAGTATCACATGCCCATGCAAACTATTTTGTACGACACTGTAAAGTATCGCATGCCTTCTTGAGAAATGTTGTATGACACTAGAAGAGTGTCACATGCCTTCTTGAGAAATGTCATAGATGCTGAAAAGTTGCGCATGCCTTCTTGAGAAATGTCGTACGACACTGGAAGAGTGTCGCACGCCTTAAGGAGAAGTGTCACCCTCCCTTAGTAGAAAGTGTCGCACAGTTTTTGTGAAAAACCTACACGTGCCATCAGTGAGCACTTTTCTTCGTGATCTAAACCTTTTGAGAGTTGATTTGGATACCCTTTTGGGTGTTCTTCGACCCTATGTTGTTACTTTTTGCATTCTATTGGTTTCTCTTGAATGCAATTTTTGTGTTTCTGTTTTAGTCTCTTGGGGTTTAAAATATATCATTTAAGTATAAGTTAACGTATATTTTAATATGTGTGATGAATCTTTTGAGATAGGTTTTAGACCTCTTAGAGATAAGTTATGGATTCTAGGAAATTTTAGGGCTTCACAAATCTAGACTTAGCCAATTTTCAGGGCTTCAAGATTTCATGCTTAGCCAAATTTCAAGTTTCTGCATTTTACCCTAGCTTGGTGTTTTGTTGATGAGTGGTTGTTTCTTGTGCCCTCATCATGTGCATTTTTGTTGTTGGCTCTTTTTGGGTGTGTCTTTTTGGTAGTGGTGTTTAGAGATTCGTTAGTTTCTGGGATTGTTTTTAAGTATTTTGTTGCAATCTTTGTGATCCCTGTATGATGTTGTCATGTGCATTCATACTTGTAAAAAAAATTTTCTTGGCTTGTATTTCATCCTTGTTTCCAAGGATCTCTAGGCGGGGCATTACATCTGGTATCAGAGCCCATGTTCAAACATTGGGATCTTTGTGTTATGTTGCCCTTGTAGTTGTTGCTGCGTTGGTTGAGTGTGAGTGTCTTGGTGAGAACTTGTGATCTTTGTTGCTCTAGTATCTACTCAAGATGGACTTGCTTGTCCAATAGATGCAACTAGATTGATGTGCCTTGTTTGGTTAGTTTCTTGTGTGACCCTTTTTGGATGGAACCACTGATTGGTGTCCATGTGTTGGCTTTGAGAGCCTCTTTGTTTCTCCTTGTGGAGTTAGGTGCATTGTTCCTTGCTTTCTCCTTGTTGTAAGTAAATGAATGAATCTTATTGTGATTCTTTATTTTGTTATTATAATAATAAAATGGTTCCTTTCATTGAAAATGAGTGGTTATTGTGTATCATTGCAAAGTAATAGTTTTGCATTATATCCTTGGGTTAATGACTTAAGTCCCCAATCTGATTACTTCTTAACCTTATGTAAATTTGTATTAAATTGATGAATATGTAAATGTTTCATTGCATGGAAAATAATTAAGGAAATTATTGTTGTCTGCATATGCATGAAATTACTGATGGTGTACTATTTGATGTGTGTGAGTGTGTTCTTTAATGATGCTAGGATGATGTATTTCGTAGCATTGTGTGGTGATTTATCCCTCTTGTGTGACTGTACTCAGTCATCACTTGTAATGTGATTGGTTTGATGCCTTATTTTATTTGGCTGGAGGTACTTTCCTCATGTTGTTGGGTTAGCATTGGTTTTCAGTATTTTCCTCTCTTGGAGTAGTCATCAAATTTTATCTATCGCTCTCTTTGTGATAGTTGTCACATTTGATTTATTGTTGAAGTGAGCTCTTTTTGGTACTTACTGTTGGAATTGGTAATTCCCCCGTTTGGGCTCTTTGATTTTGTTTCATGATAACTATTCTAGATGTGTTTTACTGTTGCCCAGTTGTATGTTGTGACTTTACCATGTGCATCTCGAACCTCTGGTAGTATGTACGAGGGATAATATCATGGAGAACATGCTAGTGTGTCTTTGATAGATTTAAATTTGTTAATGTTATTGGATGGTTTAAATGGTGATTAAACTTAATGTTAATTCTTGAAAGGTATGTACTTGTTTTATGGTGACTCTTGGACCCTTGCTTGAAATCTTTCAGTTCATTATGCATTAGTGCTTATGTTATTCTTAATTAATGAAATTATGAAATAAGAGTAATGATGGTTTCAATGTGTGTACTACCTTTCATTCCATGTCTTATGTTGTTTTGGGCATGTGTGCTCTTGTGTGGTTTTGGATGTTTTGTTTGTCGCTTGTCTTGGTGGCCAAGACTATTGTTTTTGCCTTTGTGGTTTTGTTTTGTGTGGTGACTCTATCATAGGTCTTAGATCTTTCTTAGCTTCTTCATGTTTTTTTCCTTGTCGATATCTTTTTGATGCTTCTCAAATGGATTCAATCCGAGTTCGAATGTGAAGCTATGGTTTCTAGAGTTGTCGATCGATGTTTCGAGTACCTTTTTGAGTAGAGGCCAATTCAATCATGACATATCATATTTATGGCCATTGGAGAAGTTTAACTCTTGATATTATTCATAATGGAAGAGTTATCTTGTCTTCATAATCTACTAAGTACCTATTGGGGTTTGTGCTTGGGTTCTGTGTTTCCTATTGCACTAAACCACCCTTGTGAGGTGTAGTGTGGTTTGTGAGCATTCCTTGCTTAAGGTTGATGTTGCCTTGTCTTTTGGGAGTGACTCAATTTTGATGAGTCTAGATTCTCCTTCTTAGAAGTTGTCTTGGGTGCACCTTTGTATCCTTTTCTCTCTTGTGAGAGTAGGCTAGTGTGGTTATGCCACTAGCTCAGTTAGTGCTTTCTGGTGAGTATATTGATGGTTGGTGAAATTGTGAGTTTCCTAACGCATCATGGACTGGTTAGTGTAGAGGTTGAGAGAGAGACTCCCTCTCAGTCCTAATACTCTGTAGTATCCTTCTCCCTAAGCTTATATCTTTAGGTGGATTGTCTCAGTCAAGTTTTCTCATTAACCGTTGACTTGAGGCTAGAGATTGAGTTTAGTGGTAGATTGGGTGTAGTTTTCCTAGCATGGTGCTAGAGGGACATGGTATCATTGGATACATGTTACCATCTCATGAGTTGGTATGCAGACATTTCATGATTGTGTCCACTGACAAAAGTCTGTGCAACCTTGTGGAAAGGTGATATCTTGTCTGGTTGGGTTGTGTTACCCTAGTTTCCAGTGGTAGTTGAGCTTTTGTGTCATGGTGAGGTGTCATGCTCCTACGCTTGGTGGTGAGTAGTCCTTTGGAGTGTGTCCTTTTGTTGGTAAACTTTCATCCTCTTTGTTCTAAGGGTGAGTTTACGTGGATTCTAGAATGATCATGTGTGACATGATAGTATTCTTGGGAATTTGGGATGGTTATTCCCCATGATTCCAACTCTTTTTGGAAGTGTTTCTTGTTTTGACCTTGTTTGTGGTCTTGTAGTTGGTGCATGTTGTAGTTGGGCACCTGTTGATGAGGTAGAGAGGGTTTTTCCTTACCTTGTATTGTTGACTCTATGGCTAGTTGGGTTCTTCCTAGCGCATAGAAGGTTCCTTGTTGGAGGACCTTGTGTCTGTGTGACACCCATTCTCTCATGGTTAACCTATTTGGGGGTTAATGTGATGGTTTGAGAGTGTTGGAGTGAATTGGTTTGACTTGTGGAGAGTTTTTGAGTCATTCCTATTGCTCACTTTTGATTCTGGGTCTTGTGTGTTCTGGGTTCTATTCTTGGATTGTAGGCTTCCAGGAGTAAGCCTAGTCTTTGGGGGGGATGATGTAGTGCCTCTCCCATTTGAATTTTGTTAGTCATCCTGATGGATGCAACCTTGCTGATCTTTTGTTGTGATGGGATCATGATTGTGACCCTAAGTAGTCTACACTATTGAGGTGTTTGGATTTATGTTTTTGTATCAGTTGCTTTGATTACACTTTTAACTGATCTTTGAGATTATGATGTGATTCTTGGTTCACTGAGGTTTTTCTCAGTGATTACCAAGATCGATGTGGTGTCATGAGGTTTTTTCGTGATTACCTTGAGATGTGTACAGAGATTGCACTATGTTCTTTTTACCATGCTACACTGGACTACGTTCTTGTAGCAGTGGTTAGTCATGTTTATGACTATGGTTGTTTATATGTTTTAAATGCCTTTTTAATGCAGAGTAAACAATCATTATTTAATGCTTAAGTAATTTGAGTTGGATTCTTTGGTTATGTGTTGTGGACATTTACCTTGTTACATTTTGATTTGAGAGGTATTTGTTCTTATGTGGTGTTTTACATTTGAGACGACCTGAGGGTCAGATGCTATCTTTGGTTTCAGTATCATAGATTTTAGACTACTATGTTGTTCAGTAAATCATATTGCATGATGATGCCATTTTGAGATGAGAGTGTATTTTTATGATGATATCTGGTTATCTGGTTTTTTGGACATACCTCTGATTATGGTATGTGATGGATTTAATGCTATGGTTATTTACTTCATTCTTGCGTTTTTATGCTTTATGCGAACATGAGTGATGTAAATAGATTATTTTAATCTAATTAAATAAATGGTTAAATTAGGTGATTTAATGCATTATTGCTTTGGCTATGTTATTATATGCAATTGCACTTGATCGTGTTGTTTAGTGTGTAGGATTTATATCCCTGGCAGTGGCACATGGAGTTAGTGATTCAGTCATTCATATTTTACCAATTTCATACTTATATGGTCGATGTATCCTTAATTAAAATTTTAATTTAAACCTTTTGGTGATTATTAAATCGGAACTCATTTGCATTATGTGATTAGACCAGTAAGCATGTCTATGCATTTAAAGGTTCGCATTGTCACAAAAGTTGTTAAGGTGATTTCTATGTTTTTAGGTTTTCGTGCTTTTTAATTAATTTATTTTAATTTTTGGCAGCTTCGCCATAGATAAATTCTTATTTATAGGAATAACCTATTTTCATTTGGGTCGATTCGGGGTTTAACTAGATTGGCTAGTTATTTTCCCTAATCGATTATTCAATTGAAAAGTGAATAAGTATCCAAAGAGAAATTTAATTCCTCACTTCTCACTTTCAAATTGGAAAGTTGGAGAGTAAAACCCAAAATCCTCTTCATGAGGATTTACTATTTTGTTCATTGTGGGAGCTACAGGCATGGGATCGTCGCGAGGTCGGGCTCGTTAAATCCGGCTAAGGGAACCTTGGATTGCTGCAATTTTCAGCCAGTTCGCGGGCGTTTTATTTTTTGGTTCAATTTTTTATTTTGCCCTTTTGGCTGTGAGGTAGGGCTTTCCCATTTTATTGTTTCAGCTCTATTTCTACTTCTATTTTTTGTAGCCGTTTGTTTGGAGGCTGAGAACTAGTGTTCCCCTCCGTTTCTGTATGTTAGTTCTACCCGGTTGGGCAGGTATGAACTTTTCCCTATGTTTTGGGATGAGGGTTTGGGATTTTATGCCATTATGCTGGCCGTTTTTGTATACGGTGTCCAATTTCATTTATTTTTTGATTTTTGGGGTTTTTTAACCCAAAGGCCAAATGGGTTTTAATTTAAGAATTTTTCTAAAATTTGGAGTTTTTACCTCATTTTGCATGTTGCCTTGTTTTCTCAAGTTTTTTTGGCACAATGTGGGTCGTGGACTTGGATTATCCATTTGGATATCAGTCATACCACTTCTGCACTTTTATGTTGCATTGGGATGCATGTCGCACCCGTACTCTTGACTTTGTGTTTGGTTGAGTGATTTGTTACCTATTGTTATGGTTTCTTTTGGACCTTGCTTTTGTTTCATGAATGCTTAGATTTGTGTAGAATCCATACTCTCAGATTGAGTTTGGTTGAGTGAGTTCATGATGTTTGGTCTTGTTGCATCATTGGGATTCATGTAGAATCCATACTCTCAGATTAAGGCCGGTTGAGTGATTTTATGATGTATGGTTTTATTGGCTTTGGGATTCATGTAGAATCCATCCTCTTGAGTTGCTTTTGGTTGGATGTTTTCTTTTCCTTATGTTCTCATTCCTGTCCTTGTGTTATGATCTTTGTGATGGTGGTGTGCCACATGCGAGTACGTGTGCGTACATTTGTTGGGTGACTTGTGAGACCCAATCTTCCATGGATTTGTTGGAAGTTATGATCATTGGGGTTGGGATGGGAGTATGCATGCCCATGAGCACTTGTTGTAGGATGAGCATGGGTAGGGTAGGGTAGCATCTAGAGGGGGCTTCTATCTCGTAGCTTGATGTTCATGGCGCTAGAGGTTGATGAAGGATAAGAAGTTTTAAGCAAGTGATAACTAAATAAAATGTGTGATTCTTAATAAAACTTAAGATAAGTAAATTGTGTGAGCACCCGATTAAGTTCGAGGACACAATGTGTGAGCACCCATTTAAGTTTGAGGACACATGATCCAAGCTTAGGCTTTTTGATGCCAAGCAACTCTCCATGATGTCAGCCCCTACTTAGTAGCCTTTTGAGTGTCTGACTAGGACCTGTACTCCTTGCATTGTCTTAGGTTCTTGGTTGCAACCATCATACTTTCTGGCATGAGTGTTAGCCATGGATGTTCTTTTGTGTATTTTTGGTTGGATCATTATCTCCATTAGCACAATGGGTGTGGACCTATGGGTGCCACATGGTTGGGAGGCATAGCCACCTTCACCACTGCAAGGGACCAGTGTATAGAGACGGTCTTTTGTCCTAGTGTGACCATTGCTAGATATATCACTTGGTACTTCGGGTTCCAGAGTATGCTTTCTTGTGATTTATGCTTTTCATTAGGATGCTTGTATATCATGTTTAGATGATGTTAGTTTACTTGACGCATTCCCTTAGCATGATGTTTAGCATATGATTAGATGATGTTATTTGATTTAGTAGTATATCTATTGCTTATTGTTGTTTAGCATGTGATAGATGATGTTATCTACTGTAGGATTATGTTTTCTTTTCTACTAGCATGATAGATTTCCTTATGCTTATATTGTTGCATGTTTTAGTAGTGACATCCCTATTATGACAGTAGCGACGATCTGGTCGGTGGCTTGGGATGTTATGTGTGGGGGATGGCTAGGGCCCATGATGGTCCTATGACATCATTGATGGTTGGGAGGAACCACGTACTATTTGGTTGTTCAGTTCATTGCGATGTTTAGTCCAGTGTCTTCTTTGTTGCTATAGTTTAGATGGATAGATTTTCTTCATTCTGTGTTGTTCTTGCACTCGAGTGTTCACTCCTCAATCTATGTGGATCTGGTACCCAAGTGTGGAGGTTCTTTGGTCTGTTATTTGCCTTTTTGAGTTCTGGAAATGTCTTTGTTTTCTATGGGCAACATTTGTTCAGCATGGTGCAACACTTTAAAAAGTATTGCTCGCCCATGCAAACTATGTCGTACGACACTGTAAAGTATTGCATGCCTTCTTGAGAAATGTCGTATGACACTGGAAGAGTGTCGCACGCCTTCTTGAGAAATGTCATACGATGTTGAAAAGTGTTGCATGCCTTCTTGAGAAATGTTATACGACACTGGAAGAGTGTCGCATGCTTTAAGGAGAAGTGTCACCCTCCCTTAGTAGAAAGTGTCACATGATTTTTGTGAAAAACCTGTGCGTGCCATTAGCAGGCACTTTTCTTCATGATCCAAACCTTTTGAGAGTTGATTTTTATACCCTTTTGGGCATTCTTCGACCCTATGTTGTTTCTTTTTGCATTCTGTTGGTTTCTCTTGAATGCAATTTTTGTGTTTCTGTTTTAGTCTCTTGGGGTTTAAAATATATCATTTAAGTATTAGTTGACCTATATTTTAATATATGTGACGAATCTTTTGAGATAGGTTTCAGACCTCTCAGCGATAAGTTATGGATTCTAGGAAATTTTAGGGCTTCAAAAATCCAGACTTAGCCAATTTTCAGGGCTTCAGGATTTCAGGCTTAGGCAAATTTCAAGTTTCTGCATTTTACCCCAACTTGGTGTTTTGCTGATGAGTGGTTGTTTCTTATGCCCTCATCATGTGCATTGTCGTTGTTGGCTTTGTTTGGGTGTGTCTTTTTGGTAGTGGCATTTGGAGATTCGTTGGTTATCGAGATTGTGGTTAAGTCTTTTGTTGCGATCTTTGTGATCCCTGTATGATGTTGTCATGTGCATTCATACTTGTAAAAAATAAAATCTTGACTTGTATTTCATCCTTTTTTCCAAGGATCTCTGGGTGGGGCATTACAATGGAGACCCAAAAATAGATGAGGAAATAGTCATACCGACTTATGACTCAAAAACAATAAGCATTGATCAAATAAATGAAGTACAGAAAGCCTTAAATAAAATAAAAGGGCAAGAGATACTCAGAAAAGAGTATAAACAAAAACATACACTGCATGAGATTAAAGACATCTCTATGGATGCCTTCAACATTTAGTCACCAGATGAATCCAAGCATATAATAGAACAATTGATAGACATTGTAGACCAGGTGACAAATGCAGACCATGAAACAAATGCAAAATTTATGGAATGGTTAGAAACAAAATTTCAAGGAAAACTTAATCAAAAAATATCTAGTGAAATAGAACTTTCACAAATTGAATTGGCAAAGGTCATAGAAAAAGTAAAGAAGGTACTTGAGAATATATTCTCATTGTACAAAAAGTTGTGTGATTTTTCATACTTCACACAAGAGACCAGCCAAAAGATAATGAGCCTGGAAAGAAATTTGAATATTTCTAGAATGCAACTACCAAAAGATCCAGCTCAAAGTGAGAAGCATTTTGCTCAAAAACTTCAGACTCAGAAAGAGATAGTTCTAGTAACATTAGAAGAAGCCACCATCAAGGAAAAATTATTATAGCTTCAATCCTCTATTACCCTACATTTCGAGATTCTACATAAAGAACAAGTCTATTTTGAAATTGTTCTCAAGAAAGATCCTAATCTTTCTACCTTAGAAGGACTTATTCAACTTGTTGTTGAGACTGTCATTCAGCATAAATCATTGGAGATTGCTTTGCAGAATTGGGATGCATCTCTCAGGATGATTATGGACGTAAATAGCACATTTTTGGCAAAATATGGTCTTAACTCTTAAAACCCTTTGACATAAGTGTCAAAAAAGGGGGAGATAAGATAAAGAGATGACAGATAAGATGAGGGAGATGATACAGAATCAAATGATAGAATAGATAATGGCACAATCAACTCAGGGGGAGTTACAATCATTTTAAGGTACATATATTGTAAATTACAAAATTTTGATAATAAAACCTCTATATATACATCAAGTAGATTAGTAGATGCACTCATAAACTCAGTTAAGTGTTTTTGTCACTCATGTCAAAGGGGGAGATTGTTAGCCTCAAAATGGTTTTTGACACTTGAGTGCCAGCACACTTAATCACTTTCTACATTGAAGCTGATATCACTATCTATGCTAAGCCACAATATGCGCCGAGTAAGAAAAACCAATAGGTGCCAAGTGATCTTTAGGTTCCGAGTAAGAATCAAGTGATGAATGACTTTAGGTGTCGACCATGATCCAAGTACTAAGCAATATTCATATGCCGAGTTATAAAGGGTGCCGAGTCATAAAGGATGTCGAGCAATATAGGAATGTAATAGGAGCTGAGTAAGCTAGTTTATTACATGTGCCAAGCATTTGGAATCAACAAGTGCTGAGTAACACAGATTCAACATATGAGTTTGTAACTTCACAAACTTAGATGGAAACCATTTTCATGGCCGACATATGATGAATCTCGAAGGATTAAAATGATAAGATCAAATATTTTTTATTTCCTATGCAATCTACATGCAACCAATAAGAAAAATGGAGAAGGCATGCAACCAATAGCAAATGTGCAAGGAATGAGCAAGAAAATAGAGATTCAATTCAGATCATAGATTCATACCTAACCCTAACTCTTTGAATGTCTTTATAAGGAAGACAAAATCACATTTTAAAATATAGATGGATGAAGGAGATAAAAAAATCATAAGTGGAGCCCTGAGTAAAGAGTAGTAAGACTTAGAGAAAGAGATCAGCAATTAAAATATCTAGTTAATAAAGAACAAAGTAGGTGACACAAACGAATACCAGATTTTAGAGGATCAAGATCAGAAGAAAGCAGATCAAGTTCCTATATTCAGCAATCATGGATTGTAAACTATCAGGTTAATTATACCTAATACTCTCTAGCACTTGTATTAGAAAATAAGTCCTATGATAATAGGTTAGCTTAACATCTATTTTGTAGATCCTTTAAATAGGTGATTAAATCCTTTGACAGGGTAATACTTCATGTAAAGTGTTTTCAAATCCTTTAATCAGGTCACTATTGATATAGTGTAAAGCCTTTAACAGGGCAGACCATCAGAAGTGGTCAAATATTATTACTGCAGTGATTTTGTGGGTATCATCCCCACCCTAGTTTTACCTTCTTATTCCTAGAGGGTTTCTGGGTTACCAAAATCTCAAGTGTTATGTGGTGATGCTTATTTGTTTTACATGATTGCTTAATGTTTACATGCATGCATGTTCATTTCACCCCCCCTCATCTCAGAATCATTCTTTCCAATAAGATATTCCAACACTTTCAATCTTTCATTTCTTTGGTAGTCTTGATTATATTATCTTCTACTATGCTTTCTTGTTTCTTGATCTTGATCACCCATATTAGGAGTGTAGAAGGTTTTAGTATATGTCAGTTGAAAAGGTGTTCTAAACAAGAATTCAACTATTTTGTTCAAAGATGTAGGTGTTCTATCAATTTCACAATGTTCTTGATATAATGGATTCCTAGTTTGCTAAAATTTTATGGAAAACATTCTTCAAGGATTAGGTGAACCAACAGGTAAAAGAGATCATGAGGATCCTTCACTAGATTTCGATTATGTGTCAATTTGGGAGCAACCTCTATCATGATTTTTACATCTAGCTCTACCACATCATGATCAATAAAGAGAAAGAAATTTTTCACTCCTTATGGTAATAGTCATAGACAATGATTTAAAACAAAATTTAATCAAGGATCACACTATAAAATTGTCTCAAAGTGAGTAATCATGATGCATATCTAGGTACAAATAGTCTAAGAAATGGCTAGAATAGCCAAGATTTGTGACTATCATGATGCAAGGTATAATGAACACAAGAGAACATAATAGAACAACCAAGTAAGGAGATTAGTTTGTGTGTAAATCACAAGAGATAAACCAACCAAGAAATTAGAGTTTGATGCTGTTGTAGATAGAGAAATGACTAATTTTTTTAGAGACACATCAGACTTGGATCAAGTTTAACAAGGGAGATCAAAATAACTAATTTTTTTTGGAAAAAATTGGACAAACTCATGTGAGGAAATGGCTTCCAAGCAAGGAAATATAGACAACCACGTGAGAAAAAAATCTAGTAGAGAAATTTTGATTATTTTAGGATAAAAGCTTGAGCAAATATTGACACAGTCATACAAGGAAATACAATGAACCAGATAAGAATTCAAAACAACAATTTTGAACTTGTTTTCTTGCACAAGAATTTGGATAAAGCCACATGAGGAAAGGAAAAATTGAGAACAAAGGAATATTTTGACTCAAAATTTAGTGATTTTGAAATTTTAATTCAAGGATTCACAACCTATTGTGTGAGGAACTACAGAGAACCTTGTAAGGAAATGGAAATGGATAGTTTTTTGATGCAAAATTTTGTACAACTGCAAGTGAGAAAAGAACACAAATGATAGGTTTGAACTATACTTGAAGAGATTTCCAATGATTTTGGTAGTTTTTTGATAGAGGAATAACAATGTTTGTAAATATTAGGTAGATATGGACATCTTTTTAAGAATTTGTACATCATTTTGGTTTGTAAGTAAATAGTTATTTTTTAGTCAAGAGATGCAAATAGTAGTTCCAAATAATCTGATCAAGGATAAAGAAACTCAGAAGGATAGGGGAGTCTTGACCTTTTGTTGTTTAGATGATTTGGATAGTTTATAGACTCCAAAAAGACACCTTTTATCCCTATAACCAAAAATGCTAAAGGAAACAAAACCTCTGTCTCACTACTTATGTGCATACATTCACCTCACACAATCATGTCACCCCACTAGAGGGGACCCATATTTTTGGTGTATTCCAAGGAATCAATAACATATAAACTTAATGAGCACCCATATGGTATGGGTCAAGGGTGTATACCATCGTTCATTGTCTAGGTACATGCCTATGGTGAGTATCTACAAGAGAGATCCTCCCCCCTCCTTGCAAATAGATTATGCCCCCTTTTGGAGGTGAACCGAGTAGAAACTAGCTAAAAGTTTTTACTTGACTTCCATTCACATTAATCCCTGGTCTCTTCATGAATAAAATTGAGGCTAGTAGCCCACTCTAGCATCTATAAGTGTACATACTTGAATTACAAGCCTTGGGGCAATGCCACCCATTACAACAAATAGAATCTCTTCTTATTAGAATGAGGAAGAGGAAATTAACATGGCTTTTGAGTCTTTTTCTCTAAAAATATTCTTTATTATAGTGAGTTGGAATCACCAGAAAAATGTGTGTGCTCACTTAGATCATTCATGGAGGTTGGATCACTCTAGCAAGCCATCTAAAGGTTGACTCAGATTATAGAGCTTAGATTCAAGGGTCAAAGTTTAAGATTTTCCTAGAGGTAAAAGAGCGTACTCTTCTACCTCATAAACTTACTCAAACACATAAAAAATGTTCACCATTGAGTTAGTTAATCAATCCCAATGTGTCTTTTTCCAAGATTTTGATTTTCCTAAGGAAGTCAACATCTCTTCATAAAAATAATTGTATGGGAGAACCACTAACTTTTTTTACTCCCTCAGGTACTATCTTCCAATGGAATTTAGGTTTTTGATTTACTCTTGGGCATCACTTCCAAGTAGTAAAGAGCATACTCCCTTATTCCTTTGTCTAGAGCCCTACAAAGTTCACAAGTCCTATTAAACTACATGTGTAAGAAAGCATTAAATAGACACAATGTTTGAGTGGACTTGAATACATTCTTTGACATGTGAATCTTTGACCAAATGTCTTGTAATCAAATCATTAGTATTTTTTGTATGTTCATGATAAGTTATCTTTGACAAACAATTTGCATAACACTATTAGGTTGTTTCAAAAATCAGAAATAAAAAATGAATGCTTTAGAAAACAAGTGTCAGATCAATCAAATTATGAAAAACAAAATTTAAAAATTACAATTTACTTTTACTAGTGTTGAGGTTCACACAAGTGTTTCCACAATCCCAAGAGAGAATATGTTGTGTACCACATGAGAAACCACATGTGGGAAAGTAAAAACCTATAGGCAAGGATTATATTTGTTCATGTAGGGATTCATCTTATCACATGATAATTTTCTAAATCATATGGACAAAATGTCAAAATAATAGAAAATCAAAAAATGATCAATAGTTGAGGCTAGAAAATTAATTCTTCCATCCCATAGTGGGCCTATAAATTAAACACACACTTCAACATGATCTAATTGTGGGCCTCTATATTAACCACACAATTCAACACAATCTTAACATGTTAGAAACATCTTGAAATGAACATAGGATTTTCCATTTGACATGATCCAACAAATTGATCTATTGCATTTTATCTAGATGATTTTTCTATGGACTCTTAGAATTGAAAGATTAGCAAATGGACCACTAGTATGAAGGGTTTAATCTAGATTGAATTCAAGATTAAACTAAATGATGAGCATATTAATCTAAGAAAAAAATTTAAATTAATTGAAATGGATGCATTGTAATCCATATGAGAAAGGAATGTGAAAGAAATAAAGTTGTGAACGCAAATGCTTGACTAAACAAATTGGCATTAATTTGATACTGTTCATATGCATCCTCCAAAATGAGAGGTTGAAGGTTTCTTATATAGAATCCAAGAATTTGATTAACAATCAAAATCAAACTAAATAAATGGTTGAGATTGAAGATGAGATTCAATTGGGATAGAAAATTTTTTTATGGAAAGGAAGTTAACTAATTTCTTTTGAGTGTAATAAGGAGTTAACTACACTAATGCCTTTCCTAATTTCAGTCCATTCAATGTTTCTAATTCTAAACTGAAGAGAGAATATTGGAGAAGATATTTGATTTAAAAAGGTTCAATATGACCTCATTATTGAATAATCTAATTAATTGAATAATTAAATTCAATATTTAGAATGATGTTGTATTAATTAAATCAAATATTAAGTCCTCATGTGTATTAGCTTAAGGGTGTATTTAATTTAATGAAAGTACTAGGACTTATAATTAAATTAATTCAAATAATAGGTTTAATTTCACTAATTCAAGTCAATACTTAGGAATTAAATAAAGTATGTGATTAAAAAAAATTAGGAATTTCCTACATTTGACACTTAGGTCAAGTAGATATTATCAAAATTATAATCACCTAATACAATAGGACTTTAGGTAAGATTGATAGATCAAAATTGGTTCATCATACCAATGTGCCAATTTAGGGGTATTACAGATATTAGATGGTCCAATCCCATGCACGGTTTGTTGATCCCAAGGGGTTTCATGATATGTTTAAGAATAGAAAAAAGGCTAGATGTTATGAGCACTTTCTTTATTTCTGCAAAGAAACAATTAGAAATGAATTCTCATTTCCATAGCAAGATATTAGGAAAGAAAAATGGAAGGTGTATAGAAGGATTCTTGAATTTATTAATGCTTTAGGCCCAAAATATGATCCCCTAGATGATCTAAAATATTCGGGTAGTAAAATTAACATGCTTATGAATAATTTTTATAGGTTTATGAAATCCATAAATGAGAAAAAGAAATTTTGGCTCAAGCATATCTAGAATAGGCTATTGAAATAGAAAAGACATTGGATAGCAAAGCCATCACAAGCCCAAGGGAATACACTTTATAGAAAAAGGTTGGATATGTGGCGGAAATAAGTGTATAACTTGTGCCCCTCTACAAAAGACAACTCTTAGAAAGCCCCCTACAAGAACTACTACAAAAAGGCAGAAGTTAGAATAGGGGTCCTCATCCAAGGTTGAGGAATATTCTCATACACAAACCCCTATCTGCATAGATGATGAAGAATTTTTGAGGAAGCATATAAGGAAGATAGGGGGATAAGAGGATGTTGTGATCACCACAATAGAGGTAGAAGAAGGAGCACTTACAGATGCTCCCATGCCATTATTAGTCGTAACTATATAGGACTTCAAAGGAAAGGAAAGTGATCCTATGATGGAGAAAGCATCGAAGAACTTTTTGTATTATGAAATTTTTATTAATTCTAGAGCTTTCATTTAGTTTCTTTGGAGAAATAATATGGACAATTTTTAGGCAAGAAGCAAAAAGATCAAAGAAGGGCAACCTAATAGGAAGGACTCTAACTTTAAAGAAAAGGTCAAATCTAGGATCATGGAGGAATTTGGAAAAATAACCCCTATGGGGGAATGCAATTACTAAAAGATTCAGGAATCATGATATTTCCTAAATGGGACATTGCTAATGCAACAGTCTTTGATGTAGTTACAAAGGAAAAAGAGACTTAGTTTAGAACTAAGGATGAGGTTTTACAAGCCCATAAAGGGGTCAAGTCTAGTGATGACCAAAAAGCCTTGGTCATGTGGTCCATCTAGAAGAAAGATAAGACTAGAATTCAAGAAGTCTCAGATTCTGAGCACACAAGCATTCTCATGGTATATAGGGTTGAGGAGATTGAAAGTGAAAATGTGGCCTTGATGAATAAAGAAATGGAATATTTTGGGGTAGTGGTTGCTTCAAAGGATAAAAATCAATTCTTGGAATTAAATGATAAATTTGAAACAGTACTATAGGCTTATGATGAAAGGGATAGATAGATATAGCAATTGGAAAATAAAATTGGACAATTTGAAAAGCAATTTGGAAAAAGAAAAGAAAGGTAGTTAAGCCAACTTAGAATTTTTTCTCCTTCTCCCCCTATTCCACCTTTTAACATAGTGCCAATTTTGGAAATTCCTAGCACACCTCAAAAACCATATTTTTATATAGTTGAGGAGCTTGAAGAAGAAATAGAAAAGATATGGTCACTATATAAGGAATTGAGAATCCAATAGGAAGATGGAAATAGGAATACCATTATGTACCTAGTGGATAGGGTAGGTTGCATCCTTTTTTACTTAGATTTGTCAAGACTAGTGGAAATATGGAATGAGTTGAACAATAATGAAGTCACCTTGACACCAATTTTGAGTAAGTGGATCAATAGGGATAATGCCATTGCAACCTTATGTTTCTCTCTTATTGATCATTTTGATGATGAAATAGAGAAAACATTTTATTAGACTAATGATCTCCTTGATTTTGATCATAAGAGGAACCTATTGAGAAACAAGAATAAATAATTTATTTTTGAAAGATCTTGTCACAAGTCTTGATATTTTTCCTCATGCACTAAAAGGCATAGGTAGGATAAAAGACAAGGAAGAGTGGGGTAATGAATTGAAACAATTAAAGAGCATTAGGCTAAATAAAGTAATAAATAAAGAGAATTATATCTTGTTTTCTAGAGCCACTGAGGAAATTGTATAGATGTAAACATTTTTTGATCCTTTCAAACAAGATTTTTTTGAAATAAAGAAGATTGTTAAGGATATCCTGAAGAGAGAACAAGAAATATTGAGCTTCAACTAGCTAGATCATACACTCTTTGACAAGTGGATGGTAGATTATTCCCTAGCAAAACACTTGTTACAAATGGAAGTTAAAAGGGAGAATGTGCACAAAGAAATTACCACAAAAAAGTATAGTTAGTTTATGAAATAGTTTAAACAAAAGAAGGAGAAAAAGGTCAATAAACTGCAATAGTAGACATGACCACTCAAACTGATGATCTAGTAGAAGAGAGACCAATTGTTACAAATATCTAGATATCAAAGCTTGATATAGCATGTGCAAGCCAAGTGGTCCTATAACCTAGAGAATAATAGATGAAATAAGATAAATCATCTGGTACAATGGATCTACAATAAATTGATACAATAGAGCTAGCCCCACCACAAGACAATCAATGGAAAAGCCATTCTATTATAAAAGGCAAACAAACACCGATTTTTTTCTTTTCTCAAGAATATTTTTAATAAATATAGTTTTTTTCTTGTTGTAAATCTTTTTTTCCAAGGATAGATGTCCCTTTAGATTCCCAAAGCTTATTGCAACTCACACTATATAAGCGAGTTCCCAAGGCTAGAGTAGGGTCTAAGTTTCATTCATTGCATGAGTCTGTGTTTTTTAACTCAGTCCATGCATAATGTAAATCAATTCCAAAATTGAATATAAAGTTACAATTCCTAGTCTATTGTGTTTTTCTTGATACACATGATCACCAAATTGTATACACTTCAAAGAAAATGAATACAAATAATGAGAGCTGATTTTAGTCCAAACCTTGTCTTTTTCCTTGTCTTTATTTTATTCTCTAAAATACTGATAGAAATTTTTATAGTGAGTTTATGTTGTATTTTAATTTGAGTTATATTTTATTTTGATTTTGATAATGATCTAATGGATCATTTAAATACTTAGTACAAATTAATTGAACATTATGGTTTTTGAGTAAATATATGATAAGCATAAGATTTGGAAGTGAATATAGATAAAACTTTAGACAAAGTATGAGATAAGATCCAAAAGTATGTATATTGTCTTTATGAATTTATCCCAATGGATAATGCATTGTCCATTCTGGGGAGTTAATATAAATGACATATTTTTGATGATGCAAAATACTATAATCAATCAATATTTTATATTTTTGTTAACTAAGTGTGAAAATGTTAGCCTATACTTGGTTCATCATGTCTAGGATTTGGTAAAATAGTTGGTTACCATCTCTTGAACATCATTGGATTAGAAGAAATAAGGCTAAATAATACACTTTCATTAGAATTCATGTTATAAATATTGCTTTGAAGAGTAGACAAGTTGAATTCCTGAGGTAAATCTACCTAAATCTTGTAGAATTCAAAGTGGAGAATACTTTGATGTCTTGTTAGTTGGACATTTTTTATTTGTAGATTGCCTATAATTGTTTCCAAATAATTCCTAGGTTTTCTCACATTATAAAAAGGTAATTGAAATCACTATTAAATCAAGAGCCGATAGGTCTTATAGGGTTTTTTTTCTACCCTTTTGACCATACCATTCTATTTTCTCCCAACTTCACCTACACCCTCTTCTAGTCCTTTCTTAGGCCAATATGTCCTAACCCCTTGGACCATATCAACATGGAAAGGACTAGGTCAACTTGAGATGGATTAGGTCAACCCAAGCCAACCTAGTCTAGGACTAGGTCAACCTATGTTGATATAGTCCCCAGTGGCTATGCATTTCAAGGATCGAATGTCCTCAAGTTTTCAAATTAATTAATTATACTCCCTCGTCTATTTGAGTTATTTTTCTACCTAAACACACACACACACACACACATATAAGGAGTCTTTGGGGATTCATTTTAAGCTCTCATATCATTCATGACATCACATTCTCAAGATATCCAAGCATTCAAGAAAGGATTTCAAGCATTCAAGAAGCACACAATTTTTCTTAATATATTTAAGGATTTTTTGTGGGAATTTCCTCTTCAAGATCTAGGTTATTACTTGTTGTAATTATTTAGAATAATTGTGGGGGGTGAATTATTTATCCAAGGTCCAAATGTACAAATAAAACATTTCAATACTTAGTAGACCCATATCCATAAAACCTTATTATGGATGCATCCATTAGGTGACACAAATCTTAAACTTTGTAGGTTATTGTCCTAGGTCAAAACAACTTTGAAGAAATATAAAAATGAAACATAAAAGATTCAAAAACACAGTTGACACAAGGATTTTACTTGAAAACCTCATTTGGTAAAAAAAAATTAGTAACATGCTACTAATTCTCACTCTTCTGAAGTGATGTCTTGTGAAAGGCCAACCCTGTCAAAGGTTACATTACACATTTTTATATGTGATTTGGTTAGATGAATTAGATCACCCTTTTAGGAGTGAGCCTTGTTAGAGGAATTTAGACCATTCTATTTGAATGTCACTCAGTTGAAGGATTTTCAAATGACTATTAGGTCAACCTTAATCCAAAGGATTTACCCTAGACTAATATAATGATTAGAAAGTAAGATTAAGGCTTGATCTAATTAAAAATTATAACTCATTTATAGATTAGAAAACTCTATTTAAATCCTACCATCTACTTGGAATTCACACACTTCAACTCTAATAGATTGTTTAGCCTTCAAGCATTCATATTCTTAAGCCTTCTTGCTTTGCATGCCAATTGTAGTCTCATCTGTTTGGCCACTGAATGAAGAAATACCTTAGACTCCTCATCTTCCTTAGGTTCTCACACATGACAAATTTTCTTTTGACTAGTTCTCTCTATAAATATAAAATCAAGGATTTTTTTTCTTAACCACAATCATTCAATTTAGGTATAGGTAGGATTAAGTAGGATACAATGAATCTACCCACTTTTTCATTTAGTTCCTCTACAAAATTCTTCTACAATATTACTTTAATATGCCTCAAAATAGTTTACCTCAAATTCTATACCACCAACTCATCATAGTTATCTTCCACACACTTCACACAATTCAGGATAGTTGGTTCTAATTTTTCAAATCTTTGCTTTAACATGAATACTGGCACTCAACATCAATATGCTATCACTTGGCTTCTATACTATTCTTCCATTTTGCCAACACTAGTTTACTTAGTGAACACTAAAGTTTATTGATTCTCAACATCAACTAAACTTTATTTAGCATATAGTAATAATCACTTGGCTTGCACTAATTTTCATCTTTGCTCAACACATCTTGTTTTTCATATGGCTTCAACTGATTTCTACTTGATTTTCACTAACTAGTAGGCAAGGCTTGGTAGACACTTTTCATACTTAATCTTATTCTAATCTTAACTTGAGTAATATTTCATTTCAAACTTTAAGTATATAAATGATACACTATAGCATCAATGTCTTACTTGGTCATAGTGCTTGTTTTTACATTCCAAATAACTCAACCTTTCTCTAGTTGGTATTGTTATCTCCTCTTTTCAAATCCTCTTCATTGATCAAGAAAATGATAGCTTTTAGACCAAAAATAAATTATTCTCATCATAAGTAGTAGGGTATTTACAGGATCATGGTCATTTAAACTATGCTCTTAAGTGGCAATAAAAAATTAGAAAATCAGGGTTATGTCAACCTGATGTGCAATTTTCTACTTGTTATTAATTTTATATCAAAAAGTTGAGAGAAAAGAATGTCTAGCAAATTGAATCTAGTTTCTAAACTATTAGGATTTATCTCAAAAGAATAAAAATTGATTTATCAAAATTTTGAATTTTAATGCAATATTACAAAAAATTTAGAACAAAAATGAGAAGTAGATGTATGTCTGACCACCTTAATCAAAATAAAATTATATCATTTTTAAATAATATTCTAGATATAAATAGTAGACTCATGCTTGGATATGACACATATTTGTGGGTATTTTTATTCCAAATATATAATTAATTATTAATATTTTACTTTAATATTTTTGGAATAAAAAGCTCTTGTGTCTGACCACTTTAACTAATTCAAAACTCTAAAAAATTCAATTTTTCATTTTTTTCCTTATAGTAGAAGAAACATAGAATGTGATGCATCTTTTGGATTTAAAAAATATTATACCATTTGAAAGTTATAGTTGTTTTTCAAGTAGTGTGTTAGTTAGCACTTCATATGTAACTACATTAGAAAATAAGTAATAATTACTTAGTAAACTCATAATTTGACAAACCTTAAATTTATGGAAAGATAAAAACATTCTTAACAAACACTTTTCATTCCATCAAATTTTGGTGAAAAAAAAGTCATCAGCTACATGTTTGAAGTAAAAATCACATAAAAATAGGCCAAAAGCACATTTTTAGGATGTTTTTAAACTTACCATACATGTTTGGTATCAATAGATATAGTAGACCTTATAAAGATATTAATTGTTTTCATTTAGTATCAAGGTAGGTGGGAAAAAGGTTAGAATGGATTTTGAAATGGTTTGAGATATTTTAGAACTATAGATTTTTTACATCACCACTTTTTGGCACACCATGATCCTGCACATACCTAGTATGTTTGACATCATTAGCAAAATAATGTTTTTCTATTACAAATTCTTCACTTCAAAACAATTTTATATCAAAAATATCCTTCTCTAACATTGAGGAAAAACCAATACCAACAACAATAGCAAAAAGAAAATAAATATTTGAAATGTCTCCCTCTATCAATGTAGCATATGTCCTTCCTTTGTGTAGGGTAATGTGAGCTTTGCCAAGTTCCTTTACCACTTACTATATTTTCTCCCTCTAAATTTTATCTCCCTCTTTCTAATATTCATATATATATCTATCTATATCTAATCTATTATTATATCTCCCTCATTACTTTCTCCCTCTTACTAGGTAGATGTATTTCTTCAATTTTATATCTCCCTCTTCAAAAAAAATGCCAAAAACTTAACATCTTTGTGTGTAGATATAATAAATTTTAGATTCTCCCTCTCTCACCTTTCATTGTAAGTGTAAGTCTTCTAATTCAGCTCCATCATCACTTTAGGTTACTCCTAAAGTAATATCCACTACACCAAGTTGTAAGACACAACATTCAACTTAGTTGTTGCAGGGTACTACTCATGCTTCCTAAGTAGCTTTGGATAGGGGTATCACCCCTAGTTTACCTATTAGATTTCAATGTGCTCTTTTGTATTCACATATTCCATTCTCACTTCTTTGTCTTTAACTATCTCTCTCAAGTATTGATATTTGATTGCAATGTGATTAGTGTTTTTGTGCATCAAAGGGTTCTTTGATATATTTATAGAACTTGTATTATCACAATAAAGTACCATAGGTTCAATGATTTTCTCATTTATACCTTTGAGTAATTATTTGATCCATACAATGTCTTTACAATTTAATGCAACAACCATGTATTCAACTTCAACAATAGATTGAGATATGCAATTTTGTTTCTTTGTGGTCTAGGTGACCAATCTCTTTCCAAAGAAAAATGCTCGACCACTTGATCTCTTTCTTTCATCATTGTTTCTAGCCCAATAAGCATCTGTGAAGGTTCTCAATTCAAATTTCTCTTTTTACTTGTAGCATAGACCATAGTCTTCTATTCCTTTTAAATATCTCACTATTCTCTTAACAATAATCAAATGATTCTCCTTAAAATTAGTAGAGAATCTTGAAAAAATCCTAATAGAAAATGTAATGTTAGATCTGCTATGCACTGCATATTGCAATTTCCCAATCATAGACCCATACAATGTATGATTAACATCAATTAAATCATCATTCTTTGAAAACTTGTGTCATGTAACCAATGCAAAAGTTTTCAATATTTTCTTCACATACTTAGACTAAGTGATGTATATACCATATTTCATCTAATATACTTGCTAATCAACAAAGAACTTGATCTCTCTAAACATAGACATCTCATCTTTTTTCTTCATTTCATTTGTAAATGCCTTAGATAATCCATTGTGTCCTCCAAATATGATATCATCAGTAAAAATTTCACCTAGTAAAATACCTTTACCTCCTTGTGTCTTCAAGTACAAATTGTTATCATCGATCTTCTTAAATCCAATCTTCACAAGAGAATTGTGAATCCTTTCATACCATTCTTTTGGGGCTTGCTTTAAACCATATAAAGCTTTATTTAGTCTATATGCCATGTTCTTGTTGTTAGCATCAAAAAATCCTTCTAGTTGTTCCATGTAAACCTCTTCTTCTAATATTTCATTCATAAATGATGACTTCATATCCATTTGATAAAATTTGAAACCTTTGTATGTAGGGTAAGAAATCAAAGTTCTTACATCTTCCAATCTTGGAATAGGGGCAAATTTCTCTCCATAGTATGTTCCTTCTTGTGCATACCCCTTACAAAATAATCTTACCTTATTCCTTGTGAATTCACCATTTTCATATAACTTTTTTCTATACACCCACTTGCTTCTGATCACATTCTTTCCCTCTAGTCTAGGAACTAAAGTCAATGTCTTGTTCTTCTCAATCTTCTCAATCTCTTCTTTCATGTTCTTAGGCTCATGTATGCTAAACAAACATGTATCACTTCTTAGACTTTTTCTTATCATTAGTTTGGCATCCTTATCTCCAATAATTTGTTTAGCAAGGTCATGTCTTTTAACATACATTGACAATCTTGGTTCTTCTCTACTTTCTTCATTAGGTCTGTCAACTTCTAAATTGCCATGTACTTCTCTATTAGTTATTTCAACATCTATTACATGTATATTTATCTCAAAATTAGAATGAGTCTCCCTTCTGGCTGTAACTCAACTCCTAACTATAGCTCGATTCCTAAATGCAACTTGACATTCATTGTATGCGACTCAATAGACACTAGAACTTGTTGATTGGAAATTTGATTCACAACATATTCATCAATAGAAATACCTTCATAAAAGTATACAAAATATTTGTATTTCTCAAATTCCTTTATATGTTTAGCCTCATGTAACTTTTCATATTCATCAAACTTCACATTTACACTTTTCAAAACTTTGGTACTATTAGTATTTAAACACTTATAAGATGTACTTCTTGTGGAATAGCCAAAGAATATACCTTCTTCAATTTTAGTATCTAGTTTACCATTCCTAAATTGCTTAAGAATTTAGTAGTTAGTTCCAAAAACCTTAAAATATTTTCTATTGGGTGAGTATCCACACCATATTTCAAAATGTGTTGAATGAGTAACTTTCTTGACTTGCACATTGTTCAAGGTAAAGGTAGCTATACTTCAGCCTATCTCCATTATTTCAAAGCAACATTCTTCTCCATCATGAGTGCCCTACCACTATCCATTATAGATGTATTCTTCCTTTCAATAATCCCATTTTATGGACAGGTCCTAGGTGTAGATGTCTATCTTTTTATTCCTTTCTCATTCCAAAACATGTCAAACTCGTTTGATGTAAATTCTCCACCTCTATCAGATATTATACATTTTAGACTTCTTCTTGTCTATTTTTCAACTCTATCAAAGTACCACTTAAAAATTTGGAAAGCATCAAATTTCTATTTTAAAAACATAACTTTCATCATCCTAGAATAATCATCAAGAAATAGGATAATGTACTTGTCACCCTTGTAGCCTTGCACATTAATTGGTCTACACAAGTGAGTACGAACAATATCTAGAATTTCTTTAGAGGTGTGAGTCTTACTTTTAAAACTAGATATTGTCATCTTGCCTAACTAACATTGTTTTCAAATTATATTGTCAAGTTTCTTCAATTTAGGAAAACCACTAACCAAGTTATATTTTGATTTCATTCTTGTGTCATAACCATGCATCATCATACTCTACAACAAGACAAGTAGCATCATTCATATTGAGATAAAAATAGATTACCTCTAGTTTGGTTACCTTTACCAATTAGTTTCTCATTAGTGCTATAGATCTTAGCTATCTTGTTCTCAAACTCAACTTTGCAACTTGAACTATTTAGTTGTGGCACACCCAACAAATAATAGTTAAGTCCTTCAACATAATAAGCATTGTCACACATGATTATTTCTATGAGTTTGATAGATCCTTTTCCTTTTAGTAGATAAGGTGCATCATTACCAAACCTTACACTATTTCCATCATAATTATTTGGGGTAATGAACTTACTTTTATCTTGAATCCTATGGTGTGAGCATCCACTATCAATGATCCATTTGTCCTTCTTGTTCACATAAAACACTAGTATAGTTGCCTCATCCTCATCATAATCATAATTCATTGCACCATAAACTACTCCATCATCATGGTCATTAGTTCCATCTCTAGTTTCCTCTTCTACAATATAGCAAGACTTCTTTCCTTTATCATTGTAATTTTTTTGTCCTTGTCTCTTTTACTTTTATATTTGTAGCCACTTATATTGTTCTTCTTCTATAGAAATCTAACAGCAATATAACCAACCTCATTGTAATTAAAATATATGATAGGTAACCTACCTTTGAATTTTCCTTTGCCTTTATGAAATCTCCTTGCTAGCTATAGTGCCTCTTGTGTTTGTAGTTTGTACCTTGTTATATTTTGATTTGAGAGATACTTGTACTCATGATATATTTTGCATTTGAGATGACTTGAGGATTAGATTTTATACCTAGATTTCAGTATCATATATGTTGTGCTACTATGATGTTCATCTTATCATATTTGGATAATAATACCATTTTGAGATGACAATATGTTTTGCGATGATAGCTGGTTATTTAATATTTGGACATGTCCTTGATTATGTTATGTGATGGATTTAATACTATGGTTATTTATTTCATTCTTGCTTCATTATACTTTATGCAAACATGAGTGATGTAAATGGATTATTTAAGTATAATTGAATAAATGGTTAAATTGGGTAATTTAATGTGTTGATTGCTTTGTCTATGTTATTATATGCAATTGCACTTGATCATGCATTTTTGTGTGCAAGATTTATATCCATGGTAGTGGCACATGCAGTTAGTGATTCAACTATTCATATTTGCCCATATTTTCCCTGCATGCTCAATGTATCCTTGTTTAATTGTTTAAAATAAACCTTTTAGTGATTATTAAATCCAAACTCATTTGCATTATGTGACTAGACCTCTATGTGTGTCTATGCATTTAGAGGTTCACATTTGTCGCAAAAGATGTTAAGGAATTTTTGTGATATTAGGTTTTAGGGTTTTTTTTTTATAAATTTTAATTTCTGGCAGTTTTTCCATAGATGAATTCCTATTACTAAGAATAGCCTTTTCTCAGTTGGATTGATTGGGGGTTTAACTAGGTTGGCTAGCTATTTACCCTAATCAATTATTTACTCAAAAAGTGAATAACTACTAAAAGAGGAAATTAATTCTTCACTTCTCACTTTTTGAATTAAGAATTTAAGAGCTTTTTCCAAAATCCTCTTTTGGAGGCTTATGTTTCTATTCATTGTGAGAGCTATGGGTGTGAGATCTTTGCAACATAAATCTCATTGGATCTATCTTGGGGAGGCCTTTCTATGTAGTGATTTTTGGCAACTTCTAAAGGTTATTTATTTTATTGTACTATTTCTTATTTCAACCCCTTTTGTTGTCAGGTAAGGCTCTCCTATTTTCATGTTTCAACTTATTTTTTGGTTATGTTTGTGGTAGCCATTTATTAGGAGGCTAAGAACTAGTGTTCCCCTCCATCTCTATTTGTTGGTTCTGCCTAGTTGGTTGAGTATAAATGTTTTCCCTATTTTTGGGATGAGCGTTTGGGATTTCACATTGATATTCTAGTCATTTTTACATATGGTTTTTGAACCTAAATTTTGTTAGATTTTCATGGATTTTGTTCCCTATGACCAAATGGGTTTTATTTTCAAAATTTTTTAGCACTGGGGTTTTTAACTCATCTTGTATACCACCCTATTTTCTCAAGTTTTCTTGGCATGATGTTGGTCATAGACGTGGATCATCTATTGCGATGCAAGTTAGATGATTGTTATACTTCTATGTTGCATTGGGATATATTTTACATCTATCCTCCCTAGCTTTTTTTTTGTTGAGTAATATTTTTCTTGTGTACTCATCCAGTCCTTGTGTTATGATTTTTGTGATGGTGGTATTCCATACACAAGCACATGTGTGTGCATTTTCTGGTGACTTATGAGGCTCAATCTTCCATGGTACTTTGGGAGTTATAATCATTTTGGGTTGTGTTGGGAATATGCATGCCTACAGGTACTCATTGTTGGATGAGCATGGGTAGGGTAAGGTAGCATATGGAGGGGGCTTCTATCTTGTAGCTTGGTGATCATTGTTTCTAGAGGGTTGGTAGAGGAAGTTTTAATCAAGTGATAACTAAATAAAATATTGGGTGATAATAAAACTTAATAAAATCTATGAGAACCAAATTAAGTTTGAGGACACAGTGTGAGAGAATTCCATTGAGGAGTTGAATTGCGTGATCTAAGCTTGGGTTTTTTGATGCTAAGGAACTCTCCATGATGTGATCCCCTACATAGTAACCCATTGATTGTTTGACTAGGACCTATTATACTTGCATTGTCTCATAATCTTGGTTGCAATCCTCTTACTACTTGGTGTGAGTGTTAGCCATGGATGTTTGCTTTATGTGAGTGTGCTTGGATCATTATCTCCATTACCATGGTAGGATTCAACCTATGAGTTTTACATGTTTGGGAGGTGTAGCTACCCTCATCACTACTAGTGACCGGTGTATAGAGATGGTCTATTGTTCTAGTGTGACTATTGTTTGATATTTTCAATTAATACTTTGGGTTCCAGAGTATGCTTTCTTTGTATTTATGCTTTCATTGGAATGCTTGGATGTCATATTTAGTTGATGTTGGTTAGTTGATGCATTCCCTTATTATGATCTTTAGCATAGGATTTATTTGATTTGATTTGATTAGTTAGAATATCAAAATGCTTTACTTTTAGCATTATTAAATTTCCTTATTCTAATGATGTAGTACATTTTAGTACTTACATCCTCATATGGGACAACTTTGATGATCTAGTTGGTAGTTTGAGATTTTATGTAGAGGGGGTGATTAGGACCTTTGAGGTCTCATGATGCTATTATGGTTGGGAGCAACTGCACATGAGTTTTGTTATTCTTTTACATTGTGATGTTGCTTTTGTACACTGCAATGGTACTTTCAATACATTCTTTTACTACTATGTTTCAAATGGTTAGATTTAGTTTCCATCTTATAGTTATAGTATTTGAGTGTCTATGCCTTGATTTGTGGATTTGGTACTCCCTGGTGTTGAGAAAATTCATTTATTAGCTTTTTACCTTAATGTTTTCTAGCTGCTGATTTGTTTCCTTACACAAAATTATACTTTCTTTTGCAAGAGTGCAAAAGTTTATGTGGTGTGCTAAGTTTCTTCACACAATTATTAGTGCTTCCTCCCACAAAAATCCACACTAGTTATGGCTGTTTTAGCTTCTTGGAAACACATTTCTTCATGTTTTTTGGTGCCTTTCCTCACACAAAAAGTGGATCTTCAAGTGGTGTGTTGTACTTCATGACGTGAAATTCTGTAAGTTGTGTTTCTTGTGCAAAATATAGAAGGCATCTCCACTAGTTTTCAGGGAACAAAATTTGATTTTTTAAGTACCCTTTTGGTTAATTTTCCATGCTTTGATAGATCTAAGATTCTTTGTTCTATTGTCATCTTTGGAGTTCATTTCTCTATTTGAGTGTGTCAGTTTGGTAGTGGTGTTTGGAGATTTTTTGGTGGTTGGGATTGTTTTTAAGTCTTCCATTGTGATCTTTTTTATCCTCATATGTTGAGTGTCATGTACATTCATAAATTTTTTAAAAATAAATTATCTTGTCTTGTATTAAATCCTTATTCCAAGGATCTCTGGGTGGGGCATTACACTAGTAGTGCTTCAAGTTGTTCTACATCTTCCTCATTTGTATCACTATCACTAGAAACATATTTTACCTTTTTATTCTTCTCTTTAGGTTCTTTTAATGATAGTTTATCTTTGAAAGTAGATTCAACACTCTCATATTTGAAATTATCAAAATTAGAGAGCTCAAAGGCAGTGAGCCTACCTACCAAACCTTCAAGAGTCATATTAGAACTTGGTATACATCTTAATTCTTGTGTGGAAGAAAGTCTAATAGAATAAATGGGAAAAGATTCTCAATAATTTTCTTAATATAGTCTGATCATCAATTTTACAAATAGCTCCTCTTATAGAATTCACAACATCTTTTATTCTAGAGCAATATTGAGCAACATTCTCACCTTCTTTCATCCTCATGTGATTGAACTTACCTCTAAGACCTTTAGATTTGGTTCTCAAAACATTTGCATCTCTTCCATAAATGGTGTGAATATCATCTCACATTTTCTTTGCTGTATCACAACCCTTGATGTCATCGAACTCAAAATAATTTAGGGTAAAGGTAATCTCCAACGTTGCCTAGTTGTGTTCTTTCTTCTTTTTTAGATCATCAGCATTTAGTGCTCTAATAGGGTTAATATGCTTAGTGGTTATACCAGTAGGGAGTGGGGCTTCATGTGGAGTCATGATGGTAGATTGTGCATGGTCTCCAAGACCTCCTAGGTGTAGCTTCATTAGACTTTTCGATGTAGTGAAATTCTCTTTATTGAGCTTGGGTACCTCTCTTTTTGACATCCTAATCTTATGCTTCTAGTACCTTCAAACTAGTCCTTTTAAGCACTATAATGCACTAATACTAATTGATGGAATTCTTTAGAATAACTAAGAGAGGGAGGGGTGTGAATCAGTTATCCCAAGGTCTAGATGAACAAATAAAAAAATTCAATTCTAAGTAAACTCATATTTGTAAAACTTTATTATGCATGCATCCATTAGATCATGCAAATCTTAAACTATGTAGGTTACTATCCTAGGTCAAAACCAATTTACAAAAATGTAAACATGAAACATCATAGGTTCAATAACACATTTGACACTAGGATTTTACTTGGCTACCCAATTTGGAAAAATCACCAATAACATGCTACTAATTCTCACTCTTCTAAAGTGATGTCGTGTGAAAGGCCAACCTTGTTAAAGGCTACAATACACACTATTAAATGTGACCTAGTTAAAGGATTTTAATCACCTTGTTAGGAGTGAGCCTTACATTAGAAGTAGGGATTACTAAGGGGGGTTGAATTAGTAATCTACAAACTTTGGTTGCCAACTAGATATTATTACTTTAAACCATGCATAACTAAGCAATAAAATAATGTTTAATAGTAATAATAGCAATGCATAAAGATAAATCATAACACCATATTTTTTTAACTATGGAAACCCTGGGCAAGAGAAAACCTTGATGGGGATGATACCCACTAGATAATACATTGATAAATAAATTCCTTGTTATAGGATGGACCATTTTAGGAGTCAATGAAAAATTAAATATAAGAAGTCCTTGTTAGGAGACTTTGAACCCATGTTAGGAGATTCCAACCCTATTAGGAGTTGTGGAATAATGCATGCAAGAAGAGCCCACTGCCAAACATGTAATTTCAACTATAAGAAGAGCTCACTGCTCTAACAAGTAATCTACTATTATTTTCCTTCCTTTTATGATCTCTAATCTTCAACTCGATCTTGAGATCACTAGATAATTTGTACAAAAACTTCACATATAGCTCTTTCACAAAAGTTTTCTTATTTTACAATAAAATAAAATCACAAGTTTGTACCCTTCTTATCACAAGAATTCCTTTGCATAAATACCATTCCTTTACATAAAATACTATTGTGTTGGCTAATACCACAATTCACTTTTCCAAGTTAGAGTAAACATCTAGGATGTCGGTCCTAATTGGACAAGTAATTGTTTATAAATAAAACAATTCTTTCCTTCAATTCCATTGTCTTATTTCATTAAAATATGATTAACTCTATTACATATAGTTTGTACAAACTTATGAGGTTATACACATCATCATCGACATTTATGCTATCTCCATGTAATTTTTCTTGTCATAATTTGACATCTGCAACATGTTATAAACAAAACAATACACTTTTGTAAACCAAATTCTATACTTCAATAATTTCTAATAACCAAACACTAAGTATCTTTACTTCTGAGGTTTCCTATCAACATGTACATCATGTGTCACCATTAATGACAAAAATTACAAGTCACTATAAGCCAATTGTCAACAATCCCCCCATTTGGCATTGATGGCAATAAAATAGGGAAAATTGGCTAAGTCACAAAGCTTAACTATCAAAATAAACATTACATCTATTACAACTTTATATATGCTTTCCCTTATAATATGCTTCATATGACATATGTATATTTCCCAAGAGTGACATGTATAAATTTTCACATGAATCTCTCCCCCTTTGACATAATACTAAGGTCAAACTGTTAAGATTCAGCCAAAAACTATCAAAATTGTTGTAACTGATGTCTTTTCTTTATGTTGAAATAATCTTGATATAATAATCAAAAATATTCTTAAAAATCTCCATACCTTTATTCCATGTTTCTTTGGTAGACTCTGCTAATGTGAGAATTGCACATAATACATATGATGCAATCTCAACTGCATTGATATTTGAATACAAAAAGTTTGTATATGTGCCCTTGTCCTTGAGACATTCTTCTAGCTATTTCTCAACAATGATAAATTTAGAGAAATGAACTCTCTAAAATCAAATGTTCTCTTTAATATCTATTCTTTCTAAAGTTCTAGTTTCCTAATATTGTTGTGAACACTAGCAAATTAACTCTTAATATCATCAAATTTACTAGATGGATGTTGGATTAGGCTAGATAAAGCCTCTAGCTCATTCATCTTTGCCTCTATCTGATTGTACAAATCCTTAGTTAGTTTGTATGATAAGGTACAGTTGACATAAAAAGCTTTCCCTTCCTATTGATATTTCCAAAGTTCTTTTATGCATGTATCAAGATTGACCAAGACATTCTTGATATTCTAGTAGATGGTGCTAAATAGGTTAGCTTCATGGGAAATTTGAGATTTTGCGTTTGCAAATTTTAGAGAATTAATAAGCTCTTCATCAAAAGACTTTAGCACTACCTATACTCTTAGTTCAAGATCTAACTCAATATGTTGTACTGTCAAAGTACTATGCACTCTGTTAGTCACTTCCATTAGTGATTTCTGTAAACTCTTAACTATCTTATTCTTCTATAAAAGTTTGGATAAGGATGAAATGAAATTATTTTGATAATGATTGACAATGGCCAAACTTGCAAGGAGAGTAAAGTAGATGAACTAGATGGTTTAGTTTCATCCTCCCTCTATTTCTTTGTTGCTTCCTTAGCTTTCCTCTCTTCCTCTTCTTTCCTTTCCTTTTCTTCTCTTTATTTATTTCTTGTCGTTTGATCTTTTTTTTTCTTCCTCCTCTATTTTCCTTTTCCTTTCTTCTTCTACAATTCTCCTATTATCTTCTTCTTCTTTTCTTATCCTATCTTCCTCAAGCAATTGTTGCTTGGCTTTATCTATCTTTTTGTTTTAACTTCTATTTGCTTCTTCTCTTCCTCAATTTGTTTTAACTTTTATTCAACATCTTTAGTATTAGGTACATTTGGTTCAAAACCACCAAATGGATTAGTGTCATCAATGTTAGGAGTAACATTGGTTTGATCAATCATCACAGTTTCACCACTAAGTAACACTTCCAAGGTTCTAGGAGCTGGAGGAGATGTTGTCCTGGATTTTAACAACATCTGACTGATGGTTATTGATGTCTCATTTCTCAACTTTTTCTTCTCACCAACCATAAGTAATAATGGCCTCAATTTGTCCCTCAAGTAAGGTGTAAGGATATTTAGAAATCTCTTAATCTCATCTTCATTATCAGTCTTGCAGATTGTCCTTAGCATAGACTTCTAAAGTTCAAGGTCTTCTTCCCTTTTTGGATTCATCTTCTCTATAAGTCTCTCATAGACTCTTTGGTTCACTACTCCTTTGATATATTTCATACTAAGATCATTTGTTATGATATATCTTACAATAGATATATCAATATGATCCTTCTCAAAATAATTATAAATATCATAAAATTTGTTCATCTAAAAAAAGCTTCCTTCATTTACAATCATTTGTGTTTATCTTTTCAATCTTTGGCTTCCATGGTTGTTGAGCTTTCCTTGCTACTTATTTAGGTGGAGTCAACATTTTTAGATTGTTTGATTTCCTATTCCTCAACCTCTTCATCACTACTAGATTCAATTGTCAATAATGCTTTCAAATTCTTGCCAATTCCTATAGCCATCTATTTGACTCTCTTAGTCTTTGTAGTTACTACTTCAACTAATCTCTCTAATATTCTCTTATGTTCACTAGGCTAAACATCAGATATCATAGCATAGCATATGCTCTACTTTGAATTTGTCTTAGTAATTGAAATTGACAAGGGTTGTATGTTTAGTACACCTTGTTTCAATGATTGTCTCATAGCCTCAGATTCACTCTATAACATTCTAGCATTAGATAGCACCTTCTTCATAACTAATTCAACCTTCTTGTGAGATGCCTTCGCCAAGGTTACTTGATGAGCATGCTATGTGATTTCATCATATGTGCCAAATCTATACTCACATTTTTCTTTCTCTAAATTCAATAATAAATCAATGTAGCCAACTGCAACATAATCAATCAACTCATAGCTCAAAGGATCCAAGAATGTTTCTCGAGGTTCCACTACTTAAATGTATGTATAGTTAGTATCAACTAGAATACATGTGTCTTTAATGAACCTATCCACAATTTCAAGTAAGATCCTCAATCTATATTTCATCTCATTTTGGATTGTTCTTATAATTAAATTACCATTGTCCAATATCTTGTCTATAGGCTACCTTTTGCATACTTATGTAGTATTTTCCTTAGTACATTTATCACTACTCATAGTATCTATTACTAGAAAGTGAGGAAATCTCTTTAGCACATGAAATAATATGTGATTAGTCAATGATTAGAATCTAAATACACCATTCTTTGTCCTCTTAATATTGTCAAGGTTTTCCAAGAGTTGCATTCCCAATATTTCACTCAAATTAACTTTCTCTTTCCCTCTACACATCTTGTAAGTTGCATAAATAAATCCAATTGAAATTTCATCTATCTTAGAACTTGCATAAACTGAATAAGCAATAATTCTACTAAGAAATCTCACATCATCCTACTTGATGGAGATGATTACTATAACTTTTCCATTGTATAGTGCCTTAGTGTAGATTTATATTTTCTTCTTAACCATCTTCTCTCCTACGGATGCACTTCCTTGTTTGCTAAGACCAGTCACCTCATGAATAAGGTCGGTAGAAATATCTACTACATTTGTCTTGCATCCACAATTTTCCATCATGTATTCTACTCAGTATGATTTGAGTCCATTCATCTGTATCTAATTCATAGTAGAAATGATACTTAAACAAGTCTAATTCTTTTAAGTGTTAAAATCCAAGCTTCATAGTCATGTCAAGGTTAAAGAATAGTTGCATATTCTTATTCATATATTCACTTCCAATCTACTCAAACTTGCAATTCAAATAATTTTTTTCATCTTCTAGATAGACTATGTTGGTTGAAGTGATAGACAATGTAGACTTAGGATTTTCATCAGTAGGTTTTATGAAAACTATCTTAAACTTAGGTCTATCCTCATTTTCAACACTATGAACAACTAACATATCCATTATTCTTTATCAACAATATCTTTTTCTGAACAAATTTTATAGAAACAAGATAAAAAACCTCTTTTTGAAAATAGGGTTTTCTTTGGAATTGCTTTAAAAAGTCTTTAAAGATTATCTTTTCTTTGAATGTTTTCATACTGAATTAAAACAAATTTTGTACTCCATTTATCTCTCAACTTGAGCTTGCATTAATTGTGTACTTTACAAATGCAAAAAAAGTTGCTATTTGCATTTTGCAATCAGATAACTATCCAGAATCATCTATCTGATCTTCAAATGTAACCTAAGGTTTACTATATCTTTCTTCCACCATGAAAATCATCCTCAAGATTTTGCATCATGAAATTTTATGTAAAACTTACATTTCATCATCTGTTGCAAAATCAATCTTTACTATAATACCAATAACTTTGAAGTTCATCATAACTTGTTTAGATGAGCTCCAAATCACAAGTGAGCTTAGGTACCATCTAAAAATTACTAAATAAAAATTTTCCCAACTTTGCTACCTCTAATTCGGTATTTGACTAAAGTTTTCAAATTCTAATGTTGTAAACAAGCTTAATTCAACTTAGTTGAATCAAACTCAATAATTGAGTTTGATCTTTTTGTCTCATCATCATTTAACTTTTCTTTTGAGATATATGTTCCTTTCATGAATGCTTCATTAAGTTCTTCTCGAAGTTTACTTACAATGTTTCTTTGCTCTTCACTATTAGATCTAGAGTTCCTTTCACAATTCCTTCTATCATTCCTTCTATTTCCAAATTTTCTTCCA
Organism: Cupressus sempervirens; assembly: GCA_028749045.1. Lineage (NCBI taxonomy): Eukaryota > Viridiplantae > Streptophyta > Pinopsida > Cupressales > Cupressaceae > Cupressus > Cupressus sempervirens. Next base: position 407,256,296 of record CM053786.1, read on the forward strand.
TTATTTCTTCTATCTTTGAAGTTTCTATCCATTCTAGAGTACTTCATTGTGTGTTTGAATTTATTGCATAATTGACATACAAGTGCTCTACTTCTAGGATTCTATTGATCATTAGGTGCATGAAAATTCTAAGTGATGTGTCCTAAGTTGTTACACTTATAACACAAAATCTATCTTTTATCTTCATAAGATCTTCCTTCTCTCGATGTCTTTTCATTAGATCTTCTTCTATCTATAGGGTTAGTATATCTAGACATTCTACTATTTCTCCTATCATTATCATACTTAGGTTTACTCTAATAAATTGAATTATGACCCATACAATGACAATTATGACAATAAAATTCTTTAACATGATTGAATGACTTATTAGAACAATATCTTTTCATATGATCTATTTCATTAAATAAAAAACACTTACCTCTGAATTCATATCTAGTTTCCTTAGGAGTTTCCACTTGCTTTGGTTCATCCAAGATTTTAGCTTCTTTGTTTTACTTAGCTTCTTTATGTTTCTTAAAAGATTGACTGAATGGATCTAATCTGATCTTAGTGTTTTTTGCAGACATGTTAATTAGATAGCCAATACTAGTCTTGTCATAAGACGGTCTCTCTATAGACATTGAGTTATCAAGATTTTCTACACTAGAATAAAGTTTCTCAAGCTATTTTTTATACTATGTTAATTCACCTTTCACAATAATATTTTACATAAGGAGTTCTTCATAATCTTCTTTCAATATTTCAAGTTCATATGTTTTCTTTTCTAGACTTCTCTCAGATATGCATTTTTTGTCTTTAAATCATATTCTATTTTGCTAGGATCATTTCTTAGTGTCAACTTTAGATTTGTAATTTTCAATTCATGCTTCAAGATCTTGTATTCTTTCTTCAACTTTGAATAGTCATCATAAGTGGTTCTAGATTTAGTAGATTCAGGCTTTGATTTTACATACTCAATCTTTTCCTTCAACTAACCAGATTTAGTAGATTCAGGCTTTGATTTTAGATGCTCAATCTTTTCCTTCAACTGACCAATATATAATTTCAAGTCTTCATATCTTTCCTTCAGCTTATCTCTTTCTTTAGTAAGTAGATCAATTTATTCAAGAGCCTTTCCAAGGTTTTTCTTCAACTCTTTTATATGCATAGGGATCTTAATTAAGCTATTAATCCTTCTCGAAGTAACTATGCTCTAATACCAATTGTTGAAAATAGGGATTACAAGGGGGGGAGGGGGTTGGGTGGTGAATCAATAATGTACAAACTTTGGTTAAAACTAGATATTATTAATTATTTTAAACCATGTATAACTATAAAGTAATGCTAAATCATAGCAATAACAATGCACAAAGATAACTCATAACACCATATTTTGTTAACTAGAGAAACCTTGGCCAAGGGAAAATTCTAGTGGGGATGATACCCACTAGGTAATATAATAATACATAATTTCCTTATTAGAGTATGGACCTTGTTGGAATTTAATGAGAAAATTTAGTATAAGTAGTCCCTGTTAGTAGACTTTCAATCCCTATTAGGAGATTGCAACCCTATTAGGAGTTTTAGAATAATGTATGCAAGAAGAGCCCACTACCTAAACATGCAATTTCAACTACAAGAAGAGATGACTACTCAAACAAGTAATCTATTGATATTTTCCTTGTCTGATCTCTGATCTTTAGCTCAATCAATAGATAATTCATACAAATATTCACATATATCACTTTCACAAAAGTTTTCTTACTTCACAATAACATAAAATCACAAGTTCACACCCTTCTTATCAAAAGAAGTCATTTGCATAAATACCATGCCTTTACATAAAATATTGCTAGGTTAGCTAAGATCACAATTCACTTTTCCAAGTTAGTGTAAACATCTAGGATGTTAGCTGTAATTGAACAAGTAATTGTTCTCTAAACAAAACAATTCTTTCCTTCCATTCTGTTGGCTCCTGATTTAATAGTGTTTGAACAACCAAGTATGCAAGGCAAGAATGCATCTATGGGCAGCTATCTCCATTAATGGACACACTTCACCAAGAACCTGGGCCAACTATAAGGCTACACTCCTTCTGCACTTTAGGCTCTGCAAAACCTAGGTAGGTATATCTATAGATTCTTTATATAGTACCAGTTATCAAAGCATACACCGAATCTAATGTAAAGAAGATAAAAACCCCTAAATCTTCTGTACTTAACCAAGAATCACAAGCATGAAATATCTAAGAACATAACTCATGAAACTAGCAAGCTAAGTGTGGGTTAACATTGAATAGCTTTCAACATAAAGGGAAAATTGGTTTAATCTGTTGATAACAACAAAACCCAAGTATGAGCAATAGAACTTAATGATCCTATCTCTAACCATAGCCTTATCTATTGGGCAATTAGATGAATTATAACCATATATCCTTTGGAAATCTATGACATAATTCCTACATCAAGATTCCTGATCTATCCTTCACTTTGTAAACAGACATCTACTACAGAATGAATCTCATACTTAGAACATCCTATCATGAAATTTGCAAACCCTGTGACAAACACCAAGCAATTACATGGCTCTTTGTTCCATAAGCAAGACATTTTAACCACATACATTCCAAAATGAAATGCAACCTAATTCATGCTCTTTGATCACAAATTAGAAGAAATAACAGATCCATAATCAGGAGACAAGATTCAGACTGAACTTGAAACCTTTGTTGCTCTTTATTTGCTTTCCTTGAAACCAAATACATGAAATGTACCGAAAATAACTCATAGATCACCTAACAAAATAGAACTATCTGCATAAAACATGGATGTTTCTCAATACAAGAGAGAAATGTTAGGTGTGTGGCTTTCACAGCCTGAGCAGAGCTCCAAGAGCTGGAAATTGAAAACAAACCAACAATTTACAATAGAGAAAGAAAAGAAAGATATAGCAAAGAAAGAATTCTTGGATTCATTGTATAGCTAACATGTGTCCCTTCAAAATTCCTTCCCTTGGCAACTGAACAACCTCTTTCTTCCCTCTCCCTCTGATTTGATTTTTGCTTTGTCATTACTATAACTGATTTGAGAAATATCTCCGTTGAAATGATGAAACCTTTGAGTCATCAAAATATTTGATTGCCCCATGAAAATACTAGTGAAATTTCTATTTTTACTGAGTGAATGTGACCCCAACTATATTTTCACTATCTCTTTAACCCATTCAAGTCATTACTTTGTTAAAAATCAATTCTAAACTTTCATACCTGAATATGGTTGTAGAAAAAGAACCTGATAGAAAATGTCATACTACTCAAACAGATGGATTCCTATGCAAAAAAAAACCTCATATTTGGAAAATTTATATCTTCTTGGTTTTGATAGTATATTGGAGTGCATATCTAGCCTCCTGTAAATGCCCAAAAGGTCGATTTGAAAAATGCTCCTCTGTTATAGAACTAAGGTCTACAACTCTGAATTTTTTAAATTTTTGAAAAATTTAAAAAATTGTAAAGTTAAAACTTTAGAAAAATCCCTTTAAAATTGGAACGTGCATCTTTAACAAAAATAATAATAAAATATTATTATTTTTAATTCTTCAATATTGCCCTAGCCCTTTGAATCTAGGGTCAAACTTCCTTTGACTAGCCTAACACATGTCATTTCTTGATTGGACACTTGATCTGTACCATGCGCCATGTGTCATCTCATCGCTACTTTGCCATACTTAACTAGTGAACAACTTCCATCAGTGAGCTAACGAGAACCATTGGATGTGCCACATGGCATGATCTAGTGTGTCTCTAGATCTACTCGCCACATCACCTTGCCTCAAAATCTATGCCACATGGCACTTTGTGATTTATTAGGAACTCCACATGACCACCACATCAACATCGCCACATTAGCATCACTATCTCACCATGTTAACTCTCGAGCATCTTTCGCTAGGCGAGATAGCAAGGGTTGCTCGATTCAGCACCTGGCAACATCTGGTTCAATGGTGCCACATCATCACCTAAGTAGGTACATAGCATCATCACCCAACCAAGGCCTACTACCACGTCAGCTCCACCTCACCCCTACCAAATCAACCTTGCTATCTTGCTATAGTTAACTAGCCAGCATCTTCGCATGGCGAGGTAACGAGGGCTACTCAATTTGCCACATGGTGACATCTAGTTCAACAACATCGCATCATTGCACATGCATGTTTGGTTAAAATTTCACTTATGTCTCACACCAATTGATGTCATCCTCAAGTCCGCTAGGAAATGGACCCACCACAATATGTTGTGTTTCTCAAAAGTAACATGTCTTTTAGACATTCTAATTTGCACAAAGGATTGTATTTAAATAATTAAAATATCATTTGCCCAGCCAATGTGGGATAAGGTAGTAAGTGTATTCTTCTCTACAGCTTTTCTCTTATAGCATGGTCTACTCTATTTTTATTTGGCAGCTTTAACGGCATTAGTTTCCTCCCTTGAATGGATGGATCTCCTTTTTAACAATTGGTGGTTTTGGATTTAGTGTCGGGTCCTATCTCCATGCCATAAAAGGTGCTCCTATTTATTGCTTAGGGTTTTAGATTTTAGTAACTATAGATCCTACTGCTCCCATAATCATGCACTTGGATCCTCCCAAATGCTCATGCTGTCATTACAGGATTGTCTGGCTATGGCTTTATCTTCATTTGGAGTTACTTATTTCATTGGCAATCTCCTCTGTCGATTCAGCTACGACCTTTTATATGCGTGAAGCTAGAGTTGGGTGTTTGCACCTTTTCATTGACTAGCTCCTTATCTTGGGTGACTCTATTCATTAGCATCGAGTTCTTTGCTTTGGACTTCAATGAATTCTCATTCTTCCTGCAGCGTTTATGTGTATCTATAGCGCACTCTTTTTTCATAAAACATGCTACGCCTTCTTGTTTCCTCTCATATAGGTTGTCTTTGCATTCGAATGGACGTCCTCTTTACATAGACTATTTGGATATGGTGCTCAAATGTATGCTTTCCTTGCTCCTAACTGGTGTGATTTCTTGCTTGCATGGAAGCTTTTCTAATTTGCTGGCTCTGCGTCTTTATTCTATGTGGACTCTCTATGAGGCATCCCATGTTTTTTTTATGTAATCTACTCCTTTATAAGAGGTGTGAGCAACTATTATTTTGATTGCTTCTTGCCTTCAACCTTGGACCACTGACTGCTCTATAACACTGGGATCTGTGGATCACTCTACAATATCATTTAATGCATTTGACTTTGGATCATCATTTGGCTATCGTGGGTCTTTGACCATTTCCTCTGCCTTTGACCTGCATGGGGTGACTTCATGCATAGGGTCTTTATCTAAAAATGTGAGTGGCTTTCCACATACTACCCATGCTCCATTTTTTATGGTGTCTACCTCTGGATATGTTGGGGCCTAAAATTCCTTGCCTCCATTGTTGGCTACTTCTTTATGTTTGCTATTGTACTGGGCGTGAGGAGCTCTTTTATTGGCTACATGTGATTTTCCCCTCCTTAACATCAGCATGGAGGTTCTTTGAAACAACGGCTTCCTTGTCTTAAGCCGTTCCCTGCCTCTACACAAATTCTCCAAGGTAAAAACAAGTCATTCAATGAAAGTTTCTTTTTGTAGGGCTTCAAGTATCTGGCTATACTACCAAAAGGATCTAAGCTACTAAGCTTATTTATCATAGCCTTTATGTCTTAGCTATATTTTCCTTTCTCTGCAAAAGGTGAAGAATTTCTTGTAACCAATTGGCCTTCCCTCAAAAATTTGGCGAGATGTAATTGCCCGGGGCTTTAATAAGCTAAAATAATGAAGAGAATTTCCCTCCTTGACAATCCTACATCTACACATGAGTTTTGACAACTTGCCCAAGGTGGAAAGATTGACATGCATTTTCTTCCATTTGGGCATCAAGTTTGATTGTTAAGGCATTTTCAAATGAAGATTTGCACATACTGGCTAGGGATCCAATCTCACAATATGGTACAAAATTCCTCTGTTACTAATTTGAGCCTTCTGCTAACTAGCTGTATTCATTGTATATATTTTTTCTCTCAAACTCAATCATTTCTCCAACACATGGAAAATACCAGTCAATAAGCAAGGTGCTCTAGGGAGAAAAATCTCTAGTTAGCTAATTGACTCGAAAAGGAACCTGATCTATGTCATTGATTTGACTTTTAAAACTCATTTGACATCATTCTACAATTTGTCGACTTGGTGCCAGGAAGTCCTTTGATTGGCCTTAAAAACTGATCCAAACCTCTGACCAGGCTCTGAAATCTAACCCATTGAATCTCTATTCTGCATACTTGTACCTTGTTATATCTTTTCTCATGACGATATCGAGAATATCAACCTCCGAAGTTGGCCCTTCAAAATTACCTGGACAAAAACATGTCAGAAAACCTAGAAATTGCATTTGGTTTTTGCCTTGAAAACTAGGCAAACGGGCATCTGAGATCCTGAAAACTAGGGTACTAGTTCATTATCATGAGGAGAAAACAATTATGTGATCTGGGCTCATGATGAATAACTGGGTGCAAATGGCGAGCAGTCAAAGTGAGTTACTCAGAGTTTGCAGATTAAAAGCACTGACAAAAAACATTTTTTGCAAATAGAATTGACCTGGAAAAGTGTGCATATGGATTTGTTAAGACTTAAAAATTGACACACTTGGAGTACTTTTTGGGGACTACATATAGGTACAATCCATTTGATCTCACCAATCACAGGTTTCAAGTTATGATTTCCTGAACAGGGCTACCAAACAATCTACAAATGCTAACACAGTAAAAAGTCATAAATTGCATTTGGAATCGCATTTGAAAACTGATCAAATGGATTCATCAAGAATTAAAAATTGAAACATAGGAAGTCTCTGATTTCTACCATGCAACACAAAAGGAAATTCAAGATTTTCATCAGCTGGGTCAAAGTTATAACACATCAAACAAGGCCTCCCAGAAAAGTGTGCAAAGTGCAAATGAATGAAAACAGTAACTGACCAACTTTGATGGATTCAAAACCTAGTCAAACAGACTCAAAATTACTCAAAATCTAAAACATAGGTTCTCAGGTATGGATACCAGACATTCCTAAAGTGGCTAATCATGACACATTTCTGGGTGCAAGATATTCAAGTGCAAACACAACTTCCTGTCACTATTTGACACTTAACTAAAAATGCAGAATTGAGATTTGCTCAAAACAAAACTTCATAGAATAGCTCGAAATGTCAATTTAACTTCATGGAATAGGTAGATGCACTAAATGGAAGGTGTTAGAAACATTGAACACCATGTAGACCTCAAGGGTACAGCCTGGTACAAGCTCACCAAAAAGCATTTATGGGGCTTGATTTCTCAAATTTTCAAAATGTGACTAAAAATGAAGCATGCAATTTTTAGTCCCAACACATTCTACTATCCTATTTCATCGAAGCATAATTAACTCTATTATGTATATTTTGTACAAGCTTCTAAGATTATACACATCATCACCAACATGTATACTATCTCCATGTAACTTTTCTTATCATAATATGATGTTTGCAACATGTTATAAACAAAATAATAAACTATCATAAACAAAATTCTATACTTAGACAAATTTTTGATAACCAAACACTAGGTATCTTTATTTTTGAGGTGTCCTGTCAACATCTACATCATATTTTGTCATTAATGACAATAATCACAAATCACTATTATCTAATTTTCAACACCTTGTTAGAGGACTTTATGCCAGTCAATTAGAATGTCACCTAGTTAAAGGATTTACAAATGACTGTTAAGTCAACCTTAATCCAAAGGATTTGCCCTATACTAATCCAATGATAAGAAAGTAACAATAAGGCTTGATTTGATCACAAATTAAAACTCACTTAATGATTATAGATCTCTATTTTAGTTTTCCATTCTACTTGGCATTCACACATCGTAGCTCTGATAGCTTGTTCACCCTTCAATAATTCATACTCTTAAGCTTTTTTGCTTTGCATGCCAATTGCAGTCTCTTCTACTTTTCCATTGAATGTAGTAATAGCCTAGACTCCTTGTCTTCCTTAGGTTCTCGCACATGACAACTTTTCCTTCTGACCAACTCTCTCTATAAATAGAGAATCAAGATCTTTTGTTGCTTAACCACAACCATCCATTTTAGGGTTAGGTAGGATTAGGTACGATATAATGAATCTACCTAGTTTTCCATTTGGTTCCTCTTGAAACTTCTTCTACAATTTTCCTTGAACATTCCACAAAAAGGTTTACCTTGAATTTTTTGCCACCAATTCATCATAGTTATTTTCCACATGCTTCACACAATTCAAGAAAACAAAATAGTCAGCTTATATTCATCAGATATTCTATTTAACATGAATATTGGCAATCTGCATCAATACCTTGTCACTCAACTTATATACTGCTCTTCCACTTGGCCAACACTAGTTTACTTGGAAAATACTAAAGTGTCCTAATGCTTGAAATCAACTAAACTTTACTTGTCATATACTAACAATTAGTCAACTTGCACTAATTTTCATCTTTTCTTGGCACCTCTTATTTTTCACTCAGCTTCCACTAATGTCTACTCGGCTTGCACTAAATACTAGGGAAGGCTTGGAAGACACTTTTCATACTTAATTTTCTTCCATTCTTCACTTGAGTAATCTCTCATTTCAAACTTTGAGTAGATTAACAATATAGTATAGTATAAATGGCTTACTTGGTCTTAGTGATTCTTTTTACATACCAAGTAACACAACCTTTCTCTAGGTGCTATTTTTATCTCCTCTTTTCAAATCTTCTTCATCAATCAACTAAATGATAGCTTTTAGACTAGAAAGAAACTATCTCACTAACAAGTAGCAGGTTTAACATCATTGACAAAACAATGATTGTTCTATTATAGAATTTTCACTTCAAAACAATGTTATATCAACAATCTCACTCTTTGGCTTTGATGGAAAACCAATACCAACAACAATGCCAAGAAGAAAATAAATATTTGAATTTTATCCCTCTATCAATGTAGTATATGTCCTTTCTCTGTGTAGGGTAATGTGAGCTTTTTCAAGTTCCTGTATTGTTTACTATATCTTCTCCCTTTGACTTATATCTCATTCTTTCTAATATTCAAGTATCTATCTATCTCTAATATGTTCTTCTATCTCCCTTAGTACTTTCTCCTTCAGTCTCAACTTTTGGGGAAATTTATGGGGTTTTCTCTTTTCATCATTTCATTCTAAGATCCACACATAGATACTTAGATACATTTTATATCTAAGTTTTAGAGAAAATGTATATCTTTCTCTAAATATTGTAGGGTGGGTAATTTATATTTATTTCATTTCATATCTTTACCATAGATTTATATCTTAATTGAGCTAATTGTATTTATCTAGCATCTAGATATACTTTATTTAAGAAATTAGTTCAATTTCACATTCACATTATCGGATTAAGGGCCAAAGGGAGTACATTTATTTTATATTTCATTCCTCTTTATAATTCAAAGTTATTATTATCTCCCTTGTTCCTTTGGGTTCTAACTAATCGAATTTGGATCATAAGTGGAATCATATTTATAAATTCCCCTCTTTCCCTCACACACATATTTGAATGGCTTAGTGACCCCATAAAGTGGAGGTCTACATCTTATCAAAGTGCTTATATTTTATCACTAAACAAAAAGAATAATATATAAACACTTTCTAGACCATTCAATTTATCTCTAGTGAGTTGAATAGAAAGTCACACATACTTTCTAGACCATTCAATGCCATTCTCTACAACAATGCACATTTTCCTATAGTTCACCTTAAGGAACACAAGACTTATTGGGTGAGTTGACAAAACATTTTTTTTGTCTCTTATTAGTGACATCTCACTTGTTATGGTTTTGGATATGATGAAGAATCAAGTTTTTTGGGGGCTTGGTCTTTTCTTCATTTAATCATGTTGATATTATCTCTTGCTTTTGGTCTACTTCACCATGAGTATGATGTAACTCATACTCCTACTAAAGTGGGAGGTCACTATAACATCTTAGAATGGAAAAAAAAATCATTTAAGACCTTTTATCTCTTACTATTTAGTGCTTTTATGGACCATTGATGGATTTTTTCTCATTCTTTCTTTTCTCCCAAATAATTCCCTTTTCACTACTTTCATCTCAAAAAACTTTGAGACCTCATGGTTACCCATTCTTAGGAATATTGTTGGAAATATGGTTAAGTAGGAAAAGTTGATATAGTGACAGATTTTTCATTTATGGTAACATATATCTTATGGTAAGAAAGCACATTGTATAAATAAGAATTCCATAGTTAGACATGGAAAATTGTCAACATGTCAGATAGTTATCTAGCATAGTAGGAACAATTTTGATGTGTATGGATGATAGAGTGATATTTGGCATGTGCATAGTTAAGGAAAGGTAGTATAGTAGGTGAGGATGACATGACTAAGTGGACAAGTTTGTATGAACAATACAAAAGGAGTTATGCAATAAACACTAGTAAAGGTAGTGAATAGAGAAGGAGAGAGAATATCAATAATTCTATAATTATAGGTTAAAGAATTATTTTGTGTACAAAATATTTATATAACCAATTAGGGATGACATCCTAGATGTTAAACCTAAATTAGCAAGAGTTAATTTTGTATTCATCCAAGCATGTGAAAGCTTGATGGCCAAGTGGGCAAGTTTTGTAAAATGTGAAGGTATAAAGGAAAGATTGTATTATGTGAAGTAATGTGTAAGTTGTATGATATATGTGTGATGTTACACTTAGACATATAATTTAAATAATAAATAAGTATTATATATAAAGTAAAATTAATAATAATATTTTATAAAGTAATATTATATTTTAATATCACATATATCATATTATAATAGTAATAATCTAGTATAATAAATAATAATATTATGATTAAGATATATTTTAATATTAAAATTATATATTAATAAATGTATTATAATATAATAATATATACTTGATATATTATTAAAATAATATTCTTTATAATATAATTATTAATATACTTTATGAAATTAATATAACTAACCTTATTAATTAATATAATTATAGTATTATTAATATAATATAACTAACCTTACTAATTAATATAATTATATTATTATTAATATAATATAATTATTAGTATTAGGGAAGGGCACAACTCTTTGGTAAACACACACACACACACACACACACACACACACACACACACCGAATATCAAAGAGTGAAAAGGGATACTAGATATTAAATATTATAAAACTCTTACAAATAAAAGGTAAAATAAATAATGTTCCCAAAGGGGACATTACAATATGCAAGTGATATGCAAATTATATTGATGTGAATTCTAATGTATGTTCAGAGATATACGAAGAGAAGAAAAGGAAAGATAAAATATTGAATATATCAGTAGCAAAGAGGTTTTTGTATCTATCTTTTTTTATAAAGGAACTATATTGTGTAATTTCATGTTGGGTAGTGGGATCATCTTGCACACATTCTACAATTGTATTTATTAACTCCTACTAGTGTTAAGGATTTTAACAGGGCCTAGTCCTTTAACAAGGACTGAGACACTATATGTACTTAATAGACTCCTAATAGGGTTAACATCCTTAACATTATATTTTTGTTTAGTGGATATGTTATCATGAACACTAATGGTATTATTTTGGGGAATATTCTAAGCATTGAGGAATATTTGGCATAGTTTATATATTGCATTCATGACTATATTTTTAATTAATGAAAACATAGTGTGGTTTTTGTGAAGATTGGTAGACTAATCAATGGAGATGGAGGTTGTATGGATAGAGGTTTGATGTTCAGGTGAAGTGTGATTAAGGACATGTTCAAACCTATGTCCTAATGATGAGGATAAGTGCACATACAAAAAGTTGAGGATACAATGAAGTTATGTCTGATTTATAGAGAGCAATACATATATAGAGTATCAAAAAAGTAGTTTTTGATGAATGGATTATATCTTTTAAAAGAGATAGAATCATGACATGAAAATTTATACAAAGATAAAGAACAGTTTGATGATGATGAAAAAAAGTACACAAGCTTTGGAGTCAAATGTGTGAGAAGTTGTAAAGACCATGTGCCAACAATTTTGTGTAATTTTAAAATAATTAATTATCTTAATTTGATCATATTATAATTAATTGGAATAGCCTCAAGGCTAACTCAAAGAATTGTTTTAAGGACATGATAGAAAGAGAAGATATTTTTTTGGTCTCAGATTGGTTTTGAAAATTGAGTTTCAACACACTTAAGAAATTTTCTCAGTTGATGCTGAGTATAATATAGATGCCGAGTTACCATATGTGCCAAGCTAGAAATTTAACAAGTGTCAAGTCATTTAGATGCCAAACAAATAGAAAGTTCCATGCAAGTTTCAACTACCAAGTGACAATATATGCCAAGCCAATATATGTGCCAAGTACACTATATGTGTCGACCAAGATAAGATTTCTATGTGTCAAGCATGAATAATCAACAAGTACTGAGTGACACAATACCAACATATGAGTTTGTGCCTTCACAAAATCAGATGCAAATCATGTTGCATGATAGCTAATATATAGATTTTGAATTCTAAAGACAAGATTGAACCTTTTAGATTTCCTATGTATTTTGCATGCAACCAATCAAATAATTGTAAATCTAAAGAGGAAAAATGGATGAATCTTAGTTGTAGATTCATACCTAACCCTGAGTCATGAAATTTTTTTAAGAAGGATGAAGCCTCATAATTCATGAGAAGATCAAGAAGAGTGGAATGACAGAGTGAAAGAGAGCGAAGAGAAGAAGGGTGAAGAGTGCATCAAGGTGACTGAACATCAACACTTTGCATAGTATCATATCAAATCAAAGAGGATCATATTAAAAGGGACTGAACATTGATCTAAAATCAGCAATTGAATATTGGTGACATTCCAAGTGAATATTTTTAAATCCTTTAGATAGGTACACCATTAACAATGTTTTGGAGCATTTAACAGGGTAGGCATCTCATAAGGCTAACCATTGATGATGGTCAAAATGTGTAACCTTTACAAGTTACATATTGTTGCAGTGATAAGTTGTTGGTGTCATCCCCACCCTAGTTTTACCTTCTCATTTTGGATGGTTTCTAGGTGATCAAATATGGTGTTATCTATTTTCATGCATGCCTTTACTTTCCTGTTAATTAGATGTGTTACATGCATGTATTGATTTCAATTAAAAGTTTTATAGTTTAAAGTTTGGTACTTCTGATTCACCCCCCTCTTAGAAGTGTACTTCCCACTTGTTAATAACAACAATTGGTATCAAAGCTATGTTTTTACAAGGAAAAGCCTTACACTTTAAAGAAAAGATCTAGAAATGGAAGTCTACAAGCTTGGGAAGATTATAAAGAACCAAGAGATTGAAATACATCTCATTTTACATTCTTTGGAAGAAGCTATGGAAGAGTTGAGGAAATCCCTAAAGAGAAGAAGGGATATTTGTTGTAATATCTTATTGGAAAGAATGATTTTGAGAGGGGAGGTGAATTAGAAGTACTAGCTTTTGACATGTTTTAAATCCTTAATAACATATCATGAACATGCATACATATAAACATTAAGCAATGATAAGAAACAAATATGAATCACCACATAAAACTTGAGATTTTGGTAACCCAAAAACCCTCCAGGAATAAGAAGGTAAAACTAGGGTGGGGATGATACCCATAAAATCACTACAGTAATAATGTTTGACCACTTCTGATGGTCTGTCATGTTAAAGGCCTGCCTTGTTAAAGGCTTTACACTGTATCAATAATGACCTAGTTAAAGGATTTGCAAACACTTTACATGAAGTGTTACCCTATCAAAGAATTTAATCACCTATTTAAAGGATCTAAAAGATAGTTGTTAAGTTAACCTATCATCATAGGATTTCCTTTCTAATACAATGGTTAAAGAGTATTAGGTATGATAAATCTAATAGCTTACAATCCTTGATTGCTTAATATAGGCACTTGATCTACTTTCTTCTAATCTTGATCCTTTGAGATCTGATACTCATTTGTGTCACCTACTTTGTTCTTGATTAACTTGATATTTAACTATTGATCTCTTCCTCTAAGTCTTTTTACTCTTCACTCTGAACACCACTTGTGATTTTGTTTTCTCCTTCATCCATCTATATAATTGAATGAGATTTCATCTTCTTTATAAATACATTTGAAGACTTAGGGTTAGACATGGATCTATGATCCATATTGAATCTCCAATTCTAGCTCATTCCTTACACTTTTATCATTGGTTGCATGCCTTCTTCATTTTCCATATTGGTTGCATGTAGATTGCATAGGAAATATAAATGATTTGATCTTATCATTTAAATCCTTCAAGATTCATCTCATTTCGGCCATGAAAATGATTTACGTCTGAGTTTGTGAAGTTACAAACTCATATGCTAATTCTAAGTTACTTGGCACTTACTAATTCTTGATGCTCGACACCTTCTGTAACTCGGCTCTTGTATATGCTCGACATCCTTTATGACTTAGCACCTGAATATTGCTCAGCATCCTTTATGACTCGGCACCTAAATATTGCTCGGCACCTGATAGCTTTCCTGACTCGACACACACTGTGGCTTGACATGCATAGTGTACTCATCTTTAATGTAGAAAGTGGTTAAGTGTGTTGGCACTCAAGTGTCAAAACCATTTTTAGACTAATAATCTCCCCCTTTGACATGAATGTCAAAAACACTTAACTAAGAATTATTTATTTGATCTTATGAGTATGGTCACTGATCTATTTGGTATATATACAGAGGTTTTAAAAGACTTTATCGAAATATTGTAACTTACAATATATACCTCAAAAATTATTATAGCTCCCCCTAAGTTGATCATTCTGATGTCTTGTGTCATTATGCCTAACATTCTCTTTAATATATCTTCACAAAATTATCTCCAATATTATCTCCCCCTTAACATTATCTCCCCCTTAGAATATTTCTCCCCCTTTTTGATACTGATGTCAAAGGGTCCTAAATAGTAATGCCATGTTTGGCAAAAAATGTTTTATTTACCTCAAGGAGTATTTGGAGAGCTGCATCCCAGTTATTTAAGGTAATATCCAATGACTTTTGTTGGATTGCAAGCTTTTCTACTATATCAAAAAGTCTGTCATGTGTAGAAAAATTTGAATCCTCCTTCAGGACTATTTCTACTTTTATTTGCTCCTTGTGTAATATTTCTAAGTGAGGGGTGATGGAGGCTTGGATTTGCATCAACTTTTCTTTGATAGTAGCCTCTTCTGCTGATAATACAACTAATTCCCTCTGAGTGTGAAGTGTTTGTGAAAATTGCTTTTCACTCTATTTAGGATCTAAGGGTAGTTTCATACTAGAGAGCTTTAATTTACTCTCAAGGTTCAAAATTTTCAGATTTATTTCTTGTGTGAACATAGAAAAATCACACAATTTGTTATAAAGAGAAAATATGTTCCCTAATACACTCTTTACATTTTCCAATTTTGTAGCTAGGTCAACCTGTCCCAAAATTATGTTATTAGCTATTTTCTAGTTGAGTTTGCCTGCAAACTTCTTTTCTGACCATTCCATTAGTTTTACATTATTATCATGGTCTTCATTATTCACTTGGTCAAGTATATTAGATAGTTGCTCAAGTATTGGCTTGTTTGCATCTGGATGTTGAAGAGTAAAAGCATCCATGAATATATCTTTTATCTCATTAATTACCTGCTTATATTTGTAGTCTTTCCTCATTGCCTCTTGCCTCCTTCTTTTATCCAATACACTCTGTATTTCATTCATCTTTTCCTCATTTAGAGTGCTTGAATCATAATAGGGTATTTTAATTTCTTCATCAAGCTTAGGAATACCATAATGAATGATCCTAGCTACCCTAGTAGAACTTGAACTTGGTGTACTAACATTTTCAGTACTTAGCTTATGACTAGGTTTGGTGGGAGTTCCTATTTTTGGTAATTCAACCAAAGTTTGTATTGCAGACTCCTCTTTATCTTGTGTTTCTTCTTTGTCCTTTGCTTCTAGCTTTTCTTCTTCTTGTGTTACTACTATTGGTGGTGTACTTGCTATCTGAACTGTTATCCTTGTGACTACCTCTATTTTTGCACTCAACTCCTGATGAACTTGAGTGTTTAATCTTAGTGGTGACGGAGGTGGTAGGAATGTAAGCCTAGTAGTTTGAATGATTTGAGGTGGTCCTTGTGGTAACACCTTGGCTTCTTTGAGTTTATCTATTGACTGTTGAAGATTATCCACACTAACCAATATAGGACTTGTGCACAATTGTGCTTGTAGTGTTGTTTGGTCAAGGATCTTAGTAAAATTTGCTATAGTTAATGGATTAATGTTTTGACATGTAGTGTCAACAACATCCTTACTCTTTATGATTTTTTTAGGTGTGGTTGTAGAGTGAGGTGGGCTAGGAGGTGAAAGTTGTGTGTCTTGCACACCTTTTTGTTCATCAGTTCCTTTGTCTTCATCATTTCCTTCCTCCTCTCTTTCTTTCTTGTTTTCCTCTTCTTTGACCTTTTTCTCTTCTTCTGTTTTCTCTTCTCTCCTCTTCCTTCTTTCTTTAGGTTTAGCAACAACTTCCTCTTTGTATACCTCTTCAAGGACATCTTCAGTTGTCTTGTACAAGTTTTTCCAAACTCTTGTAGTTCTCTGCACAACTTCTTCAATTTTGTTTTGTAGGATGGAGAATGCCCTATATTTAGGTGTAAACCTTTTACTATGCCTTTTGACTACTTGTGTTACATGTTCTTTAGTTAAATCAAGCTATAGGTTTGCTAGGGTTGATTCCCTCATCTCTTTCTCCATCATTAGACATAAATGTCATCTATTGTCTATAGTTTTAGACAATTCCTTTGGCAATTGTCCATCTAGTTCAAGAGGTGTATACTTGAACTGTGCCATTAATGCACAGAGTGATTCTTCTATGCTATTTTGTTTCTCTTTACTGAACTTATTGAAATCAATCTTTTTCATTTCACTTAAGTCTCCATTCCTAATCTTCTCACATAATATATCAATTGAAGATTTAGGAGGATGACTTACCCTTTTAGTCTGATCTTCTTCATCAATATCAGGTTGGGCCACATATCTTTTCCTTTTCTTTGGATCTTCTTGTTCCTTTTTGACTATGTTCTTCTTCTTTGTGGCTTCATCTTTGGCCTTTTAGGTAGAGGCCCTTGTTGTGGCTCTGGTGGTTGGTTTCTTGGGCATTTCTATGGTAGCTTTCTTTGGTGAAGGCTGAGAAGTAGGAGGTGTCTTTGTCTTTCTTTTGATAACTCTGCCTTTAATGAATGCTTCCTTGGTTTTTTCTTCCTTGGCACTCTCATCTTTCTCTTCACCTTGACTTTGAGGAAATTCTTGTTCTGGCTCACCTTCTTCTTCTCCTTCACTAATCTCTTCTACTTCACCTACTGCATTTGATTCTCCAACACCAAATTTCTTCTTTATCTTCTTTACCAGCTTGTCCTTCTTCTTGACTATTGTGGCTATCTTGAGTTCTATAACAACTCTTGATTTGAGAGTGTCATATGTCCCAAATGCCTTTGCAGATTTATCCATTTCCTTGGCAAGTAATTTTGTGATGGCTGCAGAAGCTTGGTCAACATCAAGCTCATATCCCAATGGTCTAAGCCATCTTGTTCTTGGAAGGACTGCTTGAATGTAAGTGTAATCAATATCAACAAGAAAACATATGTCTTTTATATGATTTTCTACCAGAGAAATTGGTATCCCCTCATTCTTTTCTTCATTCCATTTTTGAAATCATCGAAATAGATAAACATTTAATTATCAAAGTTATCTTCCATTTGTGCAATGAAATCATTAATTTGATTAACAATGGTTTTATCCTAACTCCAGTTGATTTTTCCAAATGAAGGGAATTCCTTCATCGCATCGAAGAACATACAAACCAACACTGAACCAAATTTACACTATGCTCCCTTGGACTTTGTAATAGCTCCAAGATTTTCATTGATTTGTTGCAATAAGAGCTCTACAAGGTCATATGTGTGGTCTTTCTTTACAAGTTTATTTGCCAAATCCATTACTATGTAGGGTACACTATTTAATCTACTAGATTGATAAAACTTGTGTGATATGATCCTTACAAAAAAGTCTAGAAGGGGATTAGTAATGGTATCTATGGTCATGCCTCTATTGTTCCATTTTTCACTTGTGTTCTTCTCAATTGTTTCCCTCTTTTCACTTCTCAATGTCTTTGGCCGATCTAGTGTTGGAAAACTTGTAACCCTATGAACTATTGTCTTGGTAATCTTGACTAGTCCCTTTTCTAACCAGAATGATCCATTATGGATTCTGCTGAGTATTATGCATATCCATTCATTTTTTAATATGATTGGAAAAACTAGGGCTTTGGTCAAACCCTTCTTTTCTACAACAAAAAAATCATCTTTCAAGATTCAATTTTCACAGAGTTTGTCATAGCCATTAGAGATTTCCAAATCTCCAATGGCTCCTATTTTATAATTATAGCATTTTCATGCATCCTGAACCATAACAACTTTTTTAGGGATGGTAGATAGGGTACCATCGAGATCATTTTTATATGCAACCTCTAGTATAGGTCTAAACTTAGGTTGTTTAACCTCATTGCTAACAAGTTGAATTTCATGGCTCATTTTCCCTTGGGTCAATTTTGAACTAGATTCCATTTATTTCTAAACTAGGGTTTAATGACTAAAGCAAACTTTTCAAACTGTAAAACTTGGCACCTGAAGGAAATACCTGGATAAGTGCTTAGATCACTTGGGTAGATGCTAAATTACTGCAAAACACTAGTTGAAGCTTGAAAATTTGTCAGTCATGCTTAATGTAATTGCTCTTCATTTGAATGACTCGAGAATGAGTCAATTTTTCTTTCAAGTGACAAAAGAAACTTTGGATTTAATGCATTTTAGTACCTGCATCTGTCACTCGACTTCCATATATTTTTCAACTTGGCATCCACTTGGTAGCTATACTTACTCAGCATCTACTTTTTTTTTTTTAATAACTAGGCATCCAAAGCAGTTTCACTCGATATCCAAAGACAGCTCTACATTAGCATTCAAGTTTAGTCTTAGCATCTTATATCATGCAAATTTATACTTTGTAGTGCTTCTTCATGATTTAGGGCTGATGTGTGATACTCCCTTATGTATCAGCCCTATAGGCTTATCTTGTGATTAGTTAGATGAGAAATGATCACTTGACCTCATGGGTGAAGTGATACTTTCATAGGATGTACTTGATCCATCATTTTTTTGCCATGTCTTCTTCATGTTTGTTCTTATGTGTTCCGCATCAATCTTCTCTTTGCCCTTGTTTGATTCAATTTTTTGGTGCTTTTGACCTTGTAGGACAGTTTCTACTGACATGTTCAGTTTTCAAGCAACTGAAACATGTGGTTTGGCTTAGCCACCTACTATAATTTCCTCTAAAATGTGTTCTTATGTAATTCTAGGGTATATGTCTATATTCCTGACAATAATGATAGCCATATCTGGTGTTGTAGTCCCAATGGTACTGACTTTCATTTCCTTTTTTTTTGTTGGTTGATTTGATGTCCACATAGGCTTTGATCTGCATTCAAATGCTCTGTGTCCATACTTCTTACAATTACGACAATGTCCATCAAATATTTGTGTCCCTGTAACTCTAGATCTACAATCTTGTGTCATATGTCCTTGCATGTTGCACTTGTGATAGTAACTCTTGTTTTTGGGTGTGTTTGTCTGATTGATTCTTCTACTCCTGCAAACATTAGTAGTATGCCCCTTTTTATTGCAGTAATGACAAGTAGGTTTAGAATCCTTACCTTTGTCACTTCTTTGCTCAACACTCTTTGATGATTCTCCAATTTCAGTGTTTTTGTATCCAAGTCCTGATGTATCATGGACTGATCTTGAAAATTTCATCAACTGTTCAAAGTACTTGATGGCTTCACTTGATTTGTTGAGATTCTCTGCTACCTCTTTTTCTCTATTCAATTCATTCTGCAATTGATCATTCTGCATCTTAAAAGTAGAGATCTCAATATCTTTCATATCGAGTTCATGATTAAGGTTCATCATTTGAGCTAGTGTATCCATCTATATGTTTGAAATCCTTGTTAATTCAGTACATTTTTCTTCTAGTTAGTTTGGAAGATTCCTTTTGTCATCTTCCATCATGACTTTTCTCAACTACTCTTTTCCTTTGTTCAATGATTTCACATAACATTATGGCCTGTGATTCATGTTCCATCTTGAGAGATCTTATCTCATCTGCTTGAAATTTTTTTTTCTCTATTAGTTTTGCTATTGTTGCATCAAATTCTTTAGTGTCTCCATTGGCAAACACTTGTGTTATATCAATATCCTTGTAGTGTATATCATTTTCAGCTATGGCTATCTCCTTTCTTCTTTTCAAATATTTTCTTAAATCCACTCTAGCTTCCTCTACTTTTTGTAGAGAGAGATGCTTATATATCACCTAGTTCTCAATGATCTTTCCAAGTTTGAAGACTTCCATCTTTAGATCTTTTCCTCCAAGCTGTTAGGCTCCTTTTTGAGAGAAGACATGCTCTAATACCAATTGTTGTAATATCTTATTGGAAAGAATGCTTCTGAGAGGGGGGGTGAATCAAAAGTACTAGCTTCTGACCTGTTTTAAATCCTTAATAACATATCATGAACATGCATGCATATAAACATTAAGAAATCATAAGAAACAAATATTTATCACCACATAACACTTGAGATTTTGGTAACCTAGAAACCCTCCAAGAATAAGAAGGTAAAACTAGGGTGGGGATGATACCCACAAAATCACTACAATAATAATGTTTGACCACTTTTGATGGTTTTCCCTATTAAAGGCTTTACACTATATCAATAGTGACCTAGTTAAAGGATTTGCAAACACTTTACATGAAGTGTTACCCTATCAAAGGATTTAATCACCTATTTAAAGGATCTACAAGATAGCTGTTAAGCTAACATATCATCATAGGATTTCCTTTCTAATACAATGGTTAAAGAGTATTAGGTATGATAAACCTGATATCTTACAATCCTTGATTGTTGAATATAGGCACTTGATCTACTTTCTTTTGATCTTGATCCTTTGAGATCTAATACTCATTTGTGTCACCTGCTTTGTTCTTGATTAACTTGATATGTAATTGATCTCTTCCTCTAAGTCTTTTTACTCTTCACTCTGAACTCCACTTTTGATTTTGTTTTCTCCCTCATCCATCTATATAATTAAATGAGATTTTGTCTTCCTTATAAAGACATTTGAATACTTAGGGTTAGACATGGATCTATGATCCATATTGAATCTCTGATTCCAACTCATTCCTTACACTTTTATCACTAGTTGCATACCTTCTTCATTTTCCTTATTGGTTGCATGTAGATTGCATAGGAAATATAAATGATTTGATCTTATCATTTAAATCCTTTGAGATTCATCTCATGTCAGCCATGAAAATGGTTTACATCTAGGTTTGTGAAGTTACAAACTCATATGTTGATTTTAAGTTACTTGGCACTTACTAATTCCTGATGCTCAACACCTTCTGTAACTGGGCTCTTGTATATGCTTGGCATCCTTTATGACTCGACACCTAAATATTGATTGGCACTTGGATCATGCTCAGCTCCTATAGTCACTCAGCATCTAAAGGTTGCTCGACACCTAATAGCTTTTCTGACTTGGCCCACGTTGTGGCTTAGCATGCACAGTGTGCTTGACTTTAATGTAGAAAGTGGTTAAGTGTGTTGGAACTCAAGTGTCAAAACCATTTTTAGACTAACAAAATTACCATACCTAAAAATGATACATAGTACAAGGAGATTAACACCTCAAAAGTGTTTTTGAATGGAGATTCTGAGTTTGATACAACAATATTAGACCTAATGGAGAAGAATAGAACTCAAGCAAAAGAGATCATATCTCTCAAGATTGAGCAAGAATCACAAGCCATGACGCTTTGTGAAGTGAATGAACAAAAGAAGAGAGCCATTAAACATAAAGCTATGATAGAAGATGACAAGAGAAACCTTTCCAACATATTGGCAGAAAAGTCAATTAAGCTTGCAAGAGTTTCCAACATGTAGCTAGATAGCCTAAGCCAAATGATGAATTCCCATCATGAGTTGAATGTCAAGGACATTGAGATCTCCGCACTAAAGATGTAAAATGAAAAACTACAAAATGACTTGAGAAGAGAAATAGAAATTGCAAAAAGCTTCAGCAAACCTAATGAAGCTATCAAGTACTTTGAACAACTACTAAAATCACCAAAATCCAGCAATGACACTTCAAGGCTAGGATACAATAGCATTGAAGAAGGAGAGTCATCTAAGACTATAGAAAAAAGAAGTGACAGAGCTAAGAACACAAAATGGTAAAAAGGGAGATACCTCTAATGTGTGCAAGAGAAAGAATGCTAGTCAACATCAAAAACCTAAAAAAATGGGTTGCTATTACAAGTACAATAAGAAAGGTCATTAGGCATATGACTATAGGACTAGAACCATTAAGGCCCCAAGATTTGAATGAAACTACTAAAACTACAAGAAGTATGGACATAGATCTTTTGAATGTAGGTCTAAGCCTATGTGGACACCAAACCAACCAACAAAGAAAAATAGACGTGGACATCACTACAATTGAGACTACAACACTAGGCAGAGTTGTCACTACTATCAAGAATATGGACACATTCCTAAGAACAACATAAGAACACACTTTAGTGGAAACTACAATAGGTGGTCGAGTCAAACCACTTATTTTAGTTGTCTAAAGATAGGACACATTGGCATGTATTACCTAACTAGGTCAAAGGCACCCAACTTTGAGTTCAAAAAAGGGAAAGGAAAAGTTGATGTTGAACACATTAGAGGAGAGATAAATAAGACATGGAAAATAAGAGATGGAAGAAGCACATCTAATGGAGGGATCACTTCACCTAAAAGGTCAAGTGATCACACTTCATCCAACTAAGTAGGAGAAGGTATGTGGGACTGATATTTAATGATTTATTATACATCAGCTCCCAAAATAAAGTAGCACTAAAAAGGATAGATCAACATGAATAAAATGCAAGGTTAAATCTTCAATTTTTTCACAGTATTGCCAAGTAAGGGAAGTTATCTTCAGATGCCAAGTAAAATCCTAGTATATGCTGAGTTGTCTACCAAAGTCATTGAAAGTCAAGTTAGTAGTCAATGTCGAGTGAAGGGTAATTCCAATTGAAGTTGAGTAAGGGAAACTCCAATGTATGCCAATTGATTAGAAAATCAATGGAAACCAAGTAAAACAAAATTGCATAAGGCGCCAAATGGGAAATTGCATGTGCACTAAGCATTAAATGCTATGAAATGAAAGGTATAAGGTGAAGTTTTTGATCATTTTTCATCATTATGAACATAGAGCGAGAGCAAGAAGAGTAGAGAAATTATTTCCAAGAAGAGATTTATTCTTTTGAGAAGATTCCAGCCAAGATTCAACATCATTTTGATGATTTAAGGTATTTACACTAGTGCTAAGCTATGCAACTGTGACATTTTTACATCTTGAAACCCTAGTTTTAAAAAATGGCATCTAGCTCTAGGAAACCATAGGAAAAAGAGTCATTTGAGGTTCAATTGGTTAGTAATGAAGTTAAACAACTAGACTCTAGACCAATTCTTGAAGTTGCATATAGAAATGACCTTTTTGGTGCTTTATCTATTATTCCACTTAAGGTTTTCATGTTGCAAGATGTTAGAAGGTGTTATAATTGTAAGATAGGTGCAATAGGTGACATGAATATTTGGAAAGCATATGATAAACTTTGTGAGAATGGGATATTGAAGGAAGAGTTTCAAATTTTTGAAAGGAAGGGCTTAACCCATGCCCTAGATTTCCCCACTATTTTCAAAATAGAATGGATAAGAATTGTGCTGAGTTTATGATGGATGCCTATGGTTAGAAGATAGACCCATTAAACTATCAAAAATAATTATACATGGGGTAACTAGATATCCAACCCTAGAATGGCCATAGGGAAGAACACTAGGGAAAAGTGGAATAAGAGAGGGATGCAAATTGACACAATCAAAGATGCTCTTGTAGAATTTTCTATTAGGGTAATATCTCACAAATTCTACTAGTCAATTTTACTCAATAGTGTTCCTTGTATTGTAGTTGATGAAGGATAAAAAATTATCAAGAAGGACCATACATATAATCTAGCTGAACTACAATTACAATAGATTATGGAGAATTCGAGAGCAATAAGCAGATCCAAGAGTGCTCAATGTGAATTTGGATCAATTTTGATATGTTTATTTTTTTATGTTCAAAATTAATTCCCATCATTTGGAAAGGCAAATTGGAAGAAAAATATGTTAGTAGTGGTCCAGGAGAATGAGTAAATGGGGGAAAATTTTGAAACCATAATGACCAGCTACTTTGAAGACTTCAAGAAGTTAGTGAAATAGAGACTTAGGATACTTGTCTCTCTTGTTGAACAACACATCAATGATATTTGTTTCTTAGAAGACATTGATTTCACATACATCCAAGTAGTAATACCAAGGGTGAGATGGCTAAGGCCACTTGGATATGAAATCAACATTGATGAGGTATATGAAACAATCATAGCATTGCTTGCCGAAGATATTGATAAAAATGCAAAACCTTTTGTCACTTTTGATGTTGTTAAGTCTAAAGTGGAAATGGAATTGAGAACTACTTCAACCTTGAAGAAAAAGGATAGATTGGTAAAAAAGCTTAAGGTTAGATTTGGAGAAGGGACTAAAAAATTAGAGGAAGAAGATGATGAAGATGGAGAAGAAGAAGAATAGGGCTAGGAGCCACTTGTATTAACATAAGGCATGAGAGAAGATGCAAAAGAGTAAGAAGGTGTTGAGGAGGAAGAGCAATCCAAGGAAGCACCAAATCCAGAGAAAAAGAAAAGGAAATCTTAAATATAGCTTGAAGCTTAGCCCAAAGGCAGGAAGATAGCCAAGCCAAGCCCATTAAAGCCTACTACAAGGGTAAGTACAAGAGCTACAACAAATGAGGTTAAGAAGAAAGAAAATAAGAAGGCTACTGAGTAGGAAGGTCTAGCCAAGAAAAAGATGAGAAAAAAGTATGTTGCACCTCCTAAATTAGATGAGGAAAGAACAAAATCTGATGATAATAGCCAACTTAGAGTGGTAAGTGACACCACTAAGTCTAATTTGGGAAATATATTTGATAAAATTAGACATAATACATACTTATCTAGATTAAAAAGAATTGATTTTAATAAGTTGAATAGAGAAAAACAAAACATAGTTGAAGAATTAATTTACACTATGATGGCAAAGTTCAAAAACACTCCACTTGAACTTGACAATTTAATGCCTAAGGAGTTATATTCTATTGTAGAAAATAAATGGCATTATTTCCTTAATATGGAAAAAGAAATAAGAGAGTCAACATTGGCTTGATTAATGCCTAAACTCACTAAAGGGAAAATTAGCAAGGCAAATAAGAAGCATGGGAGCAAATTTGCACCCAAGTATAGAGCCTTTAGTATCCTTCAGAATAAAATTGAAGATGTTGTCAAAAAGTCCACACTAATGTGGAAATTAATTTATGTCTTGAAAACTATCAAAGAAGGAGAGGTAGACCCCTTTGAGGGAAGAAATAGTGGAGAAGAAGATGATAGTGATAAGGAAGGAGAAGGAGAAAAGGATAAGGTAGATGATATAGTGGCGAAGGGAACACAAAAGGATGATATGGAAACTATTGAACAATAGTAAATAGAACAACATGTACAAGACACAAAATTACCACCTCCAAGTCCTCCACATGTTACATTCACACCTGTAGATACAATAATTTTACAAGATGTTTTTGAAAGTTCTAGTCAGAACATAAACCCACTAACTACAGAGAATCTTAAAAGGATTATTCACCAGACTACATTACAATATCAATTGTGTAGAAATCTAGTCTTGGTGAGTGTGGAAGAATTATTAAAAGTTGCAGCCAAAATTACAAGGGATAAGGTGAATCCACAAGAGCCATATTCTCATATCCAAACAACTAAAAGTGGAAAAACCCAAGAGCAAGCTGTAAAAGATACATCAGCTAAGGTTGACTCCATAGCAACAGTCACTACAATTGTTGAGGAGCTAGCAAAAGACCAAATAAATAGATGAATACCTCTAACTCTAAAATAAAAGTACAAGGTACAACCCCACAGATCACAATAATTGATGAGGAAAGATTTGAAGAGGACAAGGAAATTCCTAAGGAGAAGGAGCAAGAGACAATACAAACATTGATAAATTTTCCTACAACTAGGACTCCAACTGGAATGACTCAAAAGTTGAGCACTAAAGCAATACCACTTCAAATTTTAGCACTAGGCTCAAGCTTTACTAAGGTTGCAAGGGTAATTTACTATGGAGACCCTACACTAGATGAAGAAATATTCATTCCTAAGTATGACTATCCAACCATGAACATTGATCAGATAAATGAAGTACAAGAGGCACTAAAAAGGAAAAAGAAATAGGAAATAATCAGAAATGAGTTAAATAGAGGCAAGCATAAATTGAAATAAAAAGACATCTATCTACATGCATTTAGCTTGCAAGGACTTGGTGAAACTAAGCCAACTATGGAGTAGTTATCCCAATATATTGGACCAGGTGTAGAATAAAGGCCTAGATACTAATGTCAAACTATTGGAATGGTTAGAAAAGAAGTTTCAAACAAAGGTTTATGAAATAATATCAAGTGAGATAGAAATATCATAAGTAGAGCTAGCCAAGAAGATTGAAAAGGTAAAGACAATACTTGAGAACATATTCTCATTATACTCAAAATTGTGTGATCCATCAATTTTCACACAGGAAACCAGCCAAAGGATAATGAGCTTGGAGAGGAATTTAAAGATATCAAGCATGCAACTACCTAAAGATCTAGCTCAGAGTGAGAAGCATTTTAATACTACACTTCACACTCAGAAGGAACTAGTTGTGTTAACAATAGATGAGGAATATACAAAGGTCAAATTGATACAAATTCAATCTACCATAACTCCACACATGGAAATTTTGTAGAAAGAATTGGTCTATGGTGAAAATGTGTTAAAGAAAGAACCCAATATTTCTATGTTGGAAGGCCTAGTTCACCTTGGAACAGAGTTAGCTATCTAGCTTAAATCACTGGAAATTGCACTAGAAAATTGTGATGCTACTTTTAAGAGAGTAATGGAGGTAAATAAATCCTTTTTGGAAAAGTATTCTGTTAATGTATAGACTACTTTGACATAAGTGTCAAAAAGGGGGAGATTATAATAAAAAGGGGGAGATAAAATTTTGAGGAGATAAATTTTGAAGAGGAGAAATAAAAAAGCCAAAAGGAAATTATAACTACAAGGGAAGATGTGTGAAAGGGGGAATTAGAATAGAGCAGATGGAATAGGGAAGTTAGAGAAAGAATGATAAGACAAGGCATGGAATTAGCATGAGACAAATCCAGCATGAGAATTTTTGGATACAACAAAGGCACATCAACTTAGTGGGAGTCACAAATTTTGAGGTATAAATTCCTTCACAAAAATTTAAACATTTTTGAAATTTTATATATATGTTAAACATAATGTATATTATACTCAAAGAGAATAGAGTCATTATGTTAAGTGTTTTTGACACTCATGTCAAAGGGGGAGATTGTTGGTCTTAGATTAGTTCTGATAATTGAGTGTCAACACACTTAAGAAATTTTCAATGTTGATGCCAAGTATAATATAGATGTTGAGTTACCATATATGTTGAGCCAAAAATTCAACAAGTGTCAAGTCATTTAGATGTTGAGTAGATAGAAAATGCCAAGAAAGTTTCAACTATTGAGTGACAATAGATGTTGAGCTAGTACATGTGCTGAGTAAACTATATGTGCCAAGTAAGATAGGATTTCTATATGTGTTGAGCATCAGTAATCAACAAGTGTTGACTAACATAGTATCAACATATGAATATGTACCTTCACAAACTCAGATGCAAATCATGTTACATGATAGCTAATATACAAATTTTGAATTCTAAAGATAAGATCAAATCTTTTAGATTTCCTATGTACTTGCATGAAACCAATCAAATAATTGTAAAGCTAAAGTGGAAAAATAGATGAATCTAACCTGTAGATTCATACCTAACCCTAAGTCATGAAAACTTTTTAAGAAGGATGAAGCCTCATAATTCATGAGATGATCAAGAAGAGTGGAATGATAGAGTGAAAGAGAGAAATGAGTAGAAGGGTTAAGAGTACATCAAGGTGAATTAGAAAAGTAGATTCAAATCAGTTAATAGTAGAATAGAGCATCAACACTTTGCACAATATCATATTAGATCAAAGAGGATTAGATTAGAAGGGACTGAACATCAATTTGAAATCAAAAATTGAAGATTGGTGATGTTCCAAGTGAATGTTTGTAAATCCTTTAGGTAGGTACACCATTAAAAGGGTGTTGGAGCCTTTAATAGGGCATGCCTCCCATAGGGTAGACCATTGATGATGTTCAAACTTTGTAACCTTGACAAGTTACATATTGCTATAGTGATAAGTTGTGGGTGTCATCCCCACCCTAAGTTGTGGGTGTCATCCCCACCCTAGTTTTACCTTCTCATTTTGGAGGGTTTTTGGGTGATCAAATAAGGCATTTTCTATTTTCATGCATGCCTTTACTTTCATGTTAATTAGATGTGTTACATGCATGTACTAATTTTAGTTAAAAGTTTGCTACCTCTGATTCACCCCTCTCTTAGAAGTGTACTTCCCACTTGTGAATTCCAACATATTTTCCTTGTTTGAAATATAGATTGGATGTGAATTTTATGTTGGATAAAAATTGTGATCATGGGTGTTTAGTAAATACAAGTGATTTATGGGATTATTGGATGTGAAGTTGGTGATCTGGTATCGAGATCAAAAGGTGTAGAAGTTCAATTAATAGGACAAGAGAAGAGGAAGCATATGCATAGTTCAATTCTATTATTCTATGAGGAATAACACAAAGATCATTTAGACAGTGGGTTCATTGGTCTTGTCCCTGAAGCTATTTGGATAGTGTGTCCATCTACCTTCTACAATTCCTAACAGGGTAGGAATCTCCTAACAAGGATTCAAAGTTTCCTAACAGTGACTGATATTTAGTTTATATATTTCATAGACTCCTAATACAGTCCATCCTTAACAAGGAATATTTATATTAGTACATCATTTTTTTGGTATCATCCCATTGGGGTTTTCCCTTTGATTAAGGGTTTCCCTAGTTAACATATCTAGTGTTATTGTGTATGAGTATCTTGTTATGGTTATTGATTATATTTTTCACATGGTTAAGAATTATTAAGGTTGATAATTGTTGTAATAGATGTATAACTAATTCACCCCCCTTCCTCGCCACCACCCCATCTCAATTATATTGGTGGAAAATATATTGTAACAATTTGTATTAGATCATTAGGTCCTTGAAAAGAAAGCTTAATAATTGCGAGATCAATTGCTAGTCACTTTAGAAAAGATGATCCTAAGTTTGATGGGTTTAACAATTACAACTAGAAAGAAAAGATGAAGACTTACCTACTATGTGTGGGTCCATGTTATTGGATTTTAATAGAGAGTGATGAAGAATTATGTAAGAAGAAAAGATTGAAGAATGCAATGAAGCAAAAAGAGATTTGTTCATGTGCAATATGCAAGCTAGAGAAGCCTTACTGTCAACTCTTCTTGAAAGTGAACATAGTTTAGTAAAATCACTAGTAACATCTCATAAGATTTCAAAAGATCTAGAATCTACTTTTAAAGAATATAATAATACAAAAAGAGTAAGATTAGAGAATTGGATATTCTTGTTTCAAGATGATAAGATCTTGGAAGAAGAATTTGTGAGAAGCTATGTTGGTAGATTATCTATGATTGTTGTAGGAATCAAATCATATGATGAATCTAATGAAGAAGATGAGATTCTATGGAATATTTTGAAAAATTTGATACCACCTTTCAAGTAAGTAGCATAGATGATTGAGCTTTTGATACCCAATACTAAGAAGTTTACTAGGGAAACTTTTCTTGGAAGATTGGAAGAAGAAAAAGAAAGATTAGGACAATCTATAGAATTGACAAGAGTGGAGACAACTTTTAGTGCCTTAAGTATTTGTGAGTTCCTATCAAGAAGTGCAAGAACCCATGGAGATTTTGCTAGCAATACTAGAACTAGATATGAAGAGGAAAGATAGGTTGAAGAAGGTATAGCCCTTATTGTAAGAAGATAACCTAATGGTAAGACAATCTTTAAATGTTGGACTTGTAATGAATTTTTTCATTATGCATCAAAGTGCCCTAAAAGAGAGAATAAGTCTAAGAATCATTTTTAGCCTAGAAGATGTAGAGATTTTTTGTATGCAAATGAAGGTGATGAATTTGTGGAAATAGTTCAGAGTGAAAGTGATAATGAGATAGCACTTGTAGCAATAAAAGAAGATAAGCTTGATAAAAAAAGCATAGAAGAAAATGCTCTAGTTTCCCAAGTTGAAAAGAACTCTAATTGGATAATAGATAGTGGATGTTCACATGATATGACTATTGATATGAACAAGTGCATTAAATTTAGAAATAATGATGGAGTTATTGTTAGAATTGGTAACAATGTAGCTTATCACATCATAGGGGTATAATCTATCACTCTTTATGGAAAGACTAATACTGATGATGTTTACTTTGTTGATAGTTTAAAGAATAAATTTTTGAATGTTAGATAGTTGGTGGATAAATGTTATCAGTTTTAGTTCACAGAGAAGACTTGCATCATCAAAGATAAGGATGATAAGCTAATTCGAAAAGGTACAAGATCTAGAAGCAATGTGTTTCAATTGAATCATACTAATATGAAATGTTTAGTTGCAAAAGTTGATCAAAGTTGGTTATGGAATAGAAGGTTCTTCCATATAAACTTTGAGAACATAGTGAAGTTTAGTAGCACACTTCCAGTTAAAGATTTTTCTAAAATCATGAATCATATTAATGTTGTTTGCAAAGAGTTTATCATGGCTAAGAAAAATATGGTATCATTTCACATAAATAATTCTACTTCCATAGATAAGGTGGAGATTATTCATATAGATATGAGTCACCATACCAAGATAGGAGGATTCTATGGAGAAAGGTACTTTATCGTTTTTGCTGATCATTTCACTAGAATGATATTGGTAGCATTTCTTAAAGAGAAATTTGAAGCATTAGAAAAGTTCAAAATATCTAAGAATATAGTTGAAAATGAATTTAGTATTAAGATTAAATTTTTGAGATTATATAGAGGTGGAGGGTTTACTTCTAAAGAGTTTAACATGTTTTTTGAAAATAAAATAGGATTAAGAGACAACTATCATCACTTAAGACCCTTGAGTAGAATGAGATAGAAGAAAGGAGAAATAGATCAACATCAAAGGTAGTAAGAGAAATGATGTTTGAGAATGATGTATCTAAGACATTTCAAAGAGAGGTAATCAATACAACATTGTACACCATGAACAAAGTACAAATTAGAAAAGGTACAGATAAGAATCCTTGTGAATTGTGGCAAAGATATCTTTAAGAAACCACTTATGGAAAAATATATAAAATTTTGGCGAATTCAACATTATTTAAGGGGCCAAAAATTAAGTTGTATTTGATGATTTTTTTTCAAAATAGCAAAAAAATTAATTTTATTAGGGATTTGTTTTTCACCATATGAAAAATTTGTAAATCCTCATGAATCTTTAATTATTTCATAAAATTGTGCTAGAAAGTAAAAATACCTAGAAACCATAAATTTATATCATCCAAGATATAATAACCCTTTTTAATGACCATTAGATGAAGCTAAATCAAAGGTCTAAATCCTATTTGGGGCTAAAATGTTAAAGAAAAACAAGTTTTAGAGAATGTTTCCAAAATAATGACACTTGTCCACAGTATTAATCTATTTTGAGCCAAAGAATAGAAGGATAAAAAGTTCCTTAGAAAGTCTCCAGAATAGAGACACTTGTCAAGTGTATCTACTTTAAATGTAACCCAACTTAAATTTTTACCATAGATTGGTGAATGTCACCATCAATTAAGACACAATAACATTTGGGGTCAAATTTTGATGGGAATTTTTGATTGTGGTGTAATTTGTGGTACTTTTCATGATTTTATTTTTTAATTGTCCCCAATGCCATTGCAATACTAAAATTGGTTTCATAAATAAGATGTCTATATGAGTATAAAAAATACATAAAACATGAGATAAATCATTCCCCATTTTTTTTTTTTATGGAGAGCTACATGAAAAAGAGGGTAGAGAGCTCTGAATGTTGTTGTGCCCTTGTGATTGGTGCATTTTGTTTCTATGATCTCTGCATTTCATTGTTGTGCCCTTTCTCTACAATGTTGTTGATATGATATCTATATTTCATTAGTCCTTCAAAACTTTAACCATAAATTCATTCACCATATATCCATCTCACAATTTACATGTACATTGAAATATCTAGCTAAACATATTTATCCAAAGTATGAAAACAAATAACATTCAATGCATATATCACATAAGATATCTGGTTACCCAAAAACCTTGTAATGAGAAGGTAAAACTAGGGTGGGGATGACACCCACATACCTCCACTACTATAATAATAAAATGTATCTAATAAAGGCTACAATGTTTGATCATAAACTATGATATACCCTGTGAAAGGTCTACCCTATTAAAGGCTTACAAGATTGTTAGATCTTACCCTATTAAAGGATTTCAACACCCTATTAGAAGTGTGCGTAGTTAATTGACTTTAAATTACAATGAAGCAAGCACCTTGTTGATGGATTTAAAATAAACTATTAGGACTACTTTGTTAAGAGATTTAACTAATTCACCTACTAGAATGTATCAACAATGATCCTCCAGTTAGCACTCTACGACTAGATAATATACCTCTTTCCTAATGTGTACTTGATTCTCTCTGATCATATGTATCACTTTTGTCCTCTAATTCCTTTCCTCTATTCTCCTCTAACTGATTTTGAAGTGTATCTCAATTCACAAGTCCTTAGCCACCATGAATGCTCTATTTGCACTTGCAAAGTTCTCTCTTCACTCCTTCCACATTCATACAAAGTTTACATTTTGTCCTCCTTAAGAAGACCTAGGTGACTTAGGGTTAGGTATGAATCAATGATTGTGATTCACCCATTTTACCTCTCAAAAAATCCCTTCAATTGAGTGATTGCATGTACTGTGTAGGGATCTGCAATGCAGATTCATCCTTATCATCTTAGAATCATAAAATAATCCTTAAGTTGACTTAAAAATGGTTTACATAGAAGTTTGTACCATTACAAATAACTATGTCGAAAACTATTTACTTGACACTTGAAGTGTCTGATGCTTAGCCTCTAAATGACTTGACATCCATTGATCATTTGGCATCTGAATGAATCAACATCTACTATCTACTCAACACTTGAGTTACTTAGTACTTACTAGTTACTCAACATATATTTTATATCTATCAACTTATGCTATCGATATACTTCTTGTTTGGCATGAACTAAGAAAATTACTTAAGTGTGTTGTCACTCTTATGCCAAAACCAATCCAAGATTAGAAATATCCCCATTCAACATGAGTGGAAAAACAATTGGTCATGCATGACTAACCTTAGCCTTTGAGCATAACTCTAATAATCTCCATTTGAGTACTTGACTTTCCAAAATTTCAAAAGTTCAAAACTTTGCAAAACACTTATGACTTATAAGTCATACCTCAAAAAAATTCTATAACTACCCCTAAGTTGATTATTCTATTATGATTCTAATTTTGAATACTCCTACTGAGTAGATCTTCTATGCTGAATCTATATCTATAGTCTCTATTTGGTCTCCTCCTAAACTTATCTCTCTTTTCATGCATTCTCCCCCTTTTAACACTTATGTCATGGTTTGTACACAAATTTTGTGTTTGTCCAAAAAATATTTATGGACCTCCATCATTATCTTTAGTGAAGCATCCTATTTGTTACACGCTACCTCCAAATATTTTATCTATATGTATAACTCAACAACAAGGGTGACTAAGCCTTCATGTGTAGAAATATGGGGATCTTTCTTCAACAATGTTTCTACATAGGCTAGTTCCTCATGTAACACCTCCATGTGAGGGGTTAACATGGATTAGATTTTGATTAGTGTATCCCTAATATTTGCATTTTGAGCATGCAAAGTCACTAACCAGCCTTGTGTTGATAATGAAAATTTGAAATGAGACTGACCTTAACTAGGAGATTGTTGTAGAATGTTACCTATTTTCTTTAGTTCTCCTTCCATATGGTCAATATGTCTCTACAATTCTTGTATGAATAGGGGAACATCACATAGCTTGGTGTAAAGACAAAAATTGTGTTCCAACATCTTTTTTACAGCCTTAATCTTGGCTTCTAACTCAATGAGATGTAGTAAAATGGCACTAGATATTTTTTCATCGACCTTTGTTTTAAATTTCTTTTCAAACCATTCCAATAGTTTGACATTGGTATCTAGTATTCATCATTGATCTTCTCTACAATATTTTCCAACTTCTCAATGATTGTCTTAGCTTCATTAGGTGTAGAGAGGCTAAATGCATCAAGAAATATTTCCTTGATGTCATGAAGTGATTGTTTCTACCCATGCTCTCTTTTGAGTAGTTCTTGGTGTTTCTTCCTTGCTAGAGCATCTTGCAATATGGTCATTTTATCTATTGTGATTGTTGTAAGATCATAATTTGGTAACTCAATAACCTCATCTAAGTTGATGTCACCATAGGATGTCACCTAATCAACCTTAGATGTGCTAATGCTTGCAAAGGTGTAGCTTTAGTACTCAGCTTGTGAAGTGCTTTACTAGGAGTAGGAGTAGCAGTGTTTGGTAGGTAACCAATTTCTATATTTCTATTACTTATTTTAGCTTCATATTCAAGATTGAGTATTCAATCCTATCCTCCTCCTTTCCTTTGATCTCTTCTCCACCTTGTACTTGTGGTGTAGGTGTAGGATTGGCTTATTGACCTATTTAGACTTGTGTTCATTATTTCTCAATTATTGTAATTTCTAGTACCTTAGTGCTGATATGTGAAGTTAATGTGTCCTTCCTATGATATACTACAATAGAAATTGTAGGTTGTACCTTTGTAAATTGAGAGGGGGCACTTGATAATGCTTGTGTTTTCTCCCCTACATATGCCAATACTTCCTTCTCAATCTCATCCACACTCATCAACACATGATGACTACATAACTATGCCTTGGTAGTGGAATCAATTAGTATCTTTTGGATATCCTCCTCTGTTAGAGGTTTGATGTTTTGAATGGTGGTTTTAGACGCATCCTTAACCTTTACAATATCTTCTTGGGGACTAACACTTGACATGTGTACTTCTAGTACATTCTATTCTTGTTGTTTCTCTTTATTTACTATTGCCTCTGTACTACCTTTCCCATGTACTTTCATCATAGATTCATCATTGATTGCTTGAAATACCTCTTCCTCTTCTCTATCTTAACCTACTTCCTTATGTGCTTTCCCAATAGCATTTTGTGTTGTCAGCCCATAAATTACCTTCCATATTTTCATTCTTTATTGAACAATAGCTTCAATCTTGTTCTGTAGAACATTAAAAGATCAATACACTGGAGAAAATTTTCCTTTACACTTGTTAATACCTTTTTTCATCTCAAATTTGTCCAATTTTTGCAACACTATTGCAAGTGTAGTCACTCTAATATTTCTCTTTATTGTGAGACTATATTTCAACCTTTACTCAATTCTATCATATAGGATCTTTGATAGAGAGTTGGAAATCTTAGTTGGATTCATCTTAAAATTTGTTATCATGGCATATATAGGCTCTTCTACTTTGTTATTATCTAACTTCCCAAGTTTATCAAAATCAACATGTATAAATCCACTGAAATCAACATTATTTTTAATATTTTCACAAAAGTTGTCCAAATTAGAAGATAGAAAATGACTCACCACTTTAAATTGGCCATTATCATCTAACACAATCCTCTCCTCATTTGATTTAGCTGGGGAAATATACTTCCTTCTTTTCTTTTTCTTAGGTTCATCTCCTTTTGTAGCTATACTAGCTCTCTTGCCTTTTGGATTTAGAACCTCCTGAGTCTTTTTGGAAATAACTCTTGTGCTAGCCTTGGTAATAGGAACTATAGGATTTTTTTGTGAAGCTTTTACAACCTTTTTAGGTTTTCTTTCTGCTAGCTTCTTTTCTTTCCTCTTGCTCTCTTCTATGGAACATGTGCTTCATTAGCTTCTTTTCCCTTTGTACCTTCATCAATTTGTGCTTCTTCTTCTCCTTGGTTTCCACCTTGACCCTATGTGATAGCAAGTTGTGCTTGGGTAGGTGCATCTTCACCATATTCATTATCTTCTTCTTCCTCATATCCTTCCACCCCTTCACCAAATTGTTCTTTAAGCTTCTTCACAAGCTTATTCTTCTTCCTCATCACAGAAGTTATCTTTTAGTACATTATGATCTTTGAATTTTCTAAATCATAGTTTCTAAAAGTAGTAGCATCATTATCTACTTCTACTTGTAAAGAAGTGATGGTTGTAGATGCCTCATCAACATTAATCTCATAAAGCATTGGTTTGAGCCATTTCACCCTTGGAACAATAGCTTGAACATAAGTGAAATCAACATCAACTAGAAAAACTAATAAATGAAATGCTTCCCAACTAGAGACACTGGAATCCTTAATCTTTGTTTGATTGACTTCTTAAAGTCCTCAAAATAGCTAGTCATCACACTCTCAAAATGATCTCCTAGATGTTCTATAAATTCACAAATTCGCACTACAACTGATCTATTGGTTTTCCAAGCTATTTTGCTAAATGAGGAAAAACAATTGTGCACATAAAAAATATACAAACAAGTATTGAAAAAAAAATTCACTGTGCACTTTTTGTTTTCCTTATGTCTCCTAATTTCTTAGATAATTGTTGGAGTTGTAACTCAAAAAGGTCATAAGAATAGTCTTTCTTCAATATCTTGTAACCCAGATCCATGACTATAAATGGTACACTATTTAACCTACTAGATTTAAAGAACTTATGTACATTAATTCTTACTACAAATGCAATTAAGGGATTACTAATTGTATCTATGGTTATCCCTCTCTTATCCATAGTGCCCTTGTATTCTTTTCAATTACCTCTTTTACATCACTCCTCATAGTCTTAGGTCTATCTAGGGTTGGATACCCTGTTACTCTATGAATGATCCTTTTTAAAATTTTGATAGGGTCATTCTTCAACCATACAAAATTTTCATCAATTCTACAAATAACAATCTTTATCCATCAGTCATGAACATGTTTAGAAAATCTAGGGCATGGGTTAACCCTTTCCTCTCAAAAACCTTGCATTCTTCTTTCACTACTCCATTTTCACATAATTTTCCATAAACATCGCTTATCTCCATGTCTCCAATTCTTCCAACCATACAAGTGTAGGAATACCTTACATCTTGTATCATCAAAACATGTGGTGGTATCATAGATAACACACTAGATGCATCTCCTTTATATGCAATGTCAGGAATTTCCCAAAAATGAGGTTGCTTGATCTCATTACTTATCAATTGAACATTCTGTTGGTGTTTGAAAATGCTAAAGGGTTTTGAATTATCCCAATGAGAATATGGTATATCTAGGGGTAGCTAACTCTCATTTTCAACATACTATTTCAAACATTAGGCCAACTATAAGGCTTGACCCTTCTTCTACTTTAGTCTCTGCTAAATCTAGGTAGGTGGACCTCAGATTCAATTGATACCGTACCAATGCAAAAACATATCCTTGAATCTATTAAGAAGATGAGAACCCTTATATCTCCTAATATTTCATGAAATAACATCAATCTACAGTGGCTAAATGCAAATCTATGAATCTTAGAAGCTAAGTGAGGGTATTACATTTAGGTCATTCAACATGAAAGGGTAAAACATGTTCGATTAATAATGTTGAATTTGGAAAAGCCCCTAATATGTAGCAGCAAGAACTAAGTGACCCTATAGCTGATCAGTGCCTTAACCATTGAGAAAATCTGTGAATCAAATGCATACATATGGATATCTGATACTTATTGATATATTCAAATATTTGTTCTATCTATTTAACTTGTAAATAAACATCAATGCTCAATTTAAATCCCATTCTTACATGATACCCCCATAAGTAAACTTGCAACCCTATTGATTCCTTGAAGAATTTACAGAACCTCTTGGGTTATAAGCAACAATGAAATAACATATAGCCTTAAGGGACTGCAACTACAACCTAAGCTCTATGTCCAAGATTGTAAAACATTGAAAATTAGCTGATAAAGTAGATAGGATTCAACTGAAACTCAACCTGGTGTTCTTTGTATTGATTTCCTTGAAATTTATACAATCATATCCGTGAAATGACAAACATGAAACAACCTAATAGATCTGAACCATCTATATTGATCTTCTTAATGATGTTCATAGGAGAGAAAATGTTAAAAGAAATGGTGTCTCAGTAGTGAGAATGCATCAAGAATTGGGTCCAAAATTTGGTGTCACAATAATGGGCAAATTTTCTCCAAAGAATTGGAACCAACTAGTTTCTTAGTGACAAAAATTGGAACCCTTACAATGAGGAAAATAAAAGAAGATATAGGAGAAGAATTCATTCTTAGATCTGATCAAAACATGACATATGCCCACTTGGAAAACCTTCTCAATAGGTTAAAACATCTCTCTTATCTCTCCTCTCAACTGGTGAATCAAATCTTCATCATTAGGCCTCTACAAGCACAAAATATCTCAAATATCTAATTTAAATAGTAACTAATTTCATGCCTGATCTTTACCCATGGTAAAAATGAAAATCAGTTAAAGAATAACATCTAAAAGCTAAGAAAACCATTTAGAATCAATTTTATTCACATCCAAACTTCACCAAGCCTTCATATCTTCCTTTTATCTAATCCTGATGCTTCATGCTAAATTCTGCTCATTCCACTGAGAATGCCTTGGAAATTAAAAATTGGCCTATAGACTGAACTAGTGAAGACTTGTGCATAATCTGACCCCAAATTAAGAAAATTTAGCTTCTCCTAGTTTGAACAGTATATTATAGTGCCTATTCTAGACAAAAAATGCCCACTTGGTAGCAATTTCAAAATCAGATCCCTAGACTGAAGAAAAGATTTAAAATGAAAAAATTTAAAATTTATATAGTCTGAACTACATAAATTTTTTTTAAATAATTCAAATTTTTCATTTCATACTACTTTGCATTGATATCTTCTAAATTTTCATTTTAATTTCTCCTTATCTCTCCAATCTTCTGACACCATGTGTCAATCATCTATTGATCACCACATTTGAATTAATTAATTATATTAATTAATCTTTTGATTCCTCCAAATTTGGTTCCTTGCTTTCTTTTACATTCCCATGGTAGGATTTTTATTCACATTTTATTAACATTTCATTCAATCCTTCTCTCGTGAGGTCAGAACTCTTCCATATCTCATTAACATTTCATTCAATCCTTCTCCCATGAGGTCAAAACTCTTCCATATCTCCATTTACACTCATATGCTAGCTTCCCATTTATGCTCACATAGGCTTTACCCTCATACAAATTATTTTATGCTCTTTTGAGTTGAGCATAACATTGTGAGCCTTTGGATTATGTCTTATGCTCATATGGGATGATCAATTTCAGAGCAACTAAAGCTTGGCATTTCCCACCTTACACTGGGCGTAAGACAATAGAACCTTCTTTTTTGCTTCTTGATCTTACACTTTATCATCAGCATTTCATGAGTCAAAATACACTTGACTTTGGATCCCATGGCCATGACAGGTGGCCCTCTCCCACACACATTGGCTTCAAAAGTCACGTAGCTTTTGTATAGAAACTCAGGTGCGGAAACAACTTCCTACACTAATCTCATATGGAAAGTATGATGCAAATCCTATTAAAATATTCTACACTTACAGATTCAATATCATGTAAACAAAAATATTGCACCCAACCATGCATACAAAAAATAGACAAAGAAAGAAACACATAACACATAGATTTTCTGGTGGGGAAAAACCTTTTGGTAAAACAACCCCACCCCTTCAAAACCTACACAATGTATTATCTTCAACACAAGGTTACAATACACTTGCAATGCAAGTTCAACATCAACAACAGAAGACTTCAGTAGTAACTCACAGTACCAACAATACACCCTTTTTTCGCATCATCTCTCTTTGCAACCCTAAAAATGCTTATAACATGTGCTTCACTTTAGGGCTACTCCCAAAGATAAACTGTATTAGGGTTTTACCATTCTCTGAACCCCACTATTGGGGTAGAGTGTACAGTACTCAAATATCTTAGTTGCCACATGTCTTCACCTATCATTGAATCTTCCTAACATAGCTATTACGTGTCATAGGAATCCATCATAACCATTTTAGCCATGATCTCCTTAAACACAATTCAAGATGTTGACACATCAACATTATTTGCAAGTAATACCGTTTACAAAACAAATAATAAGAATAGGAATTATAGAAGGTTGAGACACCTTATTCCTAACAGCTTTGAGACACACTCTTACTATGTATTGGGGTATTTAAACAAAGTTGAAAATAGGCTCCTACTCAATGTGGGATATAGCCTTATAACCTACTCTCTTCTCCTTTCAACTGGCAATTATCCTTTTTGACGTGGGTGCCATATGGTAAAACGTGGATGCCCCTTTATATATTTATTGTTTCGTTTTGCATGCCTCTGTAACTTTCAACACTAGAAGCATTTGCTTTCTTGTTCATGTGGTTTTCTTCAAATCCCCTACCTTGTTTCAGCACTAGGAACATCCTTCCACGTGGGCTCCCCTACTTAATTTGTGGGTTGAGGGTAACAAGGGCAGTCGCTACCACCTACATCATACTTTTAATGGTGGGCAAGAAGAATTTTATATTTTAAGTCTTTGGCATCAATCATCTTGTCTATAGCTCAATGTTTTGTGCTTTGCCAGCTTCCTTTTCTATTACATGGATGACTACTATTTCATGCCAATGCCTCTCACCTGGAGAGACTTCCTTGTGATGAGAATGGAGATCTCTATTTAAAGAAAACATGGAAAACCCATTTTATTTGGTGTGAGCATCTTTGTAATGTGGGCCTACCTCCATTTTCTACCCCTATAGCTTCAACTGGTGTGAGCTCTCACTACTACCATGGATCCTTTTCTCCAACTCCCCTTTAACCATATGGCTTTTTTGTTTTGCTGCTATGAAATATACTTTATAAAACCAAAACTTTGTATTTAAATGCATGGAGCCCCACTATCTTTATGTGTTATGTCTACTCCTCTCTCAAACCATGGGCTTATTCTTTCAATTCCCTAGTCTTTGGCCTGAAGTGTCATTCATCACCCACTCATTAGCTACATGTGAATTGCTTCTTTATGTTGGCGGCTGGCCCCTTTTTTTTGAGTTTTTCTCCTACATGGGCATTGCCAATTTTATCTAACAAAATATTAGAAGACTTGATGTTCCCATGAGCCAGCTTGGGAGATTTACAGGAATGATGAATGTATGTCAGACTTTGAGCTGCATCGATTGCTATTTACATTCTAGTTGTCCAATCAAGTGGGGTTCTTCCTAGAACACAATAATCATGAAAAAGGGAATACAATCTTCCATTTTCCATACAGTCAATGTTGAAGGCTTCTTATAGTGCCTGCATTTCTCACTGACAGTTCCCTTCACATTTTCCCTAGTGTGGGCTTCCCTGGGTAGATGCTTCCTCTGTTTTATACATTGCATTCTCCTTCTTGCATACTCCCTTGCTCACGTGTCGAGTTCTTGCTCTTTTTGCCACACCCTATAGATATGGATACCCTACAATTCAAACATTGGAGTCTCCTTTTCATTGTTGTGAATGACCTTGCCTTTGACTGGCGTGAGCCTTTCCTATTTTCTCCTGCAGCTCTTATTTTGTTGAGTCACTCTTCTTCTTTATTCCACACTTCACCATTCTCTGTAACACCCTACAAATTATGTCATTGTTCACTCCTCTCCCACAAAAGAGAAAATGGTTCTTACTGATGAAATGGCTTACTTTGCAACAATTTTGGCTCTGTCATATGCTTCATGAATGTTGTGAGCAATTTTAATGATAATATGGCCATACATTCTTTTTGAGATTATGAGAAATATTACAAAAGGGGAGATCAGTATCACCAGTCTCCATGTCAAGTAGATATCCAATATGTAACTCCTAAAGAAAGTGGCCATGTTCATCAAGAAGTTGGGTATCTTCTCAACAAGGGTATCTATTCTTGCTCTGAAAATTTTGCTATAGCTCTTGAATTGAAGTCTTCATACCCTTTGAAACTATCCCCTGAAAAGACCCTACTAATTGGCAAGGAACCTCCCTTTGTTAGAAGCTAGAAACATAAAACATCAAGGGTTTATCAGGGCCACAATCTTTGACTGCCTTGGCAAAGACACCATCTAGAGGCCCCTTATACATATTCCCCCCATGGTATCTCTAAACCATGAAAGTGGATGTTAAATGGAAAATCATCATTTCAAGCATGGCATTACTTGCAGGAAATTAGTTTTACATAACTTGCTTCATGAGGGCCTCTCTAACTAAATCCCTCTCTTCATCTTTCATTGCAATCCTAAGCTTTTGCAACATGGGCCATAACTCATACATCTCATTATTCATACACCCATGATAAATATTTAAGTGATACTTCTTGTTTGGGAACCATAGCAAGATTTAATCCACCATAACTACGGATTGCAAAATCTCACTGATAGGATTAGTCGGGCCGCAAAGAGGGTTTGACTAAAAAAAAATTCATTTTCAGACAACTGACATGCTCAATTGATCTATTGATCATTTCAAACTAATTAGAATAAAATTCAATCAATGATTAATCAACTAAAACCCAATTTACTAGTGACATGCAAACTATCACTTTTGCATCAGGAGGTCCTTTGACTAGCCTTAAAAATTGATCCAATCCTCTAACCAAGCTCTGAAATCTGACCCGCTAATTCTCTATTCTGCATACTTGTACCATGTCAAATCTTGTCTCATGAAAAATTTGAGGTGAAAAGATATTTGCTGTCAAAGTTGACTTTTTAGAACTTCCTACAAGAAAACATGTCAGAAAACACTAAATTGGGTTCAGAATTGGCTTCAGAAACTAGGTAAATGAGCACATGAGAAGAAAAAAATTGGGGCATGGGTTTTCTATCATGAGGAAATTATAAATCTATGATTTTGGCTCATGATGTATAACAAGACACAAATGGCGAGCGATCAAAGTGGGCTACTCAGAATTTTGCAAACTAGAAACACTAATACAAAAGTGATTTTTGCAAATGGAATTAACTTGGAAAAGTGTGCAGACCGATTCATCATGACTTGCAAATTGACACACTTAAAGTATTTTTAGAGGACAACATAGTGGTACAATCCATTAAATTTCACCAATGAGAAATTAGGAGTTATAATGTCACAAACAAGGGCACTGATTAATCTACATTTGCTGACACCAGTAAAAAGATAGAAATTACATTTGGAATCACATTTGAAAACTGATCAAACAAATTTGTCATGAGCTAAAACTTGAAACATAACAAGTCCCTAATGTCTACAATGCAACACAAAAGGAATTTCATCATTTCAGTCAACTAGGTTAAAATTATAACATGTCAAACAAGGATTCCCAGAATTATGTACAATGTGCATTAGCATGACAACATTAAATGACCAACTTTAAGGGATTCAAAACCTAGTCAAACAGACTTGAAATGACTCAAAATCTGAAACATACATTCTTAGTTTTGAACACTAAATACTCCCAAAGTGGCATGTCATGAAACATTTCTGGGTGCGAGATATTCATATGCAAACATGGCCACCTATCACTGTTTGACACTAGGGTAAAATGCAGATTTGGCAAAAGCTCAAAACAAGACTTCACAGAATGACTCAGAATGACAATTTAACTTCATAAAAAACTTAGATGCACTAAATGAAAGGTGTTAGAAACATTAAATACCTTAGGGGCCCAAAGTTACAGTGAGGTACAAACTCATTAAAAGCATATATGGGGCTTGATTTCTCAATGGTACTCAAAATTAGGAAAGTAATTTTGAGTCCCAATAGTGGCTCTATTTGGCGATGCATGTCCCTTGCAGGTATGGCAAGGATTTAGATCTTTGGAAGAGGAAAACCACACACCTAAACTTCAAAAACCTCTCTTGGACAACTTTATTGAAAACAAGAAACAACTACAACTATTACGTACATATGATGACATCAGACCACCAAACTTTAGCAAA
This sequence comes from Cupressus sempervirens, assembly GCA_028749045.1. Lineage (NCBI taxonomy): Eukaryota > Viridiplantae > Streptophyta > Pinopsida > Cupressales > Cupressaceae > Cupressus > Cupressus sempervirens. The sequence goes on from CM053786.1 coordinate 407,300,840, forward strand.
ATTGTTTACCTCTGTCATATACCTAATCTTCATTTCTTTCCTCATGAGGTAAACTAAAATTACTTCTCATATCAATTTCACCAATCAGATACACCTCATGAACTGAATCATTTGGCAAAACAAAATCATCACCCTCACTTCCATAGTGCATATTAAAACTTGACATAAATTTAACCTCTTTCTCATTATGAAAAAGAAAATCAGCATGCTCATGAATTTCAACATCAAATTGAAATTGATCTTTACTGACTAATTCATGCATGCTACCTACCATAAACATAAAGTGTTCATATTTAGATTCATGGAAATAGTTATATATATCATGAATTTTCAACTCACCTTGACTTTGGATTTCCTCAAGTGTTGTTGGCTGAATTGCAAATGAGCAATCAGATTCATATTCACACATAACATCATCACTCAAAATTTAACATCATTTCACCACCACCTGATGTATCTTCATAATTGAAATGCTGATTTGCTTTTACTTCATTTGAATCATCATAGAACTTACCATGAAGTGTCAAATTCTCTTCAAAGTCAACACCATCAAACACTTCATCTTTAGACTCACAAAATGTAGCATCATTAGAAGATTCAATATCAGAAATGAAAGAACAATATTCTGATCTATTGCAGCAGAATGACAATGTGTCACCATTTGCATCTAACCTCGCTAAATCTAAAACCTCCATGTCCTATTGAAACAATGGATTAATGAATCCATGCAGTGATCCTTTTTGAACATTAGCACAAAACATGAGTTTCTCATCCTCACAAGCATCATCATATAAAGCATTATCATATACTTTAAATTCACTACCCATTTTATTCTCATGGAAACTTTCAACATATGAAGATAAGTTAGAACTATATGAAGACTCCCTTTCTATTTCTTCTACCAAACATATAGTCTTCATAATTACATCCTCTTCATCAGCTTGTTTAGGATAACCATTATAAATAGACCTTAAATCATTCCTAAACCCCTCACTACATGCTAGAATTTGATTGTCTAATGTAAGAACACTTGATAACTCTTCATTGAAGTCTTCAAAATTATTAACATTAACTGGACTCAACATTTCTTTATCTTCATACCTTGAGGACAAATCACTCTTAAATTCTTCACTGGCTAACTGATTTGTATGGTGCAAAAATTGAGATGCACTTTCCTTTTTAGATTCAAAAAAAGAAGTCATACCTTCACCTTCAGATGAATGTTCTCTACCATCATTGCTTTCTTCTTCCCAATCAACATTAGACTCATATGAAGGTGAACATATTGTGTCATTTTCCTCACTATTATTTGAGTAGCCACTCTCATCATCTCCTTCATATGATGCTTCTTGATTATACATCAGATCAACAACTTCATTGTCATCACTTAGAAGATGAATTTCAAATCTTTTGTACCCACATTGAGATGCATATCTTTCCTCTTCAACCTTTATATTATTTTCAACATAATGCAATCTCTCCATAAGATAATTCATTGCTTGCCTATCTTGCTGATCAAGAAAATACATCTTACCATCTATTACTACAACATTAGAAATGTATGCACTTTGTTCTTCTGATTGTGGCTAAGATGAATGTGACTTACATTCTTCTTCTTGTGCTATCTCTCCATGACATGTCAGATCAACAACATCAAGTTCATGATTAGAGAGATAACTTTTAGCCTTCTCACTTGCACAAGACTAAGATCTAGTTTCAGCAACTTCAAATTTTGAAATGTTAGTTACATCATCATACATATAATTATCATGGGAAGAACTTACTACTGTAACTAAAATTTGATCCATAGAATCAATATAATGCTGAAACCTATCAAAGTTTGAAATATTACTTACTACTGTGGCATCAAAAACATGTGCATCTTCATTTGTAACCATACTAACCTTCCTTATAAACACATTCTGATTTACATTTTTAATTTGATTAAAGCCTACAGTAGTGGTGAAACATCTACACCACACTCATCCTTTCTCTCAAACACATAGGCAATCATTCATAGAGAAATGAACTCTCATCAATGCATACTTCAAATTATTTTCAATATCTCTAGTGGTCATAAAAGCCTGATATAATGTTTGTGGTTCTTTATCCCTTAGTAGAAAATTCATTTTCTTATCAAATGCACCAAAGTAAACTGCTAAACACATTTGATCATCGGGTCTATAACTCTCAATGATATCATTCAAAAATCTAGCAAATCTAATATTGAATCGAGGCACAAGTTCACCATCGTCAATGTGAATCCTAAAAAACTTATCATAAGAATCAAATATGCTTACTTGTTCTCCAAATTGCTCCATGAAGGCTGAATGTAACTTACCCCATGATGAAATAGAACGCATTGGTGGAAAAGAAAACCAATCTCTAGCATCACCTTCTAAGGTCTGAACAAATAGCTTCATGTGAATATCCTCATGAGAAATCTCATAGTCACCCATCAAATCAGTGAACAACTCAACATGATGACTAGATGAAACAACACAGTTCCCATTAAACTTAGGCAAAAAAATTCTAATATCATTAGGAATGACATTCAGGAAACCATAAATGCCATTGAAACATAATGACATATACCCCTTGGTAGAAATAGGTCTAGGAATTTCACTAATTGCTACATATTAGGTGAAATGAATCTTGACATCCTTTAAAAATTTGAACATCATTCGCTTGTATTCTAATTTGTAATTTGTAGCAAATCTATACCCTTCTACCAATCTCAACTTCAAGCACACTTCACAAACTTAAATACAACTAACTGAATGTTGATCTAATGAAGTGTAAAAAACCCTAAAACTATTATCCTCTTCTTAGTGCTGAAACTTCACTTGATGGAGAACACATATGTAAAAATTACTTTCTTTCATGACAAGAAAAGCATCATTAAAATGAAATACCTCAATTGTTGTTGTGTGAAACCAATGATCTGCTGATTGGCCTATCATTGATCTCAATTCCTCACACCATTGATCATATCCTTTTTAGAGTTGCCATCTTCTTGAGGAGAGCTAAATGAAATCACAATTGTTGTTCATTTTTTATCACTTCAAAACTTATGACAGCAGATCAAACAACACTTTAAAACTTATTAGTCAAGAACGTATATATATCTTTCTTCTTGTTCAAAGTTTTGACACAACTTTCAAATCTGCCTATTTCAATCGAAAACTCTTGAAAACATTTATACATAACCAATCTACACTAGTTTAGAGACCCTTTAGAGAGTCACCACTCACAATTGTGAGAAAGATTTTAGAAACATGATTCATGCATGATAGGTCTGAACTGGGTTGTCAACTTATAGAATTCACAAAACTCCAAAACTTAGAAGAGAGAAACCACTTTAAAAAAATTTGACTTTGAATTGACAATAGTACTTTGAAAATAACAACTAGCTGAATTAACTGATGATGAACACCTTTTAGCAATACAATTTTCACTCAACCTCAAAGTTGCGGTAGAAAATGGATAAAACTTAACTAGGGAACATAAAACATCAGCAAAAAAATGGTAAACACCTCACATAACCCTATTTCTATAGAAAATCCTTTCGATTGTATTAAATCTTCTTCAAATTCTCAAGGTTTATTTGTCATACGTAGTCAATACAATTCCCCGTCAGAGTCACCATTTTTTTGGTGTTTGAAAATACTAGAGGGTTTTCAATTATCCCGATGAGAATATAGTATATCTAGGGGTAGCTAACTTCCATTTTCAACATACTCTTTTGGACACTGGGCCAACTATAAGGCTTGACCCTTCTTCTACTTCAGGCTCTACTCAACCTAGGTGGGTGGACCTTAGATTCAATTGATACCATACCAATGCAAAAACATATCCCTGAATCTATTAAGTAGATGAAAACCTTTATATTTCCTAATAACTCATGTAATAACATCAATATATAGTAGCTAAATACAGATCTATGAATCTCACAAGTTGACTGAGGGTATTACATTTAGGTCCTTCAACATGAAAGGGTAAAACACGTTTGATTAATAATGTTGAATTTGGAAAAACCCATAATATGTAGTAGCAAGAACTAAGTGACCCTGTAGCTAATTAGTGCCTTAACCATTGGGCAAATCCATGAATCAAATGCATACATATGGATATTTGATACTTATTGATACATTCAGATATCTTATCTATCTATTTAACTTGTAAATTGACATCAATGCTCAATTTAAATCCCATTCTCACATGATATCCCCATCATTAAACTTGCAGCCTTGTTGATTCCCTAAAGCATTTACCTAACATCTTGGGTTATAAGAAAAAATAAAATAACATATAGCCTTAAGGGACTGCAACTACAACCTAAGCTCTATGTCAAAGATTGTAAAACATTGAAAATTAGTTGATAAAGGAGAAAGGATTAAACTAAAACTCAACCTATTGTTCTTTGTGTTAATTTCCTTGAAATTTATACAATTATATGCATGAAATGACAAACATGAAACAACCTAATAGATCTGAACCATCTATATTGACCTTCTTAATGGTGTTCATAAGAGAGAAAATGCTAAAAGAAATGGTTTCTTAGTATTGGGAATGCATCAAGAACTAGGTCCAAAATCTACTATCACAATAATGAGTAGATTTTCTCCAAAGAACTAGAACCAACTGGTTTCTCAGTGACAAAAACTAGAACCCTTGCAATGACAAAAAGAAAAGAAGATATAGGAGAAGAGTTAATTCCCAAATCTGATCAAAACATGACATCTGTCCACTTGGAAAACCTTCTCAATAGGTTAAAACATCTCTCTTATCTCTCATCTTAACTGGTGAATTAAATCTTCATCATTAGGCCTCTACAAGCACAAAATATCTCAAATATCTAATTTAACAAGTAACTAATTTCATGCCTAATCTTTACCCATGGTAAAAATGCAAATCAATTAAAAGATGACTTCTAAAAGCCAAGAAAACCATTTAGAATCAATTTTTTTCACATCCAAACTTCACCAAGCCTTCATATCTGCCTTTTATCTGATCCCGGTGCTTTCAAAAAATTTAGCTTCTCCTAGTTCCAACAGTATATTATAGTGCCTATTCTGGACAAAAAATGTCCCTATGATAGCAATTTGAAAAATAAACCACTGGATTGAAGAAAAGATTTAAAATGAAATAATTAAAAAATTTATATAGTCTGAACTATATAATTTTTTTTAAAATAATTCAAATTTTTCATTTCAAACTATTTTGTTTTGATATCTTCTGAATTTCTATTTTAAATTCATTTTAATTTCTCCTTATCTTCCCAATCTTCTAACTCCATGTGTCAATGATCTATTGATCACCACATTTGAATTAATTAATTATATTAATTAATCCTTTGATTCCTCCAAATTTGGCTCCTTGCTTTCCTTGCCATTTTGATAGTAGGATTTTTATTAACATTTCATTCAATCCTTCTCCCATGAGGTTGAAACTCTTCCATATCTCCATTTACACTCATACACTAGTTTCCCATTTACACTCACATAGGCTTTACACTCATACAAATTGTTTTATGCTCTTTTGAGCCAAGGATAGCATTGTAACCCTTTGAATTATGTCTTATGCTCATATAGGATGATCACTTTCCGAGAAATGTAAAGCTTGGCACTTCCCACTTCCCACCTTACACTGGGTGTAAGATCGTAGAACCTTCATTTTCACTTCCAAATCTTATGCTTTATCATGAGCATTTCACGAGTCAAAATACACTTGAGTTTGGACCCTATGGTCATGACAGGCGGGCCCCTCCCACACATGTTGGCTTCAAAAGTTATGTAGCTTTGAGACACACTCTTATTATGTATTGGTGTATTTAAAAAAAGTTGAAAATAGGTTCCTACTCAATGTGGGATATAGCCTTATAACCTACTCTCTTCTCCTTTCAATTGGCAATTATCCTTTTTGACGTGGGTACCATATGGTAAAATGTGGATGCCCCTTTATATATTTATTATTGCCTTTTGCATGCCTCTACAACTTTCAACACTAGAAGTGTTTTCTTTCTTGTTCATGCGGCTTTCTTCAAATCTCCTGCCTCCTTTCAGCATTGGGAAAATCCTTCCACATGGGAGCTTCTACTTAATTTGTGGGTTGAGGGTAACAAGAGTAGTTGCTCAAACCTACATCATACTTTTAATGGAAAGCAAGAAGAACTTTACATTTTAAGTCTTTGGCATCAATCATCTTGTCTGCAGCTCAACATTTCATGCTTTTCCAGCTTCCTTTTCTATTATGTGGATGACTACTATTTCATGCCAATACCTCTCACTTGGAGAGTCTTCCTTGCGATGAGAATGGAGATCTCTGTTTGAAGAAAATGTGGCAGACCCTTCTTATTTGGTGTGAGTATCTTTGTAACATGGGCCTACCCCCATTTTGCTACCCCTGTAGCTTCAACTGGTGTGAGTTCTCACTATTTCCATGGATCCTTTTCTCCAACTCCCCTTTGACCATACGTCTTTATTGCTTTGCTGCTATGCAATGTATTTTACAAAACAAAAAATTGTATTTAAATGCATGGAGTCCCACTATTTTTATGTGTTATGTCTACTCCTCTCTCAAGCTATGGGCTTATTCTTTGGATGCCTTGGTCTTTGGCATGAAGTGTCATTCATCACCCACTCGTTAGCTACTTGTGAATTGTTTCTTTATGCTAGAGGCTGCCCCCTTTTTTTTTGAGTCTTTCTCCTACCTGGACATTGCCACTTTTATCTAACAAAATATTATAAAACTTGATGCTCCCATGAGCTAGCCTTGGAGATTTATAGGAATGATGAATGTATGTCAAACCTCGAGCTACATTGATTGCTATTTCCATTCTTTTTGTCCAATCAAGTTGGGTTCTTCCTGGACCATGATTACCATGAAAAAGGGAATACAAGCTTCCATTTTCCATATAGTCAATGTTGAAGGCTTCTTATAGTGGTTCCATTTCTCACTGATGGCTCCCTTCACATTTTTCGTTGTGTGGGCTTCCCTGGGTAGATGCTTCCTCTATTTTATACACGGCATTCTCCTTCTTGCATACTCCGCTACTCATGTGTTGGGTTCTTGCTCTTTTTGCCACACCCTGTAGATATAGATACCCTACAATTCAAACATTAGAGTCTCCTGTGCATTGTTGTGAATGACCTTGCCTTTAACTGGCATGAGCCTTTTCTATTTGCTCCTACAAGTCTTATTTTGTTGAGTCACTCTTCTTCTTTATTCCACACTTCATTGTTCTTTGTAGCACCACTGCAAATTTGGTCATTGTTTGCTCCTATCCCACAAAAGATAAAATGGTTCTTTCTGATGAAATGGCTTACTCTGTAACAATTTTGGCTCTATCATACACTTCATGAATGTTCTGAGCAATTCCAATGATAATATGACCATACATTTATTTTTGGGATTATGAGAAATATTACAAAAGGGGAGATCATTATCGCCAGTCTCCATGTCAAGTAGATATTCAATATGTAACTCCTGAAGAAAGTGGCCATGTTCATAAAGAAGTTGGGTATCTGCTCAATAAGGGTATCTATTCTTGCTCTAAAAATTCTACTATAGCTCTTGAATAGAAGTCTTCATAACCTTTGTAACTGTCCCTGAAAAGACCCTACTAATAGGCAAGGAACCTCCCTTTGTTAGAAGCTATAAACATACAACATCAAGGGTTTATTAGGGCCACAATATTTGACTACCTTTGTAAAGAAACCATCCAAAGGCCCCTTATACAAATTCCCCCCATGGTATCTCTTCACCATGAAAGTGGATGGTAAATGGAAAATCATCATTTCAAGCATGGCATTACTTGCAGAAAGTTAGATTTACATAACTTGCTTCATGAGGGCCTTTCTAACTAAATACCTCTCTTCATCTTTCATTGCAATCCCAAGCTTTTGAAACACGAGCCATAACTCATACCTCTCATTATTCATAGACCCATGATAAAGATTTAAGTGATACTTCTCATTTGGGAACCATAGCAAGATTTAATCCACCATAACTACAGATTGCAAAATCTCCCTGATAGGATTAGTCGAGCCCCAAAGTGAGTCCAGCTAAAAAAATTCATTTTCAAACAACTGACATGCTAAATTGATCTATTGATCATTTCAAACTGATTATAATCAAATTTGATCACTAATTAATCAACTGAAACCCATTTTACCGCTGACATGCAAACTGTCACTTTTATTAGGAGGTCCTTTGACTGGCCTTAAAAATTGATCCAAGCCTCTGACCAAGCTTTGAAACCTAATCCACTAATTCTATGTTCTATATACTTGTACAACGTTGAATCTTGTCTCATTAAAAATTTGAGGTGAAAAGATATTCGCTATCAACATTGACCTTTCAAAACTTTGTACAAGAAAACATGTCAGAAAACACTAAATTGGGTTCAGAATCGGCTTCAAAAGCTAGGAAAATGAGCACATAGGAAGAAAAAAATTGGGGCATTGGTTCTCTGTCATGAGGACATTATAAATCTATGTTTTGGACTCATGTAAAATAATAGGACACAAATGGTGAGCAGTGAAAGTGGGCTACTTAGAATTTTACAAACTAGAAGCACTAACAGAAAATCAATTTTTGCAAATGGAATTGACCTAGAAAAGTGTGCAGATGAATTCATCATGACTTGCAAATTGACACACTTAAAGTATTTTTAGAGGAAACCATAGTGGTACAATGCATTCAATCTCACCAATCATAAATTAGGAGTTATAACATCATGAACAAGGGCACTCATCAATCTGCATTTATTGACACCAGTAAAAAGATAGAAATTATGTTTGAAAACTAATCAAATGGATTTTCCACCAGCTGAAACTTGAAACATAACAAGTCCCTGATGTCTACAATGTAACACTAAAGGAATTTCATCATTGTAGTGAACTGGGTTAAAATTATAACATGCCAAATAGGGCTTCCCAAAATTATGTGCAATGTGCATTAGCATGACAACATTAAATGATCAACTTTGAGGGATTCAAAACCTAGTCAAATGGACTTGAAATGACTCAAAATATAAAATATAGATTTGCAGGTATGGACACTAAATACTCCAAAAGTGGCATGTCATGAAACATTTCTAGGTGCGATATATTCATATGCAAACATGGCCACCTATCGTTGTTTGACACTTAGGGTAAAATGCAGATTTGGCAAATGCTCAAAACAAGACTTCATGGAATGACTCAGAATGACAATTTAACTTCATAGAACACTTAGACACACTAAATGCAAGGTATAGTTAGGTACAAACTCATTAAAAGCATTTATGGGGCTTGATTTTCTCAATGGTATGGAAAATTGGGAAGGCAATTTTGAGTCCCAACACATTCAAAACTTACTTTCCTCAGCAACAAAAGAACTAGATGCCATAACAACTAACTAAGGTTTGCAAAAATTCAAGCAATGTAACTTGACACATGATAAATACCTAGAAAAATCTAAAGACTGGTGTTGAGTAATAGTTAAATTTAGTTTGCAAATGCTTGAACCATTTTCCCCAATTCATCTTTAGCTCTCTGTGCTGTCTTCAATCTTTAATAATTGCAAATGATTCAAAAATTCACCATATAGCCCTTAAAACTTTTTAATTAATGCTCAGTGCTTACACAGTTGTAAGCTCAGCTTCCATGTAATTTCCTTCACACTCAGAAACTACTATGAGATTAGCCAACACTATCGCCTTTGATAGCTTGGTAACAACTAACTTTCACTCAGAAACCATAGTGAAGCTTTTCATGCTTACCAGTAACATGAAAACATATAGATTTCTTCTAAGTTCTAACCAATACTTTGAATCTTACTTCATGCATATATGATCAATTTAGAACTCAATCCTTGGAACTAATTTATAATTTGAACTTTAAAATATCACTCCCATACATACCTCTTGATTTCTTAGCTGGGGATGTTGTGATGACCCAATTCATTAGATGAAGTGATTCCATCTGAACTTGATGTGCAAAAATCTTCCTTCTTCTTCCATATCTTGTTCATCTACACTTTGACTTCTTCAATATCAACCTTTACTTTGCCTTTATTGAATTCATTGCTTGGTGCTTTTGATCTTGTTAGACAATTTTTACTTATGTGACTATCTTCAAACAACTAAAACATGTAGTTTAACACAACCATATTTCATAGTCACTTCTAAAATGTGCTCTAATGAAATGTTTAGCAACATGTCCATACTCCTGACAATAGTGAGAACAATACCTTGTATTGTAATCCCAATTGTAGGATCTGCCAATATGATTTTCTTGGACTTTCTTGTTTGATGACCAATTAGGCTTTGATCTACACTCTTATGCTCTACGTCTATACTTCTTATAGTTGTAGTAGTAAACTTCAAATATTTTTGTTTGATCTCTTGTTTTTTCATTCATGTTCCTTGTTGGTGTTTTGAAAAACTACTAAGCAACAAAATGCTTAATACCAAAATGACATCACTCACACAATCTAAGGATTAGCCAATTCCTATTAACAATTATATGTACAAACTATTTGGACCCAACTTCAACAAAACCAAGGGTGCTTTTCTACTCTTTAGGCTCTATAAAACTAGGGTGTGTATACCGAGGGATGATTCAAGGTTGGGAAACATTGTATGAGGATTATTTTAGTTTCAGTAAGATTCTCATCTCAAATCCTCAAATACATGCATAACTCATGAAAATCTACTAATCACATCCCATATGATAGATCTAGCCAAAATTCTTCTATAGGTCTGCACATATTCTAAGCAATAGTGGCTAACTAAAGCTAAAACATTCCATGCAAACAAGTACTGACCAAGTTTGAAGACCCTCAAGAAACAAAAGTAAAATTGATTATAATTCTAAATTTGAAAACCATTTAAGACACATTTCTCTCCTAGCTAAATCAATTTGACTAGTGCCTAATCCATTATGGTTCAGAGTCTACTACAAATCCTTAGATCTAATTTGTTTCCTTACAACAAATATTATCAGCATTTCTTATCAGAATTCACCATTCAAAAAAATCCTTTCTAGTACTATAGCAACCTTATAAAATTCATCAAAGCTTTTCTTAATCCATTGAACTAATAGCAATAATGAACAAATATACAACCTAACTGGATTACATTCAATTGTGCAAGCCTTTTACTCATACAATATCAAAGTAACCAAGTAATCAAAAGGAGACCAAATTTAGGAAAAACTAATATGGGGATAGCTCATAATTTGTATTTATTTTCTTTGAAAATTGTATACATTTTTAGTAAACTCATAATGACCTTAAGAAGAAACACATATATCATTCTATATTTATGTATTCTCAAGAACTAATAGAGAAAATACATCACAAACTTGCTCAAATATTGGAATGAGAACAAACTAAGTATATCACTTAAAAACAATAGAAATCAAACCCTTTCTCTAGCCTTGGAATCTCACTTATATAGTGTGAGATGCAACAAGCTTCAGGCTAAGAGAAAATGATAGGTGTCCTTTACAAGAAATATTTAAATACACCTATCACAAAATGACAAAATGTGAGTAACAGAAAGACTTTTACATCAAACATTCCTTTTGTGGGCCCTTTCTATTACTTCCTTTAGAATCAACAAAGTACAATGATTTGATTCTTCTATCCATCTGATTCCTCAAAATAAGTGAGCATGAGGCTTGAAAGTGATGTGTTCTCTTTAGTTATCTGCAAGTTTACTTTAACTTGGGGATTTTCTCTATCTTCATCGTCAATTGTTAAAGTAACAATTACACTTGCATCATCTTTTTCCTTGTCATCTTCTAACATTTTCTCTGTAGACATGAATTTATCTTTACACTCATTGTAAGTAGTGTCATCTGGCCAATCAAAATTCAAGACTTCTCTTTGTACAGTTATCAAGGGATTTTCAATTGTGTCCATATCAACCAATTCTTTTCTAATCAAGTTATAGAATATCTACACTTTAACCAACTCCTCATTTGTCATAGCTCATAACAAGTGTCTAGTTTCATTTATAACTTTATTTATCCTTTCACAAAAAATATCATCCAACTCCCTTTTTCCTTCACTTTATCAATAGTCCTTAATGCACAAGGGAATAAATCAATTTTTTTTGCAATATACTTGGAAAAAAAAAATTAGTCTTTTCTGAAAAGAATTTTTCTTATCATCAAATCCTTGCAATTTATTCAATAGGTCAAAGATTGTTTCTATTTGATGACAAGGTAGCTGGATGACAGATATACACATAGTAGCGATATCTTCATTTCTTTCGGTCCACTTCTACATAAGGGGTTTGAATAGAGCTTCATCTCTATCAATTCATCCCTGATGGATGCAATCCTTGCCAATAAGTCAAAACATGATGACCACTCAATTCTATCTACTGAATACATTATACCTTGCCTTATTTTCTCCTCAAACTAATTATTTAGTTCTACATGCAATGCATACAACTTACTCTTTTCTTCTTCAAAATCTTTTGCAATGTAGAAATGTGGCCTTTTAGGGGTATCTGGTACCTCAACAATTGGAGTGGACTTGAAAGGTTCAATAGGTGGCCTAGGAGGGTATACAATCCTAGGTCTGCTAGATTCTTCTACTTTTCTTTTCCCAAGTACCTTCTCCATTTGAGATACTTTATTTTCCAATGACTGTATCTGCATACCCCTTTCCTCATATACTTTCAAAACTTCTTCAAACCTATCATTGAGTTGGGAAAATATATCTTCTTCCTAGCTAAATAAAACACTACCAAATTTTAACATTTTTGAGGTCATTCCTATTATCTGCCTACTACCTACCTCACCAACCTTGAAAACTATTAATGCACCAATATGCTCTGCAGTGGAAATTTCCTACATTTTTGTCCTGTCTCTTTTTTCAATTGACCAAATAACAAGGGCTTGGTGTTCATCACTAAACATAACTCCTTTATGAGCTTAAAATACTTCTTCTTTAGTTTTAAATTGGACGTCCTTTTTCCTCCTTACTGAATCAAAAACCATGGCATTCACTATATCCCATTCTAGCAAAATAAGGACTCTTGAATGTCAAATTACTTACCTACTAGTTTTAGGGGTAGATTGAGCAAAATCATTCAAAAATTTAGACTTTACCTCCTCCTTAATAGTAGAATCTGATCTATCAGGTTTTTTTTCCTTTATCTTTTCACAAGTCTTCTCAAAATTTCCTATATTTAGCCTCCACAAAAATTATGCAAATGCTCTAGACTTCAAAAAATTCTCATCATTAATAGACCTCTCAGAGGCTTGGGTAATTATAGGGTCAATTTCCTTACCTTGGTAATTAGAAATAGTTAAATCCAAGGAAGGTGTAGGTGGTGCTTGAGGCTCTCCAATCTCGAAATCCATGGAGGTAACAATCACATCTCCCTCTCCACCAATTTTCCTAAGCTATTCTCTCAGAGATGTCTCATCATAAATTTTGATTAGAGATTGGCTTGAGGAATATTGCTCCACTTGAGAAGAAGAACCTTGCTCTAACTTTTGTCCTTTTTGAGCACTAGCTGTAAGTGGGCTTTCTAGCCTTGGTCTCTACTAAGGGGAAGTTTGTTGCACATTCTGGATCATTACATATCTTGCCCTTTTTTGCAGAGTGTAATGACTATGAGACACCACATTTCTACTATTTATTCTCTTCTTCACCTTTGTAGCCTTGTCTTAATAAGCCTTGACATATGCATCCTTCTTTTCATTCATGGCTTGTATTATCATAGCAAAATTATTCATCAATGCCTATATCTTGGCTCCCCAATATTTCTTTTCTTTCAATGGATCATAATGGAGGTCAAAAGAATTAATGAATTCTAGGGTTTTTCTATATACTATCCATTTCTCCTTTCTCAATTCATGTTCTTGCAAAGTAAAAACATTTTTTATCACATCCTCCGAATAGTATACTTGTTGCACCATGCAGGAAGCTTTTATTCTCTCTCTTAAGAGATCATAGAATCCTTCAAGATCAAAAAAATTGGCATGAGACTCTACCATGTTATATCTATCTATAAAAAAATTCAAATGCTTCCACCCTTTCCTTAAAAAAAAAATCATGTGCCACAATAACGATTGGAAAAAATGTGTCTTTCTTAGGCAACTCCCTCTCAGCTATAGTGCCTATTTTCTATAACAACTCAACTATTCCTATCTTCAAAGGCAAATGAAATGGTAGCACATGAGGCTTTCCTAGGAAGCCATATACTCTTATCACTGTTGAAACATTATAGGGAATGATATCCCCCCAATTATGAATAACTGGTAGCCCTTTTGCATGGTCCTTGGGTCTGATCAATTCTAACAATGTTTGTGGAATTCTAGGGCTATCTCCTCTCAAAATTAATCTAAGCTTAGATGAAAAATATCTATCAAACCTCACATAATTGGCACCTATGGCTTTTGAGGTCATATCCACACTCCACAACTATACTAGATTCCTTTTTCCACTTCTAGTTGTTTCTAGGTCCATACCCTTGGAGAAAAAGGTGAATCCCTTGTACAACCATATATGCATGAGTAATGAATACCAAAAGAAAGGTTTATCCACTTTTTTCTATCCCTACCAAATTGTTGTGAATTTCCTTTGCAAGAAAAGTAGCAAAATCGAGAATAGTACTCATTCCAAATTGAAGAGTTTGAGCTATTATGAGGACAATTGAACCTGGGATCTACTCAACTTTGAATACATTCCAAAAATTTTACAAAGAGAAATATATAATGCCTAAGCCCTAGGGTTAAAATGTTTTTTCAGTAATGGCTTGGGTGTGCTAGCAGTAATCACGGACAAGGTTCCAACCTTTGCAACATGCTCCTACAATGGCCTTGTCCTCAAGTACATTCTTTGTGCATCATATCTCGCTTGCAAATCATCCATATCAATGATTTCATGTACATAATGGTTAGGGTTAAGGTTGAAAACTTCACTGAACAGCTCAAGGAAAACCCTAAAATGATTTACTCTATAATGATTCTTCACCCAACCTGTAATAGGATCATATTTCTTAGCTAGGTTAGTCAATAGATCACTATCAAAGAAAACTGTAGGGACTGTTAATTTTCCAATGTTAGATTCCCAGACATTGCTCATGGGGGTATCTAAATTCCTCTTTGAGAGCCATTTTTTGAACAATTGGAAACCCCCGATAGATACTTGGGTGTCTCTTACTCAGTTTGCCCTATCATAGAAACCCTCAGCAATAAGTACCCTAGGGTTCTTAGGAATGAGTTCTCTTCCTTTAGTTATTTCATTTATTGATAAGGGAAATTGTTTTAGAAAATTCTCATGTACAACCCTCTTTAAATAATCAGTTTGCCTAGAAAATTCCTTCCGTGGAGGCATTTTAAAATTTCACTCTTACAATAGCAAATTCTTGATTTCCCAGGTTAAAGATTACTTACTTGCTAAATTTTCGCTTGCTTCTCTACAATTTTCCTTACAAATTCATTGAAACCCTTGAGAAATTCTATCCTTTTCACTTTGAGAAAATCTGCGATGGTGTGCTTCAATAATGGTGATTTTTCATATTATACTAGTGCATTGAGGTCCCACAAAGGAAACTTTGAGTCATATTAATTCTTATCATTGTTAGTTTCATGTAATATTTCAAATTTGAGTTTGACCCATCGATCTCTCAAAGATCAGACAACTTTATTTCAAAAGTAAAATGCCTTTAAAAATTTCAAGCCCCCAACCACATGTCAAAAGGGTGAATTCTTGCATTACTTAAAATTCTTGCAACTTCTTATTACGGTCATGCGTTATTCGTCGATCTTTCCTAGATTGACAGTGGGCCAAAGTCCTTTTCTATGATAGCCCACTTAGCTGATTTAACCAATAAAATATCATCCTTTTACAACATGGTCTGGCAGATTTGACTGCGGCATTTAAAAATTCAACGCCCATGACATCACTGCCTTCAACTTAGCATACCTATCATGTTCCACCAATGAGTGCACTTTACTTCATCTGACCTTTCTAGCATGGCATGACTCAACATTCCCTTTAAGTCTTGGTCCCACTATGCCTACTTTCCTACAATATTTAAATGTCAAGCAAGTCCATATTGCAGGCATACGCTAGCCCTTGATCTTATTCAGATTGACGATGATCAAAAGTCTTCTGTGACTGTAATATCTAGTCAGCTAGTCAAACCAATGAGATGCTTTCTCTATATTCTAGCTCATTTGACAAGTACCACATAAGACAAGTTGTTATTACCTTCTGAGAAAGGCGGGCCCATGATGTCACACTATGCCATACATCACATTGGTGCTTCCTCGCAATATTTAACATTCATGCACTTTATTATTGCGAGAATGTGATGGCCCTTGATACTTTGCAAGATCAACAATCAAGAACCGTAAGCTATAAAATAATACCTTTATTAAAGAATGAGCCAATGATATTGTAGGAATTTCAAAACATGTGGGAGAATAGTAACAACTCTGCAATAGGTCTGACTAGTTCTAACAACCACGAACTTTTTTTTTGACACATTGAGGCTGAAATGTTAGTAGGGGTTACGTGTCGAAAAGGTGCTTGCCCACAATATTTCAATACCTTGTAGCTCCATATTGCGGGAATGCGATGGCCGTTGATCTAATCAAGATCAATAGTCACACAAAGTTTGTGTTACATAGGACCTTTTCAAAATAAAATAATGTAGTTTAGGCAAATCTTATAAGGTTTATCAAAAGATTAAAAGGTCATTCTTTTGTAAATAAAGCTTTAGGATAAAAATTGTCCTGCCAAAATTTATTTGAAATAATACTTTCTAAATTTTTCAAAGGCTAGGGCCAAACAAGGCAAGGCACAAAGTAATTTGGTGAAATTTTTTGCCTAGGGTTTTTTAAACCAAATTTCAAATTACTTGGAGTGCACATTTAGGGTTTTTCACTGCTGAATACAACAAACAAGGGTGATGAAAAACTAGGCCAATAGTGGCTCTGTCTGGGGACAATGAATAAGCAAGATTCATATGAGGGCTTAGAATCCCTAGGAGAAGCACACCACAAGCTTGACCTTAAAAAATATGACAACTTAGAGAGAGAAAAATGCAGAATAGAAGAATACATAGGGATTGTACAGAAAACAAAAAGATTATACAGAATGTACAAGGAAACCTAGACTACTATTCGTGGAGAAAATAAGTACTTTTCAAGAAAAATACCTCTTGAAGAACTGTCCATGAACTGGCAGTTCAATAATTTTTCCTGATAGGTCTTTTATAATATAAGAATCTTCTCCCCATACATTTTCAATCAGATAGGGACCTAACCATATGGGATCAAACATACCATCTTTTCCTTTATCTTCTATCCTAGCATTCCACATAAGGACCAAATCTCCACTTTCAAATTTCTTGCTCACAGTCCTCTTATCATAGAGTGCTTTAACCTATAGTTGCAACTTTTGGTTTTTGATTGATGCTTCTTTCTTGGTCTCAGTTAGCCCAACTAGTTCATCCAATCTGTTGGACTGAAAATTGCATGGTCAATTTTCAGTCATGTACTGAAAATTTTGAAGAATCAATGCCCTAAAGTGCTTTTTATGCGTATGTAGCTAGTTGTCAGTTTGAGGCCTAAATGGTGTTTGAGTGGCTTAACACTTTTCTTTTGACATATGTATGTGATCCACAATGTTATTTTTCCATCCCAAATCATTCGGTGAAGTCCCATTTTGAGCTAGTGTCAAAATTTGCAATTCTACCTATGTTAAATAGTGACAAGAGACATAGTTTGTCTTTGAATATCACTTACCCAGGAATGTGTCATGACCTGCCACTTTGAGAATTTTTAGTATCCATACCAAAGAACACATGTTCCAAGTTTCAAGTCATTTTGAATCCGTTTTAGTAGGTTTCAAACCCCCCAAAGTTGGTTATTTACTATTTTGTGCATTTGTGTAGTTATTCACAATTCTTTGACCAATGATATCTTTCACCCGGTTGACCCAAATGAAGAAATTAAATTTGCACTATGTTCTAGGGGTTAGATAATTCATATGTTCAAATTTTGAGATCACAAGGAATCCATGTGATCAATTTTCTAACATGATTAAAAACCTAGTTTACATTCTTTTGTTATGACTAAGGTATCCAGATTGATCCGTACCCCTGTTTGGCACATTATAGCTTTGATCCTATGATTGGCTAGCCTAAATGGATTTACCATCATGTTGTGTCCTAGAAGTTCTTAAAGTATGCCAATTCTCAAGTCATAACAAATCAATTTGCATACTTTCTTATGTCTGCCTGTTTACCAAAAACCACTTTTTGACACATTTCCAAGTTAAAATTTCCAAGTGCCTGTTTTTAAAAATTTGCCAAATACGTCTTGTGATTCTTCATGATCCCAAACCATAGAATTATATTCTCCTCATGGTGAAGAACCTATACCCTAGTTATTAGAACCCCAAGTGATCAATAACCCAGTTTATAATGCCGAACCCAAGCCTAGTTTATTTTTTTAACACTATTTGCCTCCAGGATAATTGAAGTATGGATTTTCAGAAGTTAAAATCTTTTGACTAGGAATTCATCATGGGTTGAGAATTTGAAATGTGATAAAGTGTGTAGGATTGAATTCTCATGCTGATTTTCGTGGCTTCATTACTTAATTGAATCAATTCTTAAGGTCGGCTAGTGGGCCTCCTGGCATAAATCTTGCGGTTTGCAAAAGGGGTTAAAAAATATGTTTTAATTGATTATTTAGTGATTGATCAAATTTTAGTCTATTTAGTATGGTCAGTGGATTGATTTGTGATGGTCACTTATTTGAAATGCAAAATTTTTTAATTGGACCCGCTTTGGGGCCTGAAAATTTTTGCCAAGCCAGTTGAGTTTTGTGATTATAATGCCTTTGAAATTCTAGCAAAGCTAAATAATTATGTGGATCAAAAAGATGGAAAAGAAGATTAAAAAAAAACAAATAGATGGTTTCAATGACAGAAAATATGGAAACACCATTACAAATGTCATTTTCCAAAAGTTATAATTGGGATATGCTATTTTTAATTATTAAACACCCAACCATACATTTTCAAAAAGTTAATGTTACTTGATGGCATTAATAATTTGAAAGTTTAAAGTTTGAAAACAATACAAATGAGAGGGACTCAAATATTTTGGCATGCATTTAGAACAACCACCTTTCCAAATGAATAGAGGGTTTTAATTAAAATTAATGAGCAATGGATTTGATAAAAATACCAGCATAAATGAAAGGCATGAGCAGCATGTTGGACATGATTATAGAGACTCCAGCATACACACAAGCAAAGGAAGCCTCAGGTAAATCAATCAAACTAAGGAGAGGTGTCCAGGTCAACAAGTGTAAGTAGGGAAAGAAGAATCCACACTATGGCAAAGACTCACGCATGCAAAATAATCTACAGGCTTCATAAGTTGCTAATTTCATTCGTGGATTTAAAGAAATGGAACTTCTATTATTGGTTTTCTTTCCTTGTTTTAGTTCTTGATCTTCCTATAGCAATTTCCAAATTGTAACGAGCCTCATTTTTTTTGAGTTTTGAAAAGAGGGAGGCTTTATTGGCTGTGTAATGGATGGTGCTAATTTGAAATGACTACAAGCCTATTTTTCTTTTGGTGAAATTTTTATCCAATGTTGATGTTAGAATAATGCTTTTAAAATAGTGAAGAACATATCATATAAAATTCCATTGCAAAAAGAAGTTGCAACATAAGGAGAAACTCATACCTAATGTAAAGGGCATCCACATAGAAAAAAGATAGAGTCCACATAGAAACAAGACAAAGTCCATGCATTGAGGAGAGATCACCTATGACGTCAAACAAAACAAGAGGAACCTACATTCTGTAAAAAGCAGCCATATAAAGAAATAGAGGAAGTCACCCATTGCAAGGAGGAGAGTAGCTGACTAAGAGTAAGACCCTGAGTTTGAAGCCGCAGCTCACAAACCATAACATGCAGCTAAAAAGGAAACACTGTAATTGAATTAAAAGGAAGAAATAAACATATTTCCTAACCAATCTTGGAATGATGTTGAAATTAGAAGTACGGGAGAGAGCCATTTGATGAAGAGTCCATGCAAGAGAAAAACATAGCCAACAGGGCAATGAAATAGGTTTATCCCACATGCCTTGCATGGTGAAAATTTTAGTATTTAAATACTATCCTACACTAAAGGCATTGTGTATTAAGTCAAAGGCTTTTGGAAGGCAATGCCTACATGGTGGGTTTAGCCCATGCTAAGATGGAGGTCTTCAGTTAACTAAACTTTGAACAAAAACACATGCACACAAGAATGATGAAAATAAGTTGAAGGTCACCAAAAAATTCAAAAATTTGATGCCTCGCTATCTTGCTAGCCAAAAAATCTAGGATTTTTGGCTAGCAACATAGCAAGTTGTCAGAAAACTCAAAAATCTAGTGAGAGTTGAATAAGCTCGTGGGTCTTGCATGTAGTTGCAATTAGTGAACCAGTGAATGACACATGGCACAAATTTTTAGCAGGTGGTGATGTGGCAAGATCACAAATAGAGGAAGGAGATCACACCACATGGCAAATCATGTAGCCATCGCTATCTCACCAAGGAAAAGTTGCTCACATGATAACATGGTGACATGGCAAGCATTAAGTTGGTGATGACATGTGGTGCTAATTTGGATGGCCAATTAGAATGTGACATGTGACACTTGTCCAAGTTTGAGAAAAATTAGAAGATGACACGTGGTGACGTTAGTCAACCAAGTTTGACCCAGATTGAAAAAAGAAAGAAAATTTTAAGGTTTCAAATTCAAAATTTATTTTTCCTTCTCGGAAGTATGTGCAAGTCAAGAATTTTTTTAAAAATCCAATTGAGGATTTATTCTATAGTTTGACTTTTGAAAAGTGATAAATTTTTGGAATTTTATTGCTTTAAAAGTCATGAGCAAAGCCCTAAACTTCAAAAGGCCATAACAAGAGCATTTCAAAACCAAAATAGGCATTCCAATATACCACCAGAACTGGGAGAATTTGAACTTTCCAAACATGAAGTCAGATTGTGCACAAGTATTCACTAGTTTCTGCTATAGGTTAGTTTGTGATTTCTAGGGCATTGGTAGTAGGATAGGTAAATTTGACTGTTGATCATTAGAGTTTTTTAGAGGGTGGATTTGAAGGCTTGTTGAATCCTAGATATGGAAGAAAACTAATTTGAAAAGTTTATTTTTCCTTTTGAGGTCATATAATTGATTTTCCCTTTTTACCATGCATTCAATTTCAAACATCAAAAATCAGTTATTTCTTCCAATCAAAATATATGAGATTCTTTATGCCTTGTTGAGGCCAAATGATGAGATCTTGTTATTTAGTTATAGAGAGAAGGTAGACAGATGCTTTTTTAGTTTCTTGGGAAGAATTTCTAAGGGGACAGATGTTGATTGTAGATTTAATCCAAGTTTTGTTTCCTTCTATTTTATGCTTTCTTCTTCTCTTTTGTAGGGGTTGAAATTTTTGAAATTTTTCTCTGGAATGAAGGCATTTAGTAGAACTAGCCTGAAATTGATGAATTCTCAATGGAAGATCTAGGATGTGCACATTCCAGACCATGAAGCTATGCTTTGGCTGGGATACCCCCTTCCTATCCCATTAGTTTCTCATTCTTTCCATTTTATCTCTTGTAGGATAGCATATGTTATTGTACAGTCTATTTTATTAGGTGATTTGTGAGTCATTTCATGTATTTTCATGTGTTATTTCAAGGAAATTAATACAGTGAGCATAGCGACATAGCGAGTCGTCAGAAAACTCAAAAATCTAGCAAGAGTCGAATAAGCCTGTGGATCCTGCTTGTAGTTGTAGTTAGTGAACTAGAGAATGACACGTGGCACAAATTCTTAGCATGTGGTGATGTGGCAAGATCATAGACAGAGGAAGGAGATCATGCCATGTGGAAATCATCTAGCCATCACTATCTCGCCAAGGAAAAGTTGCTCACGTGATAACATGGCGACATAGCAAGCATGAAGGTGGCAATGACACATGGTGCTAATGTGGATGGCCACTTAGAATGTGACATGTGGCACTTGTCCAGGTTTGAGCCAGTTAGAAGATGACACGTGGTGAGGTCGGTCAACCAAGTTTGACTTGAATTGAAAAAAGCAAGAAATTTTTAAGGTTTCAAATTCAAAGTTTATTTTTCCTTCCCAAAAGTATGTGCAAGTCAAGAATTTTTTTAAAAATCCAACTGAGGATTTATTCTATAGTTTGACTTTGGAAAAGTGATAAAATTTTGCAATTTTATTGCTTTGAAAGCCATGAGTAGAGCCCTGAACTTCAGAAGGTCATAATAAGAGCATTTTTAAACCAAAATAGACATTCCAATATACCACCAAAATTGGGAGAGTCTAAAGTTTTCGAACATGAAGTCAGATTGTGCATAAGTGTTCACTAGTTCTTGCTATAGGTCAGTTTTTGATTTCTAGGGCATTGGTAGCAAAATAGGAAAATTTGACTATTGATCATCAGAGTTTGTTGGAGGGCAGATTTGAAGGCTTGTTGAATCTTGGATATGGAAGAAAACTAATTTAAAAATTTGATTTTTCCTTTTGAGGTCATATAACTGATTTTCCCTTTTTACCATGCATTCAATTTCAAACATCAAAAATTGGTTATTTCTTCCAATCAAAATATATGAGATTCTTTATGCCTTGTAGAGGCCAAATGATGAGATCTTGTTATTTAGTTATAGAGAGAAGGTAGAGAGACACTTTTTCAGCTTCTTGGGAAGGATTTATGAGGGGAAAAATGTCGATTGAAGATTTAATCCAAGTTTAGTTTCCTTCTATTTTATGCTTTTGTCTTCTCTTTTGTAGGGGTTGGAATTTTGGAAATTTTTCTCTGGAATGAAGGCATTTAGTATAACTAGCTTGAAATTGATGAATTCTGACAAGAAGATCTAGGATGTGCTTGTTCTAGACCATGAAGCTATGCTTTGGCTTTGATACCCCCTTCTTATCCCATTAGTTTCTCATTCCTGCCATTTTCTCTCTTGTAGGACAGCATATGCTATTGTAAAGTCTAGTTTATTAGGTGATTTGTGAGTCATTTCATGTATTTTCATGTGTTATTTCAAGAAAATTAATACAACGAGCAACAAGTGTTTAGTTTTAGTTCAAATCTTGTCTCCTTTCTTAGTTGAGCTGTGATGTTTTATGGTCTTTGAACAAAGAGCCTAGATCATAAGTGCAATCCCTTAAGGTTGTATGTTGCTTCATTGTTGCTTGTAATTCATAGAATTTTGTAAATTCTTCAAAGATTTAATAGGGTTTCAGTTTTATTGAGGGGGATATCAAGTAAGAATGAGATTTAGATCGAACATTGATGTCTATTTACAAGGTGAATGGATAGATCATATATCTTAATATATGAATAACTATTAGATATCCAAAATGCATGAGGGAGATTCATGAATTTACCTAATGAATTAGGCACTGATCAGCTATAGGATCATAAGTTTTCTATTCATACCTGGTTTTAATCCACTTTCCTCACCCACATAAAATCAAAATCAAATTAAAATCATCTTTACATTTTGTGTTGAAGAGCTATAATAGAATGCCCTCACTTAGCTTATGAATGTCATAGATTTTCATTTAGCTACTGTAGATCTGTGTCATTTCATGAGTTATTAGGAGAAATGAAGGGTTTTCATCTATAGTAGATAGATTGAGGGATATGTTTTTCACTGGTACGATATCGATTGAATCTAAGGTCTACCCACCTAGGTCTTGCAGAGCCTAAAGTAGAAGAAGAGTTAAGCCTTATAGTTGGCCTAGTGTCTGAAATGGCATGTTAAAAATGGGAATTAGCTACCCCTAGATATGTAAATTTCTCATTGGGGTAATTGAAAAGCCTCCAGCATTTTCAAACACCAACAAAATGGTGACTCTACTAAGGAGTTGCATTAAATTTGAATGGTAGACAAACCTTGAGAATTTGAAAAAGATTCAATACAATAGGAAGGATATGCTATAGCAATAGGGTTGTGTGAGTGTTTTCCATATCCTTGCTAAATTTTGTGATTCCCAGTTAAGCTTTATTGATAATCAATAGTATCTTGTAGGATTGGAAATGTTCAGTAGAGTTCAGTTTTTGCATATGTTGTTGAGAAAAATTTTTAGAGTCAAGAATTGATTTATAAAATATATTTTCTTTTCAAGATGATAATGATTTGCAAGTTTATCCTACATTGAAGGTTTGGTTCAGATTTTTCAAGCAACACATTATGTTTTATTTCTCATGTGAGTGAGTGGCGACTCTTAAATCTCTGTACCAGTATGTTCCTAGTTTGATTCTTATTGCAAAATTTGAAGGATTTTGAGTTGTATGGACAGATTTAAAATTGTTGATAGTCTCTTGGAAAGGAATTTTAAATTCCTAATAAGTTTTTAAGTGTTATTTGCAGTCTGCTATTATACGAAATTGAAGTGTAAAAAGTGAATCACAATAGTGATCTCTTTATCCTTTTGAAAGGAGGTGGTGTCTCCACAAAGTGCTGTGAAGGAATTTTAGTTTTGCACCTATGCCAAATCAGAAAATCAAAGTTTACCATTAGCACTTGAGTTATTTTGATTTTCATGTTTCTTTTCATGGAAGCCAAATGTTAAAAATATGGTTGCCTCTATTCAGTGATTTTAGCACTAGAAAGAAGAGGTAGAAGTTTTACTCTATAATGGAGTCAGATCTTAGAGCTGAGATTAGTTTACCAAATTTTAAGAGTTTACGAACATTTTTATGTTAAATAAGTTGATCTAAAAAAGGATTGTCAGTGTTATAAGAATTAAGGTAGGAAGTACTCAAGGTTTAAGTGCCAAACAATGTTATTTAAGGTTTAAATTAGTAATCAGCAAGATGCCTTTTCATTGTAGACCTGAGGAATCTTCCTTGCCTATTGTTTTCCTTGATGTTCTAGTGCCTGATTCAGTCAATTGGCCAGCACGTATAAGATTATGAAGGATTTTTCAAATTGAAAGATTCATTAAGGAGATGGAAAGTGGTGATTATAGATTTTATGATATATCTCCTAATGATAACAATGAGTGTGTTGAAAGCCAAGGTAGCAATGAATATAATGGATCTGTATATAAAGATAATCTATCTTTCAAATGTGAAGAAATGATTCAAATGTAAGTGAATCAGGTATTTGCAATCAACATGAGGAAGATGGATATGAAAGTAAAAATAAATTTTGTTATAGTAAATATGAAGTTGAAGAAATTTACAACAGTAGTAATGGTAGTGATTGCCATGATATGAATGAATGTTGTAACAATTTTGATTTTCTAGATTGTCATACTAATGATTTTGCTTTTGTAAGTTCTTCATGTCATCTGGATGATAATCATAGCTAGCAAAAGATTTGTGAGGCAATTTTATTGAGCTATGATGAAATCTTAGATTTGTTGGCTCATGATTTTGAAAAGCATGTAAGTGTTTCTAAGGATCTTCATATTTTCCCTCATAATACTTTCTCATTCAATCAAATCAATTCGCCAAAGTTTGATGTGGAAAGAGTGGTAGAATCTTAACAATCTTTGTTAGACTTTGGAGGTGTATATAATAGTACCTCAAATGTTTTTGTACATGAGGATTTGTTAGATGTAGAGCATGTTAGTGAAGGGAAGTTTATTACTATTTCAGATTACGCTCATGTTGGTTATGCTGTGATATGTTTTGATGTTTCATGTGATGAAGAGGAAAATAGTGAATGTTGTGAATTTGAATATGGATTTTCTTTATGTTCTGATAAGTCTTGTAAAGATAAGTTCAAAGTTTATTCTGACATTCAGTTAGATGAAAAAAATGATTGTAATTAGCATAGCTTAGATCAGTACTTTCAGAACAAGTTTTTGTGCTTGGTAACTAATCAGTTCTTTGAAGAATGTAAAGAGGTTTCAATGAAAGATAAATATGATGTAATGAATGATATGATTGCAAGTAGGCAACAATCCTATTTCACATACTCTTTGCAATCGAAGACACATGGTGAGTTGCAATTTTTTGATAGATGCAACTTGGTGACTGGTGTAGAATATGAAATCTTTGTGTTTCTAATCACCATGTTCTTAGTTTAGTTTATGCAATTATAAGCATGCTAATGGTTTTTCTCATAATTAACATGATGTTGAGGTTAAGGCTGATGTATGTATGCATTATGAGAATGAAGGTGTGAATTCAATTTTGCCAAGTGTTATATTTCAAAATGCTAATCTAATTGTTAGAATTGATGGGAAAGAGAATTTTAGCTTACATCAAGAAGATGTAAATGAGAATCAAGTTTTTGATAGAGGTAAAGGTTGTGAGAAAGTTCAATGGCCCAGTGCCATTGTTTGTACATAGTAGAGGTAGTTATTTCTTGTTTTCAATTAAGCTATGCAAGAGAAGTTTTGTTCCTTTTGGGAATGGTCTACTTCTTCAAGAGATTTAAATCCTTGCCATGCCCGCAAGGTACATGCATCCCCAAATAGAGCCATTGTTGGGACTGAAAATTGCATGGTCAATTTTCAGTCATGTATTGAAAATTTTGAAGAATCAATGCCCTAAAATGATTTTTATGCATATGTAGCCAGTTGTCAGCTTTAGGCCTAGATGGTGTTTGAGTGGCTTAACACTTTTCATTTGACATATGTATGTGATCCACAATGTTATTTTTCCATCCCGAATCATTTGTTGAAGTCCCATTTTGAGCTAGTGTCAAAATTTGCAATTCTGTTTGTGTCAAATAGCGACAGGAGGCCCAGTTTTTCTTTGAATACCTCTTATCTAGGAATGTGTCATGACCCACCACTTTGGGGATTTTTAGTGTCCATAATAGAGAACCTATGTTCCAAGTTTCAAGTTATTTTGAATCTATTTGTCTAGCTTTCGAACCCCTCAAAGTTGGTCATTTACTATTTTGTGCATTTGTGTAGTTATTCACAATTCTGGGAAGCCCTGTTCGACCAATGATATCTTTGACCTAGTTGACCCAAATGAAGAAATTATTTTTGCACTATGTTTTAGGAGTTATATACTTCATATGTTCCAATTTTAATATCATGATGAATCCATTTGATCAATTTGCTAACATGATTAAAAACCTAGTTCACATTGTTTTGTTATGACTAAGGTATCCAGATTGATCTATACCCCCATTCAGCACATTACAACTTTGATCCTATGATTGGCTAGCCTAAATGGATTGTACCATCATGTTGTGTCCTAGAAATTCTTAAAGTATTCCAATTCTCAAGTCATGGAAAATCCATTTGCATACTTTCTTATGTCTGTCTGTTTACCAAAAACAACTTTTTGACACATTTCCCAGTTGAAATTTCTAAGCGCCTGGTTTCAGAAATTTGCCAAATGTGTCTTGTGATTCATCATGAGCCCAAACCACATAATTATATTCTCCTCATGGCAAAGAATCTATACCCTAGTTTTTAGAACCCCAAGTGATCAATAACCTAGTTTATAATATCGAACTTGAGCCTAGTTTATGTTTTCTTAACACTGTTTGCCTACAGGATAATTGAAGTATGGATGTTCAGAAATTAAAATCTTTTGACTGGGAATTTGTCATGGGTTGAGAATTTGCAGCATGATAGAGTGTGTAGGATTGAATGCTCATGCCGATTTTTGTGGCTAGGTTAATTGAATTAGTTTTTAAGGTCAATTGGTGAGCCTTCTGGCACATATCTTATGGTTTACGAAAGGGATTAAAAAATATGTTTTAATTAATTATTTAGTGATTGATTCAGATTTCAGTCTATTTAGTATGGTCAGTGGATTGATTTGTGATTTTTAGATGTTTGAAATGCAAAATTTTTTAATTGGACCCGCTTTGGGGCCTGAAATTTTTTGCCAAACCAATTGAGTTTTGTGATTATATTGCTCTTGAAATTCTAGCAAAGCTAAATAATTATGTGGATCACAAAGATGGAAAAGAAGATTAACTAAAAAAATATAGATGGTTTCAATGAAAGGAAAGATGGAAACACCATTACAAATGTCATTTTCCAAAAGTTATAATTGGGATATGCTATTTTTAATTTTTAAACACCCAACCATACATTTTCCAAAAGTTAATGTTATTTGATGGCATTAATAATTTGAAAGTTTAAACTTTTAAAACAATACAAATGAGAGGGACTCAAATATTTTGGCATGCATTTAGAATAGCCAGCTTTCCAAATGGACAGATGGTTTTAATTAAAATTAATGAGCAATAGATTTGATAAAAATACCAGCATAAATGAAAGGCATGAGTAGCACATTGGACATGATTGTAGAGACTCCAACATACACACAGGAAAAGGAAGCCTCATGTAAATCAAT
Source organism: Cupressus sempervirens (assembly GCA_028749045.1). Lineage (NCBI taxonomy): Eukaryota > Viridiplantae > Streptophyta > Pinopsida > Cupressales > Cupressaceae > Cupressus > Cupressus sempervirens. The sequence goes on from CM053786.1 coordinate 407,329,193, forward strand.
AAAGTTGAGGAGAGGTGTCCACGACAACAAGTGCAAGTAGGGAAAGAAGAATCCACACTAAGGCAAAGACTCACACATGCAAAATAATCTACAGACTTCATAAGTTGCTGATTTCATTTGCAGATTTAAAGAAATGGAACTTCTATTATTGGTTTACTTTCATTGTTTTAGTTCTTAATCCTCCTACAGGAATTTCCAAATTGCAATGAGCCTCATTTTTTTTGAGTTTTGAAAAGAGAGAGGCTTTGTTGCCTATGTAATGGATGGTGCTGATCTGAAATGACTACATGCATGTTTTTGTTTTGGTGAAATTTTTGTCCAATGTTGATGTTAGAATAATGCTTTTAAAACAGTGAAGAACATATCATATAAAATTCCATTACAAAAAGAAGTCACAACATAAGGAGACACTCATGCCTAATGTAAAGGACATCCACATAGAAAAAAGACAAAGTCCACATAGAAACTAGACAAAGTCCATGCATTGAGGAGAGATAACTTGAGACATCAAACAAAACAAGAGGAACCTGTATTCTATAAAAAGTAGCCATATAAAGAAATAGAGGAAGCCGCCCATTGCAAGGAGGAGAGTAGCTAGCTAAGAGGATGACCCTACATTTGAAGCCACAACTCACAAACCATAACACACATCCAAAAAGGAAACACTATAGTTGAATTAAAAGGCATAAATAAACATATTTCCTTACCAATCTTAGAATGATGTTGAAGTTAGAAGCATGGGAGAGAGTCATTTGATGAAGAGTCCATGCAAGAGAAAAACATGGCCAAGAGGGAAATGAAACAGGTTTATCCCACATGCCTTGGATGGTGAAAATTTTAGTGTTTAAATACTATCCTACACTAAGGGCATTGTGTATTAAGTCAAAGGCTTTTGGAAGGCAACACCTACATGGTGGGTCTGGCTCGTGCTCAGATGGATGTCATCAGTCAACTAAATTTTGAAAGAAAATGCATGCACAAAAGAATAATGTCAGAAAGTTGGAGGTTTCCAAAAAATTCAAAAATCCAGCATCTTGCTACCTCGCTAGCTGGAAAATCTAGGATTTTCGGCTAGTGATATAGCAAGTTGCCGAAAAACTCATAAATCTGGCAAGAGTCAAATAAGCTTGTGGGTCCTATGCATAGTTGTACTCAGCGAACTAGTGAATGAAACATGGCACAAATTTTGAGTAGGTGGTGATGTGGCAAGATCACAGACAGAGGAAGGAGATTGTGCCACATGGTAAATCAAGCGGCCATCATTATCCCACCAAGGAAAAGTTGCTTACGCTATAACATGGAGACATAGAGAGTGCTAAGGTGGCAATGACAGGTGGTGCTAATGTGGATGGCTAGTTAGAATGTGGCATGTGGCACTTGTCTAGGTCCAAGCCAATCAAAAGATGACACATGGTGAGGTTGATCAACCAAGTTTGACCTAGATTGAAAAAAGAAAGAATTTTTTAAGGTTTCAAATTCAAAGGATTTCTGTGGGAATAGATGTCAATTGCAGATTCAATCCAAGTTTAGTTTCCTTTCTATTTTATGCTTTCTTCTTCTCTTTTATAGGGGTTGAAATTTTGGAAAGTTTTCTTTGGAATGAACACATTTAGTAGAACTAGGCTAGAATTGATGGATTCTGAGTGGAAGATCTAGGATGTGCTAGTTCTAGACCATGAAGCTATACTTTGGCTATAATACCCCCTTCTTATCCCATCAGTTTCTCATTCCTGCCATTTTCTCTCTTGTAGGACAACACATGTTATTGTACAATCTAGTTTATTAGGTGATTTGTGAGTCATTTCATGTATTTTCATGTGTTATTTCAAGGAAATTAATATAATGAGCAACAAGTGTTTAGTTTTAGTTTAAATCTTGTCCCCTTTCTCAGTTGAGCTGTGATGTTTTATGGTCTTTGAACAAATAGCCTAGATCATAAGTGCAATCCCTTAAGGCTATATGTTGCTTCATTGTTATTCATAATTCAAGTAATTATGTAAATGCTTTAGAGATTTAATAGGGTTGTAGTTTTATTTAGGGGGATATCAAGTAAGAATGAGATTTAGATCGAACATTGATGTCTATTTACAAGGTGAATGGATAGATCATTTATTTGAATATATTAATAAGTATCAGATGTCCAAAATGCATGAGGGAGATTCATGAATTTTCCCAATGGATTGGGCACTAATTAGTTACACAATCATAATTTTGTTGTTCATACCTAGTTTTCATCCACTTTTCCCACCCACATAAAATCAAAATCAAATTCAAATCATCTTTACATTTTATGTTGAAGAGCTGTAATAGAATGCCCTCACTTAGCTTATGAATATCATAGATTTGCATTTAGCTACTGTATATCCATGTCATGTCATGATTTATTAGGAGAAATAAAGGGTTTTCATCTATAGTAAATAGATTCAGGGATATGTTTTGCACTGTTATGATATCAATTGAATCTGAGGTCTACCTGCCTAGGTCATGCAGAGCCTGAAGTAGAACAAGAGTTAAGCCTTATAGAGGGAGATTCATGAATTTTCCCAATGGATTGAGCACTAATTAGTTACACAATCATAATTTTGTTGTTCATACCTAGTTTTCATCCACTTTTCCCACCCAGATAAAATCAAAATCAAATTCAAATCATCTTTACATTTTATGTTGAAGAGCTGTAATAGAATGCCCTCACTTAGCTGATGAATATCATAGATTTGCATTTAGCTACTGTAGATCCATGTCATGTCATGAGTTATTAGGAGAAATAAAGGGTTTTCATCTATAGTAAATAGATTCAGGGATATGTTTTGCACTGTTATGATATCAATTGAATCTAAGGTCTACCTGCCTAGGTCATGCAGAGCCTGAAGTAGAAGAAGAGTTAAGCCTTATAGGTGGCCCGATATCGAAAATGGTATGTTGAAAATGGGAATTAGATACCCCTAGATATGTTAGTTTCTCATTGGGGTAATTGGAAACCCTCCAAAATTTTCAAACACCAACACAATCTTTCTTGCATATCATCAATGATATCTTCATCATACATTTGAATGTAGTTATACAAACCCACCAGGCTATTCTGAGGAATTCTTTCTTGAATTAAATACAACATATCAAATGGAGCTACCCTAATGGCTTTCTTTATAGGTACCCTATCAGCCCATATTGCTAAATGTAACTTGGAATCCCATGTTTTCTTGTTATCATCCAAGGTTCTCTTAATAACTTTTAATGGGTACTTATTTGTGGATTTAGCTTGTCCATTTCCTTGTGGATGATAAGGAGAAGATGATGATCTTGTTATTCCATATTTATCACAAAATATGATGAATTCCTTAGACCTAAAGCACATTGCATTGTTTGTTACAATTCTCTATGGACAACCAAATCTAGAGATAATATTATTCAGTAGGAAATTATTTACAACTTTACTTGTTGCATTTCTTGTGGGGATAGCCTCTACCCATTTTGTAAGGTAATCAGTAGCCACTAGAATCCAACAATAGCCAGTGCTAGATTTGGGGAAAATCTCTCCTATGAAATCCATACCCCATTGTTGAAAGGGTGCTTGGATCTCCATTGACTTCAATGGAGTATTACCTGAGAACTTCAATTTTCCAGCAAACCTCTAACAAGGGTCACATTTCCTAATCATAATTTGAGCATCCTTGAAAAGAGAGGGCCACCAATATCCTACTCTCATCACCTTATGTGCAGTGGTTTTGGCCATATAGTGTCCTCCACACACTCTAGCATGCATTTCATTTAAGACTTCTTTTTCCTTTTCTTGTTCAATACACTTCAACAACACTCCCTCAAAATTTCTCCACCATAAAATGCCTTGGAAAATTATGTATCTAATGGCTTGTAATTTAGTATTCCTCTTTTCATTTTTAGGAAAATGGGGAGGAGCTTCCATGTGTTGTAGGTAATATATAACATTGGTGTACCAATCACAATGATCCATTTAACATAAGTCAAATCTGAGGTTGTCAACTACCACATTTATCTAATTGGCATCCAAATTAGATTCAACCATGAGTTTAGCCAAACCTTGACCTCTTACCAACTTAGTTATTTGTATTTCAATATTAAATTCTTGGATCTTGTTAATCCATCTACACCTTCTACCTGATACTTCCTGTTGAGAAAATATGTCCTTCGTAGTTGTATTGGGTAGAAAGGCAATGACATTAGAACCTACTATGTAGCATCTAAAAGCCTTTATAGCCTTTACTAAAGAATATGCCTATTTTTCAATTATCTCATATTTCAATTCAACAAGCTGTAGTGACTTACTAAAAAAAAGCAATGGGTTATTCATATACTTCTTCATTTTTCTACAACAAGACTACAGCTACAGTGTGAAAGGATGCAAAAGAAAAAATATGCATAGGCTTTGTGTAATCTAGAGTTCTCATTACTAAAGCATTTTTATTGTAGTTTTAATATCCTAGAATGCTTGTGAAGGCTCACCATTCCAATCTATAGTAGCTCCCTTCTTGAGCATCTTTGAGATAGGTCTACTAATTTCAGCAAAAAGGTAACAAATCTTCTAAGAAAATTAACATGGCCAAAGAAGGATTGAATTTCTTTTACATTCTTTGGCTTGGGGACTTTATCAATAGTTGCTACTCTCTCAGGATCTATTTTCACCCCATCTTTAGACACTATATGTCCTAGTAATCCACCTTCTATCACCCTAAATGTACATTTCTTTGGGTTCAAGGATACTCTATATTCCAGAGCTTTGATAAAACAAATTCTCCAAATGCCTGCAGTGTTCCTCAGCTTTCTTATAATAGGTTGTAAGATCATCTTGGTATACAACCATGAATTTTTTGATATAATCATGAAATTCCACATCCATAGCTCTTTGGAAAGTAGCTCCTACATTAATCAAGCCAAATGTCATCCTTACATGTACATAGGTTCCCCATGGGGTTGTGAAGGATGTCTTAAATTGTTCATTTTCTTTTACCAGAACTTGATTGTACCTAGAGAATCCATCCATCATGGACATTAGCTTAGAACTAGTTGCTACAACATAGCATCCATATTTGGTAGTCCATAATTATCCTTCAAGGATGCAATATTCAAATTCCTAAAATCCATGAATAATCTTATGTCTTCATTTTTCTTTCTGACAAGTACCAAATTTAAAACCCAGGTGGAATGTCTAATTGGTTTGATTATCCCCCCATCCCTTAATTTCATCAATTCTTCTTGCATTTTGGGAGCTAGGGTAGGGTTTACTAGTCTTTGTTTTTGTCTGAAAGGTTTTACATTATCCTTTAGTGGTATGAATTGTTGGAACAAATCTTCCCTATAAGCCTTAAGGTCATCATATGACCATGCAAAAACATGTCTATACTTTCTAAGAAAGTCAATTAGTGGTTTTCTAATTTCAGTAAGCAGATTTTGGCCAATATAATCCTTTTTGGGAGCTTCATCAGTACCAAGGTTTATCTCTTCTAATTCCTGAGGCTTAGGGTCTTTAGCTCCTAGTTTTACTCTATCCTAATTATCAAAAATACTTTCCAAAACCACTAACCCCTTAGGAACCTTGTTGGTTTTCAACTACATAATCTCCTATCCAAAAATGGTTTCCTTACCATCTATAGTTTCAATTAAATCACTACAATCCATTTCTTGACTCTGGTATTTGTCTTCATTTAATAAAAAAATTATAATGTCTTTGTCATCTTCGAAGACTTGCCAATTTTCAATGTTGTCAAGTATTGAAGGTCTATTTTGTACCTCAATTTGAGAGATTCTTGCAAATGATATCTCCTTAGGCTTGATTGCTACATGTGCTAATAAATATGCTATTTTATTTTGGTTCCTATCTCTCCATGAGATACCAAATGCATCAAAAGATTCTATCTAATTCCAAACTACATTTCTATATTATTTCAATCTCTTGTTCTTGGATGAATAGGTTTCTTTTATCTGGGAGATAACTAGTTCAGAATCCCCTATGGCATGCAATTTCTTAATTCCATGATGTGTAGTAACTTTCAATCCTAGCAACAAGGCTTCATACTCTACTATGTTATTAGTTCAAGAAAACTTCAAAGTGAATGAGTATCTCAAAGTATTTTTTTTAGGAGAAACAAAAACTACCCTTGCCCCTGTACCCTCTTTAGAACTAGCCCCATCAAAAAAAATTGTCCATAATATTGGTGAGTTCATACAACATTCAACTTCATGTTCAATTACATCAGGCAGATTCTCAACTTCTTGAATAATCAACTCAGCTCTGAATGTATTCACACTACTATCTAAGAAGCAAGTGGCATGTTTGTCAATTTCTTCCCCTAAAATATGACTAACCCTTGGCTCTCTATTTACCTTGACAGCTTTATCTCTAATGTGAAAAGTAGCATAGGTTAAGTCACATTGCATACTGCCCCCCATAGCAGCACTCCATTTTCGAGAAAGAAACATTCCATAGTGTGGAGGTATATCCACTACAAGGATTGACATGGTTAACTCTACTTCAAGATATGTAGTTAATTTGAATGGTAAAGCATTTATGGTACCTATGATTGGGACTTCCCTAGCATCCATTCCTCTGCATCTACCCTACTTGGTGTCCACTTTCAACCCTAAGGCTTCCATTACTTTGAAAGGCATTATGGTTTTAGAAGCTCCTGAGTCTATCAAGAAATTTTTTAGGGTCTTCCCTTTTATGATCAAACTAAGGAAAAATGGGACAATATCTTCTATAAATGCTACTGAGGAATCATCTAAAAACATTTGGGGAATTTGAGATATGATACCACTATCCTCTACTACTAATGGGATTTATTGGATACCACTTTGTTCTACATTAGCATTACTATTTCCTATCCCTCCCAACCATGATAAATCCTTGCTTTTATGCTCTTCAATTCTAATAAGTTCAATCAAAGGCACTTTTATAGTTATCTGAGAAAACATGGATATCATATCAATAGGCTCAACAATAGTGGGCTTTACAAGAATACCTAGAGGTGAAGTCTTTTGAAAAATAGGCACCATTGTTTGCTTGATAGTATCAGGTCATGACTTCTTTGGTTGCACAACTACTTTTGTTTTTTCATTTATTTGAAACTAAACCTTCTTTTTTGGTTCCCACTTTTTAACCTTGTTGTCTTTGATCTTGGGCACATCTATATTGACCTTCTTGTTTTCATCATTCATCTTATGGGTGATATCTTTCATAAATACACTAGATGGTTTTCCTGCATCATTATTCACTATTTTATTTCTCAAATTTTAGTTACTATGGACTTGGGAAATCATTTCTACTATAATTCTATCAATCTTCTCTTTGGAAGGCATTCTTAAGCTCATGTGACCTACATCAGAAGATGTAACACATACCTTATCTTCATCATAACCTTCATCATCTGAAAGTATTTGCTAATGATGTAAATGATAAGCAATTCTCTGACTGGTAACATCATTTTTTCAATTTTTTTTAAAATAAAATTTATAGAATCATCACACATGCTTACCATATTGTAACTTATATCATCATGGCTTTTCTCTTCATTTTCTTCTTCAATTTGCACACCTTGATCTTGCGCAAATGATTGAACAACAACACAATAATCAAAAGAATGAGGTGATTGACATACAATGCACCATGGTACATCATCATTCATATTTATAGTGTTCCTTTGGAGAGGGTCTGGAGTACCCTTATCCTTCACATTTTGGGTCTAGTTGAGGACTGGCTTACCATCTTTCCACTGGGTAGTGTAAGGGTAATTTTGCATTCTAGGTTATCTATTGAAACTGCTATTGTTCACAGGGGTTCTCTCAGCAACATTTGGTTTATTGAAATTAGTGGAATTCATCTTCTTCAGAAATTCCAACACTTGGCCTATAGTAGTTTCTTCTAACTTCTTTCCTATTAGAGTCTTATCAACCTCTCTTTTGTTATTATTTCGAGGATTGAAAAGATTTGGGTCATCTCTCCAACCCATTTTTCCAAATTCTTTACTATTTTTTTCTATATTTACTACAACTATATAAGCATCTCTTAGGGTTTTGGGATCCTTATCCCTTAATTGATAAGCCATTTTTCTATCAAAAGTATTAAAATATGTCATGAGAAAAACATCCTCATTCAACCTCATAACTTGAAACAATTTGTACATACCTTTCTGGAATCTAACATTGAAATCAAATGTGGATTCATTAGGATTCCTTTTGATATTATTGAGTTCATTTAACATGAATCCTACATTAATTTTGTCTCCATATTGCTCCTTGAACAAATTTTCTAGGTCACTCCAAGAGGTAATACTATCATCAGGCAACCTTCTGAACCAATCCCTTGTATCCTTAATTAGTGAATGAACAAACAAATTCATGACCACATCTTCATGTTTAACTTCATAATAATTTAACATGTCTATGAAAACTCTCAAATGTTCTTTACCAGTAACAACATTATTTCTAGAGAACTTAACCACTTTATCTCTTAAATCAAAAGATATGGGATGTGGAGCACCAGGAATACCTACAAATGATATTTGTCTATACTTTTCCATGTATACAAGTTTCTTCTAAACACTAGGAATATTTGAGGTACTTGCTATATTAGCTTGGTTTAGAGGAACATTTTGGGATTGTTGAAGTTGGACAATAGGGGCTTGATTATAAGTGGTAGATGATGAGGTAGGAGCAGACAAAGATATTCCTTGAACTGAGACTATTGGTCCAAAAGGAGGTATAGAAGCTGAAGTTGGGATGAATAAATATGGCCATGAGGCTAATGCAAAATTAGTCTTAAGGAACTAGATTTTTCTCCTAGTTTCTGTAGATTGAGCTTCATTTTCCACCTTCTCAAGTTCTTTTGCAAGATTTTGCTTCTCCTTTCTAGCTTTTTCTAGCTCTAAGTCTAATTTTTACATAGGAGGGTTTACAGATTTTCTTGGTAGAGCTTGAGGTTCATTTATCTAGATTCCTATGGCTTTACCCTTTCCTTTTTCTATAGCTTTTGTAGTGAGTTCCATGATATTTACCTGAATAGTTTTATAGTCTTGGACTTGAGCAATAACTAGTTCTTGCTTTTGATTTAGGCATTGTTCTTGTTCTTGAACTTTAGCTCTCAAACTATCTATGTCTCCAAAAACATCATTATGGAGAGTCATAGCTTTTTCTTCTAACCTTTTGTTCTGCTCCTTCAAAGCAGCCATCCTTCTCAGCTTTTCTATTATGGCATCTAAGGTGGCTTACTCCTTTCCCTTTTCAAGACGAATGCACTTAGCTTCTTCCTCAGCAATCCATTTCTTCAAAAATCCTATCTTGGATTGTACTTCTTTAGGTCTACAAAAGAAGCCTCTGAATCAACAAGATCATCTAGATCTATAAGATTGGGCTCCACATATGGGGCTACTCTAGGTTTAAAAGAATCATCAAATGAACTCCTAAATCCTGCCTATAATTCATATCTACTATGAGATTTGGCCTTGGTAAAGCATTTCCTACATGAGCCATATCTTTATCTTGATATTTTCTTTCATCTGGTATTGGGGTATTCAAAATGCCTCCTAAGAGTTTTGTGGTTTTGGATTTAGAACTGAGTAAAGAAGATTCTCTCCCTAATATTGGCTGATATTTGGAATTGATGGATACACTACCTCTAGGTTTCCAGGTGGGATTTGGATCTATCCTTTTCTTATTTTGGTTCTTCCTACTACCTTGAGGTAAATCAATATACATTGGTACATTAGGATTGGCTCTCATGTAAGCTTTTGTGTTCTTTCTCTTGTCAGCGATATTCACCTTTTGTCAAAATAAGCATTAGCTTCAAAACCTTGACCAAGTCACCACCCTATTCTTGGGAAAATACACAATGAAAATTATTCCTAACTCCAAGGAAAAACACACAAATAGAAATAGAAATATCTGATACAAATAGACCAATCACTGAGATTATAAGACTACAACTCTTTCTTGTTAGATAACACACTTGGATAGGCTAGATACATTAGTGTATCGCTATGGTACTTGGGCTATTCTCTCTTTAAATTATCAAGGTTTGTCACTGAAATATTTCCTTATAAACATGGGAAAAACTTAGATAACCTAACAAAAACATACACAATAGAACTAAAGAAATTGTAGTACTTTTCATAGATGTGTTGGAGAACTCCCCAGTAGAGTCATCATTTTGTTGGTGTTTTGAAAAACTACTAAGCAACAAAATGCTCAATATCAAAATGACATCACTCACACAATCTAAGGATTAGCCAATTCCTATTAACAATTTTATGTGCAAACCATTTGGACCCAACTTCAAATAAACCAAGGGTGGTTTTCTACTCTTTAGGCTCTATAAAATTAGGGTGGGTATACCCAGGGATGATTCAAGATTGGGAAATATTTTATGAGGATTATTTTAGTTTCATTCTAATTCTCATCTCAAATTCTCAAATACATTTATAATTCATGACAATCTACTAAACACATCCCATATAATGGATCTAGCCAAAATTCTTCTATAGGTCTGCATGTGTCTTAGCAATAGTGGCTAACTGAAGCTAAAACATTCCATGCAAACAAGTACTGGCCAACCTTGAAGATCTTTAGGAAGTAAAATCAAAATTGATTATAATTCTACATTTGAAAACCATTTATGAAAAATTTCTCTCTTAGCTAAATCAATTTGATCAATGCCTAATCCATTATGGTTCAGAGTCTACTACATATCCTTAGATCTAATTTGTTGCCATACAATAAATATTGTCAACAATTCTTATCAGAATTCATCATTCAAAAAAACCTTTCTAGTACTGCAACAAACTTATCAAATTCATCAAAACTTTTACTTAATCCATTGAATTAATAGTAGTGATGAATAGATATACAACCTAACTAGATTGGATTCAATTACACAAGCCTTTTACTCATACAATATTAGAGTAACCAAGTAATCAAAAGGATACAAAATTTAGGAACAATTGATATGGGGAAACTCATAATTTGTATTTATTTTCTTTGGAAATTGTACACATTTGCAGTAAACTTAGAATGACCTTAAGAAGAAACACATAGATCATTCTATATTTATGTATTCTCAAGAACTAAAAGAGAAAATACATCACAAACTTGCTCAAATATTGGACAGAGGATAAACTAATTATATCACCTAGAAACAATAGGAATTGGACCCTTTCTCTAGCCCTATAATCTCACTTATATAGTGTGAGATGCAACAAGCTTCACGCTAAGAGAAAATGACAGGTGTCCTTTACGAGAAATATTTACATACACATATCACAAAATGAAAAAATGTGAGTAATAGAAAGACTTTTACATCTAACATTCCTTTTGTGGGCCCTTTTTGTTACATCCTTGGAATCGACAAAGTACAATGATTTGATTCTTCTATCAATCTAATTCCTCCAAATAAGTGACCATGAAGCTTGAAAGTGATGTGTCCTCTTCAGTTACCTACAAGTTTACTTTAACTTGGGGATTTTCTCTATCTTCATCATCAACTACTAAAGTAATAGTTACACTTGCATCATCTTCTACCTCATCATCTTCTAACATATGTACTGTAGAAATGAATCTATCTTTCCACTCATTGTAAATAGTGTCATCTAGCCAATCAAAATTTAGGACTTCTCTTTGTATAGTTATCAAGGAATTTGCAATTGCCTCCATATCGACCAATTCTTTTCTAATGCAGTCATAGAATATCTGCACTTTAACCAACTCCTCATTTGTCATAGCCCATAACAAGTGTCTAGTTTCATTTATAACTTTATTTATCCTTTCACAAAAAATCTCATCCAAATCCCTTTTCCATTCCTCTTTTTCCTCCACTTTATCAACAATCTTTAGTGCACAAGGGAATAAATCAAAACTTTCTGCAATATACTTGGAAAAAAAAAATTAGACTTTTTTGAAAAGAATTTTTCTTATCATCAAATCCTTGCAATTTATTCAACAAGTCAAAGATTTTTTCTATTTGATGATAGGGTAGCTAGAAGTGATATCTTCACAAGGGGTATAAATATAGCTTCATCTATCTTCAGTTCATCCCTGATGGATGCAATCCTTGCCAATAACTCAAAACATGATGACCACTCAATTCTATCTACTAAATACATTATACCCTACCTTATTTTCTCCTCAAACTGATTATTTAGTTCTACATCCAATGCATACAACTTATTCTTTTCTTCTTCAAAATCTTCTCTAGTGTAGAACTATTACCTTTCAGGGGCATCTACTACCCAAAAAATTGGAGTGGACTTGAAAGGTTCAGTAGGTGAACTTGGAGGGTATACAATCCTGGGTCTTCTAGATTCTTCTCCTTTTCTTTTCCCAAGTACCTTCTCCATTTGAGATACTTTGTTTTCCAATGACTATATCTCCATACCCCTTTCCTCATATGCTTTCAAAAATTCTTCAAACCTAGCATTGAGTTGGGAAAATCTATCTTCTTCCTAGCCAAATACAACACTACCAAATTTTAACATTTCTAAGGCCATTCCTATTATTTGCTTACTACCAACCTCACCAGCCCTAAAAACTATCAATGCACCAATATGCTCTATATTTGAAATTTCTTACATTCTAGTCTTGTCTCTTTTTTTAATTGACCAAATAAAAAGGGCTTGGTGGTCATTACTAAACTTAACTCCTCTATGAGCTTGTAATACTTCTTCTTTAGTTTTAAATTGGACATCCTTTTGCTTCCTTACTGAATCGAAAACCATGGCATTCACTATATCCCATTTTGACAAAATAAGGACTCTTGACTGTCTAGTTACTTGCCTACTGGCTTTAGGGGTGAATTGAACAAAATTATTCAAAAATTTAGACTTTACCTCCTCCTTAATAACAGAATTTGATCTATCAAGTTGTTTTTCTTTTATCTTTTCACAAGTATTATCAAAATTTCCTATATTTAGCCTCCACAAAAATTGTGTAAATGCTCTAGACTTCACAAAATTCTCATCATTAATAAACCCCTTAGAGGCTTGGGAAACTATAGGTCAATTTCCTTACCTTGGTAATCAAATGTAGTTAAATCCAAGGAAGGTGTAGGTGATTCTTGAGGCTCTCCAATCTCCAAATCTATGGAGGTAACAATCACATCTCCCTCTCCACCAATTTGTCTAAGATGTTTCATCATCAATTCTGATTGGAGACTAGCTTGGGGAATATTAATTCACTTGGGAAGAAGACCCTTGCTCTAACTTTTGTCTTTTTGGAGCACTGGCTATAGGTGGGCTTTCTGGCCTTGGTCTTTGTTAAGGGGAAGCCTACACATTCTCGATCATTACATATCCTTCCCTTTTCTACAAATTGTACTAACTTGGAGACACCACATTTCTACTACTTATTCTCTTCTGCACCTCTGCAGCCTTGTCTTGATAAGCCTTGGCATACGCATCCTTCTTCTCATTCATGGGTTGTATTATCACAAAAAAATTATTCATCAATGCCTACATCTTGGCTCCCCAATATTTCTTTTTTTTCAATGGATCATAATGGAGGTCAAAAGCATTAATGAATTCTAGGGTTTTGCTATATACTATCCATTTCTCCTTTCTCAATTAGTGTTCTTGCAAAGAGAAAACATTTCTCATCACATCCTCTAGATAGTATACTTGTTACACCATGCGGAAAGCTTTTATTCTCTCTCTTAAGAGATCATAGAACCCTTTAGGATCAATAAACCTTGCATGAAACTTTGCCATTTTATATCTATCTAAGAAAAAATTCAAATGCTTCCACCCTTTCCTTACAAAAACAAAATCATTTGCCACAGTAATAATTGGAAAAAATATGCCCTTCTTAGGAAACTCCCTCTCATCTATAGTGCCTATTTTCCATAACAACATAGCTATTACTATCTTCAAAGGCACATGAAATGGTAGCACATGAGGCTTTCCCAAGAAGCCATATACTCTTATCACTGTTGAAACATTATAGGGAATGATATCTCCCCAATTATGACTAACTAGTATCCCTTTTACATGGTCCTTAGGTCTAACCAATTCTAATAGTGTTTTTCAAATTCTAGGGGTGTCTCCTCTCAAAAGAAATCTAAGCTTAGATGCAAAATATCTGTCAAACCTCACATAACTAACACCTATGGCTTCTAAGGTCATATCCACACTCCACAACTATACTGGATTCCTTTCTCCACTTCTAGTTGTTTCCATGTCCATACCCTTGGAGAGAAAGGTGAATCCCTTGTACAACTGCATATGCATGGGTAATGAATACCAATAGAAATGTTTATCTACTTTTCCCCTTGCTATCCCTACCAAATTGTTACGAATTTCCTTTGGAAGAAAAGTAGCAAAATCTAGAATAGTAATCATTCTAAATTGAAGAGTTTGAGCTATTATGAGGACAATTGAACCTAGGATCTACTCAACTTCATCCATTCCAAAAATTTTACAAAGAGAAATATATAATGCCTAAGCCCTAGGGTTAAAATGTCTTTTTCAGTAATGGCTCGGGTGTGCTAGTAGTAATCACAGACAAGGTTCCAGCCTTTGTAGCATGCTCCTATAATGGCCCTAACCTCAAGTACATTCTTTGTGCATCATATCTTGCTTGCAAATCATCCATATCAATAATTTCATGTAAAACATGGTTAGGATTAAGGTTGAAAACTTCACTAAATAGCTCAGGGAAAACCCTAAAAATATTTACTCTAGAATGATTCTTCACCCAACCCATAATAAGATCATATTTCTTAGCCAGGTTAGTCAATAGATCACTATCAAAGAAAACTTTAGGGACTGTTAATTTTGCAATGTCAAATTCCCAGACATTGCTCCTGGGGGTATCTAAATTCCTCTCTAAGAACCATTTTTTGAATAATTGCAAACCCTTGATAGATAGTTGGGTGTCTCTTACCTAGTTTCCCCTATCATAGAATCCATTAGTGACAACTATCCTAGGGTTCTTAGGAATGAGTTCTCCTCCTTTAGTTATTTCATTTACATATAAGGGAAATTGTTTTATGAAATCCTCATGTACAACCCTCTTTAAATAATTATTTTTCCCAAAAAAATTCTTTGGTGGAGGCATTTTAAAATTTCACTCTTACAACAACAAATTCTTGATTTTACAAGTTATAGATTACTTACTCACTAAATTTGCCCTTGCTTCTCTACAATTTTCTCTGCAAATTTGCTAAAACCCTTAAGAAATTTTGTGCCCTAGCTCTTGAAATCTTTTTTTCTCTAATAAATTCTGCAATGGTGTGCTTCAATAATGGAAATTTTTCATATTATACCAATGCATTGAGGTCACACAAAGGAAACTTTGAGTCATATTAATTCATGTAACTGTTAGTTTCATGTTATATTTCAAATTTGAATTTGACCCATTGATCTCTCAAAGATTGAATGGCTTTATTTCAAAAGTAAGATGCCTTTAAAAATTACAAGCCCCCAGCCACATGTCAAAAGGGCACATGCTTGCATTACTTAAAATTCCTACAACTTCTTATTGTGGGCATGCATTATCCATTGATCTTTCCTAGATCAATAGTGGGCCAATGTCCTTTTCTGTGATGGTCCACTTAGCTGATTTAACCAATAAAATATTATCCTTTTACAATGTGCTCTGATAGATCTGACTGTGGCATTTAAAAATTCAGCACCCATGACATCATTGCCTTCAACTTGGCATACCTATCATATTCCACCAATGAGTGCACTTTACTTCATCTAACCTTTCTAGCATGGCATGACTCAACATTCCCTTTAAGTCTTGGTCCCACTATGCTTGCTTGCCTACAATATTTAACTTTTGACCAAGTCCATATTGTGGGCATGCATTAGCCCTTGATCTTATTTAGATTGACGGTGATCAAAAATCTTCAGTGACTGTAATATCTAGTTAGCTAGTCAGACCAATGAGATCCTTTCTCTATATTCCATCTCATCTAAAATGTACCATATAAGATAAGTTGTTATTGCCTTCTGAGAAAGGTAGGCCTATGATGTCACACTATGCCATGCATCGCATTAGCACTTTCCCAAAATATTTAACATTCATGCACTTTATTATTGTGGGAATGTAATGGGACTCAATTCTTTACAACATCAATTATCAGAACCCCTAATCTATAAAATAATACCTTTATTAAAGAACAGGCCAATGATATTGTAAGAATTTTAAAACCTGTGTGAGAACATTGACAACTCTGCAAAAGGTTTGACTAGCTCTAACAACCATGAACTTTTTTTTTAGCGCACTGAGGATGAAATGCCAGCATGGGCTATGTGTCGAAAAGGCACTTTCCCACAATATTTAAATACTTTGCAACTCCATATTGTGGGAATGTGAAGGTTGTTTATTTGACAAGATCAATGGTCACACAAAGTTTGTGTTACATAGGACCTTTTCAAAATAAAATAACGCAGTTTAGGAAAACTTCATAAGGTTTATCAAAAGATTAAAAGGTCATTTTTTCATAAATAAACCTTTAGCATAAAAATTGTCCCACCAAAATTTATTTGAAATAATACTTTCTAAAGTTTTCAAAGGCTAGGACCAAACAAGGCAAGGCACAAGGTTATTTGGTGAATTTTTTTGCTTAGGGTTTTTTTTAACCAAATTTCAAATTACTTGGAGTGCACATTTAGAGTTTTTCACTGTTGAATACAACAAACAAGGGTGGTGAAAAACCAAGCCAACATTCCTAATGTCCCTAATTGTTGGACTTGTGATAGTTACCCATGAATTTCTTCTTAGGGTTTTGATTTTCATTATTGCTCCTATAAACATTTGTTGTATGAACTATCTTTCCACAATTATGACAAGTAGGTTTTTAGTTCTTACCATTGTTTCTCCTTTGTTCACCACTTTTGGATGATTCTCCTTCTTCAATACTAGTGTAACCCAACCCAGTAGTATCACTATTTTTGATTAAGGAAAACAAGTTTTAATGAGGCCCTAAAATCCATACATAACAAAGAACTGGTGAAAAGGGAATTCTTAGAACAATATTAGCTAAAAAATACCAACTAAAATAGCACCCCACAAATAAAAGGAAGGAACATGAAAAAACTATGGGGTAGGACAAAAAATTAGGGCTGGAAAAAAATCCAAGAAGGCTACTTAGGTGATTTCTTTGAGTATTTTTGTGGCACTAATTTCTAGCTTTGATAATCTACTAGCCACCATCTTCATGTCTGAGATATCCTTGTCAGGTTCTAGGAAGTCCTTCTTCCTCATGTTGGATCTAGTGCACTTCCTAAACTATCTTCATGTGTCCTATCCTTAGCACTATAAGGAGTCGGGTCCTCCTCCTTGTTGATACTATGTTCCTCTACTTTGTTAATAATCATCTTTATATTCTCATTAGCCTCTTTGAGAATGTTATAGCTTTTTTTGAGTATAATATGCATTGAGTTCTCCAGCATTTTGTTGGGGACACAATCCAGCTCAGAATGGACACAATAGAAAAGGGAAAATTTTATTTTCTATGAAAATATGCAATTACATGCAATACAAAGAAAATGACTTCTACACATGCCCTATGGGCTTACAATAGCACAAATCTAGAGATAAATTCTTCTCCCAGTACCTTCTCTCAAACTCCACTCCGAACTACCTTTTACAATGCCAAAAATGTCCTTAAATAGACCCCAAAGGATTAAGGATTAGGAATACATTCTCTAAAGTAATAGTTGGCATCCACCAACCAAATAGAAGGTTCTAGAAGCTACATTAGAAGTCGGCGCAAAACTAGAAGAATCTAAAAATAGTAACTGAACTTTTGAGAGGCATAACTTTTGAACTGTAGCTCTGATTGACAAATCGTTTACATTTTTGGAAAGCTGTCGAAGTGCTCTATAGCCCTATGGACCAAATTCACTCATCCCCCATTTTTTGGCCCTGTAAGAGGTCATTTAATGCCTCAAATCTGATTTTGAAGCATTCTTAAGAGGTCTCCAAAAATTGAAAAACTACAATAACTTTCAAACCGTGGTGACTTTTGACCTGATTCTTTTTTTGGAATGCTCTAAATTACAATTACAATCATCTGACTAATTTACACCTCCTAGTTCACCAAAATGATGGCTCAATTACACATTCCTATCTTTTAGGTATTTTCACGTATCCTATGGTGCCCAAATACTCTAACCTAGAACACTAATAGTGGAACTGTGAGAGTTGGAACCTTTATTTGACCCAAATGGGTATCCAAAAATTAAAACACATGAAAACAAAACTAAGTCTAAGTACATTTTTTTTGGTGACACAGGATTGCCCTATACCTCTGGATGCTCCTACATCAGACAGCTAGGGTAGATTGAAAAGTGACCCTGTCGCCTTTCTATTTAACCAAATACTCTTCATACTCCCTATTTCTGGTACTTCTACCCACACGATGATCTAGAATGTCTTCTATCTCCTCCTTCTTAGAAGTAGGAATCAGACATGGCTCTAACATCAGTTCCTCATCTGCACCATCACCATGATACTCTATTAAGTCTGCAATGTTGAAAATAGGAGAAATGTGAATTCGATCTGGCAACTCCACTTCATATGCATTTCCTAAGTCATGTTTCTTTAGAATTTTGCAAGGCCCAAATTTCTTCATCTTTAGCTTGTTGTAAGTACCTACTAGAAATCTCTCCTTTCTTAAGCATACCATGACTAGATCCCCTACTTGGAACTCCTTATGCCTTCTCCTTTGATTAGCCCTAGCTTTATACTATTGATTCATCTTGGTAATTTGTGCCTAGACTTCCTCATGCAGGAAATTGATATGTTTAGCAAACTCTTCTGCTTCAGCACTTGTCCTTTCCCCTTGCTCCATCTTCCTCAATTATAGTGCAGTCCTTGGGCTACTTCCATATACAATTTGGAATGGTGATTTTTCAATACTCCTATTTATAGAGTTATTGTAAGCAAATTTTTCTTGTGGTAGAATCCAATCCCATCCCTTGGGCTTATCCCCAACTAAACATCTTAGTGAATTGCCCAGACTTCTATTTACCACTTCTATTCGACCATCAGTCTTTGGGTGATGTGTGGAACTAAATTTCAAGTTTGTTCTCAACTTCTTTCACAATGTCCTCCAAAAATACCCCACATATTTAGTATCTCTATCAAAAACTATACTCCTTGGGAGACCATGTAGTCTCACTACCTCTCTGAAAAACAAGTCTACAATACAGACAACATCATGAGTTTTGTGGCAAGGAATGAAATGTGCCATTTTGAAGAACCTATCAACCACCACAAATACTGAGTCATTACCCCTTTGTGTCCTCGATAATCCAAGAACAAAATCCATACTTATGTCCTCCCATGGCTTTGATAGAACAAGCAATGGCTGATATAGTCCAGTATTATGACTAAATCCCTTGGCCACTTGACAAACCTAACAACTTTGTACAAACTTCTTCACATCCTATGATATCTGAGGCCAAATATAATGTTCTCTAAGAATGGAAATGGTCTTGTCTCGACCAAAGTGTCCTACCATCCCTCCATTGTTCTTCTCCTTAATTAGATTTTCCCTCATGAAACTCCTTGGAATGCATAATTGATTGCCCTTGAATAACATACCATCCTAAATCAAATAATCTAGCCACTTTGTTCTATCTACAACAACAAGCTCTTTACAAGCCTTCCATTCTTCAGCAAAATCAAGATCCTCAGGGTATAGTTTCTTGAGTTCATCAAACCCAACTACTTCAACTTGCATTACTGTAAGCAACAACTGCCGCATGCTTAAGGCATCTGCAACCCTATTAGATTTTTCACTTCTATGCTTCAACACAAATGTATAGCTCTGCAAGAACTCTACCCATTTCATATGCCTCTAGTTCAATTTACCTTGGCTATTTAAGTACTATAATGCCTAGTGATTAGTATATAAAACAAATTCCTTTGGCAATAAATAATGTCTTCATTTCTTTAAGGCTTGAACTATTGCATAGAATTCTTGATCACAATCAAAATACTTCTTCTTTCCATCATTCAAATTTTCATTAAAATATGCAATAGGCTTACCTTCTTGGATCAATACAGCTCCAATAGCACTGCCACTAGCATCAAAATCCACCTAAAACACCTTTCTAAAATCTGGAAGTGCCAACATATTTTGTTATGTAACCATCTTCTTTAGCAATTCAAAACTTCTCATGGCTACTACAGTCCACTTGGACTCTTTTCTATCCCCTCTTATTGTGTTAGTTAGGGGTGCACATATGCCACTAAAATTCTTAATGAACTTTCTATAAAAACAAACCAGACCATGAAATGATCTTACCTCAGTAGCAGATCTAGGAGTAGGCCATTCTAAGATGGATTTTACCTTTTTTGGATCCATTTTAAGACTTTCAAGTGATATAAAAAACCCCAAGTAGACTAACTCCCTTTTTGCAAAGATATACTTCTTCAGATTAATTAACAATTTCTCTTCCCTTAACCTTTCAAGGACACTATAAATATGTAATAAATGTTCTTCCAAAGTCTTGCTGAAAATTAAAATATCATCCAAATAAACAATAACAAATTTTCCCAAGAACTTCTTAAGTACCTCATTCATAAGTCACATGAAGGTGCTTGGGGCATTTGTCAATCCAAAGGGCATGACTAACCACTCATAAAGACCATCCTTGGTCTTGAAGGTAGTTTTCCACTCATCTCCTTCTTGTATCTGTATGCGGTGATAGCCGCGCTTGAGATCTATCTTTGTGAAGTACTAAGCTCCACTCAAACAGTCCATAATATCATCCATCCTTGGCAAAGGAAATCAATACTTGATGGTTATCATGTTTATAGCTCGAGAGTCTATACACATTCTCCACTCTCCATCCTTCATTGGCGCAAGTATTGTAGGTAATACACATGGACTCATGCTCTCTCGAATCAAACCCTTCCTCAATAGTTCCTAAACTTATTTTTTTAGCTCCTCAGTTTCAGTAGGAGTCATCCTGTGAGCAACCTTGTTAGGAAAACTAGCTCCTAGGATTAAATCTATCTGATGACTGATGTTACTTACTAGTAGCAATACTTCTAGAATATTATCAGAGATGACATCTCCAAACTCACCTAATATATCTGAAACTTCAAATGGTATTTCACTAGTACCTTCCTTATCTTTTCTAGGAATCAAAGCATAACAGATACACTGATGTTTCATGCCATCTAAAAAATTCCTTCCATCAACAAGACAAATCCTAGCATTGCTACATACATTTTTTCCTTCCTTCTTCATGGGCTTCAGTTTGTGCAAACTCCATCCTTTGTTAGGGAGTATGTGTTTGCATGACCATCATGTACTGCATGCCTATCAAATTGCCATGGTCTACCCGATAATAAATGAAAAACATTCATTGGAATAATATCATAGAGAACTTCATCATGGTAAGTCCCAATTTTGAACTTCACTAAACATTGTTCACTTACCAAGGCCTTATGATCATCCTTCACCCAAGTGATCCGATAGGGCTGGGGGTGTTTCTCCCTCTTGAGCTTCAGCTTAGAGACCATCTCCTCTAATACCAAGTTATCAGTGCTACCACCATCAATGATCACATCACAACATTTATCCTCACACTTGCACCTGGTATGGAATAGACTACTCCTTTGTGCTAGTTCAATCTCACCAGTTAGTAGGAACCTTTCATTTACTAAAGTCTCTCCTCTTTCTTCATCCTCTAAATGTGATGATTGTTCATCCTCATCCACACAAGCAACCCTAGCTTGGCCTTCAGTTCTCCTATCAATCCTTCCTTGATGTTGAGGGCATTCAAAGGCACAATGACCTTCTTCATTGCAATGGAAATAGGTACCACAGAAGCCTCTTCTTCCTTGTCCATGTCCTCTAGCTCTTCCTCTCCGATTTCCAAAGTCTTGATCATGATAGTGGTTGAAACCCTCATTCCTCTTGTTCCTACTAGTACCCACATCTTTATTTTTCTTGTGGGTCTCATTTTGACCTCCAAATGACCTACCACTTCCCCTTCCTCCTTGAACATATCCTCTTTGTCTTCCTTCAAACCTTTTATTTAGTTTCTCTTCAACTCATAGGGAAAACTTCTATGCTTCTTCAATACTAATCATTCTTACAAGACATAATTCCTCCTGGATGCTAGGTTGCAACCCACTGATATAATGAGAAACCTTCTCCTTATTTGCTTCTACATGCCTTGCTCTAATTAGAAGTTGGTAAAACTCCTCCGTATATTCTTGGACTGATCTTCTTACTTTCTTTAACCCATGCATCTTCTTAAACAAATCAAGCTCATAGTCAACAAGAATGAACTACTTTTTCAATTTGTCCACCATGTGATCCCACCTTGTGATCTTATCCTTTCCTCTTCTATTTCTTTTAATTGAACCTCTTGCCACTAGATCTTGGCATGGCCTTTTAGTTTGGTCTTTGCAAACTTAACCCTATCTAGATCCCTGATATCCTCATATTCAAAGTACTCTTCTAGTTCATTGATCCAGTCAATCAACTCATCTAGTTTCAGATTTCCTAAAAATACACCCACATAAATTGTAGGTCTTTTCCCAAACTTAGAAATGGCCCTAAAAAGCCTTTCCTCTTCTTGATTCAGAACTTCCCCATCAACTTCCCCTTCTGGTCCAAATTCTTCTTCATCATTGTCCTCACTTTCGTCACCTGCAACAATATTTGCTCCCCTACGGAGCTCCTCCTGCAATGCTTGGACTTGCCTTTGGAGGGCTCTAACCTCCTCAGGATTAATAGATCTAGCCCTTCCACCACACTCTCTTCATGGAGGTATCTCTTAATTCAAACCCACAACCACATAGTCCTGGTGCAAACTGGCTCACAATTGGCGCTTTGTCTACACATTCAGGAAAACTAGCTCTGATACCACTTGACGGGGACACAACCCAGCTTAGAATGGACACAACAAAAAAGAGAAAATTTTATTTTCTATAAAAATATGTTATTACATGTAATATAGATAAAATGACTTCTACACATGCCTTATGGGCTTACAATAGCACAAATTTGGGGATAAATTCTTCTCCCAGTACCTTCTCTCAAACTCCACTCCGAACTTCCTTTTACAATGCCAAAAATGTCCTTAAATAGACCCCAAAGGATTAAGGATTAGGAATAAATTCTAGAAAGTTCTATTTGGCATCCACCAACCAAATAGAAGGTTCTAGAAGCCATGTTAGAAGTCGGCGCAAAACTAGAAGAATCTAGAGATGGTAACTGAACTTCTGGGAGGCATAACTTTTAAACTGTAGTTCGATTGACAAACCATTTACATTTTTAGAAAGCTCTCGAAGTTCTCTATAGCCCTATGGATTAGCTTCACTCGTCCCCCATTTTTTGGCCCTATACGAGGTCATTTAATGCCCTAAATCTAATTTTGAAGCATTCTTAGGAGGTCTTCAAAAATTGAAAAACTACAATAACTTTCAAACCGTGGTGACTTTTGACTTGATTCTTTTTCTAGAATGCTCTAAAGTACAATTACAATCATCTAACCAATTTACACCTCCTAGTTCACCAAACTGATGGCTCAATTACACATTCCTATCTTTTAGGCATTTCCATGTATCCTATGATGCTCAAATACTCTAATCTAGAACACTAATAGTGGAACTATGAGAGTTGGAACCTTTATTTGACCCAAATGGGTATCGAGAAATGAAAACACATGAAATAGAAACTAAGTCTAAGTACATTTTTTTGGGTGACACAGGATTGCCCTTATACCTCTGGATGCTCCTGCATCACATTTGGACCCTATTCTTCACATCCTCCACTCCATAGTCCATGCTCTTTTCATTCTCTATTTTCTTATTCTTCACATTGTAGTTCTCCCTCTCGAGGTTTCTCACTCTATATTTGAGCTCTTGGATTTGATGAAAAATCCATTTAGTGGTGTAGAAGCTATCCACTCCATTTTTTTTGGCATTGTTGAGGACATCCATTTGAATATTTTCCTTAGTGGTGTCACTAAAAATCACAAGGGTTGGGTCAATCAACTCTTCCATTTGGATTTTTCCATCTACATTCTCTTTGACCAAATTTCTAATCAATTCTCTATTAATCCCCATTTTAGCAGAAACAATATCAAAATCTCTCCACACTACATTCCTCTCCTTTCCCAAAATCGAGCAATTGTATTTACTTATACCAAGTTCCACATAGCCCTGCTCTTGCTCCTCCCCTTCACTCTAATTAAAAACCCCTTCAACCCCATCCTTCTCCATCACTAGTAGAATTTTGGCAAATAAATGACCATGTGACTAAAATGTTTAGTCACGTTACTAAAATTTCGAAACATGTGACCAAAACTGGTCAATTTCTACAACTATTTTATATTTCACAAGTAGAAATGATTAAATAAATTACTAATTTGGTCATAAAATAAAATCACAATGCTAAACAAATAAAAATGACCAAATAAATGATTAAATAATAAGTCACTCATAATTAGTCATTCAAACAAACTACTAAATGAATGACAATTATTCTTTTATACTAACATTTGATAATATCATGAACTTATATACTTAGAAGTTGCATTTTAGTAGTAATGATTATTTGCTAATAGGTTTATTGCATGAGAAATCTATGTACATGTGTCACATGCAAGAAATTTAGCTTTCAAGTGAATAAACAACATTTAAAACTGGAGTCACAAGGAATGATACTCATCAAATAAATAAGTGATCATGATTTACTATTTCAAGGTGGTCTCTCACCTCACATCAAAAATAAGCCCTTAAACAAGTTACCTATATTTTTTGTTTAAAGCATAGAATAGATTTGTATGTCTCTTAGGTCTCATTAGAGGGTTGTGAAATATATCCAAGTATTTTCAAGTAGCATTATGGACATGCATATTCATAGTTGTAGGAGATGTAGTGTTTAAAAGTATTTCAAAAAATTTAAGTTGTTAGTAATAGTTAGATTAATTAGTGGATCTTGATAGGGTTGTTTAATACCCATACTCTATTTTTCTTCTTGATTCAATAAATCATAACTGCTCTTTTATTCAATAACTTTATAATACTAGCATAGATGTGTTTTATTATAATTGTTATAATATGATTGGCTTGTTTTTCTTAGTGAATTTTTGAATAAGTACATTTAAACAATACTAGTATTTTTCTATAAAAATTTTGTGAGGTAATGTAAAATATCTCTTATTTAACAATGTTATAAAATATGTTTGTACTCATCATTTTTAAATTAAGTAAATTATATTTGACTTGTATTAAAAAAATTATTCAATATAAAAATGAATAGTACAATCTTATTGCTAAACATTGACAAGTAAGATATTTCTACATCAAGTCAAAAAGGATTTAAACAAAAAATTTATAAGTCTTTTTAAAATGTATATGCTCAAAACCTCACTAAGAATCAATCATGTCATAACCATTGCAATAAATTATTTTACATAAATTAACTACAATTAAATCTTGATATTATATAGAATTCAACTATAATTAAATTTAAATGTGATTAATTATATTATAGAGTAAATATATAATTAAAATATAAAAATATTAAATTATATCAATATATTAATTAGGCAACAACCTACAACACTAAGGTAACTTGTGAGCCTCTCATCATTTGGGAGGTCTTGGGTTCTAATCCACTTAATACATACAAATAATTAATTAGAAAAAATAATTATAATTAATCTAGACTTCGCCGGTTTATTGATAAAAAAATTAATATATTAATTATTAAATAAATTAATAAGATATATTAATTAATTTTTAAAATTTTCAATATTGTGTAAAATAAAAAAAATTCAATATAATATAATTTATTTTTTATTACAATAAGTACAAAAATGACAAATAAATTTATACAATTTTAATCTCTATATTATAATACTTATACCTTGTATTAATTCAACTATCGCCTTAATTAACATAACTTTTCATAATGTTGATATAACTATCTAAAAATTAAAATCAAGTGTCTTCGAGATTAAAGTATGGATGAGTGAAAAAAATACACAACCTTTTTTGCTCCAATCTAGTAAAGCAACTTCATAAGTGCATGTGTTTGAGAAGATTTCAAGGGGTTTATGGAGATGACGTTTAAAATGAAAAACTGATGTTCAAGTGAGTACTTCATTTTACTTTCATATTTTTCATGAACAAATTTGAAGAGGAGGTTCTAGTTATGCAATCAGATTGGGGGTGGGGTTTGAGATGGAGTTAAGGTAGTTCTCTAGTTGTAATGCGGGAGATCGATGATCCCTTATTCACCTTTCAGAAATGATGATGATAACAATGCTTTTAAGAGAAAAATACTTCTTTACCATAACCTAAGAAATGCATGCTAGTATATATAATATGAATTGTATGACCAAGGCTCTCTTACAGAAAGAATTGTAGTTTGGGGTGTCATATTTCATGAATTTCTAAACACTCAAAGATCAGTAGCATTTCAATTTTACAATATATCTATAGAAATAATAATGGTTATAATTAAATCTTTGCAATATATAGAGGTCATGATGCTCATTGTAACGCCTTGCCAAGGGATCCAAAAGAATTAACTTAAAGTTTTGCTAAGTTTGCCAAACAATTTTAATTTTTTTGAATCATGAAAGGTAACCCATTCACATTAAACACATAATACTAGAAGCAATAACGTACATTCAACTAAAGCATACATAACAAGTTATATTCCTTAAGGATCCCAATACATTGAGTCACTTTTAACTTAATTAAAACTAAGTCTAACAACTACCACATCCACATGAAAGAATAATTAAAAGGTCCAATGTTTGTATTATACATTTGTTACAAATGCTTATTCAGAATGCTCAATCATCCATTGGACATTTCATAGGATATGAAAGGCTTAAAAGAATATACATATGTAAAAATAGAGATAAATCATCCTCATTGAATCCATGATAAAAGTGCAATAAAGTAAATGAAACCAATAACATACATGATACATCCATCCATCAATAAAGATATAACAACCATCGTAAAAGATAACTAACTAAGTGCCTAGTTCCTCCCAATTGTCAATAGCATCATTAGACCATCATGGGCCCTAGTCATCCCTTCACACATAACATCCCAAGTCACCAAAGAGATCATTGTTATTATCATAGTAGGAATGTCACTCCTAAAACATTCTACTACATATGCATAAACAAATCTATCATGCATGAATAAAACATAAGATGATCCTACAAAGTAGATAACATCATCTATCATATGCTAATCATCAATATAAAGAAACATAATAGTAAATAACATCCATCATAAGATCCAAGAACTAAATGAAGATAAATACCAACAAAGAATGCTCCAACTATGGTGACTACAAACAGATCTCAAATGGTAAGAGTGAATAAGCACTACCACCTGACCATGTGGAACCAAAATGGCCCACTCCCACCACACTAAGGAGATAGTTTCAAGTCCAAAATAGTATATACAATCACATAACATAATTACTCTATAAGTCCAAGAATCCTAAATGTACACTAAGTCAAAGGTTCCAACACATAGATTGACATCTAGACCTAGAGGCACAACAATGACATGTACGAAACCTACTACGTAAGTAGGAAAGTGCCATCACATGAATCATGCTAGAGTTACCCTAGTAGTCTCTCAATAGACCCTGATCCCCTAGTGATCCCTATGTAGCCACTAGTATCCTCTCGTACTGATGAAGCATACAATGGAATACAAGGTCGCAACCAATCATTCTCTCTACTCCCATCCTAGTCTATACTAGCACTCAAGGCATGGGTGAGAACGTATAATTATCTTATTAGGTTCATTTTAATCCCTATTTAGTGTAAATGTTTTCACTTATTAAATAACTTACCATAAGTTACATTGGCAGCCACCTAGTGCCCCACCCCCGATTGCAAGCCACATCCCGACACTACAAGTAGATAACCTACCCTAGGCTCATAAAATCAAAAATCACAAAATTATAGAAAAAATCACCTTAGTCCTATACAAGTGACTAAAAAGCATCAAAAGATAATCCACAATAATCACATCAATTTTCCATGAGTAATTGAAAAGCATCAAATGATAATCACAAATATCCAACAATTCTCAATGAGCAATCGAAAAATATCCCAAATAATATTGATCAAAGACTCCAAAATGGTCAAGTCAAATATGTCACAACATGAAATCATCAAGATCAGAAACAAACACTTCAGTCTCTTCAAGGCAACTAGAAAATAATCCAAGTATAACTAATTGAGACTCAAAAATGGTTAAGTCAAGTGTCTCAAATACATACACCTTAGCTTCACTCAAGAAGATTGGAAAGGAATAACAATTAGTAAATACAAACATCTCACAGAACATACCATCACATTACCATAGTTGGGTTTTAAAAAGATCGAGATCAACATCAACATGACATCACAAACACATAACCCCTGAGCCTTTGGTAACAACCTAAGATTGGTCAAAGCTAGGACAAACCCCAAAACCCCAAAACACATATAGCATAGTGAAACAAGATACAAATACATGTTTTGGTTTGTTTTTGCAATCACATGGTTAAGCCAAATATAAGGTTTTAGATTTTGTTTCAAGTATATTTCAAGAGTATAAGATTCTTCTACAAGTCAACCCATTTATTTTTTGAATAATGCATATAATTATCCCTCCTTTAATTTAAATAATTTTCTAAAATAATTAGAAGATAATTATTTACCTATTTAAATCATTGAACTAGTTCCCATGGACTTTTAGATAAAATCATTTACATTATTCAAAATATTAGAATAATACTTATCCACTTTCAAATAATTAGTTTACAATTTCCTTAAAACACTTCGAGGACAATCATTTATTTAAAATAATCTTCATTGATTTTAAGTAAAATAAATCTCATTAATAATTCAATTATTTAATTCCACTAAACACTTATTAATATGTCTTTTCTTTTATTTTTCCCTCATTTAAAAATCCATTTACTTAAATTGATAATAATTAATTACACTTCTTCTACTATTAACTAATATTAATTAAATTAAATTAAATTAGATTAGTTAATACATCATATAAAACTAATGGATAATAATAAGATTCTATTTTAATTCAAAGCCAAACCCAAATCAATTTTCAAATATTGATTCTACTAAGGGAATTTTGCAATAATATTTTAATTCCCATAATTGGATGAAAAAATATGCATGCCCGAATTCTAAATTACAAATTGAAGATTCATTCATAAAGAATTATTTAGACACACATAACAGACACGAAGAAAGTAGGAAGAGAAAGAGCATAATAAAATATGCAAAATAATCACTAGTGCCTACCTAGAAACTGATGCTAATTCAATACACCTTAAAAAATTATAGAGAAGCTCCTCCCTCCTTCTCCAACTTTCACAATTCCTCCAGGAACTAAACCCTGCCACCTCCCCCCCCCCCCCCCAAAGTGATTTAAGAGTGCTTGTAGAAGAATATGAGGATGTCCATACACACTAGGAGAGCCTATATATAAAGGCCTCTAAGATGCATCTAGAATGTGTCTAGAAAGAATTAAGAGATAAGCATGAAAACTAAGCACATATCTTCCACCATAAGAAGATAAACATGATGAGGTGTCTAGAATGTTGTAGACACCATGTGCTCAAATAATGCACTAACTCCTAAGTGTAGACAACATGTCCATACTTAGAGTGCAAACTCCTGTGTCATCAATATGGAAACTTACAAGAGTTCACATACTCCTATGTGAATAATGCACATTACTTTATTTAATATTCACTTTATTTATTTTTATTTTTATTTTTTATTTTTTAAAATTAGTTTATTAATTTTAAATCTCATGCACTTATCATGAAATTTTTAATAAATTAATTTCTTTTCGACTTTAATTTTATTTTTGAAACTTAATTGATAAAATATTTATTAACTTAAATAATATTATTATTTAGCATTTATTTAAAAATGAACTCTAAATATATTATTCCAAATTTAAACTTATAACTTTTATCTTCAAATTTAATTCTTTTTATTTAATTAATTTCCTAATTAATAAAATATTAAAATATCATATTAATTTTTCCACTTAAATAAATCATTAATTAAATCTTTTAATTAGATTTAGTTAATAGAAAATGACCAAGAAAGGGTTCTGAGATGATCGCAAAAATGTGAACTAGGGGAAGACACTACATCCAACCCCACTAGAATTAGGCTTACTCCTAGAAGCCTACATGAGTGATAATACTGAAGAATCTCACTATGTTGGTCTCATTGAACCCTTTCCCCCTATAGGAGGATATGATTCCACTAAGGACACTAAAATAGACCTAGAGCAATATGATTATGATTTAATAGTAAACCAAAAACCACATTGATCCAACATTCATTCTTTTGAAAAATGCTGAAGTAGATCCCTTAATACATTCTAACAAAGAATCAAAATAATGCTCACAAAGATGATCAAAACAATACTACCTTAAAGCATAGATGCAAGATACATGTTTTGAAAATAGAATAAGTTTCAATTTTTAGTTTTTCCCATGTTTAGGTTTTTAGTATAATTTTAGGATTGAAAACTATGTGTTCAAGTATGAAAAATATGTAAGTAATAGTTTAAGTTCTATTTGAGTTCAACTAGTTTCAAGTTACTGTTTGAAAGAGATAGACATGATAGTTCAAAGTTTTCATTTTGTTCAACTAGTTAACATTAGTGGCATTCCAATATACCCAAAGCTCCCAATGTTGACACTTGGGCTCTAATACTAGATGTAACACCCTGCCAAAGGATCCAAAAGAATTAACTTAAATTTTTACTAAGTTTTCCAAACAATTTTTTTTTTTGAAACATGAAAGGTAACTCATTCACATTAAACACATAGTAACAGAAGCAATAACATACATTCAATTAAAGCATACATAACATGTTACATTCCTTAAGGATCCCAAGACATTGAGTCACTTTTAACTTAATTAAAACTAAGTCTAACAACTAGCACATCCACGTGAAAGAATAATTAAAAGGTCCAATGTTTGTATTATACATTTGTTCCAAATGCCTATTTGAAATGCTCAATCATCTATTGTACATGTCACAGGGTATGAAAGGCTTTAAAAAATATACATATGTAAAAATTAAGATACATCATCCTCATCGAATCCATGGTAAAAGTGCAATAAAGTAAATGAAACCAATAACATATATGATACATCCATCCATCAATAAAGGTATAACAACCATCATAAAAGATAACTAACTAAGTGCATGATTCCTCCCAACCATAAATAGCATCATTAGACCATCGTGGGCCCTAGCCATCCCTCCACACCATCCCAAGTCACTGAAGAGATAATTGGTATTATCATAGTAGGAATGTCACTCCTAAAACATGCTACTACATATGCATAAAGGAATCTATCATGCATGAATAAAACATAAGATTATCGTACAAAGTAGATAACATCATCTATCATATATAGTCATCGACATAAAGAAACATACTAGTAAATAATATCCATCATAAGGTCCAAGAACTGACCAAAGATAAATACCAACAAAGAATGCTCCAACTACGATGACTATGGATAGATCTCAAATGGTAAGAGTGAATAAGCACTACCACTCGACCACATGGCCCACTCCCACTGCACTAAGGAGATAGTCTCAAGTCTTAAACATGATATCAAATCAAATAACAAAAGATAACAAATCACATAACACAAGTACTCTCTAAGTCTAAGAATCCTAAATGTACACTAACTCAAAGATTCTAACACACAAATCAACATTTAGACCTAGAGGCACAAAAATGACATGTAAGAAACCTACTATGTAAGTGGGAAAGTGTCATCACATGAATCACACTAGAGTTACCTTGATAGTCTCTCAATAGACCCCGACCCCCTAGTGATCCCTATGCAACCACTAGTATCCTCTTGTACTAACTAGGCATACTATAGAATGCAAGGTCACAACCAAGCATTCTATCTACTCTCATCCTAGATTATACTAGCACTCAAGGCATGGGTGAGAACATACAATTATCTTATTAGGTTCATTTTAATTCTCATTTAGTGTAAATGTTTTCACTTATTAAATAACTTACAATGAGTTACCCTAGTAGCCACTTAGGGCCCTGGGCCCCATTGCAATCCACTTCCCAATACTACAAGTAGATAACCTACCCTGGGCTCATGAAATCACAAATCACAAAATCATAGAAAAAAATCACCTCAATCCTATACAAGAAATTGAAAAGCATCAAAAGATAATCCACAATAATCACATCAGTTCTTCATGAGTAACTGAAAAGCATAAAATGATAATCACAAATATCGAATGGTTCTCAATGAGCAATCAAAAAATATTCCAAATAATATTGATCGAAGACTCCAAAATGGTCAAGTGAAACATGTCACAACATGACATCATGAAGATAAAAAATAAGAATTTCAATCCCATCAGGGTGACTAGAAAGTAATCCAAGTATAACTAATCAAGACTCAAAAATGGTTAAGTCAAGTGTCTCAAATACGTACACCTCAGCTTCACACAAAAAGACTAGAAAGCAATAATAATTAGTAAATACAAACATCTCATAGAGTATATCATCATATTACCATGGTTGGGTTTTAAAAAGATTGAGATCAACATCAACATGACATCACAAACACATAACCCCCGAGCCTTTGGTAACAACCTAAGACTGGTCAAAGTTAGGACAAACCCCAAAACCCCAAAACACATATAGCATAGCGAAACAAGATACAAACACATGTTTTGGTTTTCTTTTGCAATCACATGGTTAATCCAAATATGAGGTTTTAGATTTTGTTTCAAGTATATTTCAAGAGTATAGGATTCTTGTACAAGTCAACCCATTTATTTTTTGAATAATGCATAGAATTATCCCTCCTTTAATTTAAACAATTTTCTAAAATAATCAGAAGATAATTATTTACTTATTTGAATCATTGAACTAGTTCCCATTGACTTTTAGATAAAATCATTCACATTATTCAAAACATTAGAATAATACTTATCAACTTTCAAATATTTAGTTTACAATTTCCTTAAAACACTTCAAGGACAATCATTTATTTAAAATAATCTTCATTGATTTTAAGTAAAATCAATCTCATTAATAATTCAATTATTTAATTCCACTAAACACTTATTAATATCTCTTTTCTTTTAATTTGCACTCATTTAAAAATCCATTTACTTAAATTGAGTAATAATTAGTTACACTTGTTCTACTATTAACTAATGCATAATAATAAGATTATATTTTAATTCAAACCCAAACCTGAAACAATTTCCAAATCTCGATTCTACTAAGAGAAGATTGCAATAATATTTTAATTTCCATAACTCATTGAAACAATATGCATGGTCGAATTCTAAATTACAAAATTGAAGATTCATTCATAAAGAATTATTCAAACACACATAACAGACACGAAGAAGATAGGAAGAGAAAGAGCATAATAAAATATGCAAAATAATCACTAGTGCCTACTTGGACACTGATACTAATTCAATACACCTTAAAAAATTATAAAGAAGCTCCTCCTCTTAGAACCTTCTCCTTTCTGAAAATTCCTTCCTTCTCTAACTTTCACAATTCCTCTAGGAACTAAACCCCCCCCCCAAGTGACTAAGAGTGCTTGTAGAAGAATATGAGGATGTCCATACACACTAGGAGAGCCTATATATAAATGCCTCTAGGATGCATCTAGAATGTGTCTAGAAAGAACTAAGAGATAAGCATGAAAAATAAGCACATATCTTCCACGATAAGAAGATAAGCATGATGAGGTGTCTAGAATGTTGTAGACACCATGTGCTCAAATAATGCACTAACTCCTAAGTGTAGACAACATGTGCATACTTAGAGTGCAATCTCCTGTGTCGTCAATATGACAACTTACAAGAGTTCACATACTCCTATGTGAATAATGCACATTACTTCATTTAATATTCACTTTATTTATTTTTTATTTTTTATTTTTAAAAATTAATTTATTAATTTTAAATCTCATGCACTTATCATGAAATTTTTAATAAATTAATTTCTTTTCCACTTTTAGTGTTATTTTCAAAACTTAATTGATAAATTATTTATTAACTTAAATAATAATATTAGTTAGCATTTATTTAAAAATGAACTCTAAATATATTATTCCAAATTTAAACTTATAACTTTTATCTTCAAATTTAATTCTTTTTATTTATTTAATTTCTCAATTAATAAAATAAAATAAAATATTAAAATATCATATTAATTTTTCCACTTAAATAAATCATTAATTAAATATTTTAGTTAGACTTAATTAATAGAAAATCACCAAGAAAGGGTTCTGACATGATAGAAAAATGCAAACTAGGGGCAAGCACTACACTTGTTCCCTACATGCATTTGAGAGGATTTCAACTCGATTGGTTCCAATTTTCCAGTGTATTCATAGCCTATGGCAAAATGGGATCTTTAAACTAGGGTGTAGACATCCAGCATGGCATAATCAAAGGGGAGTTTCATCAGGTATTGTAATTATAAGTGTTTTGGTAGAACTATACACATAATTTGGAAGGAAAGACAAGGCGTGTGAACTATTTGACAAAATACCTCAAAGGAATACAGTCTCATGAACAAAGATTTATAGAAGATGGATTTTCTGGAAAGGCACTAGAAACTTATAAGCACATGCAATTGGCTAGTGTAAAGCTAGAATCCTCAAACATTTCTTGCATTCTCACTATCATAATGTAGACCAATAAGGTTTTGACAGTCATTTTTGAAAGAGTAAGTTTGGAGAGATGGATATTAGTTTTGAAGGTAATGTACATAATGATTAGTTTTTGGCAATGATTTTTGAAAGAGTTAGATTTGGAATGAAGGAACTATGTTTTCAAAATCATATTCAGGAAAAAGGATTCTAATTTTCAAAGTATGTAAAGTTTTGTAAATCTTATAAGCCATCTTGACTTAAACTAGGCTATTTGGTTTGGTAAGTTCTTGTCATTTGTTAATTTTCTAAGGCCATCTTAATGTTCATTGATGTTTGAGTATGCTTTGAGCTAAAAATAATCATATTCAAAATATTTCTTATTTGAATTAAATGAATTTAATATATAAAAAACACAATATGTAGGTCAGTTGAACTAGTCAAGAACTCTCATAATGCTAGAGAGGGAAAATACCTTCTCTAATATAAAGAAGAGTCTTACATGGAAAAAACAATAGGAATGTGCTTTGGAAGACATTCCTTTAGAGGTAGTGGAATCTTGAAGGTATGTTGGAAGTCTAAAATATTTTATGTAGGCTTCAAAATTGCAGGGAAGAAGGATATTATTGGTATTGACATCATGATGAAAAATTAGAAAAGGACAATCATGATGAAGATAGAAAAGGCCATTTGCAACCTCTATGAAAATGTTATACATTATGTCCCACTATAGGTAGTCCCCTTTTATTCCATGGAGTAACTTTACTATATATTTTTAAAAAAAATTATCCCTAATATTTGAATCTCTACATTAAAATTATGATCATGATGATAATTATGAAAACTAAAAGAGAAGCCTATGCCTCTACCTCTACCCCTACTCCTTCCCCTTCACATACTTTTGGCTTTATTAATAGCTAGTAATATATTTACAATAACTTATTCTCCATTAGACATTATGCCCTTGCACACAATCTGAGACCTACCTTTACCAATGCTATTCTCCTCCTTGAGCTGATCGGGTGCATCCTCATAGAAAAAATGAATCCTTCGAAAAGAAATTAGGCTCTATGTACTTTAATAATTGTTCTTCTAAAGGGACCTAGCTTTTTATATGGTAGAAAAACCCAAAGGCAAGTAATAAATCAGTAATCCAAAAACCAAAAACAATTTAGCCATTCAGGAAG
The DNA here is from genome assembly GCA_028749045.1 of Cupressus sempervirens. Classification (NCBI taxonomy): domain Eukaryota; kingdom Viridiplantae; phylum Streptophyta; class Pinopsida; order Cupressales; family Cupressaceae; genus Cupressus; species Cupressus sempervirens. The sequence goes on from CM053786.1 coordinate 407,365,080, forward strand.
ACCTAAATATTCTATTTTGCCTATAGGGTCAAAATGATTGGTTGCAATTTGTAGTTAAATATGACCCACATTAACTTGGATTCCTTGCAAAGGAAGACACATTAAAGAAACTAAACTTCCTACTCTGAGGTACCAAACCAGATAGGTTGTTGAAGGACAAGCTCCATATGGTTCCAATTTGTTTAGGAATGTTTCCAACTAGATAGTTCCCTCATATGTTAAGATAGTTGAGATTGTGTGTCTCAGTGAGTTTAGATGGAATGTTCCCATTAGAAAAACTTGTGCTCAAATCAAATAAATTTAGAGAGTTCCCATTTAGGTAATTTGTGCTCAAATAAAAAAAATTTAGAGAGCCACATTCACTAATATCAGGAGGTATTTATCTAGACAATTATTTTTTTCTTAAATCTAATATACTCAGTAGCTCAAGTCTACTTATCTTGCTTGGAATACTCTAATAAAATATGTTTTCATTAAGAAGAAAGGATTTTAAATGAGGCAAGTTACCTATATCTTGAAGAAGTAGGCCAATTGAATTTCTTTGTACAATATAGATTAATAAATTTATTTTCATAACTTTGAATCATTTACAACCCTTTATAGAACCATAACAACAAAACCATTTATTTAAACCATAAGAAGATTGAAATTCATGGGTTGCTAGCCTCAATAAACTATAATGAACAATCAGTAATAATTTTTTTATAATTAAACATTATGTCAATTGCTCCAGTCAAACATTAGATACCCTGATTTTGAGAATGATCCAACAGTAAAATTAAAATTTATGCCTTTTATTCCAAAACTGATAATATTCATGAAGGGTTTAAAAGCCAATCTATGAAAATTTTATTCAATCTCTTAGCACAATCTATATCCAAGAATAAATATTGATTCAAATGAAACCTATTTCATCACTATTTGAATCCAAATAGAAATAAATCCTCAACTGGACTAGTCATATGAGATAAAATTCTTCAAAGTGGAAGAAAAGGGGACTATTCTGTAAATAGTTTGGATGCTTACCTAGGAACTCTACTTTCTTTCCTTTATAATTCAATCAAATCAATACAGAATGATTTAAGGCACATTATACCTTTTTCTAACTTCTTTTATAGTCATTATTTAAACACTTTCATTGTACATTTGTAATACAATTTTCCTTTTCTATCAAAGTACTACAATCTTTGTTATGATAGTCAAAGGTTTAATAGACATAAGCTTACAAATGTCCTTCAACCTCCCTCCATCTCTTTTGGATTCAAAAATCACCTATCTATTCCCCTCCCTCAAATTACTTCCTATTTGGTTGATCATCTTACATGAGACAAATTATTTTATATTTATCCACTAGCCAATACTAGACTTTTTATAATATGTAAATGGTGCATTTTTCTATTCAACCTTGTGATTATTAGATGATTTCAATGAAAAGAGAACATAATTATAATTTAGATCAAGCACAATTTTATATTTATATATTATTAGTATGAAGTGATATAAAAAAATATCTCAGTTCTTTTACTATTTTACTATGGTTCCATGCAATAAACAACCATTGTACACTTTAGACTAGTCTCTCAATAAAAATCATTAGTAAAACATTTATCCCAGTAGATATTTGTTTTGGATAAGTTAGTTAATAACAATTTTTAAAGTTCTATTGAGACTTTACCATCATCTTGGTTGAGGTACCTAGGATGGTCTTATATTTTGATGGCTTCGGTATTCCTTTCTATGAACCAAATAATCTTACTAAGAAAAAAATTGAGTTCACTAATTGTATAGTCTATCTTATTTCACTTTCTGCTAGGCCAATTTTTTATCTCTTCTATATTCCAAATCTGTGAAATGTTGTTGGAATGTTCAAATTAGAAGATTACTTTTGAGAGGGGGGATGAATCAAAAGTAACCAATTCCTTATCTCTTTTAAATCCTCGTTTCCACATAACTAAAGTAAAGTGCATGCAAGTAAACACAGAAGCAAACATGAAATGAAAACATGCATCCACATATGACACAAGAGATTTGATGAGCCAGAAACCCTCTAGGAGTGAGAAGGTAAAACTAGGGTGGGGATGACACCCAAAAAATCATTGGAACAATATGTTCAACCACTTCTAATGGTCTACCCTGTTAAAGGCCTGCCTTGTTAAAGGCTTTACACTGTGTCAATAGTGACCTGGTTAAAGGATTTACAAACACTTTACAAGAAGTGTCACCTTGTTAAAAGATTTACAATAGGTTGTTAAACCCACCTAATTGAATAGGATTTTTGTCACCTTCTCCAAAGGTTCTCCTACCTAGTTGTTAAGCTAACCTATCAACATATGATTTCAATCTCTAATACAATGGTAAGAAAGTACTAGAATATTTGACCTGATAGAATGCAATCTCTAATTACTGGGTTCAAGGACTAGATCTACTCTTCCTATTCCGATCCTTGTTTGATCTAATCTTTGTGTGTATCCCTTGTTTTGTCCTGATCCACTAGATGTGTAGTTGTTCTCCATTTCACTACATCCTTGATACCTCTACTTATTGCTCTATTTTGCAATGATTACTCAACAATTTGATAACTCTTTAACAACAACAATATGGTGTCCAAGTCTCCTTAAAAAGACATTGAGGACTTAGGGTTTGCGATGTAATCATGAACTTAAAATTCCCACTCAAATCCTTGGTTCTCACCTATTGGTTGCATGTTGTGTCCAATTTTCTAATTTTCTACATGTTGATTTCATAGGTAAGTGCAAAGGTTTGATCTTATCTTCTTATCCCTTCGTGAGTCATGTAAAAATGGTTTTGCATCTTAGTTTTTGAAGGCACAAACTATTATGCTAATCCTATGTTACTCGGCACATATTGCATTAGTAGTGCTTGGCACATGACTATTTCTAGATTGCTTGACACCTATTAAATTCCTGATTCGCTGAGCACCTGTTATACTTTGTATTGCTTGGCACATGAATATTCCTAGATCACCTAGCATCTAAACATTTCTTGATCACTTGGCACATACTACATTCTATCTTACTTGACATGAATTGTGAGTTGGCACCTATTGAGAATCTGACTTAGCATATATTATGTACTTGGCATATATGGTGGAAATGGTTAAGTGTGTTGACACTCAATTGTCAAAACCATTTTTATGACCAATAATCTGCCCCTTTGACATAAGTGCCAAAAACAATTAATTAAACATTGATGAACTTACCTTATTGAGTACATTCTTTATTTTTCTCAGCATACATGTAAAATTTCAAAAAATTGTTTAGAATTTTGTGAGTAACATTATACCTTATGACTCCCCCTGAGTTGATTATGCCTTGTCCATTCTTGAAACTAAAATTTTGTGCTTAAATGCCTAATTTTCTCTGTCCTTTGTCCTATTTTTGCATTCTAAGCCTCTATATTGCATCTGATCTGTATGAAGTCCCTATTTTCCATATGATTGCCAAAATTTTACAATCTACCCTTCACTTCTTATTGCTTGTCTCTCCTTTTGGCTATTTACAAACTTTCCACTTTATTCTTCATAATGAATGAAAGAATATAATCAAAAATGGTCAAAACATTTTATTCTCCCATATATCTACATATATCTCCCCATATACATATCTCCCACAAATGTATATATCTCCCCCTTTTTGACACTGATGTCAAAGGGTTCTATGGAGTAATACCATGCTTAGCCAAAAATGTACTATTTACCTCTAGGAGTATCTTTAGAGTTGCATCCCAATTCTCCAATGCAATTTCCAATGACTTATGTTGGATGGAAATCTCTACTCCAAGGTGTACAAGTCCATTCAAGGTAGAAATATTTGGATCTTTCTTGAGGACTATCTCTACATACACTTGCTCCTTATGGAGAACCTCTAAGTGTGGGGTTATAGAGGACTAGATTTGCATCAGTTTTTCTTTTATATTTGCCTCCTCTACTGTCAGTATAGCTAACTCCCTTTGGGTGTGAAGCATTTGGAAAAATGCTTCTCTCCAAGCTCAATATTCTTTGGCTAGTCTCCTATGTAAAGTTCAAAAAATCACACAAATTGTTGTACATTGAGAAAATGTTCCCAAGTACAATTTTTACTCTATGCAATTTCTTAGCCAAATCAACTTGTGATAATGCTATAGCATTAGATATTTTCTCATTGAATTACCCTTGAAATTTCCTTTCTAACCATTTCATTAATTTTACATTTGTATCATGGTCTTCATTCATCACCTGATCAACTATGTCTGATAGTTTCTCTACCATTGGTCTTGATTCATTTGGTGATTACAAGCTAAAGGCATCCATGAAGATGTCATTTATCTAATTCAATGCTTGCCTATACTTATATTCTCTCCTTAATACATCTGGTCTCCTTCTCCTATCTAGTGCATTATGTATTTCATTAATCTTCTCTTCAATGAGGGTGTTGGATTCATAGTAAGGAATGGTGATCTCTTCATCAAGCTCAAGAATTCTTGTCATGCCCAAACTACGAGGGCAAAAACACAATTTTTTTTTTAAAAATTATAATTATTAATTAAAGTTCTCTAAGATGAAATGATTGAGATAACATTTTAAGTACAGGTTCTCTACATTACGTCTTAAGATTATAAACATGAGGATGATTACATCGTTAAGATATTGAAACTTTTGTTATAAGATTGATATCAATAAGCTTGTGTTCTTACATTTCTTATACAACATTATAGTAAAAGTTATTTCAAAAAAAAAGATGTAGATGACTACAAAATTAGTTTAATGAAACAACTAAGCAAATAACATTGACATTAAAACTTATTTTAAATAGACAATGACCTAAAGTCTAAACTTAATTAGTACTCAAAAATTCAGACTTACTTCCATACCAAAACTAAATACATTTAAAAATTAATTAAAAGAAATCAAATCTAAATTAACGATTATAACCATAATATCTAACAATTGAATGAATCGAAATTGAAAATTAACTTACATCAATAATTTTAAATTAAGACTAATTGATTTCTTATTATAACCATTACTTAATTAACATTATATCTACTATTGATTTTTAAATTATTTAAGGAAACTTTCTATATTTAATACTTTCTATAAGAAACTAAACTAATCTATTTACTAACACTTAACAAAATACAAGCAATTAAACTAAACTAATTTTAAACTAAAACTCTAATGAATTAACATATATCTTTAAAACAATTAACATTAAAACAAACATAGTAATCAATTAACTAAGATTATTAATATGTAACAAATGAAAAACAATAACTAACATAAAACTTAAATAAATTAACTTAACACTAATCTAAAATTTTAATCACTAACTTAAATTTTCTTAGTTAATAATTACAAACTGAATTTAGAATTCTTACCATCAAATAAAATTAAACTAATTAAAACTAACAACAAAAATAAAACAATGAAATGAAAACTAACTAAAATTTTTAACATAATAACTAACCTACTAACTACCTATACTAACCCTATACCTTAAACCACACCTGCCAACACTACCACTTGGGCAGTGCTTCCCAAGCGTTGTCCTTGGGACAATGCTCTGCCCAATGAAATTAGCATAGACCCAAGGAAAAAGGGAGGTGCCAAAAAAACATCAAAAGTCCAATTGTATTCTATTTTAATTAAAATAATTTTGCCATCATGCAAACCAACATGAGCGCTCAATAAAAGATAAAGAAGATGGGTGAAGAAATTTATGGGGACAGGTGACATCATCAATATACATGATGACACTATCAATTCCATCGCCTAGGGAGAGTAGGATGGGGGTAAGCATTAAATTAAAAAGTTAATTTGGTAAGAGTAGGATATTTAGATAGATGATTATATATATAATTTTTTTTGAATTTCTTTTGAATGTTTATCATGTATATTATGCCTTAACTTGATTTTGTTTTATCACAAAATTTAAATGAAAAGGATATTTAAAAGAATATTCTCTGTTGCTCCCCTTCAAATTTAAAAGGTCTCCCATACAATTTCTAGTGAGCAATTTTGCTCCTGGGAGTGTATTTTTTTTTGACATTTTTCTAAGTATAGAATTTCAAGGGCAATATAAAATATTTTTTTTTGTCCAATCTTTTTTTTTAGTGTAAGTTTTTTTGTTGCTTAATAATCAAGGAAAAATAAATAAATTTTCCTTTTTAAAGAAAATCTATAAAGACTTATTACAACTTAATATACCAAGAGTATGGATTATTTGTTTAAAATCAATAATGCGAGAATTGTTTGATTTAAATAACCATACAACCTGAATCTACATTCATGATCATAATTTTCATTTTCGACATAAAGGAAAATCTTGAAATTTTACCAAATTGAATATCATCAATTCCATCCTAATTTTGAGATTCATCCATCTAAATTTAAATCACGAATAAATCACATGATAACTAATTATACTCAAAGCACCAATTTTATTGGCAAACTGGATTCAAAGGCTCAGTTGGGAAAGAACTAGGAAGAAAACATGGCTTTGTTGCCATTTACATCAAGTTTAAAATACAATTTACAATCGGATCTCAAATCCCAAATTTTGACAATTTAATCTAATTTTCTTCATGACCCTAATTAAGGGATTTATAATATTTTTTGCAACACATTTCTAGAACCATGGAGGGAACAAAATCTGATTAGGTGACCAAAAAACATGACCAAGAACAATTCAAACATGCATATTCATAAAAGGTTTTCATGATAAGATCGATAATGAATCAACACTGGGGAAAGGTGGATTCTTGCAACTAGGAGAAGTCAAGCACAACACCAACAGATGCCCAATTGGGGCTATAACCAAGAACTTTTGTTCTTCCATTTAAACTTTCCATACTCATATGAGGTTTGTGCTGATGGGTAGGGGCCCATAACACCCTACCCTCTCTCCCTCTTCTCATCCCGAGAAGAGACTCTACACTGGTTGAAGTCCAACTAAACATACCTTTCCCAAAATTGGTCACTTCTACCCTCTCCAAGGGTGAGTAATACCAAAACACCCATGCAAGAAAAATCTCAAAAATTCAAACATAAACATGAAAAGAAAACATCCAAAATAACATGGTTTTCAAATCTTCACAACATACCCACAAACATACAAACATTGAAACAACAACAAGGTAGCATAAGCATGAAACAAACATGAAAACTGAATAAGGAAGATGAGAATTTCCTAACTTAACAAAGAGGTAATGGAAATGAACAAGTTTGAGTAGAGTTTCCACTTCCTTCCTTCAATCTTCAAAAAATCCTTTCTAAATGTAGAGATTGGGTAACAACCTCCACAAGTCCAAGAAGGGCCTCTAAATAAGTCTCAAACTCAATCACCAAAAGGAGCAATAACTACTTCCACCCACTAGCAATTCTAGAAATTGCTAACTCAACCCACACTAGGGTTAAACACTAAGTGGAGCTAAGGTGAGGTGACTCAAGATAACCACTTGCAATTTTCGCACAAAGGGAAAATGAGACTTGAGTAGCCTCAAAAGTCAAAAAAAGGGGCTTAGGGATTGGAAAAGACCCCTAACCCATACCCATACCCTTTGGGTATAATAATTTCATGTTTTAAGCCTTAGGAAAAAGGTTTAGAGCCAAAAAAAATCTAGGAATAATATAGGACCTTCTAACTACTCTAACATTTTAGATTAAGCACTAATCCAGATTAAGGGATGACTAACCTCGATTAAGAACCCAAAGACAAACTAAAGAATATAGCCAATTTATGAGTGTCAAGAGACACTAACATAACATAATTATGAACATTAACATTCATTGAACACAAAAAGATACATACATACATCTCACAATACAATACGTGAATTACGAACAACAAGGTTTCCAAAATTAGCACATGGAGATCAATTCTGTTCTCTAGTAGGGTTTCTCAGCTAAATATCTACACACTTATTGCACACATCAGTAGTCCCATAAAATCACATGTACATATTTGTATATGTATCAGAAATCCACATAAATTGAAACATACATCAATAAGGGTTTCTTCATCCTGCTTAATTCTAAACCATTTAAAATCTCTTAAATCAAGGTCTCAATCCTACATTTATTGATTTCATCAACATACATATACATGAAACATTAAATGAAAATCATCAAATATATCTAAAAGTAACATCACACAACATGAAATACTAAAGTATGTTCTAAGCATCAGATAATGTCTCGACATCTTGAGTCGTGAATATCAAAATAATAGTAATGTATCACTATGCTACGATGAGTCGGGGCGAGGCCTCACAATTCCATAGTGAAGTGTCCTAACTACTTTTGTTGAGCTCAAGCCTAGTGTTTGAACTTGTAATGCTAGCATATCAGTGATCAACTTTTAAAGAGTTTGAGTGGGAATACCTATTTTTGGTAATTCAACTAGTGTTTGTATTATAATTTTCCCCTTATCTCTTGCTTCTTCCTTCTCTTCTGCTGATTTTCCTTTGTCAGTTTTAGTGCCTGGGGGTGTGCCTATTGACTATTCCTATTTTCCTATATCTGCCCTTGTTACTACACTTGACCTCTGTAGTGCATCAATTATTGCTTTTGGTGGAGATGGTGGTGGAAGTAGGAGAAGTTTAGTAGTTTTTGTTGTCAAAGGTGGTTCTTTTTGTTTTCACCTTGACTTCTTTTGGATCTGCTACTAACTTCTACAACTCATCTACACTGACCAGTATTGGGCTTGAGCATAATCTAGCTTGTTGTGTTGATTGGTCAAGGATCTTTGTGAGATTCTTTGCAATTAAAGGATTGATATTTTGACAAGAAGTGTCAATAACATCCTTTATCTTAATGCTCTCTATAGGTGTGATGGTGGTGTGAGGAAGGCTAGGAGGTGGTAGTTGCATGTCTTGCACACTTTGCTCTTGTTGTTCATATGTTGCATGTTCTTCTCCTTTGGTCAATTCCTCTACTTTCTCTTCTTTATTCTCCTCTTCTACTCTTCCTTCTTCTTTCTTCTCCCCATCATCTTTCTTCTTTTCACCTTTCTTCTCCACTTTTCTTCCTACATCTTTTACCTCTTTACTCTTAGCACTTGCCTCTGCCTTATATTCCTCATCAAAAACATCATCAATTTTTTTATAAATTGTCTTCCATGATTTTGTGGATTTTCTTACAACATCCTCAATTTTGTTTTGAAGAATACAAAATGCTTTATATTTTGGAGTAAATCTACTATTAGGCCTCTTATTTGCATTATCTATTTGACCTTTAGTCAAGTCAAGCAATAATCTACCTAGAGTAGATTCTCTTATTTCCTTCTCCATCTTTAAGAAAAAGTGCCATTTATCTTCAACTATTTTGTATAATTCCTTTGGCATTGAACCATCTAATTCTAGAGGAGTATGCTTGAATTTAGCCAGCATTGCATAAACGAATTCCTCTATTCTATTTTTCTCTTCCTTATTGAGCTTATTAAAATCTAACTTCTTTAAATCATTTACATCTCCATTTCTAATATTTGTACATAATTTATCAATGGTAGACTTTGGTGGATGACTTACCACTTTGAATTGATTATTTTCATTTGACTCTATTTTCTCTTCATTTGAATTAGGTGAGGCATCATATTTTCTTCTTTTTCTTGGCTCCTTAGTAGTTTTCTTTATGGTTTTCTTCTTCTCTTCTACCTCTTCTTTAGCCTTTTGAGTTGTGGCTCTGGTGGTGGCTCTTGCGGTTGGCTTCTTTGTTCTAGTTACTATGGGCTTTGTCCCTTTATTTTCCCTTGGCTATGATGTAGGCTAAGCTTTGGCCTTCCTTTTGGTGGCTTTGGCTTTGGTGGGTGATTTCTTGGCTTCTTCTTCCTTGACACCTTCTTCTCTATCCTCACCTAGGCCTTGTGTCTGTTCTAAAGGCCTTTTCCTTGGCTCATCTTCTTCATTCTCACTTTCATCTTCTTCTTCTACTTCCTCTTCTTTTGTTGTAGTCCCTACTGATTCAATATTAGCTCCACATCTTTTCTTGAGCTTCTTTATCAATTTATCCTTCTTCTTCACTGTAGTGGCTATTTTCAAATCTATCACCACTCTAGATTTGACAACATCATAAGTGCCAAAGTGTTTTGTAGCCTTATCTATTTCTTCTACAAGTAGAGTAGTAATTGTAGCTGAGGCTTGATCTACATCAAGTTCATATCCTAGTGGCCTAAACCATCTCACTTTAGGCATAACTACTTGAATGTAGGTATAGTCTGTGTCAACTAGGAAATAGATGTCATTAATGTGTTGCTCAACCAATGAGACTAGTATTCCCATCCTTTTTTTCCTAGACTTCTTGAAGTCCTCAAAATAACTTGTCATTTGAGCATCAAAATTATCTCCCATCTACTTAATAAACTCATTGATCTATTCTACTATTGTCTTATTTTGATCCCAATTCACCTTACCAAATGAAGGGAATTCTTTCATAACATAGAAAAATATACAAACCAAAACTAATCCAAATTTGCATTGGGCTCCCTTAGATTTCATTATGGCTCCTAGTTTCTCATTGATCTGTTGTACCATGAGCTTTGCAAGGTCATATGCATGATCCTTCTTCACTAGTTTATATGCAGTATCTACTACAATGCATGGTATGATGTTCAATCTACTTGACTAGTAGAATTTATGGGATATGACTTTGATAGTGGAATCCAGTAGAGGTTTAGTGATGGTTTCTATGGTCATTCCCCTATTATTCCACTTTGCACTAGTGCTCTTCTCTATGACCTCCCTTTTCTCACTTCTCAAGGTCTTAGGCCGATCTAGGGTTGGAAAATTAGTAACCATATGAACAATCTTCTTAGTAATCTTCACTCACCAAATATCTAACTAAAATTCTCCATCATGGATTTGGATCAGCACTATATGAATCCATTTGATCTTAAAGATAGGGGAAAACTAGGGCTTTAGTCAAACCCTTCTTCTCAACTGTGGAAAACTCATCCTTCAATATACCTTTGTTACATAGTTTATCAAAAGCATTGAAAATATCCAAGTCTCCTATGGCTTCAATCTTGCAATTGTAACATTTTCTTACGTCTTAAACCATGGCCACTTTGTCTGGTATGATTGATAGGGCACTAGCTAGATCATTTTTGTAAGTGACCTCAGGGATGGGTTTAAACTCTAGATAATTTACTTTGTTACTAACAAGTTGAATTTCATGACCATCCTTTCCTTTTTTGATTTTAGACCTATATGCCATTGTTAACCAAATAGGGTTTAATATTTAAATAAACTTTTGAAACTATGTAGCTTGACACTTGGATGAAATACCTATGAATCGATGCTTAATTACTATTAGAATCGATGCAAATTGTTGTTGAATCACTATTTGACCACCTCTTTGTTCTAATCATCTTTGTTTTGTGTTTGAATGAATCAAAAATGAGTGATTTTAAACTTTATTAGGTTCAAAACCTAGCATTTATTGGATAGTGCTTACAGCTATACACTTGGCATCAACTGAATTCTGTTTACTTGGTAACCACTATCATATTTTACTTGACATCCACTAGACTATTCAACTCAACATATACTGAAAGTTTACATGACATCCAAAGGTAGATCGGCATCATCTACAAAATTTCTAAGTCTTAACTTGACATCTTCTCTCATGCATATTTCTTCTTTGTAACACTTCTAGTGTATGATAAATCTATTTATATATCAGCCCCATATATTTATCTTATGATTAATTGGATGAAGTGTGATCACTTGAACTCTTGGGTGAAGTGACCCCTCCATTGGATGTGCTTGATCCATCTCTCCTTTGCCATGTCTTCTTCATTTCTACTTTGATGTGTTCCACATCAAATTTTTCTTTACCCTTGCTGACTTCTAATTTGGGTGCCTTGGTCTTTGTTGGACAATACCTGCTAATATGTCTTATTTTCAAGCAACTAAAACATGTGGTCTAATTTAACCATCTAATGTAATTTCTTTTGAAGTGTGTTATTATGTAGTTTAGAGGAACATGGCCATATTCTTGACAGTAGTGACAACTTTTCCTTGTATTGTAGTCCTAATTTTAGTGGTTTGTATAGTTGTTTCTTCTTGTAGGTTTATTAGGTGTCCACATAGGCTTTGATCTACACTCAAAATCTCTATGTCCATACTTTTTGTAGTTGTCATAGTGACCATCAAATCTTGGTTTTCTCATGACTTTGGTCATGCAATCTTGTGTTAAGTGTCCTTGCCTGTTATACTTGTGACAATAGCTTTTGCTATTAGGTATGTTCTACTGATTGATCTTCCTATTCCTACAAACATTAAAAGTGTGCCCCTTTTTATTATAGAAATCATAAGTGGGTTTAGAGTTCTTACCTTTGTCACTCCTATGCTCAACAATCTTTGATGGCTCACCTTCTTTAGTACTAGTAAATCCTAGTCCTAAAGTGTCATTGCTTGATCTTGGTGATTTCAGCAACTACTCAAACTGCTTGATGGATTCACTTGACTTGTTGTAGCTCTCTGATATCTCTTTTTCTCTTTTCAATTCATTCTACAATTGTTCATTTTGCATTTTTAGAATAGAGATCTCAATGTCCTTCATGTTTAGCTCATGATGAGCATTCATCATCTAGCTAAGTGTATCCAACTGCATGTTTGAAATCTCTGTGAGTTCTGTGGACTTCTCCTCAAGTCTATTTGCAAGGTTTATTTTGTCATTCTCAAGCATGATTTAATCCTCAATTTCTCTTTTCTTTTGTTTAGTTATCTCACATAGCATCATGTCTTTTGATTCTTGTTCCATCTTAAGAGATCTTATCTCTTTTGCTTGAGCTCTATTTTTCTCCATTAATTTTGCTATTATTGCATCAAACTCCTTGGGATCTCCATTGGCAAACACTTGTGTGGTGTTAATCTCCTTGTGGTGTATTTTATTATTAGCTATGTCTATGTCCCTCCTTCTTTTTAAGGATTTTCCAAGTTCCTCTCTAGTTTCCTCTACCTTGTGTAGAGTGAGGTGCAAATCAATCACTTGATTCCCTATGATCTTCCCAAGTTTGAAGACTTCTATCTTCTGATCTTTTTCTCCAAGTTGTTAGGATTCTTCTTGTGAGAACTAGACTTTGATACCAATTTTTGGAATGTTCAAATGGGAAGAGTACTTCTAATAGTGGGGGTGAATCAGAAGTAACCAATTCTTTATCTCTTTTATATCCTCATTTCCACATAACTGAAAGTAAAGTGCATACAATTAAACATACAAAAAAACAAGAAATGAAAGCATGCATCCACATATGAAACAAGAGATTTGATTACCCAAAAACCCTCTAGGAATAAGAAGTTAAAATTGGGGTCGGAATGACACCCACAAAATCACTACAGCAATATGTTTAACCACTTCTAATGTTCTACCTTGTTAAAGGCTTGCCCTATTAAAGGCTTTACACTATGTCAATAGTGACCTAGTTAAAGGATTTATAAAAAATTTACAAGAAGTTTCATGCTATTAAAGGATTTATAATAGGTTGTTAAACCCACCTAATTGAATAGGACTTTCATCACCTTCTCCAAAAGTTCTCCTACCTAGTTGTTAAGCTAACCTATCAACATAGGATTTCAATCTTTAATGCAATGGTAGGAAAGTATTAGAACATTTGACCTGATAGAATGAAATCTCTAATTTCTAGGTTCACATACTAGATTTTCTCTTCTTGTTCTGATCCTTGCTTGATCTAATCTCTGTGTGTGTCCCCTATTCTATTTTGATCAACTATATGTGTAGTTGCTATCCATTTCCCTAAGTCCTTGACACTTCTACTTATTACTCCACTCTAAAAAAATTACTTAGCAATTTGATAACTCTTCAACAAAAACAATAAGGTGTCTAATATAAAGACATTGAGGACTTAGAATTTGCAATGTAATCACAAACTTGAAATTCCTACTCAAATCCTTGGTTCTCACCTATTGGTTGCATGTTGTCTACAATTTTATGATTGGTTTCATGTTGATTTCATAGGTAAGTGCAAAGGTTTGATCTTATCTTCTTATCCCTTCATGAGTCATGCAAAATTGGTTTTTCATCTTAGTTTGTGAAGGCACAAACTATTATGCTGATCCTATGTTACTCAGCACATATTGTATTACTGGTGCTTGACACATGACTGCTTCTAGATTGCCTTGCACCTATTACATTTCTAATTTACTCAACACCTATTATACTCTATATTGCTCAGTACATGAATGTTCTTGGATCACTTGGCACATACTATGTTCTATCATGCTCGGTATGAACTATGACTCGACACCTATTGAGAATCTAACTTAGCATACATTGTGTACTTGGCATATATGGTGGAAATGGTTAAGTGTGTTGACACTCAATTATCAAAACTATTCTTATGATCAACAAGTGTTTTATTATCCTAATTTGGAACATTCATCTTGTTACCTAATAAAAGAAATGCATCATGATAAAAATAATCTCAATTTACCAAGAAATCACTCTAATACAAGATTTACAAATCTCCACATAGTAGTATTGGAATCTCCAAACATTAGATATTTGAATGTATATTTGAAGAAGCAAAGTAGAATAATAGTTATAATCTGCAACCTTGTGCAAGAATGGATTAGACTAATTCAAGATAAAATATACATATAAAATAGCATCCCAAACAAAAGAAAGTGAAGGAGAATATAAACTTAGGGTTTCTTTCTCTTGGAAAGGTAAGATGAATTAGTAGGAGTGTCATATGAAAATCAATACCTCTTGAGAACAAAGGGTTTCTATGGAGATAGATGATTACAAATTTACTTTTGTACATGCTATGGTGTCAAAAAAGTACTAACCATAGGCTGACCTTGAACCCTTGATGTTCAAGCTTAAGATCAACATTGAAACCAACCTCAATAATAACATTGTGTAAATAATTTCAAAATTTTCTACTCTCTATAGATAGGTGAAAATAATCGATCTAATAGATGAAATAGATCTTGTAAAAGAGAGCAAGTTGCTGATAGTGGTTATAATGCATAATCATTTGATGAACTCTATGATTATTTGCAATGAAAACTTATTTTGAGATTAATTAAGAAAGTTTCTAATAAAAAGATAAAAATAATGAGGCTTGTGTCCAAAATGTGCATCAAAGGATTGAAGATTGTGTATGACATGTCATTTAGATGCAAAGAAAACCCTTTTATCTTTTTCCAAGCTGATAAAATTGATTTCCATGTGACAATATATCTATATGTATGGTGAAAACTATCACTTGGTAATGTATATAAAAATGAATCCAAATTACTAGAAACAAAAAATTACTACAATATAGAAATAGTTCAAAGTTATAAAGAGGATTAAAAGGGTAAATTTCTTGAGAAGGCATGAGCACAACTTAGACTGAGTACCCTCCATGTGAGGTAACAACATTGCAGCTTGCTAGGGACTAGTCTTTGCCAACTATCCACACAACCAAATCATTGCCTCCAAGAATGGAAATACTTGTAACTCCTAAATGAAAAAAGTATTTTTTGATCCCTATGACACCATTAAATGCTTTATAATTTGATTATTTTTTCATCTTCTTGGCTTTAAGTTCTATCTGATGATGTAAGAGAAACTAGAGTAGACTTTATCTTCCTAGTTCTTGGGCATTTTTCATCTCCTTGATCTCAACCATCTGGCACTTGTCCTAACCTTTTCAATGTATTTAACCTCACTAATAGCCCAAATGGTTGATCTCTTATTGAACTATGATGAGTTTGGCCTAGTAGAATATTTAAAATCATTCACTATTTTTTATTATTGAGGTATTAAGCAACATAGATGAATATATAATCTCTTAGTAGGCATAATTACATCCTTTCTCATCATTTTCTATAATTGTTTTGTGATATCCAAATTTATGGTTTAATTTCTCATTTGAGAGTTCCCTAAAGAAATGTGGTCTCATGGACTACAATAATCACCAACAGTGACATACATTTTCTACTTCTGTTGAAGTTCTTTAGTTCTACTTTGCATGGGATTGAGTAGAATATAACTTACCATATTGAGATGTATGGTATAATATAACTTACTATAAGTTCTTTAGATATCATGTATATTCTTCTTGTTAGTCCCTATCATCTAAGGAGTGGACTATACTTTTCAGGTATCTCTTTTGCATTAGATTAAGCTTTGAAAACTATGAAAACTAAAAAATAATCTTTATAAAATATGGTCTTTTATTAATGCCTATAAAAATGAATATTCATAAGAAAAAAAAACTTAGATTTCCTCAATGGCTGAGATTATTTTTTCCCCATGGTCCTTTTAAATTTTCTTCCTAAAAAATATAGTAGAAAAAACACTTTTGTTAAACAAGACAAAATAGCTCTATAATAGATGTGTCATGATGCATGGTTCTAGCTTCTGTCAGTTAGAGAGATGGAAGGTGCCTCTCCACCTTTTATGCGCATGCAGTAACCATGCGTCTAAGATTATGGCCAATGTTTTATTTTCATAATATTTTTACCAACAGCCACTTCTCAATCATTTTCCTACGCTCTGGCTTTGATGTCACCTATTCAATTTTTTATTTTTATTTTTCCTTTTTCCAAATGGCTATGGACATGAATTATGTTAGTTTCTACACATTTTTTATCACTAGTAGTCTACTATCTTAAGCTGCAAATTTCTTAACATTTTTTAATTTCATCTAACTCTTATTTTCTCCCGATTTCACTTTAGAGAGATGGTCTACATCTAAGTCACTAGGTTTGAATTCAAATTTGAGTTCGGTAACCATAAAATTCTAATGAAGTTTGACAAGTGTAAATATTTGAAAGAAGTTCAACAAATTTGTTTAAGTTATATGGTTAACTTTTATTAATATATTTTACTATGAAACATAAAATTTATAAGAATTAAATATTCTTAAAAAGATATAAAAACCAAAAATATTATAATACATATAAATGATATGGTAAAAGAAAACTAAATATCACAAACCCAAAACTATATAATAATATTAATATTAAACATAAAATAAATTATAATCATCAAACACAACAAAAATGAACAAAGTTTTCTCATGACATGATAGATATGCGACTCAACCCTTATCTTGCCTCCATCAAATGACCAACTTCTATGAATTTTTCCACATCAGGCGATCAACAAAGGTATTTTAAACAGATGATTAACAATGGTATTTCCACATCGAACATTAACAATGATATTTCCTCGTCTTTGCTCCTATCTTGTGGTTTAGCTCATTTCTAGTGACGTCAGGCTTTATTGCATTTGATTAAAAAATACCTTTCAAAATGATATTTCAAACACCTAAACACTATTTTAAAATTTTTTACTTGACGTCCTTTTCCATACGAGCACAGGTTAAATTTCAATGAATTTTATGGAAATATCTAAAGTTTTCCCAAATCCAAATTTCATGCCTAAATTTTTTTGAACTCTGTGACACAGGTCTACATGATTGAATTTTGATACTGATATTTTTTTGTTAGTCTATTGTGCGCTATTCACACTCTTTGTGCAGGGTTTTTTCAATCATAATTTTTGTGGGCAAGCAAAAGAAGAGACACGACATGGAAGAGGTTGATCAACTGATGGAAATTTTTTCTTCCATGTAAAAGGAACTAAATACCCAAAATCTTGTACTTCAATGTTTACTGATGCTATCAAATTAGGTTTAGCCTGCTTCTTAAATTTATCTTTTACTTTGTTTATTTTGGGATATTATTTATTTTCTCTTACCACTACTCTTGACCAGTGGTAAACAATAAAATGTTCAAGTTCATGTGAGAATGGCTCATCAATTTTATCCTTCAAAATCTTGGTGATGTTGCTAGCTTAATTTTTAGTTAATTTCTCGATGAACATATTTAGGTAGAAGATTTGAAATAGTGTTATCTTTTCTAAGCTATTACTCCTCTTTTTGCTACCTATTAGGTTACATGCTTTCCACCTAAAGAAACATTGACTTGTTTCTTGTAGATCTGAAGAATAATGGCTGCTCTTTTTGGCATTCCTTGTTTTAACATTTAATCAGGATTATAAAGATCTTTGATTTGTGAAAAACTAGAGGATTGGTGATATTGTTGTCTTTTGTTGGTTGTTCTTAAACCTTAGATTTTATAATTGTATTCTATTTTACATGTATTTATCTAATTTTTAAAAATGTTCAAGCTTTTATAGTTGTATTCTATTTTATAGTTATTTATCTGGTTCATTTAATGTCCAAGCTCTTCTCAACTAACACACAAATTGCCCAAGTTTCTAGCTTCTGATTGTTAGTAATGGAGACACAAGTAATGAGGGGCTTTTATATTTGAATATTTTTTCATGCTTAAATAAATGTGATTAGGATTTATTTTCTAATTTTAAATCATACATGTTCTCAATTTATATGTTGTTAGCCACATTTGTTACAACTTTTGGGTATTGTTTTATTATGATTTGTCTCTTGTCAATATGAGACATTTTTTAATACTTTGTTGGTTAATTATTATATATGATCAATATTGAAGGTAGGCTTTCAAGCTATAGGTCACTTGTAGTTTTAATATGATATGCACACATTTTTATTGGTTTTCAACCTAAGGTATCATCTTTTGTCTATTTTTCTATGCTTGGGCTCCTTTCCACTTCTATTAGTTTATCGATAGTGGGTTCATGCTAGTGTCAATCACTGAAATCCATTGTGTAACTATTTTCATTGAAATCTTTGGGGAAACCAAAAGGTCAAAAAATTTGTGTAATATTTAGCAAGTCAATTTCGAGGACCTTTTTAGAATCGCTATATTTGTTTAGAGGTTGTAGCAAAAGTATGCTCAAATTTAGAGCTATAAATCATGTTGATTGTTTACACATTAGATACAGTAAGTGTTGGTGTAGAAGTCCATCTTCTTGTAAAGAATTTTTTTTACTACTTGGATACTACCAGCCTTGACAATTTTTGATAAGTTTTGTGTGACATAATGAATTGTACTGAGTTTTACTTTACCTTCAATTTGTATTCTCCCTTTATTTTCTTAATTAGCCATACTCGAGGAATTTTAATTAATTAAATATTTTGGCTGAATAGTTGCATATATAAAATAAATTTTCCTTTTATCCATAATTTTATTATTATATTTGTTGATCAGGTATGTGCACAACTCCTTACACATATGCTCTTTATTTTTTATTCACACAAGTTTTTAGTGTTGTATATTCTTTATGAACCCTATACTAGTGGAGTATTTTGGATCCATAATATTTCCATTTCTTTCCTTAGGTTGCTTCATATTGGTAAGTTTGATGGAATTTATATGATCATAGTTATTTCATGCATTATCATTTTAAATTGTAGATAGAATTGTTTATTGAATGATATGCCATCAGATCCTAAAATCTAGTTTGCATCTTCAAGCTATGATGTCTTAAATGTGGAAACTGAAAGGCAAAGCTTGACTGAGACATTTTGAGCATTGGCCATTAGCAGACCATTTTTGTGAAAATGAGATGGTGAGATCCTTGATTTAGAATAGAGAATCAAAAACTTAAAAAAAATTTTAAAAAAAAAAAAAAAACTGAATGGAAGATAGATCAAATATGAAGAAAGATTAAATAAACAAATGTTTTTTTGATGCAAGATTATGACTTGGCCTAGTATGATCCAATATAAAGATGAATTTAGAACCATAAATAAGGAAAATAATTATGCTTCTACCATATTGGATCAAAGTCGGCATTAAATGCATTTCTAACACTGATAGCTCTGAGATTGCCTCACTTATATTATCATAAGTTAGAATTGTTGCTGTCATCACGTGTATACTGCAATATGATATAGCTAGGATTTTATAGAAGTTGAGAAAGGGAAAATAGGTGGAGACAAATTTTCTTTTTAGTTCAAAAAAATGTAACTTGCTTTATTTCAAAGGTTTTTTTGCAAAAGAGGGTTGAAGAATTAGCAACCAAGAAGTGTTATGATATGGGGGGATGCCAAAAAATAAAAATAATTTTTTTTTGAAGAAGTATTTTAGTAGATCTTAGGCTATTTTGTCAACCAATCTATTCTTAGAGGTACCTAGGTACAAATTTTATTGTCAATTAGGAATTTTACATTAGCATGGATTAAATAGAGTACCAAAAAAATAGAATAGATTGAAAGTATAAATCCAAAGATAGTAGTTTCTATATTGTTCATGCACACATTTTACAAGATGAAGCACCTAGAATTGCAATTTTTATTGAAAATTATACCTCTTCTTGCAAGCAAGATTGCTATGGAACTCTAAGCCCAAGTTCTATGTCTTAAGAATTTGGCATCTCTAGAGTTCCTATTTGCAAAAAATATAATTTGAAAAAGCTATTGATAGTAAGTATTAATTATTGATGTTGTATCCGTTGAGTACATTTCTCCTCTAAAAGTTTCTAAATATTACATTGCAATGGTTTTTCTTTGGGTATAATAAGAACAAAAAGACAAAGATTTTGTGATGGTGGAATGGGGCCTATGGGAAGCAGAGAGGTGGAAGCTTATGTTCTTGAAGACATTAAAGGTATCTAATATTAGGTCATCATGAAATACTTTTTATACCTATTTTGAAGGTTTATTTGTTTGGTGTTGTTGTACATTTGATTGAAAATTATTTATTGTTATTGCATGCACTAACACTCTTTTCCAAATAATATAGAAGCATGTAGTAGTAGTCCAACATGCCCTCCCATCTAGGATTTATGTGGGGAATTTGCATTTAATGAGGTGTAATGACACCAAATTTAGATTCAGATGATCAAACTAGAGTTGCTCTTAAATTTATTCATAAAGTATCCATTTTATGAAAGCCTATTGCATGATTTAATTATTTGTTTGATTTCCTTGAATTATTAGTCAATTATTAAAAAAAAACTTTCTTAAATGTTCTTACAAACTGATTGTTTGTAGAAAATACAATTAGTCTTAAATTTTCCTTGTATAATTCCTTGCATTTATCTTTCAACAAATAAAATTCAATTATATGTTTATGTAACTGAAACCACTTCATATGCAAATATTTTATAGGATTTTGAGCTTACAAATAGAGAAGTTGGATGGTTACATGATAATGGTCTGAAGAAGTTACTACCAAAAAAGAAACTTTATTTAGTACTAGATCTAGATCATACATTTGTCAATTCTACTCATTTTATTGAAGTCCCCCATGAAGAGGCAACATATGTCACATCAACTTACTTAAAGGTAATTAGAGTTGCTAGTAGACATGGACATTAACTAGATTGCACCTTTCCATGTCTACTAGCAACTCTAATTACCTTTGTTATTTGTTATTGTTGTTTATGTTATATGTTAATTCTTAATCACCTTTGTAATAATAAATTATATTATGTAGTATTATTAACAATATTTTATTTCTTTATTATAATAATTTGAACAAAAAAATTTCATAGTATATTATTATTTATTTGATTAACATGATTATTATTATTATGATCATATTTAATTTAATTCTTTTATTAGTTTTGTATTTAGGCTCTATTATCATTCAAATCTAGCTCTGAAAATGGGACATTACATAATGGTTAAGGATATGAATTTTATCATTATGATCAACCAACTTAGGATCCATCAATATATGATTCTAGGGCTTATCCTATAATTTGAGTTATCAACAGGTGAAACATACTCATTGCCTACTACACTTTACTAGTCCATCATTTCCTTTTGTTATAAGTTTTTTTAAGCAATTATCATAAACATATTATTTTGTTCTTTGTTACATATATGAATTGGCATCACTTTCCCTATTACTAGGAATAACTTAATTATATATCATTGATAAAACCTTTTTTTTGTGTGTGTTATTTTTATCAAATTTCTATTTTTATGTTGTTTGTAGACTAAGGTTCAATATATGTCAATATAAGGTGTAATGAACACTTTTAAGACCCACCTGAGCATAAGGAATAGGAACTTTTTGATCCTTTGGTACCTCCATATGTTAAAAAGTGAGTATTTCAATTTATTATGTTTTATACTTTTTAATATATGTTATTTATTAATGGGGTTTGATGTTTTTATTTAATGCAGAGGTCTATTTTCTAACATAAATTACATAACCATGTGTATCTTTTTCTAAGAATTTAGCACAATAAACAATACATTTGTGTGGCCAAAGTGCTCCAAATTATATTTTATAAGAGTCTATCACTACAATAATTTAGAGAAGTGTAATTGACATGAAATATAATTTTAAAATGCTTGAACAAAAGAATTTAAAATTGTTCACTTATTATTAATAAATATTGAGATTATTGTTTTCCATAATAACTAAAATTTGTGTTCTTTGAGAAGAGTATATCATTTTATAGTAACCATGATCATGGTAGATCTAATGTTGGGAAAACAAATTTGTCAAATTTTGCATTATTCTTTAAAAGGTACTAGCTCAATGGAAGAGCACCTACTTTATAAGTAGGAGGGTGGTGGTTCAATTCCATGGTACCATAATATGACTAACTTAATGATTAAATAAACTACCTATTATCAAATATACTACCCAAAAAACTACCAAATATACTGTCAAACTTACCAAGTAAACTACCATATAAACTACCAAGTGACAACAATAAAAGACTAAATCAATGACCTAATCAGTGATTAAAGTAGTTTAGTCATAAATTTGGTTGGGAGATAATTGTTTGGCAATAAACTAATATTGATCACGTGATCAAAATTAGTCACATATCTACAATTTTAAGTAGCTTATTTAGTAATATATTGTTGCCTTTGTACTACTGCATCCCCTATTTTTCCTCCTTGGAATCAAAGACTTTCCCTCTTTTCCAACCCTCGAGGGTGATGGCTTCCTCCACTTTGTTGGTTAACATTTTGATATTTTGATGGTGATCTTTCTCTTGCTCCTCTTGCTCTCTATGCCCTTCCCACCTATAGCACTATCATCCCCTATATCCATGTGCTCAAGTAGTAGTATCACTGTTAGATCTAGGGGATCTCATCTATTGCTCAAAATACTTGATGGATTCTTTAGATCTATTGAAACTTTTAGCAAATTCTTTTTCTCTTTTCAGATCATTTCTTAATTGTTCATTATGAAACTTTATTTTTGTGGTTTAAATATCTTTTCCATTCAATTCATGATTGACAATCATCATTTGATTCATTGTTTCTAGTTGCATGTCAAAAATCCTATTCACCTCAGATGTCTTCTCTTCCATTTTATTGGTCGGTATACTTTTTTCATCTTCAATCATGACCTTTAACTCTTCATCTTTATTTTTCTACTTGGTTACCTCACATAGCAATACTAATTAGAATTCTTGTTCTATCTTGAGATTTATGACATCTTCAATTAGGGTTTCATTCTTTTCCACCAGATCTACAACTACAACATCAAATTCACTTGTGTTTCCATCTAAAAAAAATTTAGTGGTGTCAATCTCTTGGTATTTTCTATCATTCTCTTTAATATCTCTCTCTTTCCTTCTCTTTAATTAGAACTTCAACTCATCTCTTGCTTCATTTAGCTAATGTAGTGCAAGCTAGATTTCAATCTTCTACTTATCTATAATCTTTATCAACTTGTAGACTTCCATCTTCAAGATGTTTCCTCAAAGATGCTAAACTTTCCTTTT
This sequence comes from Cupressus sempervirens, assembly GCA_028749045.1. Classification (NCBI taxonomy): domain Eukaryota; kingdom Viridiplantae; phylum Streptophyta; class Pinopsida; order Cupressales; family Cupressaceae; genus Cupressus; species Cupressus sempervirens. Next base: position 407,388,682 of record CM053786.1, read on the forward strand.
CAGAGAACCAACACTCTGATACCAAATGTTGGAAATACAATAGGGAATGTAAACTCTTGGGGGGAAGAAGTGGGGGGGAATCAATACTTCAAAAATTTAACCATAAATTCATTCATCACACATTCATCTCATGATTTACATGTAGATTGAAATAGCTAGCTAAACATATTCATCCATAGTATGAAAGAAAATAACATTCAACACATATATGGCTCAAGATATTTGGTTACCTAAAGACCCTCCAATAGAAGGTAAAATTATGATGGGGATCACACCCACAAATCTCCACTTCAATAGTAATAAAGTGTATCCAATAAAGGCTACAATTTTTTATTATAAAGTATGATCTACCCTATGAAAGGTCTACCTTGTTAAAGCCTTACAAGATTGTTAGATCTTACCTTGTTAAAGGATTTCAACACCCTATTAGAGGCATTCCTAGTTATAGGAATTTAACTTATAATGAAGTAAGCACCTTGTTAAAGGATTTACAATATTATGTTAGGACTACTCTATTAAAATATTTAACTAATTCACCTACTAGACTATATCAACAATGATCCTTCAATTAGCACTCTAATCCTAGATAAAAAATCACCTCTTTCCTAATGTGTACTTTATCCTCTTTGATCATATGTATCACTTCTATCCCCTCTTCTACTCTCAGAAATTCTATAATGTATCTCAATTCACAACTCCTTATCCACCATGAATACTTTTTTTATGGATGCAAACTTGTATCTTCACTCCTTCCACATTCATAAAAAGTTTAGGTTTTTTCCTCCTTAAGAATACCTAGGTGACTTAGGGTTTGGTATGAATCAATGATTATGATTCACCCATTTATTTTCTTAAAACATACCTTCAATTAATTGGTTGCATGTATTAAATAGCAATATTTAATATTGATTCATCCTTATGATCTTAGAATTGTAAAACAATCCTTAAGTCAATTCAAAAATGATTTACACAAAAGTGTATGCCATTACGAACAACTATGTCCAAAACTCTTTGCTCAACACTTGAAGTGTCTAATGCTTAGCATCCAATATATCATCAATGTTATAACTTGGCCTATAGATGAATTGGCATCCATTGATCATTCAAAATCTAAATGAATCGACATCTACTATCTACTTGACACTTACTAGTTACTCGGCATATACTATATATCTCAAAACTTACACTCAGCATACACTACTTGTTTAGGATAAACTAATAAAATGACAAGTGTGTAGTCACTCATATGTCAAAATCAATCTAATATTAGCATGCCCTTATGATTTTTTCATTTCATTTACATGCCCTTGTTCTATGATTTTTTTGTCTTTCCCTTGCTCTATGATTTTGTTTCCATGTCATGCTCTTTCCCTATGATTTTTTTGTCATGTCATGCCCTAGCTCTATGATTTTCATCAAAGGATATGTAAATTTTCATTTATTTTCCTTCTAAAATGATATCTCTTTATATTTCCTTCTAAACCTATATATTTAGATATTTTTTTAAGGTGCTTATTACATCTTAGCAAAACTAAAAATTTGGTCTAATTGTATACATATTCCAAATTCTAAATAATAAAATAGTAAAACTCACTCAACCCATGCTAAGTGATTTACCTTAAGATCCTCCACAAAAATAATGCAGACAAAGAAAAATGTGGAGAGTTCACAAGAAGTTTTACAAAAAAATGTCATGGTAGATACTTTTAGAAAGAAACTAGCCATAACCTAGTTAAATGGGTCTAGTTACTGATTAGTTGGGTTGATTACAAATTCCTATAGAACTATCATCAAATTTGGTATAGTAAAATGAATAATCAGATTTTCCCAGCAAGAAGGATCAAATATAGTTTTCCAAGGCGATAACATTACTTATGCAAGGAATTGAAGAATAACTTTAATGAAGAGTTGAGCATAAGGAGTTGAAGAAGAAAGTCTATTTCTATGTATATGCCATAATCATGAGGCTCATTCTCTTGTAGAAGCCTTTTCCATTATGAAAATATCTCTAAACTATGCAAACATTGTTCAAGTGGTTACTAGCCTTGAAACACTCTTATGAGTATTTGATACTTGGGATCATCCCAAGGAGACTGTGCCAATATTTGAAACACTTATAAGCATTTAATATTTGGACTATAAATTCTCGAAGATACTTGTAAGTGATTCCAATGTCACAATACCTACTATAACACTTTCATGGATTCTATCCAGTGGCTCCCATAACATCATCTATGCTGTCTAGCTATTGTTTCTGTCATGTAGTCTCTTTCTAAAGCCACTCCTCCTCCTTCTCTTTCTAAAGATGCTCCTTCTCCTTTTCTCTCATGCATTAAATTTTGATTATCAAACTTTTGAATATTTTCCTTTACCTTATCTAAAATCAACCTCACATTGTGCTGTAACTTTGGCATAAGTGATTGATCATTGATAGCTTTCATTTCAACATTCAAGTTTTCAAGATTGGTAAACACCCTCACTTGCATAACTCTCATGTTAAGAACTTTCTATACTTTTTCAACAACATGTTCTTGCTTCTAAGATAATAGTTCTTTAGGTACATTTTGTTGTAAAACATTGACTTTGTTAAACAATTGTAAACACTTAGAAAGCGCATTATTTTTCATGTATATATATCTATGTATGTATGTATGTACAAATATATATGTATATATATATTATATATATATGTATATGTATATGTATATGTATATATGTGTATATGTATATGTATGTATATGTATATGTACATATACATACATATACATATACATATACATATATACATACATATATATATACATATATATATGTATGTATGTATGTATGTATATATACACATATATGTATATCTATATATGTATATATGTATATATATATATATGTATATGTATATATGTATATGTATATATATGTATATGTATATATTTATATATGTATATATATCTATATATATACATATATATACATATATATGTATATATATACATATATATATATATATCTACATATATATCTACATATATATATATATATCTACATATATATATATATCTGTATATATATACATAGATATATACATGTATATATATGTATATATATACATATATATACATGTATATATATATATGTATGTATATATGTATTGTATGTAGGAAATGTGGCCTTGATCTTCACACATGCTTCAACATGATCATTATATATAGAATTATCTCAAAATAAAAATTGAGTTTTTTATTCAAAACAATTCAGCAAGCTGATTTGTTGCATTCTAACTAGAATGATTATACTATTTTTCTTAGACTAAGAAGCTATCAACCAGGCATCTACAATGATTTGTAAAACTAAATGAGATGCAATATTAAAGATAAATGTATACAATTTATCTAGAAATAAAAGAGATCAAATTATACTAAATGTATGCATTTTAAAGCTAGAATGAGATTATTATGCTAAAATAATAATTCTATGAATGTAAATGCTTGAGTGATTAATTCAGCATAAATTCAATACTATCAATTCTTTACCTTTGTAATGAGGGATTGAGGGATTCTTAAATAGAATCTAGGAATTTGATCAACACTCAATATTGATTAAAATGAATGGTTGAGATCTGGAAAAGATTCAATCAAAATAGAAACTTTTCTCATGAAAGGAAGTTAATTGATTTCTTTTGAGTGGAATAAGGAGTTAACTAACTTCTTTCCTTTTTTAATATTAGTCCACTCAAAGTTTCCATTTCTGAATAGAAGAGAAGATTTGGTTAATATATTTAATTTAATAAAATAGAATATGACCTCATAGATGTATAATCTTAATTAATTGAATAATTAAACTCAATAATTAAAAGGAGGATATATCAAATTAAATTAAACACATTTAATTCCTTAATATGTATTTTAGCAAAAAGGGTGAATTTAGTTTAGCCAAAGTGATAGGACTCATAATTAAATCAAATTGATTAATAGGTTTACCCTTGCTAATTTTATTAGCCTTAGGAATTAAACAAAGTATTTAATTAATGTAGATTAGGGATTTTTTTTCATTTGACACTTAGGTTAGGTAGCAATTATTAGAATTAGAATTCCCTAGTGCAACAAGACTTTAAAAATGGTTAAATAGACAGGAACTAGTTTAGCATGGCAATGTGCCAGTTTTGGGGTACTACATTTGCCCCTCTTTGAATGAATGTGTTAGAAGAACATTTGCTTTAAAGAAATTAGAAGTATGAAGAAATGAGATTGGTTCTAAAATTGATGACATAGAGACTAATTGATAAGTTTTCTAAGGTTATCTCTAGAATGAAGCTTAGCCTTAGGGAATCCAAATAGAATACCTACATACTGATATTGATAAATGTTTTAAAGTTATCTCCAGAATGAAGCTTAACCTTAGGGAATCTAGATAGAACACCTAGATACCAAAGTTGATAGAGAAAATACTATCAAACTTCATAGAAATGTTCCTAGAATAAGATTCAATTCTTAGGAGTCATGGTTAGACTAGCCAGATACAGTCTATTAGAAGTTGACAAGATTAATCACGATTCATAGAATTATCCCTAGAACAAGGCTTAATCTTAAGGAGTTAGGGTTAGAGTATCCCAATACCTATTCATTGAATAGTAATTAAAAGGAAGAGCTTAGAATTATCTCCAAAATGAAGCTTAATTCTCAGCAAGAATTAGGATTGTCTTCAGAATGAAGCTTAACCCTTAGCAAGAATTTGGAATTATCTGTAGAATAGAGCTTAATCCACTAGAGTCAAGATAGAACACCTAAATACTAGTCCATAGAAGATAACAAAATCTATCATGAGCCATAGAATCATTTCTAAAACAAGTCTTGATCCTCATGAGTCAATATTAGAATGTCCTAATACATGTCCATCAAACTTTGACAAGAACTATTATAAGATTGATCATCTAATCGAAAGATGAAATAGATGACATAGATGCCAGGTGGAGGGGAACATGATGCCCTGAGTGATTAGGACATAAGATTTAGATTAAGTTGAAGCTAGTTCTATAAGTTTCAATGATGTAATCATCTTGCCCCCTCAGGAGAAAAGTTGAAAGATGACCCACTAGAATAGTGATGCAAAGAAGTATTTTGATAAATAATGTAGAAATCTAAGATTTAGAAGAATGTAGAACATATTAGAAGAGTCTTAAAAAATTTGGAGTTGATTCAGAGTGATTAATTTCGAGGTCAGAAAGATCAATTTTGATCAAATTTTAACCATAGTTTACTTGAATTGACTTTTTCAAGAAATTTTAAAAAATTTGAAGAAAATGTGATTTGAAAAGATTAAAAGATTCACATAGTATTAGAAAGATGGACTTCACAAGTGTTTGATTGTGTGAGTCCCAAAAATTCTAATGCAATTTTTGAATTGTTTAAGTGTGTCAAATTTCAAATTTGATCCTAAAAATGAGTTAAGAGCAACCAAATTAGCCACAAAGTTGATCTTCATGCCAATTAGTGCACTTTCAATAATTGGGTCAAATCTACATAAGGTCCCAAAGGATCATTTTCAATTTATTTGCTCTTTTGTCACTTGTGAAGAAGAGAGCTTTGAGGAGAATGATGGTGGTCCCCATGTGCATGCATCGATTTGATTACTCTAGGGGAGACAGTCAGCCGATGGACTACCAACCTCTAATGAGTCATCAATAATCTCACTTCACATTTCAAATTTCATGCATTTTGAGTTATTTTAGCATGATTTCAATATTGTCTTGTCAATTTTCATGTGAGGATGTCATTCTTTGTGCGACTCCAATCACCTTTCATGCAAGGAAGTACCAAGCCAGTACTTCTTCATCAAGTATTATGGGTTTCTTCACATAGAAGATACCATCTCTCACATGAGACACCCTAAACTTGCTTATTTGTTTGTTGAGTGTTTTGGACTTTCTCACATGAGAATGTGTTTCCTCACATGAAAAAGTGCAATCTTGCATGAGAAGAGGAAATCTTGAGCAAAAATCTGACGTAATTTACAAAATTAAATGCAGTAAATTTGACTTCTCATTGATATTTTGTGCTTTTATTCGTCATTTTTTCTTATGTAAGACTGGTCATGTGAATTTTGTTTATGTGTGTGTAGGTTAGATTTTTTGATGTCAGATTTAGATTGAATTAGTTTCCTTACAAAGCCTTGTTATGACAACTAGATAATGTCAACATGACATTTATTAATGCCCTTGAATTTTCATATCTTTTCTAGATTCTAGCATTGCTAGTGAATCACAACATATTGATTGCATTGGTTGAGAATTTCCATTTGGAGATGAACCCCTTCCATCTATCCAAGGAAAGATGAAAATTACTCTAGAGGACATTTAAATGATTCTACAGATCTCGTTCCATGGGCTATAGGTAGTATATGACACACTTCCATGGACAAGCACATCAACATTGAGGGCCATAGTCGAGAAGGACCTCATCATGGGCAAAGCCAACACATGGGATGAGATGATGCAAACATATGGACCTACTCATAGGCCAACGGTAGTATTGAGTATATTTATCAATTTCTTTTTGATGTCTAACAGAGGCTAGCATGGACCTAAGTGTCGAAGGTGATAGATGTTGCAACAGATGTTGGACGAGCTAGTGCACTGTAGATCGGGTTAGTGCTTTCTTGCCCATATGTTCCATGACATGCACAAAATCATATATCATGAGAGGAAAATCATGGCCGTTGGGGTCTATGTTCTTTAGGTATGGGCATGGGAGCATTTTCCCATCATGCAACCCATTTTTACAAATGACATATAGGCTTTGGAACCATATATATACAGATATCAAGGCTAGTTAACCTAGAAAAGTCTAGGGAAGATTTAGTAGTGGAGAGGTCTACTAGATGACCTAGTAGCAGTGGCGTGGAGATCAAGGAGAGAGATAAAGGCATCGGATGACTAACCTATAGAGCTAGGATATATGTTTGCATCTTGTTGACTGATTGGTTGCTCCATGTAGGTTATAGAGAGATTCTTACTAACATGAGTCTAGAAACAATATGGTCGACTGTAGGACATCTCGTAGGAGTATTGCTGATATGCACAATTTTCTCTAGACATAAATCATGGGTGGTCAATTAGATTAGACCAATGCCATTCAATGATAAATGTGCATACCCTAGTAGTGACCTAGTGGGACTACATGCTAGCTATAGAAAATGGGGGGATGACTCCATCTTATTAGGAACACTTTGTGGGTCATCCTTTCCCTCAATTTAGAAATCTAGTGGGGATGACCATACCCATATAATTAGTACACACACCACAACCACCACTATAGCACCCACACTAGGAGAGATTGTGATAGAGGACCCAATAGGCTAATACTCCTCCCCAATAGATGGGAGATGATGCAAGTGTTGGTGGCAATAAGATATGACATAGATGTTCTTATGGTGAGATGGGATCTCTAGGAGCAATCATAGGAGACACCCAGAGGCCATGCACCGAGGCTGAGTAGCTAGTTGAGTAGCCAAAGTAGGGGATGGGTAAGGAGGAGATGTAGGATCAGCCTATTGTTGAGCCATTGTGAAGAGATATGCTAGCACAAACCTAGGATGCCTTTAGGAGATCTTGAGAGTGAGCTCAGAGTATGTAACGATAGTTAGGAGAGATGACTATACAACTCACTATCAAAGGTACAAGGATATCAGAGAGAGATCAAGAGATCCATAGTTTACAAGAGTAGCTAGAGTGAGAGGCTCATATAGGTCAGAGTAGTAGCAGGATGAAATTTGGTAGAGTTAGGAGGTGCACAAACTTTGATGGGACCAAATATGCCTCCTCCTCCTCCTCCACTAGGTAGAGGTGAGGGAGAAGGAGAGTGTTAGCTTTTTTTCTTGTAATTTTTCTTTGGCTATGTATCTATTAGTGTGCCAGCACCATTTTGTATCATATCAAGATCAATAACACTCGACTAGTGTGTAGTTTCATAGTAATGTACATAGTTGATTTCACATGCATGCACACACACATGAGATTTTTTATTCGATTACCTTCGCATGTCTCATCTTTCTTTCTTTATAGTTTATTGTACATGAGACATTATTTCTAAGATTATGAATAAAAATTTGACATGATTTATAGATGTAGTGTAGATGAGATGAGTTATAAAATTATGTATATGGAATGCAAAATGTGCATGAACTAACATCTCATGCAATGTTCCATTTTGTTGATAGCGAAAAGTATCCCATGAAGATTGATAGGGTGAACCAAGAACTGAATACTTGTGAATTTATGAAGAAATGTGATACTTTGAAGAAACCAACACCCCTTCATCACCAAGGATGTAAGTAAATCAATGATTGAACCATGTGCTTATGCAATGCGTGCGTACACTAGATGCAACCATAAGTCTATTTACTAAGCTTTGAAAATTATCATCACTGAGTAGTTAGCTAAATCCAAACTATTGTACAATTCCCATTAATATTGCAATCATGGGAATATGAATATGACAAATGTTCTAGATTTTTTGGGATTAAAAGTAAGAACTCAAGGCATAAGAAGTCAAAATGACCAAAACATTTGTCCCTTTTAATGTAGCAAGCTGACATAAGCATCAGAGCATAAATGCTAGGATGACCAAAATGTTTCTTGCATGCAAATGTCAATAGCACCAGTGCTCCTTATGTGGGTAGAAATTATACTTGCTGATTGAACTAGTTGCTTAGAATAGTGGGGCTATGGTCCACCCTATTCTATTATTCACTCCACTCATCCATAGTAATCAATAAGTATTCTATCTGTAATGACCATTGCATTCTAACCTAAGACAAAAGTGTGCTAGGTATACTCATAGTGACCTATACATTCACTAAGTAGGATGAGTATTTGTATTTACTTTAGGATGGAGAATTCACTCAAACAAGAAAGGAGAAGAACCAACCTCGGTGAAGAGTCCATATAAAATGAGTCAAGGTACACACAACCATCCAATACAAGATAGAGGCTCTTATAGTCAAAAATCCTTTTATATTGATGCTTCAAATTATTAGAACTAAACCATCAAACATAAAGAAAAGAAAAGATCATGGCCCTAGTCCTCACTTCTCTAGTTTAAAGTGACATCATCAGATTGCTCAAAGAGACATGATAAAGAAAAAGAAAAAAAAGAAGCTCAACATATCCCATAAAAAATCATCATTTTGAGTTCATTGTTTTGTGTTATAAGATTTATGTCAGGTGCTAATGTTCATAACATATGTAAAAGAAATCTCTTCAATAGGATGATGATAGTAGACAAACTCAGTTAGAACAACTAGTGATTGAAGTCAAAGAGGAATCTTTAGTAAGAATAACCTTAGTAAGAAACTAAGTGGCAATAGATAGACATAGTTAGAACAACTGGTGACTAATGTGAGAGGTCTTCCATGAGAGGAATCTTAAGAGTGACATGAATAACATTAGGAAGACGTAGTTAAAACAATAGTGACTGCCATGAGAGATCTTTTGTGAGAGGAATCTCTAAAGTGACATGAGTGATAGTAGGTAGATGTAGTTAGAATAGCTAATGACTGACACAAAAGAGATCTTCAACATGAATCTCAATGGTACAGTAAGTGACAGTAGGTAGATTCAGTTAGGACAACCAGTGACTAACACTAGAGAGATTCCTTTGAAACTAAAGGGGGTTGATGTTGAGTTATGGCAAGATTCAATCAATGGATGCATTAGTCAAAGAAGCATACTAAAGTAAGAAAGAAATTGTACAGGAGCCATAAAATGCATTGTAAGGGATAGAATTTTAAACAAGAGGCACGTATTTACTAGGTTTTCACCTTCTTGGCAGAGATTCTATTTATGCTACCATGATGCCTATTTGCTAGGTTTTCATCAATGGAACATTTTTTATTTTTCATTTTTCTTGTATTTTTCTCTTTTCTCTTTTTTTGTATTTTTTGAATTTTTCAAATGGTTTTTTTATTACCAAGGTGCCTATTTCCAAGTTTTCACGAAGATAATGATTTTTTCAAGACTTCTAAGTATATAGGGAGATCTTGTGAAATTAGATCAATTGTAGATCTACTTCAGATGGAGAGTGTTAATGGGCTCCTTGAGTGCCTCTCCTTCAAATGTAGAAAGTTGGCAAGCACCAAATCTAAACATTGTAGTAAATATATATGGACCAAGATAATTGGGTTCAAACTTTCTTTTCTAAACTCATTGTTACTAATTCTTATGATTTTCACTCAGAACAAAATCACCTAGTTGGAAGTCACATGGCCTAACTTTCTTATTGTAGCTTCTAGAAATATGTTGTTGATAGGGCCAAAGATGATTGCAAACTATTTGTCAACATTCATCTAACATTTCTAACTCTTTAAGCTAATATGTTCTATAGTCATCATCGATAATGAGGCCCTTCATGAAGATTCTAAAAATAGGAATCTCAACCTCAATAGGAAACACAAAATCCACTCCTTATACCAAAGCAAATGGAATTGTACCAATTGGAGTTCTTATACCATTTTTGTAAGCTCATAAAGATAGATAAATTTGAAGGTGCCAGTCCCTTCTAGATTTGTTAACTATGTGATGCAAGATCTTAAGGATTGCCTTGTTGGATGCCTCTACGTGACCAATACCTCGGGGGTGATAAATAGAAGACTGATATTGTGTGATTTAGAACTTTACACATGACTCCTTAAGATCCTTATTTTTAAACTTTCCTCCATTATCAATAATACTGGAGATAGGAATACCATGCATGAATATGATGTAATTTATAATGAAAAAATATATAGTTTTTCCATTTTCTTTATGGAGAGGGACTGCCTCTATCCATTTAGTGAAGTAGTTTGTAGATATAATGATGAACTTGTGTCCATTTGAAAAAGAAAGGTGAATCTAACCCACAAGATCAAAGGCCCATTTTTGGAATAGCCATAATATGATAGATGGAATTAGCTCCCTTTCTGGAGTGTGAATCAAATTTCCATGGAGCTAGCATTGTTTGCAAGACTTGGCATATTTGTTTGACTCTTGCTCCATATTCAACCAATAGTAACCCACTCTACTAATTTTAAAAGCTAGAACTTAGAGTGAGATATGAAAATGCCCTCATGTACATCAATTAATTTATGTTTGGACTCATTGGGTTCTAGTCACCTAAGTAGTGTTCCATCAAGACCTCCCCTAAATAAGTCATTAGCAATAATGACATACCGTGAAGAATTGTGGATAAGGTTACATTTTTCATTCTAGGTTATATTATTTGGGATGGTTTGGTCATGGAAGTAAGAATATATATGGTGGTAGTGGGATGAGTTTTGTCCTTCTATAGAATAGATCATACAAGATTTAGGGGAATTATAGGAAGGGTAGAGCAACATTTCTACCAGGAACTCGTGTCAAAGATCATTCTCTAGCATCTATAACATGGAAACAAGAGTAGCCATTACATCGGCCACTTTGTTGATCATTCATATGAGCAAAGTATTTCTTCAAGTCATCCAACATGCATTTATAAGGTATCAAATTTTCATCTTCTATCTAATACACATCATTGACCTTGTTGATTATGACCTATGAATCACCAAAAATAGTTAATTCATATACTCTCCATTCAACTGCAATCTTCATGCCATTAATGAAAGCTTCATATTCTGCAATATTGTATGTATAAGGAAATAGAATCTTGTATATCTTAGGCATTCAATACATCTATGATGTTATTAATAAGAGCCTAGTACTAGATCCCTCTTGTGTGAAGGAACTATCAAAGAACATCACCCAAGCTTGGTGTGTTAGAATTATAATTGATTCATTGGGAAAATAAATGTTTAGTAGAAGAAGACTTTGTATTGGTTCTTCTCCTAATTGATCAAAAATTGCATGTCCTTTGATAGCCTTCCTTCCAACAGATTGAGTATCAAATTCACTTAGTATCATGACCCACTTAGCTAATCTTCTTGTTAGGATTTCCTTGCTAAGTATTTTAGTGGATCAATTTTAGCAACCAGTCATCTAGTATGAGTGAGTATGTAGTGTCTCAACTTTTGGGAAGCAAAGATGAATGCCAAGCAAGCTTTTTCAATGATACTATAATCCATTTCATAAGAAATTAGTGTGTGACTCAAATAATAGATATCCCTTTCCTTGTTATCATTGTCTTCTTGAGTAAGCAAGATACCAAAAGATTCCTATGTGGCAAAGATGTAAAAAATAAGAGCCTTCCCATAGATAGGAAACATCAAGATCAGTCAATTAGAAAGGTATTTCTTTATCTGTGTTAGACTCTTATCATAATCTTGGATCCAGTTATATTTCACACCTTTATGTAGAGTCTTGTTAAAAGGTTGTGACCTATCTACTAGCTATGAAGTGAATCTACAAATGGATTGGAGTCTTCCTTGTTAGCCCCTCATCTACTTGATATTATAGGGTGGAGTCATGTCTATGATTTCTTGAATTTTCTCTAGATCAACATCAATTCCTTTTGGAAATACAATATAACCAAGCAATTTCCTAGATACTACACCAAATGCACATTTCTTTGGGTTGAGTCTCAAACTAAATTTCTCCATATGATCTAGGATGGGTCCCAAATCTTGAAGGTGAGTGTTGCATTTTGTGCTCCTAACCAAGTTATCATCAACATATTCTTCCATTGTTTTATGAATCATATCATGGAAGATTGTAGTGACTACCCTTTGATACATGGAAGCAACATTTTTCAAACTAAATGGCATCACATTCCAATAGAAGGTTCCCCATGCACAAGTGAAAGTAGTCTTTTCTTGATCTTCTATTGCAATTTTAATTTGATTATAACCAAAAAATATATCCATGAGTGAGTACATTTCATATAATATTGTCATATCCACTATCATATCAATGTTGTAGAGTGGAAAATCATCCTTCAGATATGTTATGCTTAGATCTTGAAAATTTGTACAAACTCTGATAGATTTGTCATGTTTTGAGATTGGAACAATGTCATAAATCCTTTTGGCATAGCATGGATGAAACCAAATTTCAAAATCTTTTCTAGTTCAGCTATGACAAGTAATGTAAGATGAGGATGGATTTCCTAAGTTTTTGTTTGACTGGTTTTACTCTTGTTGTAATATATAAATGATGCATTATAAGATCAAGATCCAAACCTAGCGTGTTTGAGTATGTCCATGCAAAATTTATCTTTTTTTCTCTTGGAAGAAGGAAATGAATTCCTCTTTTTCTTCTGGAGATAGTGATTGTGCAAGATGTATCATGTGACATTGTTCCTCTATTCCCAATTTGATTGGTTGTATCATTTCTATCAACACTAATGATTTTTCCTTAAAATGACTAGGAAGTACATCAAATATTTCATCTGTAGGTGGGTTTAAAAGGTTTTCACCTTTGGATACATCTTTTATTTTTAATATTTTAGGTTCCAATACTGCCACAATGTAGTTTTCACCATCAAACCTTTTATTTATTTTCTTTTTGATTGTGTCACTAAGATATTTGATGTTAGCTTAAGTCATGTTGATGCTTTAGTTTCTGGTGGAAGACATTTTAGGTTCAACAGTGTTTAAGTAGTAGGCAAGATCATAGTCATTCTAGAATATAGGGACTTCACTAGATGCATTGGAATTCCAGTCTATGAGTTTAGGATAGGTGAGTGAAATAGATGTGGTTGGTTTAATAATGTTCATAGTATAATCATCAAATCCTTGGACAACTAATTTGAGACCTAGAGTAGTTTCCTTTGAGAGTGTGTTCGAATACCTTTGAGTTCTAATGTCATTAATCAAAGACTTAATGACACTAGTTGGATGAGACTCATCAAACCTCACCCTAGGTGATTCACCTACTTTAAGCTAATTTTCATAAATATTAAATTGATCTATATCTTTGCCTATAGTCACTTCTAAGAGAGAGTTGAATTCATAGTCTTGAGAATCTTTGTTACATGAGGAAAGACTATAAAATTCCCCAACAATGATATGGAAAAATTATCCTTTACCATCGAGACTTTCACAACTAAAGCATTACTAGACTCTAATTATTCTTGTTTAATATGGGGAGAATCAACCATGTTTTTAGAAGAATCGCTATGAGTATCTATGGTGCTGACATAGTACAAAATTATTTGGTTTTGCAAAGAATTTAGCCAGATTAGCAGGAGTTAGATAAGGATAAGGATACTCATCATCCATTTCATCCTCATGGTTATTTGACTTAGCTTGTGACTCATGATCAGATGAACTTTCAGGTTCTAGTATAAACTTGTTAATCCCTATGGAAGGGAATTTCATTGAATCCTAGGTTGAATGTATCTTGAGACCTTCTAGCTATCACATTGATAGGATCAATTAGACCATTTTTGTTGCATCAAATTGGACCATTCCCCTTGAAACCAAAATTTTTCATGAGTTTAAGGCCTAGAACATACTTTTTTGGAGTAATTTCATGAGACTATTATGTAAGGTCAACTAGAGTTTCTTCTTTGTATATCCATGCAACAATGGATCTATTTTCATCTTCCTCCTCTAGAGGTACACAAACTTTAACAAAGGTGACATTGTATTTAGTTTTAAGTGTCAACACAAAAGGTCTCTTCACTTTAGAAAGTCTCCCATAATGAGAAGGAGATTTACAAAGAGATGTCAAAGATAGAATCAGTTCTATGTGATATTCACCCATCCTATATGTGATATTCACCCATCCTAGTTTCTTTCAACTTAATTGACTACTTGATTTATTTTAGCTTATTATCATGATGGTTTTTAGATTACCTATTAGCAGATACAATTTTTTTATTATATTTTAGCATGTTACAAGTATAACTAGTATTTGCACGTATGGTGACTTCAGAGCCATGAAATGGAAAATTGACACATTAATGGTAAGTTGAGGGTACATCTCACAATCCATCTATCCATGGCCTCCCTAGCTACATGTTGTGTGCTAATGGAATGTCAAGGACTCAACAAGTGACATCCCTTTCTACAGGACCAATGTGGAGAGGCAACACAAAAAAGACCTAAAGATTTAAACTCAACTTTGTCATATTCCTTGATGGTTATCTTGCAATGAGGATCAATAAACTCTTTAGAGTATCCCAATTGTCTACATAGAGCAATATAGACAATATTTAAACTAGCTCCATTATCAATGAGCACATGATGAACACATTTCTAGTGTATCATGACTTCAATGTGTAGTGGTTGGTTATGTAGATGACTCAATGAATTTTCATCCTCCTCAAAGAAATACATATAGTAAGGTGAGGTCAAATGACCTACCATAAGATTGGAACCTATCAAGATCAAGATCATGACATACATTTTCCTTAGTGAGGGCTTTGTTGAGAATCTTTCTATGAGTAGGCAAGATTTTGAGAAATTCAAAGATCATGATTTGAACATTTTTTTTTTGTAATTGATCAAGGATACTATAGCTAATAGCCACAAATGATGGTGTAACTTTTGTACCTTTTCTAGATGGACTAGCAAGAGGTTTGTCTTTGTCTTGTTCTAACTCAAGAGAAGAAGGCATAGGGCCTTTGAGTACTATCTTAGCATAAGAATGTGTAATAGAATTAGCACAAGATTGTGATGGTGATAATATTACAATACTATAAATCTACTAGTTCAATCATGTGATGTATCTCATCATAATTAGAGTACATATAGTTGACCTTCTTTTGAGGTTTTTGTTTTGAGTTTTCTCCTTTTTCATAGTGTGGGAATGGCTCCTTGAAAGCCTTGTGATTTATATTCTTGTTATGTTAATCTACAACAATGTCACCATCATCAATTAGGTCTTGAACTTTGTGACACAAGCTAATATAATTCTTTTTTTTGTGACCTTTGTTTTGTTGGTATTCACATAATATAATTTCATTCCACCATGGGGGTTGTGGTTGTGGATCATGGTGAAATGGGCTTTTTTTGTAGCAAGGTCATATAGATCACATCTAAAGGCTCACCAAGAGGTGTATGTTCTCATTTGGTGCATAACCCAAGATGAGTTCTTTGCTTCTTTTCCAAATTTCTTGTTGTCAGAAGGAGTTTTATTAGCATTCTTGGATGCTTTGAGATTGTCTATAAGATTGAAAGATGCCCTAGTAGTTTTAGGAGTAACATTGTCAATGACTCCATCATGCACAACCTCTCACTTCCTATTCACATACTTGGTCTTATATTTGTTAAAATTTGGTCCTTGTTTGGTGTCCTTTTGAAGGGTTATTTCACCATTTTCAACCATGAATTCTTCTATTCATATAGCTTGTGTGACCATGTCTTCAAAGGTGCATGGACCTTGACGTTAAACTTTATACCCAAAGTGAGGTAAAATATTATCCATGAAGATGTTAAGTTTTTCATGAATATTTGGTGTAAAGTTGTTTCCATCTCTGAAGGAATGTGAGGAAAGGTTCCCCAACTTTCTATTTAAGGTTACAAAAGTCTTGTATGTTAACTAGATGTTGTATCTTGCGGGAGTACTATTGAACAAACAAGTTAGCAATCTCATCATTTTTTTTCATACCAGTAGGAAACCATGAAAACCATTCCATACCACCTAGATTTTGTAGGACTAAATGCATGAGATATGTTTGATTATGCATAAATTCCATAGAGAAGGCACCAAATTCTAACAAATTATCTTGGGTATCAAAATTTCTAAAGTATTTATCATACTTGGTTAACTCAACTCCTCTTCGAATAGGAGGTATGTCTATGCTCTTTTTGAAATCAAATGGACAAAGAGTGTCTAAGGTGTATGTTTTGATTGGTTTTTCCGTACCATGCGTCATTTGGGCTAACTATTCTTGCATAAGCTTTAGTTGATTTTGCAAATTAAACATTTTATTTTCCTCTTTAGGTGTAATGATTGTTTCAACATTAAAGTAGTGAGTTATCTTGGCTCCCTCTTGGGTGAGTTTGAGAAAGTATTTCTCTTTCTCTTCATTAAGCAAGATTTTCATGACTTTTGGGAAGTGTTTCTCCTTATGAAATATTTTGACATTTTCAAGAAGTATCTCTTCATTTTCCTCATTCTCATCAATACAAGGTTCTTTACATCTTTCATTCCTTTGGTGATCTTCTTCTCTACTATGTTCTCCATGTTATTGGTCTTGATTAGCTATCATCATTTGATTCAATGTTTCTAGTTGCATGTGAAAAATATTATTCACCTTTGATGTCTTCTCTTGCAATCTATTGGTCAATATCCTTTTTTCATCTTCAATCATGACTTTTTCCTTTTCATATTTCTTTTTTTGCTCGATTACCTCACATAAAAATATTGATTGGATTTCTTGTTCTATCTTAAGATTTCTAACCTCTTCAGTTAGGGATCCATTCTTTTCCATCAAATCTACAACTAAAACATCAAATTTACTTGTATTTCCCTTTGCAAACAATTTAGTAGTGTCAATCTCTTGGTATTGTGTGTTAGTCTCTTCAATAGATATCTCTTTCGTTCTCTTTAATGAGCACTTCAACTCATATCTTTCTTTATTTAGCTAATATAGTGCCAGCTAGATTTCAAAATTTTCATTATCTATAATCTTTCCCAACTTGTAGAATTCCATCTTTAAGATTTCCTCAAAGATGCAAAAATTTCCTTTCTAGAGAACCAACACTCTGATACCAATTGTTGGAAATACAATAGTGAAATTAAACTATAAGAGGAGGTGGAGGGTGAATTAGTCCTTCAAAATTTTAACAATGAATTAATTCACCACTTATCCATCTCACAATTTTTATGTAGACTAAAATAGCTAGCTAAACATATTCATCCATAGTATGAAAGAAAATAACATTCAATACATAAATGACACAAGATATTTGGTTACCCAAAGACCCTCCAATGAGAAGGGAAAATTGTGGTGGGGATGACACCAACAAATCTCCAATACTATAGTAATAAATTATATCCAATGAAGGCTACAATTTTTGATCATAAACTATGATCTACTGTATGAAGGTTCTTCCTTGTTAAAGCCTTACAAGCTTGATAGATCTTACACTATTAAAGGATTTCAACACCCTATTAGAAATGTTCTTGGTTAAAGGACTTTAACTTACAATGTAGTAAGAACCATGTTAAAGGATTTATAATAACCTATTAGGACTACTCTATTAATATATTTAACTGATTCAGCTGCTAAAATGTATCAGCAATGATCCTTTAGTTAGCACTCTGGTGTTAGATAATAGATCACCACTTTCCTAATGTGTACTTTATCCTCTTTGACTAGACGTATCACTTCTATCCTCTATTCTCTTCTCATGGATTCTAAAATGTATCTCAATTCACAACTCTCTAGCCACCATGAATGCTCTATTTGTAGATGCAAACTTCTCTCTTCACACCTTCCATATTCATACAAAGTTTAGGGTTTATCCTCTATAAGAAAACCTAGGTGACTTAGGGTTAGGTATGAATCAATGATTGTGATTCACCCATTTTTCTAGTCAAAACATCCCTTCAATTGATTGGCTACATATAATGCATTGGGATCTATAATATAGATTTTTCCTTATGATCTTATAATCATAAATAATTCCTTAAGTCAACTCAAAAAAAATTTACATAAAAGTTTGTGCCATTACAAACAACTATGTCCAAAATTGTTTATTCGATAGTTAAAGTGTTTGATGTTCGACATCCACTATATATTCAATATTATAACATGGCATATGAATCAATTGGCATCCATTGATCATTTGACATCTAAATGACTTGGAATCTTCTGTCTTATGAGCACTTACTAGTTACTCAACATATACTGTGTATCTCATAACTTACACTTAGTATACACTACCTTTTTCGCATGAACTAAGAAAATGAAAAGTGTGTTGTCACTCATATGTCAAAACTAATCTAAGATTAACATGCCCTTGTGATATTTTCATTTCATTGGCATGCCCTTTTTCTACAATTTTGTTGTCATGCCTTTGTTCTATGATTTTTTTTTCCATGTGATACTCTTGCTCTACAATTCTGTTGTCATGTCATTCCCTCATTCTATGATTTTGCCATCATCCCCTAGCTCTGCAATTTTCTTCAAGGGCTATGTGTTGGAAATATTCAAGATATAACAAGTTACAAAGAGGGGAGGGGTGAATCAGTAACAATACAACTTTTAAGTTAATTCAGCATAAACTGAAAAATCATTCATTCACCTAATTTGATGCATGCAAGAGATAAATAAATATTCATAACACATATGCACAAAGATTTTGGTGACCCAAAAACCTTCCAAAATAGAAAGTAAAATTGGGGTGGGGATGAAACCCACAAAGCTTCTTTTCTGCAGTAGGAAGTTAGCTAGTTAAGGCATACAATGATCACTTCTGGTGATCTTCCCTGTTAGGAGCAAAGAGGATTGCTAGATCCACCTTGTTAAAGGATTTAAAACATACTTTACAAGTATGCACTCTGTTAGGAGATTTATACAAAGACTGTTAAGTCTACCTTGGTAGAGGATTTTTAGATGATTCACCTATTAGAATGAACCAATCAGATCTACATATACCATGATTAGATCCTTTGCAATAATCACCTCTTGTGATTGATGAAATCTTTACTGCACCTTGTGAACCTTGCTAATATACTACTCTGCTGCTGAATTCGCATCTGTCTCTTGTATCACAATATGTACATATTCATACATGTCTCTTATCCATTACAACAATTACAACTCTGTATTATACACATATATATACCATTTTAGTAATTATAGATGCAAGGTCGGCTGAACACAAGTAAACAAAATATAATTGAGTTGGCCAAATAGTAAAATAAACTCGAGTTCTTCAGACATACTTGATGACCTTCTGATACACGGCATCCACTACGTTACACGACATCATCATGCACTCGGTAGAGGTAGGGGCTCGGTTCATACTAGTCATACAACGTTGTCTGGAACTCGGTAACCATTGGTGACTCGGTAGATATAGTGTCACTTGGTAAATACTAATTTCTTTGTTAACCGACTGAGCTCGATTGACACTGAGTCCTTCTTCACTCATTCAATACTGAGTCCATCTTTTACTCGGTTAACACTAAGTACATCTTCACTTGGTTAACACTGCATCCATCTTTACTCGGTTAACACTGCTTCTATCTTTAATTGGTTAACACTAAGTGCAACTTTACTCAGTTTGAACTGTGTCTTTGACGCTCAGTTTGAATCGTGTCTTCGACACTCAGTTTGAACTATGTCTTTGACACTCAGTTTGAACTGTATAATGAGTGTTGTCACTAATGGAAAATACCTTTATGCCAACAATCTCCCCCTTTGGCATTAGTGACAAAAACAATTATGAATCAAAGTTTATGTGCAAAATAAAAATGACATACAGTTCAAAATTGATCTTTTTGCAAATCTTGCAACACATATCCTTTTATTTACATATATCTCCCCCATACAATATGTACAGTATTTATAAGTCAATACATATATCTTTTGCACAGTTAGCTCTTGAAGTCTATTTCCCCCTTTTTGACAATAATGTCAAACAGTATATATTTACACGAAGATTCCAAAATGAGAGATAAATTCTGAATGTACCTTGAGAATAAGAGCCAAAGTCTTATCCCAATTTTCTTGCAAAATTTTGCTGGTGGAGAGTGCAATTTGAACTTCTATAGAGAGTTCAATCATGTGATCTGCAATAGAGAAGTTGTTGTCTTGGATCAATGTTTTAGAATGAGCAATATGCTTCTGCATTGTGTCCATGATAGGAAGGATCATATTCTGGATGTCAATCAGAGTAGACCTGATCCTTGCTTCCTCTCTCAGCAATTCTGCCTGTTTCTCTGACAAAAACCTTATTCTCAGATGATGGGATGAACTTGCACTGTGGTTAGATTGCAACATTTGGGCACTGACCTTCATATCCACATCAATTTTATTCAACTTTTCTCTTATTTCCTTAGTAAACTTGGTAACATCACAGAGTTTTCCAAAAAGTGAAGTTACATTATTAAAAGAATGTTCAAAATTACTCAAAATTGTAGACAATTCTACCTGTTTTACTACGATATGCTGAGAAATGTGCTGAAGCACCTTATGGTCAAATTTCTTCTCTGCCTTTTCAATCAATTTCTCTTGGCCAGAGCTGTCCTCATTAAATTTATATACAGCCTCTTCTAACTGAATCAAAATGTGTTGAGTAGAATCTACTTCAACACCTATAGCATCTGTTATGATATTCTTAGCATTCTCAATAATGTTATATTCCTGGTCTCTCTCATGCCTCATTTGTTTTTGCCTAGCTTTTTGCTCTAATAGCTGACTGAGCATTCTCATTTCATCAACTAATGCAGTATCTAGATCTATCTTAGGAATGACAATGTCCTTATCCAGATCTATTTCCTCATCCACTGCCTTACTGGAAAACATGTATCTCTTTGGTTTTTCTGCAGTGACTGCAGCTTTTCCCTTTGAAATTGAAACAATAGTTGATGATGTTGGACTACCTGACAAAACTAGAATATGACTAACTAGAGAAAGA
This sequence comes from Cupressus sempervirens, assembly GCA_028749045.1. NCBI lineage: Eukaryota > Viridiplantae > Streptophyta > Pinopsida > Cupressales > Cupressaceae > Cupressus > Cupressus sempervirens. The sequence goes on from CM053786.1 coordinate 407,410,180, forward strand.
CTGAGAGAAGTGCTAATAGTATCAAAAATTGGTGTTTCTCCCAAAATTGTTGTACAGGATAGAGTGGGAGAACTAACAATTGCCAAAATTGGAGCAAGAGAAGTCAAAATTGTAGTACCTGTAGGTACACTTACTGTACACTCTGCAGTAGAAGTTGATATACTTGAAAAACTTACTACTGTGACTGAGGATAACTCAGTCAAAGAAGGTGGCTACAGCTCAATTAATGAAGTGGTAGGCACTTGCATAGATGGTACCCGGAGCTGAGAGGAGACAGGTGAAGATTGATCAATTGATGAGGCTGTTGAGCTCACAATCTCACCAGTAGAAGCTATCTCTACAGTTGATGTACTTGTTTTAGGTGGAGAGTGAGGAAGAGATGCAATGACTTCGGCTGCAATTATTAGTGGATCTTCTTCCTCCTTAGCTTGTTCTGCTTCTTCCTTCATTTCTCTTTCAGCTTCTTCCTCAACTTCTAACATTAATGATTGCAGGTCTTCTGGAATGTCTTCAATGTCATCACCATCATCATCATCATCATTATCATCACTGTTATCATTGTCATTGATTTCAACAGTAACAACACTAGGTTTGTGTAGATCATAGATATTTTTCCACATGTTTGTTGCATCATTTACTACATGCTCAATGTCTTTGGCAAGTATCAAACAAGTGTGGAATCTAATCATCATGTTAACTTCATGGTCTTTCAGTGATTTCTTCACTTCACCATCAGTGAGACTCGATAGGAGATTCCTCAGGGTCTGCTCATAAATGTCTTTGACAGTCTTGGTTGTAGCTTCCCATCTTGGTTGCAACCTCTCCAATAGCTCTTTGGAGATTTGAGAGGCTATCTGGTCTGGGGAGTATTTCCATTTACCCATTTTTTTTAGTACCAGTTCCTCAATCTGCATTTTCTCCTATTCTGTTATGGTTTCAAACTTCAATGCTTTGAAGTTGTGAAGCTAGCTCCTGCATCTAATTTCTTCAGTCTTGCCTCAAGGGTGAGTGGAGGCTTAACAAGTACAAGTTCCTTCTTTCCCTATCTTGTTCTCCTGGAGAATACTATAGTAGTTTGCTTTGTAGGTTTGGTGATAGTCACCTTACCTTTCTTTCGTTGAGGCTTTTCTTCTTTTTCAGACTCGATTTCCTCCTCTTCTTCATCTTCTCCTCTCCCTTCTATTATCATGAGAGGGCCAACATTTTTTTTTAGTTTGGCTATGCTCCTCTTTCCTTTGATAATGGCATGATGGATTTTAATTTGAAGCTCAATTCTGGCCTTAGCTTCATCATATGTTCCAAAAACTGGTTGCCTTGGGTCTATAGGTTCATTTACTAGTGCTTCTATGATGTCCCTGGTTTCATCAATATTTACCTAATAGGGAAGAGGTTTCACCCATGCTACCCAAGGCCTAATTACCTGTATGTATACCTTGTCATAGTCTACCATGAAACATACATCTTCCTTGTACTCTTCAACAATTCTTGGAGGAATTTGGAACCTATTGTTCATTCTTTCCTTAAATTCTTCAAAATAACTATCCAAAACACTGTCAAAATTTTCACCTAATTCGGCGATGAATTCATTAATTTGATAAAGAATTGGGAAATCCTTTTCCCATACTATTGATCCTTTAGATGGAAAGGACTTTAGAACATAGAAAAATAGAAAAATCAAAAGCGAACCAAATTTACAGGAGTTGTTCTTGGAAGTCCTTATGCTTTCCATATTTTTATTGAATTGGGACAAAAGCAATTCTGATAAATCAAACTCTACATTCTTCTTTACTATTTTATATGCCAAATCCATAGCTTCACAAGATACACTATTTGGATGGCTTGAACTGTAGATTTTATGAGCAATGACGTGAATTCCAAATCTCAATTCAACGTCAGTTACTGTACTGAGCTTAAGTCCTCTGCCATCCCATTCTGCTTGGGTTAGTCTTTGCAATTCTTCCCGACCTAGGGTTTTGGTAGTCTTGGATTTGTTCAACATGGGGAGTCCAATAATTTTGCTAATCATTTTCTTAGTGATAGGTACTGGTTGCTCTAACCACAATTGGCCATTGTGAACCCGACTAAGTACATACCTAACCCATTTTACTTGAAATTTCCTTGGCAAATGTGAAATATGGGTTAACCCTTTTGTTTCAAGATGTTTATGTTCGGATATCAAGGTTCCATCTACGCTCATTTCACCTAGGGCATTGTCAATTTCTAGGTTTCCAAGTTCTTGAATGGAACACTTGAAATGAGAGTGAATGTCATTAATAAGAAGTACGTTTGGAGGGATTTGTGACTGAGCACCGTTAGGGTCCAATGATTCTGCAATTGCCAATGCTAATTTGAAGTTCGAGGTCTTCCATTCCTCTCCTCTAACCAGCATTTTTGAACCTTTCTTTGTCTTGGAGCTACCACTTCCGGATGCCATTGCTACTCGGTAGGTGTAGAAAAATTCTGAACAGATTCTTTGCCCTTTTGAAAAAATTCACTCGAAAATTCTTTAAGCTCTCTCTGGAATCGCAGAAGATAACTTAGCTCTTTGTTCACAGTGAAAAATAAGATCAAAATTTGCCCCTTTTGACAAAAAAATTGCCATAAATGTTTTGGTACGATGGTAGATGAAATGACAGGTTGTCATCCACTAGCTCAGTAGATATTATCAACTCGGCAATCAAATGAAAACATTGAAGTACTGACCTAACTCGGTTAGGTCACAAACCGACCTTGCTCGGTTGATACAACTTGATCAATGAAACTTTGTTGCGCCTGATCAAACTCGGTAAAGTCTCTTACCAACCTAACTTGGTAGTTGCTACTCGATTAATGAAGCTTTGTTACACCCAACCGAACTCAGTAAAGTCTTGAACCATCCTGAAGTCAAAGTGTATCTGAAATACTGATTTGATCATCCTTCTTCCTTTGGAGCTGCTTAGGATAAATCTTGGAGGATGTAGTTCCAATCTTTCTTTTATGAATATTAATTGGAAATGGTAGAATCGCCCATTTCTTGAGTGACATTTCCATTACTTGATTTATTTTGCTCAGTAGATTTTGGAATCCACTATTGCTTCATTTGCTTCCAAATGTTGTATGCTTTGATTTTCTTCTAATCTTCAATTCTTTTGATATTTATGCAATTTTTAGCTATATGACCAAGTTCTGTACATGTATAGCATCTTATTGTAGTGTCCTTTTTCCTTAGGTGATGTCTAGCACAATTTATGCCAGAATGTCCATATTCTCCACAATAGTGACATCTGCACCAGGTGTTCTAGTCCCATCCAAATATGGCTTTGACAATCTGTTTAGCTCGATTGAATGATTTGGTTTTGCATTGGAATTCTTTGTGACCATGCTTTTTTCATTTCTGGTAGTTGCCCTCAAATTTTGGTTTTTCTTTACACTCATTTGCCTTATGACCATGCTGATTGCAATTGAAGCATTTGCCACTGAATTTTGCTTTCCCATTGCTCCAGCATTTGATTGATGTATGTCCTAACCTGCCACAGTGATTACAAGTGGGTATTTTATTCCTTTGTTCACCTTGTTTGGAGGATTCACCTTCTTCCTTGTATCCAAGACCAGCTTTACCCTTTTGTCTATGAAGGTTTTCCTCATTTTGTTGATTTAATTGATTTATATCTGTTTGGGATTTCACCATTCTTTCATTGACTTGCCTTTCAGAGATTAGGTCATTTTCCAATCTTTCATTGATTTGTCTCTCAATTCTTAAGTCACTTTGTAGACTTTCATTGATTTTCTTTTCAGTGTTTAAATCATTCCTTATTCTTTCATTTTGTGCTCTAAGAATCCTGATTTCTTCATTTACATTAGAGAGTTGGTCTATAAGATCTTCATGTTGATGGGATTGATTACGAATTTCATGACTTCTATCTTCCAATTCTTCTTGTGCTTTTTTTCTTTGTTTCGAAACTTCACATAGCCTGATTGACTGTATTTCTTGCTCTCTTTTAAGCTTTCTTACCTCTTCTTGCAGAGATCCATTCTTTTCTAGAAGTTCTTTGATTGCTTTGTCAGCTTCTTCTGAATTACTTGATGGTAACAAATCTTCAATCCTTTCTTCAACATAAAGATGGTCATTCATTTGTCTTGCAAGTTCCTTTCTTCTTTTTAGGGATTGAGAAAGATGTTCCTTTGCTTCTTTGAGTTGAACCATGGCCATTTCTAGATCTAACTTTTCATTTTCTATAACTTTCTCCAGTCTGAATATCTCCATTGAATTTGATCTTTGCTCAAGCTGTCAAGCTTTGTCCTAAGAAACAAATAGCTCTGATACTAATTGTTGGAAATATTCAAGATATAACAAGTTACTGAGAGGGGAGGGGTGAATCAGTAACAATACAACTTTTAAGTTAATTCAGCATAAACTAGAAAATCATTCATTCACCTAATATGATGCATGCAAGAGATAAATAAATATTCATAACACATATGCATAGAGATTTTGGTGACCCAGAAACCTTCCAAAATAGAAAGTAAAATTGGGGTGGGGATGAAACCCACAAAGCTTCTTTTCTGCAGTAGGAAGTTAGCCAGTTAAGGCATACAATGATCACTTTTGGTGATCTGCCCTTTTAGGAGCAAAGAGGATTGCTAGATCCACCTTGCTAAATGATTTAAAACATACTTTACAAGTATGCACTCTGTTAGGAGATTTATACAAAGACTATTAAGTCTACCTTGTTAGAGGATTTTTAGACGATTCACCTATTAGGATGAACCAATCAGATCTACATATACCATGATTAGATCCTTTGCAATAATCACCTCTTGTGATTGATGAAATCTTTACTGCACCTTGTGAACCTTGCTAATATACTGCTCTGCTGCTGAATTCACATCTGTCTCTTGTATCACAATATGTACATATTCATACATGTCTCTTATCCATTACAACAATTACAACTTTGTGTTATACACATATATATACCATTTTAGTAATTATAGATGCAAGGTCGGCTGAACACAAGTAAACAAAATATAATTGAGTTGGCCAAATAGTAAAATAAACTTGGGTTCTTCAGATAGACTTGATGACCTTCTGGTACACGACATCCACTACGTTACATGACATCATCATGCACTCAGTAGAGGTAGGGGCTTGGTTCATACTAGTCATACAATGTTGCCTGGAACTCGGTAACCATTGGTGACTCGGTAGATATAGTGTCACTCGATAAATACTAATTTCTTTGTTAACTGACTAAGCTCAGTTAACACTGAGTCCTTCTTCACTTGGTCAATACTGAGTCCATCTTTTACTCAGTTAACAGTAAGTACATCTTCACTCGGTTATCACTACGTCCATCTTTACTCAGTTAACACTGCTTCTATCTTTACTCAGTGAACACTCCACTTGGTTAACACTAAGTGCAACTTTACTCGATTTGAACTGTGTCTTTGATGCTTAGTTTGAACTATGTCTTCGACGCTCAATTTGAACTGTGTCTTCGACGCTCGGTTTGAATTGTGTATTCAACGCTCAGTTTGAACTATATAATGAGTGTTGTCACTAATGGAAAATACCTTTATGCCAACACTATGTAAATGTTCATTTATTTTCCTTCTAAAAATGTATCTCTTTATACTTCCTTCTAAACATGTATATTTAGAGATGTTGTTTTAAGATGCTCATTACATATTAGCACAACTAAAAAATGATCTATCTATATACATATTCTAGAATCTTAAAAAAAAGAAACTCACTCAACCAATGCTAAGTGACTTACCTCAAGATCCTCCATAAAAATAATGTAGACCAAGAAAAATGGGTAGAGTTCACAAGAAATTTCACAAAAACATATCATGGCAGATATTTTTAGAAAGAAACTAGCCATAACCTAGTTAAATGGGTCTAGTTACTAATTAGATGGGTTGATTACAAATTCCTATAGAACTATCATTAGATTAGGTATAGTAAAATGAACAATTAGATGTTCCCATATAGAAGGATCAAATATAGTTTTCCAAGGTGATAAAATCACATATGCAAGGGATTGAAGAATAACTTCAATGAAGAGTTGAGTGTAAGAAGTTAAAAAAGAAAGTTTTTCTTCTATGTAAATTCCATAATCACTAGGCTCATTCCCTTGTAGAATCCTATGCCTCAATGAAATTACCTCTAAACCATGCAAAGGATGTTCAAGTGGTTTCCAACCTTGAAAAACTCTTATAACCATTTGATACTTGGGATCATTGAAGGGAGACTGGGCCAATACTTGAAGCACTCTTATAAGCATTTGATATTTGGAGACTAAATTCTCAAAAATTATTGCAAGTGATTCCAATGTCATAGTACCTAACATAACACTTTCCTGGATTCTATCCAGTGGCTCCCATAATATACTCTATGTTGTTTGGCTATTATTTTTTTCATGTAGTATCTTTTTAAAGGTGCTCCTCCTTCTCTTTCTAAAGCTGGTCCTTCTCCTTCTCTCTCATGCCTTAAATTTTGATTATCACACTTCTGAATATTTTCCTCTACCTTATCTAAAATCAACTTCAAATTGTGTTCTAACTTTGGCATAGGTGATTGATCATTGGTATCCTTCATTTCAATATTCGAGTTTCCAATATTGGTCAACACCCTCACTTGTAGACCTCTCATGTTAAGCACTTTTTTGTACTTTTGCAACAACATGTTCCTTCCTCTAAGCTTATAGTTCTTTGGATACATTTTCTTGTAAAACATTAACTTTTCCGAATAGTTGTAAAATCTTAAAATGTACAATATTTTTTCATGTATGTATATATATGTATGTATTGTATGTGGGAAATGTGCATTGGCATGAATACTAATGCTATGAGGGAGCATTGTAGAGCATTGATATGATGTATTCATGATTGTGTTTTTCATTGATGACAATAATATATTACTTATCTTTTAATGCATAGTTTCTAGTGCATACTACAGTATGCGTTTGTTACAAGGGTAAGTGCATAGAACCTAATTTGATAGTGTATGGAAGATATTATTGATCTACAGAGAACTGTATGGAAAAAAGTATTAGGAAAGAAATTCCAATTCTGTGATTGTTGCAGTTCATCACAAATGTAATGAAAGGTTTTACAATTAACTAGAGATAGTATAATGGTTGTTGATGATGTTAGAGAGTGCACATGTACAGAAGTCACATGTGTAAAAGTTTTTTTATAACTATGAGTTGACAACATTAATTAAATGTGTATTCATTTAATTAACATATTGTAATTAAGTGGGAAGTTGACTCAAGGATTTATTATTAAGCATGGTATAAAGGAAAGATGTTTTCCATGTTTAAGGAATAGAGAGAAGATAAGACTTGTGAATTATTGAGTAGCAGAGCACTACAGAAGCAGAGTGACTTACCTATGCATGTAAGTGACCTTAAGGGTTATTATTACTGAGTATAGAGTTCTAGATCTAATTGTATAGTCTGAAGGAGAAGAAATTCAACATACTAGATAGAGGAAGAAGTAAAAGCTTGTTTCAAATCTATTATTCTAAAAGGAATAGTACCGAGATTAATTGAACAATGGGTTTGTTGATCTGATCCTGAAGCTATTTGGATACTCAATTTAGCTGCCTTCCACAACTTCTAATAGGGTTGGAATCTCCTAACAAGGATTCAATGTCTCCTAATAGGAACTCATATCTATTGAATCATACTCCTAATAGGGTCTAGCCTTTCACAAGGAACATTTATATTAGTATATCATCTTGTGGGTATAATTCCCATCAGATTTTTCCCTTTGATCAAGTGTTTTCCTAGTCAACATATCTAATGTCACTATGTATATCTATCTTTCATGATTGCTGATTACATTGCTTGCATGATTAAGTTGGATTGAAGTTGACATTGAGTTTGATAATTATATAACTAATTCACTCCCCCCCGCCCCCCCCCACCCCCCACCCCCCCACCAAGTCATATTGTGAACATTAATTACTAACAATTGGTATTAGAGTATTAGGTCCTTGAAGGAAGGGTTAAAAAACCTAAGGATATCTATGGAGAATATGTTCAAAAAGGAAAGTTTGAAATTTTATGGCACCAATTTTGATAGTTGAAAGGACAATATGAAACCTCATCTTTTGTGTATGTGTCTAGGATAGTGGCTTGTAATCAAGGTATTTAAGGAGATTGTGAAAGAAGATGATATTGAAAGTTGTACCAAGGAGTAGAGAGAAGTATTTATGTGCAACATAAGGGAAAGACAAGAAATATTATTAGCTCTACCTAAAAGTGAGTATAGTCAAGTAAACCTAATCAAAACATCTCATGAAATTTGGAAAACTTTAGAAGCTAACTATGAGGGTGATACACATGCAAAAGAGTTAAATTAAAAAACTTGCATTGTGCATTTCAGGATGCTAGAATGATGGAAGATGAATTTGTAAGAAGCTATATTGGCAAAATATCTAAGTTTTTTGTAGGAATCAGATCTTATGAAGGAACCAAATCTGATGATAAAGTATTATGGAAGTTCTTGAAAAGTTTGACACCACCTTTTAATATAGTAATAGAGATGATTCAACCAATGATACCCTGTACTAAAAATTTCACCAAAGAAACATTGCTTGGTATATTGGAAGCTACAAAATTTGATCTAAAAAAATTTGGAAAATCAACAAAATTTGAGACAACATTCAGTGCATTAAGTGTTAAACCTAGCCTAGCAAAGAATACAAGATCACAAGAAGAAATTGCCAACAACAACAAAACTATTGAGGAAAAGGTCAAAGGAGTGGCTCTTCTTATGGAAAGAGAAAAATATGGTAAGAATATATTTAAGTTTTGGACATGCAATGAATATGGTCATTATGTATCTAAGTGTCATAAAAGAGAAAGGAAGTATAAGGGTTGATTCAAACCTTGAAGACCTAGGAATTGCTTATATGATAATAAAGAAGAAGAAGAAGAAGAAGAAGAAGCTAATTAAAGAAAAAATGAAGATGAATTGGGATTTGCAGCTATAAAGGAGGATGATCTTGAAAAAGAAATTAGAGAAGAAAGTGTGATGATTTCACAAGTTGAAAGGAAAGATTGGATCATTGATAGTGGTTGTTCACATCACATGACTAGTGATATGAGAAAATTTGTCAAATTCAAAAGTCATGATGGAGGGATCATCATAATAGGGAAAAATACATCCTATCACATTATAGGAATTGGATCTATCACACTTGATAGTAAAATAAATACTAATGATGTTTATTTTGTTGATGGACTAAAACATAACTTGTTAAGTGTTTTGCAACATGTGGACAAAGGTTGCCAATTATTGTTTGGTAATCACACATGTGTCATCAAGGACAAGGTAGGAAAATTGCTTGGTACTGGCACAAGAACTAGAGGTAATGTCTTTTGGATAAACATATTCAAAGAAGAAAGTCCTGCATCTAATAAAAGAAAATTTGAAATACCAATTATGAAATTCTCGATGAGTTATCAAATTTATGTAAAGAATGGAATATTGAGTTTACACATCTAGAATCCTTCTGCTGCATAAAATGAAATAACAACACAAGTAAAGATAGATCCAGAAGAGAAGATGATTCAAAGATAAAAGAAGGTATTGATCTGCTTGCAAGGAGAGAACCTAAAAGGTATACTTTTTCCTATTTGTTGGACATGTAAACAAGTTGGTCATTTTTGAAGTAAATGTCCTCAGAGATTGAGAAAAAATAGAAAGAGTCTTTTTTCTGATAAAGATGAAGAATTATTGATTGATTGTGATAAGATTAAGAAAAAGGAAGTAGTAGAAGAGATAGTTTTGTTAACTATTGATGATCTAGAGGAAAACCACAAAAATATGGAAATCATCACTAATAATGACTAGTAGAACAATGTGTTGAGAGAAAAAGTTACATATAAAGAAATTAGACTAGAGTATGTAAACACTAAGGAATAGATTGCAAACATTTTCACAAAGGCCTTACCAAAGGATACATTTGAGTACCTAAGAGCTATGCTTGAGGTTAGGCCCCTACCTAATTTAGAATAGAAGATGTAAAAGTGCATTAGTCTAGGGAATAGAGCACCATTATTAGAATGAACTGAATCTTGATGCTTCCTCAATGGGGGAGTATCTATGATGAATGGAGTTAGTAAAGGACTCTTGTTAATTGGTAATTGGTAATTGGTATGCAATAGTGCCTCTAGGCACTTGAGTTTTTTTTACGGATTTATGTACAAAAGTTGTAAAGAAATAGACTGACTTGTGGTCGTGCTGGTAAATTATTGTATCTTTGAGAAATTGAACCATTTTTGTATTACCTTTGACGTTGATATTAATGGGGGAGAGAGTGACATGAAAAATATTCTATGTAGTTCAATTGGGAAGAAAGAAGAACATGATGATGAAGAAGATGTATATTTGATATTCTTGGAACTTAGATATTTTTCATCTATTTTTCCATCAATGCCAAAGGGGGAGATTGTTAGCATGAATATTGATGCTATGGGGGAGCATTGCAGAACATTCATATGATGTATTCATGACTATGTTTTTCATTGATGACAACATAAAAATGTGACACACCACAAACAAAAAATAAAACTAAGCTATGAACAAACATAAAGAACCATGGAAATTTTTTTAATTTAATCATCAAATTGCAAGATCAAGTACAAAGATTGAATCATTCTTATAATTATAAACCTCAACATAAAAGAATATATCATCAAAATATATTTCCATAAAGATGTCTATACATAATGAGTTCAGTACAATATTGATGAACAATATCATTCAAAGATGCCTAGGTCCCACAAATGAGATTTACAAGCATCAAATTCAGTTTCATGAAGTAACTACAACAGTCTTCCTTCACACTAGATATTCAACTTGAACATCTAAAAATAACACAAACATGCAACACAACACATAGAGGGCTTAGTACACACTGAGTTAAAAATCATACTCCACCTGCATACATGTCAAAATTAACATATATATATATATATATATAACCTTAAAGCAGATATCTAACTTAACCTAGTGCAATTCTAATATTACCATGCAAGAAGCAACACCTTCTAAACAATGCAAAATTAAACTCACACTAAGAATAACTAGTTAATGAACCATATATATACTGAGGTGTCATCACCATGGTGCTAAGATACTGCATCTGTATATGGTAAGCCCTTAGACAACACATAGTGGGGTTCTCTATAATACTCATGAAATGACGCAATAGAGACCTACCTTGTTCTCTATACTTAACCTTACTAGTTTAAGTCATAGGTAAGGCCAATTATCTTTTATTTATAATTAACCCTCCCAATTCATCTTAAAATTATCACTGAATATAATTAACTAAATAGAATAAATTGATATTCAGCCACCTCAATATACGTTTACTACAGCTATCCTTAACATACACATCAAACAGATATTCTAAGAATGCACATGTAACTAATAACAAGTCAGTTTTCTCATGATATTACATTCTTCATCTTTTAAAACCCTCATCTTGTACTATCAATTTGAAAGTAAACTTAAGTTATTTTAATAATAGAAGTAAATACTACAATATTACAATCTCGTAAATATCACTAAACTGCTACATCAATTGAATGATATTTACCAGTCACAGTACTATACTACTTATCTCTACTATTATAACAAACTAAGCTTGACCTCCGAATTGGCCAAGATAATAATACAATGTACATATGATACCCTTGTTTCATCACACCAACATATATCATAATTCATCTCATATCTTAATACGACTTTCTATTTTATCTAAGAACAAAAACACATCTTATTTCAAAACAATATGTAAATGCTTATTAAAACACTTCATAATAAAATCAAGTATTACAAAATCCAAGTGCAGTCAATGCTAAACAAAAGATAACCTACAAGGTTACTAAATGTCCAAGTGTCTTTTGATGTTTTACCACTGTTTAATGGTGAGATACCACCCAGTTATATCTACAATCAACATTTAAAATACAATATCTAAATTAAATTTGAAATATGACTCACAAATATGTAATATAACTTACATTACATCAATGACCAAAAAAAATGAATAAGATGCAAAATCCCAAAAACAATATGATGCTCACAAGCTGTTCGCATAATAACCTTGGAGATACAAAATCAACTACCTATATCTATGCTCTCAAAATAATGTCTTGTTCATTTGCAACCAATTCCACAACAACAGTTATTCATAACTCAAGTCTCCATCATAAATTATGGAAAATTTTATACTATCACAGAGTTTCCTATTCGGAACAAGTTTTCTTTTAAAACATTTGACAAAATGTCATTTCCAAAACCATCACCAACTATTTACTAAGTTACTGTTTTCAATAATTTAACCATATTATCAGATTCAACACTTCTTTTAAAAATAATAATGACAAAACCCTCGTATTACTCATCAATATCATAAAACAAGGTAAATGTCATAAGGAATTTGAACTAACAATGTTCAGACATTATATCGACCATCTTTCATGAAGATATTTCAAAAATTTCATTACCCATACAATGCTATGCAAATAACATGATAATTTAGCATTGTTATGGTTTCACGCAAACCATTTTACAAAATGCCTCTGCCCTCAACAGCAGACATGAGCCCCTTTTTTTTTAAAACATTCTCAAGTCTAAGGCCGAGCCACTCCCATTTTGATATATATTACCAAATAAGTTGGCGGTATGGGTTCTCACAAAGTTCATACCAAAGGGAGCACAAAACTTGCTCGCAAATAACACAACAACCAGCATGCTCACTGCCGCATCCATATGTTTCTCACAAAACTCAACTTGGTGGGAAACATATGTTTGAGGCGAAGCTAAATAAACATAAATGAAGCAACTTCCAATAAAATTTCTCCAAAACTTCCACATTCAAAGGTGAATATATACAGAACTATGCATCGCACACAGTGCATATACTCATCCCTAAATGTAAAATTTTACATTATGTAAATCTGATAAGTTTTACATTATGCAAAAAGAAAGTAACATAGCATTTGCAAATAGAGTGAAAGAGTAGGGTAAGAAATTGCACCCACCTGAAAAACTGAAGATGGAAGATTGTTCTTCAATCCAACTTGATGCCAAAACCCCAAAAACTGAATCCAACATTGGTAAGCAAACTCTACAATGTTGACTCACACAATTCGCAGAAGACTTCATAATGGAGAAAAGCAGAAACCCCATAAACAACAACAGCCAACTACTGAGAAATAACTCCATCGAGTTAAACCCAATATGCAAGTTAACCTTCCAACCAACTCCCCTAAAAATGCCGATATCTTAGCACAAAATCATAGATGTAAAATCAACAAAGCAATGTGGCTCAGAAACTGGCCGATAACTAGCAAAAAAAATTGACTCACATCAAGATATGGCCAACTAAAACTTTAGTGCCATAAGTTCAGTAGTACCACATCCACCACCATGAATTTGGTTCAAACAAAATAACGATGTTACCCTCCTTCATAGCAATCGATACCCATTTAGGGTTACATCAATGCTATATGCTTAAGAGGGGAATTAACTCTTTAAAAAAAAAAAAACAAATACAAATGTATATGCCAACCTCCACCTAAGGTGTTAGACCTTTAATCATAAGAAAACACATATATAAATATATAAATGCAAACCATGGTTCTCTCAATTAACAATTCAATATGAGTCATGAAACAAAACCATCTTAAGGTTAACACGATCTAAATATTTAATCCCTGTATAGTAACATATATGAAAGTACAATGAAGGATTCTGAATAAAAATAGCATATAAGCATTTAAGTATATCTACAACATCAAGTCAACATACAACATGAAACAGAATGCAGTAAACAAAGAGTTAAAAACATAATAACATAATCAATAATCTATCAACTTGAAATCAATGATATGCCAAATTCAATTCATAAAATCCTAAATCACATTTATTGCTAAAACATAGTTCTTCACAAAAAATATGTTCAGCATCAGTCTCATGATTCAACAACAGTATTATAACCAAGTTCTACATAAATTCAATCATAACATCAAAACGAAATCTTAAAACTACAAAGTCCTAATTTGCAGAAAAACCTAAAATAGTGGTCAGGCATGACAAAAAATAAGTTTGTGAAGATTGATAGAGCAGCAGACTATGATTTTTCTATTAAGAACAATATATTACTTATTTGTTAATGTACAATTTCTAGCACATACTACAATATGCCTTTGTTACAAGAGTAAGTACGTAGAACCTAATTTGATAGTGTATGGAAGATATTATTGATCTACAGAGAACCATGTGGAAAAAAACTATTAGGAAAGTAGTTCCTATTGTGTGATTTCTACATTTCATCACAAATGTAATAAAAGGTTTCGCAATTAACTGGAGATAGTATACTGGCCATTGATGATGTCAGAGAGTGTGCATGTATGGAAGTTGTATGTCTAATTTTTTTTTAATAATTGTGAGATGATAACACTAATTAAATGTGTATTCATTTAATTAATGTAATATAATTAAGTGTGAAGGTAACTCAAGGATTTATTATTGAGCATGGTATAAAGGAAAGATGTTTTTTGTGTTTAAGGAATAGAGAGAGGATAAGAAGGAGAGGAAGTCTAACGTACTAGATAGAGGAAGAAGTAAAAACTTGTTTCACATCTACTATTTTGAAAGGAATAGTATGAGATCAATTGGATAGTGGGTTCATTAATCTAATTCTAAAGCTATTTGGACAGTGGGTTCAACTAACTTCCACAACTTCTAATAGCATTGGAATCTCCTTACATGGATTCAAAGTATCCTAATAGGGACTCATATGTACTAATTGTGATTAATTAGACTCCTAATAGGGTCTAGCCTTTCACAAGGAACATTTATATTAGTACATCATCTTGTGGGTATCATTCCCATAGTGGTTTTCCCTCTGATCAAGTGTTTCCCTAGTGAACATATTTGGTGTCACTATGTATATCTATCTTTCATGATTTTTGGTTACATTTCTCGCATGAATAAGTTGGATTAAAGTTGATATTGAGTTTGATAATTATATAATTGATTCACACCCCCTCCAGTTATATTGTGAACATTAATTACTAATAATGTAGGCCTTGATCTTCACACAAACTTCAACATGATCATTATATGTAGAATCAGATCCCAGAATGAACATTGAGTTGTTCACTCAAAAAAAATTGGCAAGCCAATCTATTACTTTTTAACTTGAATGATTATGTTATTTATCTCAAACTAAGAAGCTAGCAACTAGACATCTAGAATGGAGGATTTTATAAAACTAAATGAGATGTAACATTAAAGCTAAATGTATGTGTATATATATCCTTGTGTCTATATATGTATGGATGTATATATATAGAGAGATCTATGTCTTTGTGTCACATATATCTTTGTGTCTATGTATGTATGGATGTATATATATGTGACCAAATTATATGTAGACACAAAGATATATGTGACCAAATTATATTTTTATTATACTTTTGTCATTTAAAAATATTATAGGTGAATGTTCATATGATTTTCTATACATTTAAGAATTTTGTGCTTGTCATTTGAGCTAATTTTCCATTCTAAGATAGAGAGATCTATCATAAGGATGGACATGTCAATTTTGATCATCTTGCTTTCAAATCTGATTCCCTTATCAAATTAATGAAACTACTTGCAAATGACACCATAATTTTTTGCAACTTACCTAATCAGCCATTCACATAGCTATCTTCCTCCTACCCCATTTTAGCATGCATTCCTTGTTTGAGGTTTATATCTTAGTCCCTCTTGGTTTTTGAACATCATTGAACCTATTTCAAAATGGTATGATTGATTCAAGGAGGTTCATATGTTCAATAAGTTTAGTGTCCTAGGTAGTTTAGTGGTTTGAATGTTTAGAGGGCTCTTGGCTTGGATTAGAGTACTAAGATTCAAAGAACCTATAATATATATTGAATGGTTCATATCAATTTGTGTAGATGCTTTCAAATGGCCCCGAGAATTTTTAGGTGTATTTTGATTCATAATAGTCCATGCACCATAAATCAAAATAAAAGTTCACATTTCAAAGGCCAATGATTGTGAAAATGAAACTAGTGATTAAAGTGTTGGTTCAGCAATCTAAATGTACAAAATTTTAATATTTCAAGTTTAACAATTTGAAGTAGCCCATACCATTTAGAAGACCAAGTAAAATGATTTTTATCTAGCAATTAGATGATTTAAAAAATTAACATGGAGGGTATATTGGCATCACGAATGAATCATCACATATCCAACATAGAAAGCTTACTTTATATGGCTATCAACCCTTCTAAGATAAACATGCATTGGTATATATATATGCATCATTTGTAATGATCAAGTTTCCAGGTTTGAATTTTTAGTGTAGATGGGTGGAGCCATTCAATGGAATGTTGATGAAACACAAATTGAGGATAGGGGTGTTCACCTAGCTAATTTTGGACATCATTTGAACATGGATAACATTTATGATGTTTACCAAAACACCCACAAATGGGGAGTCAATGGAACCCATTGAGATTAGTCATAATATCAAGTTCATATTCAATAGAAACACTTACATTCCACCTACAATGTGGAAGCACTTTAAAGGGAATGAGAAGGTCATAAAGAGCTCATGACAAGAAGTCTTTAGGGATACCATGTGATTGCATAACAAGCACATAGTAAAGCTAGAGGTATTCACCTTCTCCCAATGCATATTTAGTGCAATCCCATCCAACATCAACATGTTCTAACTTGATACAAATAAAACCCAATATCACCAAAGATGGGACTGATAGAGGGTAATATCTAGAAAGAAATGAAGGAATCATAATTAATCACTATTCATATCTTTGAAAAAAATGCAAATAACTATACACCTAAATTTTACTAATATAGAATGTGCTCCATGTACCAAAAAAGTAAACGGATTTTACATATGGCATACAATTTCTCACTAAAGGGAGAATACTTTCTCTAGTGGTAGAAGAAACTTACATAGATCTAGGGTTTTTTTCCATGAAAACTATATGATACACATGAATACCTTTGGCCAATGACCATTAGATATGAATCCATATAAGTTAATTGCAACACAACATCACAATAATTGTAATCAAATCTCATCTTAGGCTTTTATCTTCTAAGCAAGTAGGGATTTTGAGTGAGTAGTGATATTATAATTTTGATAGTGGAGATATCAGTTGGTCTTCAAGAATGACACAAAAACCAGAAGTATATCTCTATGGCTCCATTATAGTGTTATCTTACTGGTAAAGTAGTATTGATTCCAGATAGTCCACAAGTTTGAATATCTCTCATGATATGTAATTTATGTATGAGTGTGATTTATTATTTGGACAAATCTCTGGAATTGCTACGTTGTTTGATAAAATGACAATGATGGACAAAGTGTGCTAATTGAAAGGTCGGATTTGGATTACTCATTGCATAATTTCTTGAGTTCATCTCTACCATAATTTTGATAATGTATAAGAGGATTACATGTTTCTTCATTATTTCCACTATCTATGTTCATTATAAATATGTACTCTTGCTTGGTTTTAGCACATTCTTTAACAACAATTTACCTTCTGACTATTGTTAGGGCCTAAGATTTGGAATTCATATAAGTTAATTTGTGTGGTAGTAGAATTTATTGATTTTATCGTCATAGTGCTAAGTAAAATTCAACAAAATTGCATTTCAATTATTGATTGGGAACATAATCATTTTTATTCTTTAATTTTTGATGCAGAAATGAGGGCTTTAGCTTAGGCCATGGGAGAGAATTTGAGTTGTGAACATAAAATTGGGAACATTTGAGCTAGAAACAAAATCTTGTCTTCTATAAGTTTCTCTCTAAAGACCCAATACATGGAGCCATTATCATCATGAGAAGACTCATGTAACGCCCCGCTCGAGAACCCAAGAGAAATAAACCTAACATGTTACAATGTTTACTGAACTATTTTTTTTTTAAAGTTTAAACAACATCAAGATAACATTAATGCGAAAGCAATATGAACATACACATCAAATACACATATGCAAATATAGATACAGTTTCAATTCCTCAAGAGTTCCTTTACGTTGAGTCACATTTAATGATTTTAAATTAATTAGTTTAAGTTTCAAGTGCAATGTCTCAAGATCATAAAGGAATAACAAATACATAATCACATAAGCAAATGCATAAGTATAAATAATACAATGAAAGTACATCCACTAAATAACATCCACTACACATGTCGTAGGGTATGTGAAATTAGATACAATACACCAGGATATATGATAACATATATACATCATCTAAAAAGAAGTCTCTAAGATAAGAAATAAGAATGATAAAGGTACATTTTCTGCAATGAACATCCAATAGCTAACAATGTGAAGGGGGAACCCAAATGGTAAGAATACACTACCTCCCAACCGCGTGGTTACCTAGTCAGGCTTCCACTCCCACCGTGTAGGGAAGATAATGAATAATCCACATACGACTAATCAAACATAAAACATTCCTAGGCAAGGTACCCCTAATAGCCAAAACTACCTCAAAGGTAACACATACTACTCAAGAAGATAAAATAATCCAAAAGTAAGAAGACTCACTCCAATACCGACACCACATAATCAAACATCATACACAAACCAAGTATAAACTAAATACCAAGATCATAAGATAAAGTCAACGAAAGACAATCACCTCTAGTCAAAAGCCACATGTCAAAAGTACATCATCCATGAATCACCAATCATCATCAATGAAAGTAAATAACCATAATAAACACATCCAACAATAAGTACACCACATCCAACAATAAGTACACCACCAGAGGTACACATAATCTACAGAGGAGACTCAAGCTACATACTAGGGAGTGTCATCACATGGCTGCTTGAGTTACCCTGGACTAATCTCTTAATAGAACCCGGACCCTCAAGCGTTGAGTTACCCTGGACTGGTTACTCTGAACCCTGGACCCTCAACATCACACATATGGAAACTAAAAAGCCCTCTCAAGAAGACGAGGCACTCATCTCATTCCCATCCTTAGTCTATACAAGCACTCAAGGCATGGGTAGATCAAAGATCTCTAACTTATCTTTTTAGTGTGTTTTCCCCCCAAAATTTTTAATTACTAGATTATCATTTATTACATAACTTGCATTAGGTTACCTTGGCACTGACCACTTTGGGTCCCGGACCCCTATGCAAGCCACTCCCAAAGTCATGTACCTAGACAACCTCTCCTAAGCACATAAATTCCACAGTTGTGTCCCATACCACAACACTCATAAAGATCAAACTCAGTTCCTAAAAGGCAACCTGAAAATAAGATGGTTCTCCCACCCAAGTACACATAAATGCTCCACAAAGTAAACCTCATAAATATAATCTCAATTTGAATCACATAACACATCATGACAACTAGCCACATAATTGGTATAACAGAAATCCCACAAAACCTCTGGTGTACGTCCTAGGCTAGTCAACACCTACTCGACTCCAAAATCCGAAAGCACAGATATTACAAGCAAATAGTATAGTTTCATGGTTTGCATTTGATTTGAAAATACATAATTGGTTTAAAAGTAAAGTTTCAGTTTCCCATTTAAAACACGTTCCAAGTAATAAGTTTAAAAGTTTACCCTTATGAATTAACCTATTCATCTCTTTGAATAAAATATAAAAATTATCCTCTCATAATATTAAATAAATTTTCCAAAAAAAATAACTAGAGGGATAATTATGTTGATTTAAACTAAAATGATTCACAATTTATTAAATCAATATTATCGATAATTTAAATAAACTAAAATTTCATTGAGTAACTCCAATTATTAATCAACTCAATTACAATTGAATTAATTAATCAATAATTACATAAATACCTATATTAATCTCTCACTAATCTCCAGTCATAAATAGAATAATTTCATTAATTACTAACTATATTCTAAATGCATTATAATTTAAATTAATAAATATATTAAAATCTATTAATAACTATACTTAAATAATATTATAATCTTATACTAAAATTTTATTATAAATATTATTAATTCACATTAATATTAAAACTTTTTATAAACAACCATACTCTATATTAAATAGGCTGCTAGTTTAAAATAAAACTGTGCGGCCTATACAAATTGTCGTTGCTGCTTATCGCAGCACAGTACGGCGTGCTTAAGGCCACCAATCCAAGGAAATGGGTGGGGTACAGTGGGGTACCCACCCCAAATTATAATATTTATTATTATTATTATTATTTTCTTTTTCTTAATTTAATTTCATTTAAAATTTAATACAATTGCTATATATGTTTTTATAAAATTATTATATATGATGTTTAAGAGGAGTTTTGTAAATTTATAAAGTACAATTTTTATTTTATTAAAATATATGATACTCATTTAAAACAAACTCCACAATTATATATATATGTATGTATATATCACATTATTAATCTAATAGGAAAACTAAGTTTAATTATTCGAATTTCTAATTCAAAATTTTCTTTTTTTATTTCAAACCCTTTCTCGGATTAATATCGTTCTTAAAGTCTATTAGAAAAAGGACAACATTTATCTTCTAAATCTCAATCTCGATTTTCAAAATCCAATAGATTATTGTATTTGCTGGATTTCTTATTAAATCTTATTCTTATTAAAATACAACCCTCTAAAGTAAACTCAGTGATGTATCCATCTAAGTCCATGTACAGATATTTCTCAATCAAGAACAAATATTTGCATACCAAAAAAAATAACACATGCAAAAGACACGGAGCAGACAGAAGTTTGAAAAGCAAAAACTACTATACAATTAAATCACAAGATCCTACTTGGATCTGATGCTAACCTCTGACAACTAAATGCAAATTCCTACCGCAAGCAAAATCTTTCAAGCCACGTAAAATTCTTTTCTTTCCAAACCCTTCGAGTTGCTCTCCATCAACCTGTGTGTGCAATAATGACCCTAAAACCTCTAATATAGAATCTAATTACCTTTTAGGGTTTCTATCACCACCAGTCTAAAATTATAATTATTTTATTTAATTAATTCGTTCATGCACAATTAATTTTCTTTTTAATAAAGATATTCTTTTATTATTCCTTCATGCACTTTAAGTGAATTATTAAATTACTTTATTTAACTTTCCACTTTGACTTTGCTTTAAAGTTAATTTATTAACTTTTAAAATCTCATGAGCACTTTATTAAAATATCTTAATCATGTGCACATATTTTATCTTTTAATCAATTTCTATATTTTAAACTCATTCATGTGAACTTAAATCTTTTCCATAAATTAATATCTTTTAACTTTTTAATTTATTTTAGAACGTTTTAATTTGATAAATATTTATTAACTTAAATAACAATAATATTTAGCATTTATTTAAAAATGAACTCTAAATATATTATTATTAAATTAAATAAATATTATCACGTTCTAAATTTATTCTTAAAACTTTTATCTTCAAATCCAATTCTTTATATTTAATTAATTTCTCAATTAATTAAATATAATTAAATATTCAAAATATCATAATAATTTTCCATTAAATCAAATTATTAATTTAATCTATTAATTAGACTTAATTAATAGAAATTCATTAAAGACTCACAAAACAACATACACACAAAATACTCATGGGCTTAAAAAAGGTAGACAGTCTGTTACGAGTGCTCCTTGCAGGTCAAGTATTATAGGCTTATGGCTAGGATTGGACCTGATCATTATCTTCCCATTCTCACCATTTGAGTATTTGTAATAGGGCACGCTCATCCTGGCAATTCAAGGAAGTCGATGCTCGATAATTGCATCCTGCATAAAAGACGAGCATGTACATGTATATAATATATCTAAACTAAACAGACAATGGCGGGGAGTGGTTCATCGTGTAGATCCCGACTAGTAGGTGACTACGACTCCCTCCCTTAACCACATCAAACACTTCAAACAGAAAAATAAAATAAACACGCGCACCATACACATGCAAGTATGGGGTAAGTATCGTAAAAATCACAAGTCTAACATCAAATGCGTACATATAATAATGCATCTCTATCAATACAACATAATCATCATTAAAGACATCATGCTAGCATTGTTACAAAAGAAACCACATTTATTGATTAGGAATCATTAAGACATCATTAACGTCATGTGAAATGAAATCAACAAGTATATATATAATCCAAAACATGAAATAATATCATAATATTTTAAATCCAATATCTCTAAACTAATCAATGCATAAAATCAACCTAAAAGAATTTGACAATGGTAACAGAAATGCGATCTAGGGTTAGGCACTACAACTCACTCTCCTTAGATGAATTCAATTGAAACTATTCATACCAAATTAAGTATGAATAAATTTTTATTTACAAATTATATTATCTCTTGGTGATTGAGTAAAGATCAAATACATTTTTCCAAGGTGATAAAATTGCATATGCAGATGTATGTATGTATGTACATATGTATGTATGTATGTATGTATGTGTATAGTATATATGTATCTCTACATCTCTTTATTTCATTTCCATGCCCTTGTGATCTCAGCATCTTGTCATAGTGCTCTTTTGATCTCTTATATGTATGTATGTATGTATGTTCATAAACAAAGAGCTCTCTCTCTCTATATATAGATACATACATACATAGAAACACACATATATGCTTGTGTATGTAGGTATATACACACATACATATACAAGAAGATAATTTTCTCTATATATACATAAATACATACATAGCCACACATATTTGTGTGTATGTATGTATAGATACAAATATAGACATATAAAGAGAAGCTTCTCTAATCACCCTTTGGGGGAAATATAAAGAGATACATGTTTAGAAGAGAAAGAAAATAACATTTACATAGGTACCTCTTCTTCCCTTGAAGAAACTCATAGAGCAAGCACTATTACATTTGGTCCCAAATTACACCACAAATTACACTATGACTACAAATTATAGGAAAAAAATTGAAAATCACCACAAATCACACCACCATCATAATTTGACCCCAAATTTTGTAGTGCAAAGGGCACAAATATCACAAGGGCATGATATAACAATCAAATTTCAAAGCAAGAGCATGGAGATCACCAGGACACAAAGATGAAATGTAAAGATCACAAGGGATGACAATGAAATACATTGAACACAATGACATGATAATGAAATTATAGATCTCTATTAATCTCCACCAAGGGAACAACAACAAAATTTAGAGATTATAAGGACATGAAAATGAAATTCAGTGATCAAAAGGACATAGAAATGAAGTCTTCACTAATGTTTAGATCTCAGAGATCTCCACCAATGTTTAGATCTCTCCACCCTTGTTCAAAGCTCTCCACCCTCTTTCACACAGAAATCTCCACAATCAAAACAAATGGGGAATGATTTCTGTTGTTTTTTTCTTTTGTTTATATCTTGAATCAATTTCAAATTGTGTTGTATCTTTCATATAAGTGTTTGATCCTTGATAGCTTTCATTTCAACATTTCAACATTCAAGTTTTCAAGTTTCCTCTTCATTATATGTTTGGTTTATCAACAATTTTCTATAGTTTGATTATAGTGCATCTCAACTAGCTAGTCCAATTATGTAATCACCCATCTATCTCTAGATTATGAAAGAACTTGTTGTCTTTCAAAATCTAGATAGATACTAACAGTTCCAAAACCATAAACCTAAAAACCATCATGTGTTCAACCCACTTTAGGGAAAAATGGGATGTCATGTTCTTGAGTATATATTTTAGTCACTTCCTTTGAACTCAACTAAGGTGCACCCATGAAATTATTGAAGTGAATCTTAGTGCCCATGGAAGTTAAGGCTTGTTGTTGAGCATATGCTACTACTACTTGTTGCTGTAGAAGTGCCTCAAATTGATGTTGCTCCATCACCCTAAGATAGCTTACATTCTCTCTAGCCAATGATACAAACTTACTGCCACACTTGGGGTGAAATAGTCCTTTCCACCCTTAAAACCACTTTGTTACTTCAATAAAATTAGGATTTGAAAAAAGCCAATGATATAAAACCTGCTTCCACTTTGGAAAAATTGTTGCCTCCAAAATTGTAACCATATGATAAATAGGAATATAACATTCCCAATCCATAATCTAGTTAAATTGGTCTAGTCCCTGATTAGTTGGGTTGATTAAAAATTCCTATAGAACTCTCATCAAATTAGGTATGATAAAATAAAAAATCAATTGTTCCTAGCTAGAAGGATCAAATATAGTTTTTGAAGGTAATAAAATTTCGTATGTAGATGCATCACTTGCATACCATACATGATTTGCATTCTCAAATTTATAACAAATGGTTGGATATAAAGGTTGCATACACTTGACCAAAAATGGAAGGAAAGGATGTAACCATGCATATATTGGAACACTCTCCCTACAAGGATCCTAATTATCTATTGCTTTTGGTAAATTTGGGCATCACTATATGATCCAAAATATTATGAAGTACTGAAGTTGATAGTAACTTCTCCCATGTCTCTAGAAAATGTAGCATAGATTTAGGGTCCCTTGGCTCTAAAGAATTTGTAGCATAGGTTCAGGGTAGCAACTCCTCACACTCAACTCTTCACTAAAGTTATTCTCACTGCCACAATGAAATTACCTCTAAACCATGCAAAGGATTTTGAATTAGCTCCCAACCTTGAAAAACTCTTATAAGAAATGTTGAATAAAATACATATGCAATACATAAAAAGTTGCATAACTTGTAGTTTTTATATATACAAAGAGATCTTTTTTAATGTGTTTATTACATATTAGCACAATAGAAAAATTGATCCAATTGCATACATTTTCTAGAATCCAAATAATAAAACAATACAACTCACTTAACCCATGCTAACTGACTTAGCTCAAGGTTCTACACAAAAATAATGCAAACCAAGAAAAAAGGGTAGAGTTTGCAAGAAATTTTAGAAAAGTATATCATAGTAGATATTTTAGAAAGAAACAAGCCATAACCTAGCTAAATTGGTCTAGTTGCTAATTAGATTGGTTGATTATAAATTCTTGTATAATTTTCATTAGATTAGGTACAATAAAATGAAGAATTTTTACTTGTGGTTTATCTTAAGACATTTAAGCCGATGAAACCTAGTCTACCTAGCTTTTGAAAATAGAAGGCTAAACTTTGAGTTTTAGCATTAAATTGACTGGTTTATTTTGACTCACAAGCTTTTAAATATAACTATATAAGGAGTGAGTTAGGACATATATAGGTTAACCTTACATTAACTATAAACTACAACACAAAGGTTACAATAGGGTATTATAGTATTATAATTATAGAAAACTACCTAATTTTCTTGAGTGGGCATGTGATGTCAAAGAGTTCTATTATGTGAGTAAATCTCACTAGTGGTTACAGGAATATAACTACATCAAAAAAAATTAAAAGCTAGAACTACATATTAGTTAGAGTGAGTAGTTCAAGTATCTTGATCACATGGATATGGGTATGTAGGCATCCTAGTAGCTAGAGTATGCCTTTGGTATATAGATGCCTTGGACATAGTTAGGTAGCACTTAACTATTTTAAGACATTATATATTAACTCACGAGGTATTCCTTTGTAGAAGCCTATGCCACAATGATGTTATCTCTAAACCATGCAAAGGATGTTGAAGTGGTTCTCAACCTTGAAACACTCTTATAAGCAATGCCAAAGCAAAGATCCTGCACAAATAATATAGACTAGGAAAAATGGGCAAAGTTCACAAAAAACTTTACACAAAAAACATCATAGAAGATATTTTTAGGAATAAACAAGCAATAACCTAGTTAAATTGGTCTAGTTGTTGATTAACTAGATTGATTACAAATTCCTATAGAACTATCATAAGATTAGGTACAATAAAATGAATAATCAGTTATTCCAAACTAAGAGGATAAAATATAGCTTTACAAAGTGATAAAATTGCATATGCTAATGCATCACTTGAATGCTAGGCCTAAAGTGCATTGCCCAATTCATAATGAATGGCTAGATATAAAGGCTCCATACATTGCCCCAATATTGGAATCTAAGGATTTAATTGTGCATGTTAACTTGGGCATCACTATTTGATCCTCAATGTTATAAAGTACTGAAGTTGGTAGTAACTTCTCCCATGTCTCTAGAAAATGTAGCATAGGTTTAGGGTCCCCTGGCTCCTAGGAATTTGTAGCAACTATTCTCACTTCTAGAAGAATAACTTTAGTGAAGAGTTCAGTGTAAAGAGTTGAAGGATCTAGTTCTACTTCTGTGTAAATTTTTTAATCATGAGACTCATTCCATTGTAGAGGCCTCTACCACAATGACATTAGCACTAAACCATGGAAAGGATGTATGTATGTATGTGTATGTATATATGTATATATGTACATATGTATTTATCTATTATATGTATATATGTATGTATGTATACAAAGAGATCATCTGGACTATGGAGATCAGTGGAGATCTAGGTTTTTGTTGTCATTCCCTTGTGATCACTACATCTCATTTTTGTACCCTTTTGATCTCTATATATGTATGTATCTATGTATGTATGTATGTATGTATATACATGTATATACATATGTATGTGTATATGTATATATGTGTGTCTATGTATGTATGTATGTATGTAAACATAGAGATCTTCGCATAAATGAAAAATAAGAAAACTCCCTTAATAGGTAGCATGGCCATAGATGTGATGTCATTTCCTATTGGTAAGTATAATCCTCTTTTTCTCTCTTATTTTTTATGTGTCTATTTTACTTGACCTATTATTTCTTATAGGGAATTTAGTAATATTCGATTCATTTTATGCAAGAGGTGATGAGGACATTCCTAGATGTACCCATGTTAGATGTATGGGAATCACTAAAGAATTGTGATGAATTTCTTATGAGAAATGAAGATGGATTTCCTTGACAGTAGTAGGAAGCTATCGGGACATTCTAGGTACTTAAAAGATTGATCCTTTCTTAAATATTTTATATGTTAATGGGGAATTTAGGTATTGGGGTGGGGGGTGATGGGGGTGGTGCCAAATGAACTTCCACCTTCACTTGGTTGGCCCTAATTAGTAGAGAATATCAAACTATTCTCATAGCTAATTGATGTTCAAGATTAACCTATGATTGCATGACAACTAACTATGTGAATCTATTGGTTTCAAGAAATCTAGAAGGATGCCATAGTTCAATATGCAATCTCAATTCATACACATATGACATCAGGTGGAGCTGCAAAAACCCAACAGATTTGTATTTATTTTAGAGGTTTATAGAGGCCTATTAAATAAATGTAAACATGATGGGTTTTTCTCACTCCACCTATTATCCACAAATATAGAATGAAGTTGCACATGAATTCTAAATTTAGAGTTGTAGAATCTTACTTTGGATGTGATAGAAAAATGACATCCACCAGAAGAAGGGAAAATAATGTCACTTTTGCAGGTTTGGAACCTTGTTTATGTAGTTTAAAGATTGATCCTTTCTTAAAGATTTTAGATGTTAATGGGGAATTTAGATTTTGGGGGGAGGGTGGGGAAAAATGAGCTTCCACCTTTATGTGGTTGGCCTTGATTAGTAGAGAACATTAAACTATTCTTGAAGCTAAGTGAAGCTCAATATTAATCTATGATTCCATGACAACTAACTATGTGAATCTATTGGTGTCAGGAAATGCAGAAGGACACCATAGTTCAAATGACAAATGATTAAAATAACCATTTACAAACATTTTTAAGATGTGTCAAATCTCTTTCCCTTTTATTAGATTAGTTTTAAATAGTTATGAAACCATTCTAAACTAAGATACTATAGGAGTGTTAGCTTCTTAAAAGAATATGGAAATTCATCCAACTTCACCTCGATAACCTACTTTGGAGACCAAAGGCAGTATTGCAGCTATCCATTTTCTATGTCCCTCCCCATGTCCCTGAAGTGATCATGCATTCTTATCCAACCATCTTTGTCCATCTTAACAAGACATCTGTTGAAAAGAGTTCTCCAACCAAGTGTTCCACAAAACTCAGCATCCCATGTTATAATGGCCGCACTTTTTTGTCTCGGATGAAAAAACATGTTGCATACAAGAACATCTCCTTCTCTTTCTTCCCTTGAGAATCATAGCTAACTTTAAGCCTCTTTTTTATGTCCTCATAGGCAATTTGGGAATACTTATTCAATGTTTGCAGCCAATTCTTTAAAAAAAATGAAATTAGCAAGCTATACAATTGTGACAACTTGTTTTGATGGATTGTAGTCACACTTAAAACATTACTATCATATACTGGTCACAATTGCAATAGACTATTTTGACAGATAGTCATTTCTCCCATAGCATAGTTGTCACATACTTGTACTTCTGACAGACAACTCTAACATCTAGCCATTAGTCTAATGACAGACTAGAAGCTTATCCCATCATAATTGTGATAGTCTACTATCACAATTGGAATGGAGCGAAGATGAAATATTTCCCTTTCTTGTTCCAATTTATGATAGCTTCATCCATTGCAATTGCAATGGATTCCCTCTTCGATTCAATTTGCAATGGAAAAAATCTTATGCCCATCTAATAGGAGCCAATTTTTGGTATTATCGCTTGGCTAAATTCTAATGGCTTACCATCACAATCTAGGCCCAACTATAGCATTGAGGCATGCCTCAAAAATTATTGGAAAAAATATTTAACTTATCATGTGGAAAGATTATATTACACTGGTAAACTCATCATGAAAATAGAAATTATTATGTATCATTATTGGCAATTGGATGAAGCATGGGACCCAATTTTCCTAAAATTTGGGTGACATGGCCACCTTGGAAGTGAAAATTTATTTTTTCCAAATTCAAGGTCCTTGATGAGTGAAATATTCCATTTGGTGAATATTTCCCACTAAAGTTATCCCTGAATTGTGATTTGGTCATACATGCTCAATACAATATTTCTAAAGTTTTGGAAGTAAGTGTTACATAAAGAGAGATGATGATGTTGGTAAGTTTGATCCAAGAAGTTATGAAGGAATGTTCCTTGGTTATTCATTAAAAATAAAAGCATATAGATGTTTTAATCATAGAACTAAGATAATCATTGAGTGTGTAAATGTAAAATTTGATGAAAAGTTTGGAATTAAGGAAAATATGATAGATTAGAATTTTGACAAGGAAGAAGAAAATCCTAAAATTATTAGAGAAAATGTAGAAGTTTTCTTTGAAACTAAAAATGACTTGCAAAATGATGTGTAGATTATTGAGAAAAAAGGTGAACAAAGAACTGAACCAAGAGAAGAAATAAGAGTTGAGATAGAAACTCCTACACCTGACAAGAACTTGATAAAGAATCATCCTACGAAGAAGATAATTGGAAGCAAAGAAAAAGTTGTAATAATAAGAAACTAATTGAATGAATAATTGTATATAGTTTCTCAAGTTGAAACTAAGAGTATAGATGAGGCATCCAAGGATGATCATTAGATTCAAGAAATAAAGGAATAACTAGACCAAATTGTGAAGAATGACACATGGGAATTGGTTCCTAGATCTAAAGATGGGAATTTTATAGGAAATAAATGGGTTTTTAGAAACAAGATGAATGAACAAGGTGAAGTTGTGAGAAACAAAATTTAGACTAGTATACAAAGGTTATTAACAACAAGAAGGAATATATTATGAAGAAACTTATGCCCCTATCTACTTCAAAGTAGATGATGCAAAGATTTCATAAGTCCAGTGGTCTAGATCACTATTGTTTGATTGGACTAAATTCTAATGCTTCCTATATGGAGGAGTATCTGAAATGAACTAAGTCATTTAAGACTCTTGGTAATTAGTCTTGAATAGTGTCCTTTGACACTTGATCTGGTTGAAGAATTAGAACAAATGATTGATATAATGAGGCCTTTTTATTGATATCAATAGGGGAGATGTTTACATGAAAAACATCCCATGCATATGAATGAGGGAGATGTATAGAATAATTCCTAATGGGATAGATGGGAATATCTTTATTAGGGATATTTAGAAAGATTCATGTAAACAAGAAGGAACATCTCTTTGGGGGAGATACACAATATGTAGAGTTTTTAAAGCCAAAGGGGAAGATAAGTATATAAGTACAAATTGATTTCATGAGGAGTGACATTGAATGGGGGAGAAGCTAAGATATTTTTAGTGTGTGAAAAACTAATGCCAATCCTAAGAGATGCATAACAGAGAACTATTTCAAAGGATTTTATATTTGATTGATGAAGAGGATTTGAAAAGAAGAGAACACCAACAATTATAACAAAGTGTTGTTTGGCATTCCTGGAACCTAGATGTTTTTCATATATGTTGCCATCAATGCCAAAAGGAGAGATTGTTAGCATGAATGCTGATAATATTTATTTGGGGGTATTCTAAGCATTGGATAGGAAGTAGCATAGTTTAAATGTTGCATTCATGACTTTATTTATCATTGATGTAGACATAGTAGGGTTTTTGTGAAGACTGATAGAGTAATAGAAAAAGATAGAGGTTGTATGGACAGAGGTTTGATGTTTAGGTCAAGTATAGTGAAGAAAATGTTCTCTCTATCTTGATGATGAGGTTAAGTGTGCATACAAAAATTCAAGGATATATAGAAGTTATGTTTGATTTATAGAGAGGTAGTAAAGAGAAAGAGTATCTAAAATCTAGTTTTTTGATGAATGGATTTATCTCCTAAATAAGATATAAGCATGACATGAAAATTTATACAGAGACAAATGATACACTAATGATGATGATAGTGAGTGTGCAAGGTTTAGAGTCACATGTGTGAGAAGTTGTAAAGAATGTGAGCCAAAAGAGTTTTGTAATTGCAAAATAATTATTATCTTAATGTGGTTCTATTATAATTAACTAGGAAAGCCTCAAGGCCGACTCAAGGAATTTTTTCATGACATGATATAAAGGAAAGATGTTTTCCTTGTTTGAGATATACATTTGATGTGAATTGTTATCAAGGATTATGAACACGAGCAGAGTGTTTAGTAAATGGGAGTAAGCAATTCAAGGGGTTATTAGATGCAAAGTTGGTGATCTATCATATTGAGATTAGAAGGTGCAGAAGTAAAGTTGATAGGATAGAGGAAGAGGAAGGATAAGTATAGTTCAATTCTACTATTTTGCAATGAGTACTATAGAGATCATTTGGACAATGGGTTCACTAGTCTTGTCCCTAAAGCTATTTGGATAGTAGGTTCATTTGCTTCTACAACACTGACTAATAGGTTTGGAATCTCCTAACACGCATTTGAAGTCTCTTAACATGGATTGATATGTACTGAAAGTATTTCATAGACACCTAATAAAGTCCATCCTCTAACAAGGATTATTTATATTAGCACATCATCTTGTGGGTATCATCCTCACTAGGATTTTCCCTCTAATCAGGTTGTTGATTATATTTCTCATATGGTTAAGAATTGATAAGGTTGATAATTATTGTAATAATTCTATAAATGATTCACGCCCTAGTTATATTGGTGGACTATATATTCTAGCATGATCTTCTTGTGGGTACCATACCCATCAAGGTCTTCCCTAGTTAATAAAATATGGTGATATGAGTTCTCTTAATGTATGGTTATTATTACTATACAACATTGATAGTTTATTTTCATATGCATGTTATAAAGTAATTAAAAATATTTAGTTTTGCACTAAAATTTGTAAAGTACTAATTAACCTACCTCTCTCAGCATTCCTTATTTCTAATAATTGGTATCAAAGAACAGTTACTCTAAAGATGCTTAATAGATTGAGTACAATCCCTATGAATATGGGACATTTATAGAGAAATACTAAAGATTCCCTTGAGAAGACTAATTTTCTTATTGAAGAAAGAGTAAACCTAAAAGAAAGGTATGGAGATGTAAAAGACTACATTAGGAAATTGAAAGACAAGATTGATTATCTCAAATCCAAAAAGGAACCAAGAGAATAGAAAAAAGATAGTGATGAGGTAGAAAAATTAAAGAAAGAAAATGATATTCTAAAACATGAGTTGAAGATCATTGAGCTAAAGCTATGCCCAAAGAAAGATTATAAGAAGATTGAGTCAGATCTAAAATATAAAATGTAGATCTAAGATCCCATCTTACACAAGTAACATTTGAACTTGTTTCCATAATGATAGAGCATTTAAAACTTGATAAGTACAATAATATTATGAATGCAGAGTTAACCCAAGGTAAGTAACAATTAGAAAAGTTATATTCTAGTAAAGAGAAAATTGATGAGAAACTATATTATCAAAGATCTTCCTATGATAAGACTAGTCTTGGATATTTCATTGGAGAAAAGTCATCAAAGAAATTTGAAGCAACAAAAGAACCAAATCTAGTTGTTTAAATCCTTGAACCTAAGAAGAATGATCATATTGAGATTGAATCAAATAAATATAAATATGTACCTAAAGAAGTTTAACATATAAGTCAACCTAAGAAATGTGTTGAACCTATGAAAATAGAAAAATTTGAACCACCTAAAGAGGTAAGGTATGAATTCAAAGGTAGATGCTTTCTATGTAATGAAGTTGGTCATATGAAGAGAGACTATACAAGTAAGTCATTGAAACCTATTACAAAATTTTTTTGTTAGAATTTTCATGATTTTGGTCATGAAGCAATTAGTTCTAAGAAACCTAAGATTGATAGTAATCATAGTAATAATAGAATTTTTAGAGATACTAGCCTTGAAGGAAATGGAAGAAGAAGACCCCATAGCAAATCTAATGAAGGATAAAGACCTAATGGAATAAGGAATTGTATGTTACAAGTGTAAAAAATTTGTACACATTGCTAAGAATCATAGAGCACCATCTAATCAAATTGGAGCTAATCAAAGAACGAATACACTATTATATCAATTATGCAATAACTTTGGTCACATAGTAAGATTTTGTAGAATGGGCATGAGAACATTAGCAAGAATCTAAATTTAAGAAGGAGCAATAATAGAAATTGCATAAGGAATGATATCGAAAACAGAAACCAAAGAGATGAACAAAAAGAACATGTGAAAGAATTCAAAGTGGTATTTGTGAAGGTGATGGGGAAACAAACCAAGAACAGAATGGACACAACAAAAAAGGGAAATTGTATTAATTGAAAAATAAGCTAGTACATTCAGTACAGAGAAAATAAACTTCAAAACATGCCCTAAGGGCTTACAATAGCATAATTGTGGAGATAATTTCTCCTTTCAGTACCTCCTCTCAAACTCCACTCCGAACTGCTTTTTACAATGCTAGAAATCTCCTTAAATAGACCCCGGAGGGTTAAGGACTAGGAGTACATTCTAGAAAGTTCTAGTAGGCATCCACCGACCAAATAGAAGGTTCCAAAAGCTACATTAGAAGTCGAATCAAATCTAGAAGAATCTAGAAATGGTAATCGAACTTTTGGGAAGCATAACTTTTGAACTATAGCTCCGATTGACGAACCGTTTACATTTTGGGAAAGCTCTCGAAGTGCTCTATAGCCCTATGGACCAAATTTGCTTGTCCCCCATTTTTTGGCCCTTTTTGAGGTCATTTAATGCCCCTAACCTAACTTTGAAGCATTCTTAGGAGGTCTCCACAACCTGAAAAACTGTAATAACTTTCAAACCGTGGGGCCTTTTGACTTGATTCTTTTTCTGGAATGCTCTAAATTACAATTACATTCATCTAGCCAATTTACACCTCCTAGTTCACCAAAATGATGGCTCAATTACATACTCCTATTTTTTCAAGATTTACACGAACACTGATAGTGGAACTGTGAGAGTTGGAACCTTTATTTGACCCAAATGGGTATCCAAAAATGAAAACACATGAAAAATAAACTAAGTCTAAGTATTTTTTTTGGGTGACACAGGATTGCCATTATACCTCTGGATGCTCCTACATTAGAAGGTAAAGAATTTATCTAATTCACATGTAGTATTAGAAGAGCAGTATGTTGATGGACCTAATGAAAGATTGAAGTCTACTATTATATGTCACTCTTATTTGAATTAAGAGTTTCCATTGAAGATCTTGTACCATAGCTCAATGAAACATGAGTTAGAAATTGAGTTATAATTTGTGAAGTTAGGAAAAGATGGAATAGATCATGAGGAAGTTATGGTTAAGTGTGCAAACAATTTGAAGATTATTGGAAGTCAAATGAAAGAAATCAATATTATTGGTAATGAACAACAAATTTTTATAGAATGAGTATTTTCACAATCAATGTAAAGTTCAAATTGAAAATATTTAAGGGATGCAAACAAAATTATATGTGCCATTCAATCATGTTAAGAGTTAAGGAGCATTTGAGAGTGATTTGAGAGCAAGTTAAAGGTGAATTGAAGTGATTTCAAGTGCAAAGTAAAGGAAGCCCTAGTTATGCATTAACACATTATTTTATGAATATACAATTGAGTTTTTGAAGCTTTTGAATCAAATAAATAGATAAAAATATTGGGTCTGATGATATTGAGAGGAAAAGGTACAAATTCAAGAAACACTCATTTATATATTTGGTAGATGACCCTCTAGAAGCATTTTTGCAAGTTTCACAAAATGTATTGCATGTTAAAGATGTTATATCATACATTCATTGTAGGTTTGAGAGTATTTGTGATAGTGACATTTATAAGGACCTAGATCTTGTGTGAAATAGAGATTTAAAATTGAAATGGGATATTTAACATTTGAATGATTTGAATTTTGTGAATTATATGTTCTATATAGAATTTCATAATCATGAATGAAGTCAAATCATCATGAGTAGAATTCACTAAGGCATCTTCTAGGTAGGAGACATTCTTGTACTAATTGACAATAATATGATCCATTAGCTCACTAGTTCTAACAATGAAGGCAGTAACCCAGTAAATGTAAAAATGTGAAGGAACTAGTGGAAACCAACTCGAAGACAAAAGTTGATGGAAGGAATATGAGAATTGATCTAATAGTAGAGGCTAATTTTAGAGTCATAAGAAAGATCATTAGAAATAAAATGAATCACAATTATAGAGTAAATTCAATGCCTACTAGATTCATCCATGCAACCTATCTAATCATTGTGATGAAGAAAAAGGTAAACATGTGTGAGGTTGTTAGAAAATAGTTGCTACATAATATAGAGAAGTTGGAGAAGACCAAGAATGTGGTGTTCAAATTTGAATCCCTACTAACACACCTATTTTTCAAGTAATTAGATAATTCCCTACCATTCTAGATAGGGAAAGGAATGGAGATCAATGTGCTATGAGGTTGATAAATCAGCATTACATAGTGTAGTCAAAGGAAATAATAACTATAAATATATCTAGAATGTCAAAAAAAATTAGTCATAAATGAAATAGAGATTCAAAATTCCTCCCACACTAGTTGAGAAGTACAAAGATGACATATGTTTAATGGTTGAAAATGATGTGACTTGTATGGAGATATAAGTTGAGCCAAGATTTAAGTTCATAGACACTGTGGGCTTTGTCATGAGTAAAGATATCATAGAAGGGTATGTGAAGATCATACTTGAGTTTGATAGGGACACAAAATTGTCCTAGATGGGGGAATTATGATTAAAAGGTCATTGAAGTACATAATGAAATTTATACACTAATACATTTGGTACCAAATTGCAACAGCAGTGCCATTGCAGTTTCTCCGTCACAACCTTGTTGTCGTCGCAATTGCGACAGTAGACCGTCGTAATTGCAATGACAACAAGGTTGTGATGGAAAAATTGCAACGACACTATCGTTGCAATTTGGTACCAAATGTATTAGTGATAGAAAGGAAATTAAGAAGAAGGTTGAGAAAAAGACTTAAAAAATCCTCAAAGAGACAGGTATTACTTATAGAATAATTTCAAGAGACAAAGGGAAATTCCATGCAAATAAAGGCTAGTAGACAAAAAAAGTGTTGGTAGCTACACCCCTAGCAGTACTAGCACATATAGGAGTTATTATAGTAGGACCCTCTGCACAATGTCATAATATCACAAGTACAACCTACTATTGTATGACCATCTTAGAAGAAGAAGGATGAAGAGGAAGTTAAGATCATTAATGTAAAATCAATCACTCCTCCAAGAACAATAACATCAAAGAGAGTCACCAAAGTTAAACAAGAGAACCAAGCAATTGTAATGTAAACCAAGAAATAGAAGAAAAAATATGAAGATGATTGAAGCTAAAGAATAAGAGGAATTAGAGGATAGACCCATAAAGAAGATGGCAATAGAAGCAAAGAATGCCTCAAGTAAGAAACCTTGGAAACCAAAGGTAGAGAATCTAAATGTTCATATTATTGATAATAAGAGATTTGTTCACTTAAAAAAGTATTTTCATTTATGTAACATGGATGGAATGAAAATATAGAATATAGCTATTAGATACATGATTTTGGAAATTATATGATTTAAGGACATTCATTAAGACATTCCTTGGGATTTGTATAATAAACTAGTTAATAGAAAAAGAAGAGAAGTAGAAGAGGATAGAGGAATAAGGAAGAATTAGATTAAGAACCTTTGCCATGTTAGCAGTGATGAGGATATGAGAATAATATTGAGTGGTATTGATCCCTTTTTGAGGATCAAAAGAAGAACATTTTTTTTGATAGGTGGAAATTATGAGGAAGTGAATTAGGAGACAAAGAAAGCTATTGTCAAATTCATGACCTCTGTATCCATAATTTCTATATAGAGTAAGTAGTTAGGGGGAGATATCCCTATGTCAATGAAGAAGAATGTACCTACATTTGTGGAAGAGGCATCCACAAACATTGTGATGTTAACTTAATTGCCACATATGACAATTGATACTGAAACCATGCAAGTGGACTATACACAAATAATAGTTGATGATAAGGAAGATCCTTTTAAGGATATGGAACAAAAATTGTTGGAAATATGAGTCACTAATCCAACACAAATAAGGAAGAAGATGAAGAAGAAAATAAAAAGAAGGGAGAATAAGAAAATAGAAATGAGGAGGAAGAAGAAGAAGAAGAGAAAAAAAAAAGGAGAAGAAGAAGGCAATAGAAAGAAAGAAGAAATGAAGAGGCAGGTAGAGAAAGAAAAAGATGAAAGAGTAGGGAAAAATTAGAAGGGTGTCATGCATGAATCTTTATTCCAACCTCATCTCAAGCATGTTGTAAGAGAGTTTGACAGAGTTGAATATCATCATGAAGGAGACATCTTGCTAACACCTATGAAGGAAATGTATTATGTGATAACAAAATGATCTATTACATGTGATGATGATGATGATCAAAAGGTACTCATATGATCATCCTCAAGAAAGTTGTTGGAGAAGAATAAAAAGATTAGAAATCTTGAGAAGACCTAGGAAAAGGTTGTTGAGAAACTTGAAAAGAGAGTCACAGTTAGAGAAAGATTTATAATTAAGGGAAGAGGAGTTAGTGAGGCATTTTGATAAGGAATTCACTACCTTATCAGTTATTACATCAATTCAAGCCTAGATAAATCATTATGTGGAGTTATTTTCTACCATTTGTAACAATGTGAGAAATGACGTATAGAGCCTTGATACCAATATCAAGCAATTAAGGAGATGTTTAGAAGAAGGAAGAAAATTAAATGGATCCAAAAAAATGTCATACAAATATTTGAAAGATATGGATGATGAGATAAGTTAAAAGGTGAATGAACTTCAAACACTAACATGAACATTGCAGCAATCCAATACATTGATTGAAGATATTTACATATCCAAAGTTCATGATGATATAAGAATCTTTGAACTCTAGAAAGAAAGAGTGATCAAAAGGTTCTCTCTACTTAGAGAACACCTAACAGCAAAGGTCATTACTATATAGAAGAATTTTGACGAGTTCCTTTTAGCTCTGGCATCATATGAAAAAATTTCCTACACAAATTTAAATGCAGTGGAGGTAGCCTCTTATGGCTTATGTGCACTTCTTAGGACTATAGAGGTAGCGAGAGACACATGATGGAGAGAATTTGTGTTGTTGAAGATAAGTTTTGTAGATTTTCTTTCCAAAATTTCAAATTAAGAGAGGTAATATTTTTTTGGTTGTATATATATATTTTGACACCTTTGCCATTGATGTGAAAGGGGGAGAAGTATAAGGAAAATTGTATAGAAGGGATAAATATAGGAATACAAATATTTGATGTATATAGAAATGAGAAGAAACAACTATTGTTAGAGGAGAGATAAGGAAATATGGTTATAAATTTGATGATACACAAGTTTTTAATTTTGAAGTTTTTGGAAGTTTTGTAAGCCAACAATTTTGAAATTTTTTATCAACATTTTCAGACTTAGCCAATTTCCATGTGTTGCCATCAATGCCAAAGGGGGAGATTGTTGGTAATATAGATAAGTAGGATAATTTGATATAGTGATGAAGTTATCATTTATGGAAACATATATCTTATGGTAGGAAGGCACATTGTACAATTAAGATTTCCACATTTACACATGGAATAATGTCTAAGTGTTAGATAGTTATCTAGCATAGAAGGAACAATGTTGATGTGTAGGAAATATGGGGTAATATTTGGAACATGCACATTTAAGGAGAGGTAGTGCACTAGGTCAGGATGACCTGACTAAGTAGATAAGCTTGTAAGAATAGTATAGAAGGAGTTATGCAATAAACAACTATAAAGGTAATGAACAAAGTAGAACATAACATATCAATAATTGAGCAATTAAAGGTTAAAGAATTACTTTGTATACAAAATAATTATTTAAAAAATTAGGGATGACATCCAAGATGTTAAAAATAAGTAAGAAATAATAAATTTTTTATGTTGATAAAAGATCAACCCCATAGCTCCCAAGAATTACCCGCATGCAAACACCTATCATAGGAAGAGAGAAGATAAACCTATGGAGGTTGGAATTCCTAGATCCATAGATGAGACATTATTGATGAGCAAAAAGAGATATTGCTATAATCAAAATTAAATGAATAAATTATAAAGAGATCAATCCTTATAAAATGAGATCAAAACCCTAACAAGGTAAAACCTAAGTTGCATGATAATAATTAATTATTATATGCCCAAATTTTAGCTTAAGAAAACTAGAGATAATAAGTGACTTAGTAATTAAATCAATATGATTTAATTAATAAGAGAATACTTTATTACTCTAACACCCCCCTTAAGATAAACTTAGGGATTTTTTAAATGCCTAAAAATTACTACTGAACGTAAATTTGGGTCTCGACATCAAAGCTTGATGAGGTACCCAAGCACAATCACATCTCTGAAAAGAGGAAGAAAAGAGAGAACCATATGGAAAAAACTCTACTCTAAAAATAGATGGAAATAATTCTAAAAAAATTATTGAAGGAATGAAGAACCCTCCACACTAGGGAATATCATAGAAGATAGGAAGAAAATATGATTATGAAAAACACCACTAAAGGATGAAGTTGCAAATATTGTAAAACTGCTTATATGAAGAACTCCATTATGTAGAACATGACTGGGTAAAAAAGACTAAGTCTGAAGAGATGATCAATTAAAGATGGAAGGTATCTCCATGGCCTCCAAAAAAAGGAATGAAAGAATTTCTAGATGGTAAATGATACATCTCACTAAAATCCATAGGTATCTATCCACTACAATCACCTAGTACATTGGATCAAATACTACATACATAGCTCATTCCACCAAACCTAGAAAGCAATAGAACCAACATAATCCCCCAATAATTTTGTGAGGGAAGGCATAAACACAAAAATTAAATGAAATATTTCCTATAGGAAAAAGAACCAAAAACATCAAGAGTGGAAAAGAAGTACAAACACCTATAATGGCACGTATGATCAACACATCATGAGGATAATGTCATGGAAGGAATACTCTCTTGAAAAAAGAATATTGTGAATTTAGCTAACATGAAACCCCCTAAGGAAATTTCTAATGCAGTGCAAGTACAAAAAAACACAAAGATGTGCAAGATCATGAAATGTAATAGAGTGACACTTTATCTCATTGTGTTTGTAAGAATACTACAAAAAGATGTCAACAAATATCAAAAGAGACATAAAGCTAATAGAACATATAGTACAACCCATGAGAAATAATATGAAGAAATCAAATTGGTCCCTAGATTTGAAACAACTAAGATATTCAAAAAATGCAAAAGACTAAATAGAATGTTCCGAGAGCAGAATCTAGAAAATAACTATCATCTTTGGAAACATCTCTCAAAGACCTCTCCAAAGATATAAGGAATTCCCAAATCAAAGATCAGATGCTCAAGATATTTCTTTGAGAGTGAAAAATAGAACTCCTAGGTAACTTTGATAGAAAAATAGCCATAAAAAAGCACCAAAATTGAAAATTACTTGCACCACTAGAATGGGCTCAAAAATTGCTTTCAAATGATATGTCATTTGAAAAAAACAGAGTCTAGATGAGCAAGTTATGATCAAAAAATAGATGGAAGGGAAAAATTTAAAAACTATTGCCTCAAGATTTATGCCAAAATGCCTTAGTAAATGGCCTACTAGCACCATAAATTACCTCAAGAGCTATGCCAAATTGCATTGGTTTCCATCCCAAAAAAACTCAGTTTTTATGCCTAAAATATTGATTTTCACACTGAATAAATGATGATTTTCTAAAAAAGCCTCACTTTTTGTACCAATAATCCTAATTTCTATGCTAAAAAATTTTGATTTTTGTGCCCAAAATCTTTATTTTTGTGCCAAGAAACCTTGATTTTTTAGCATAAAATTATTGATTTCTATGCTAAAAATTACAAAATCACTACCTTAGGAAACGTGCCCAATTTGGGAGATATATATGTTTTTTTGCCTCAAATTCCAACTATGTCCAAATTGGACAAATTTTATATGAAAATATGGTGACCCCCAAATCCAATAAAAAATACTCTAAACAATGAAACCCTCTAAAAAAAACATAGATCTGAAAACCAATGCCAACTATCTCACAAACAGAATATGGGCATGAAGATTTGGAGCTTTGATACCATGTTAAAGTTGATGAAGGATCAACCCCATAGCTCCCAATAACCACCTACATGTAAACTTGTCACATAAAGAGAGAAGAAAAAGTTATGCAAGCTAGAATTCCTAGATCCATAGATGAGACATTCTTGATGAGAAAAAAAAGAGATTTTTATAATCAAAAGTGAATGAAAAAATTACAAAGAGATCAATCCTTATAAAAGGAGATCAAAACCCTGACAAGGTAAAACATAGGTTGCATGATAATAATTAATAAAAGAATTAATTTTTATATGCCCAAAGTTTAGCTTACGTAAACTAGAGATAATAAGTGAACTAGTAAATAAATCAATACAATTTAATAAATAAAAAATACTTTATTACTGTAACATTAATTTTGTATTTAGCAAGTGTGTGAAAGCTTGAAGGCCGACTAGGCAAGTTTTGTAAAATCTAAAGGTGTAAAGGAATGATTGTATTATGTGGAGTAATGTGCAAGTTCTATGATTTATGCAAAGTGATATGCCAACTATATTGATGTGAATTATGATATATGATTAAAGATATGCAAAGAGTAGAAATGAAAAGATTAGATATTGAAGATATCAATAGTAAAGAGGTTTTTGTATCAATCTCTTTTTTTATAAAGGAACTGTATTGTATAATTGCATGTTTGGGCAATGAGCTCATCTTCCATACATTATGTAATTATATATACCAACTCCTAATAAGGTTAGGCTTTTAATAGGGCCTAGTCCTCTAAAAAGGACTGAGGCACTATATGTACTTAATAGTTTCCTAATAAGGTCAATGTTGTTAATAGGATATTTTTGTTTAGTGGATCATCTTGTGGGTACCAATTGACATTAAGGTCAATTTTTCTATTAGTGAATTAACACTTAGTAAATTGGTTACATTGCTATTGAGCTGTGTAGTTGCTACCAAGCTTATCATTCATCCAAAAGTGTTAACCAAGTGTTTTAGTTGCTACCAAGCTAAGTAGTTAGAATGCAATTCATACTGAGCTTCATGATGTCTACCAAGCATCTGAGATAGTTTATAGTATAGCCTAAGCATAGTAGTGTCTACCGAGCTATCTAGTAGAAGTAATAAAGATCTTAATGCTAACCAAGCTCTATAGTGTTAACCAAGTCTTACTATGTCTACTGAGATCATAGTGTTAACGAAGTGAATCCAGTGTTGACTGAGTCATATAGTGTCAACTAAGTGATTCAGCATCTACCAAGTTTCTTAGTGTTCACTAAGTCATACAGAGCTGACCAAGTTTGTGTTATTCAAAGTGAATAGTTAGGATTAGGCTTCAACTTTAACCTAGTTCTAGAGTTTTTTGAGCATTGATAGTGTTTGTTGGGTGTCAAAACATCACCGAGTTTTTCTTCTAAACCCAAGTTACATCAATGGGCCGACTTTGTGAATTATGATGAATTTGGTATTGTAGCCAACACTAGTAAGTCATTAATTAGATTGATATATGTAATTTATTATATCATATCCAAATAAAAAATTTAATTGAGTATGTGAAGAAGTATAACCAAAAGAGTGTGAATTGAAGGCTACAAGCAGTATATGATAAAGAAGAGACTTATCTATCACAGTTAGGTGACTATTGCAATTCAAGGAATTTGATTTAGAAAAACATAGTTATAAATTAGAGACCAGCCATGGACTCATTCTAACAAGTGCATCAATCAAATCCTTTAACTGGGTGGACTTAATAGTCTTTTGAAAAATCTCCTAACTGAGTGCATACTTCATTAAATGTTTACAAAACCTTTAATGAGATGGACCTCACAGTCCTTATTGCTCCTAATAGGGAAGATCATTAGAAGTGGTCAGTTGTAAGCCTTAATAGGCCAACTTTATACTGCATTACTAAATGTTGTGGGTGTCATCCCCACCCCATTTTTACTTTCTAATTGGAAGGTTTATGGGTCACCATATCTTGTGTCAAAGGGTTATGAATATTCTATTGCTTTCATTCTTTCATGTAGGCAATTAGATCAGAATAATAAATGAAGGATTAATTAGGAAGTGAGCTAAAGTTTTATTGGTTCTTGATTCACCCATCCCATCTCAATAATCTATCCTACCTTATATTTCCAAAAATTGGTATCAGAGCTATTGGTTCTCATGTTAGAAGTTTAAATAGCTTGAAAAAATATTAGAGGAAATGGAGGTATATAGGCTAGAAAAGGATATTGAGAATGAAAAAATGGATCTTGAATTAGTTATTTGAGAACTCAAGACAAAAAAAGAGAAACTCTCTCAATAATTGCAAATAAGGAAAGATCTTGTAGCACAAATCGATGACTATCTCTACATTGAAGAAATAATTGAAGACTTATGTCCAAAAAGAAATTTAGGTAAAGCTAATGCATCAATCAAAGATCTACTTGAGAAGAATTCTAATCTCCAAGAATAAGTCATAAAGATGAAAAGAGATAAAGAAATCTAATTAGTCAGATTATGTGAAGTCATGGACTAAAAGGACAAAGTCAAAGAGAGATAGAAGAAAAGGATAATGGAATTCAACAAATATCACTTCAGCAAGAAAACTTTATTGATCAACTTAATGATGCAAATCAAGAGCTTATCAATCTAAGAACAAAGAATGAAAGACTGCAAAATAATCTTAGTATTGAAAAGAAAACTAATGAGAGAATGATGAAATCTAAAAAAAGTATGAATTAGTTGAATGAGAAAATTCAATATAGACATAAAGGAAAAGCTAGATTAGGATATACACAAGAAGGTGAATCATCTCATAAAGGATTTCAAAAGAATAAAAGAACTACTTCCAATAATTATGGTAGGATAGAGCATACATTAAATAAGTGTTCAAGCAATGGTAAAAAAAATTTGACATAAAATGCTACAATTGAAACAAGCATGGTCATAGAGAAAGTGAATGCATACAGAAACCTAAGTTTGAAGAAAAGTGTCACAATTGCAACAAGGACACAAATCTTGAGAGTGTAAGAAAAAGAAGTGTAACCCAACAGAGAAAATTGTGAGAGAAATATTTGGTTGGTATTACAACACATGGTGTAGATGTCACTATTGTGATGAGTTTGGGAACATTGGAGAAAAATTTGTGAAACATCACATAAGGAAAAGAGACACTACAAAGAAATGTTTTGTTTGTACAGAACTTGGACATCTTGTTAATAACTTTATGAACAAAGGTATAATTGAAGATGAAAAGAGAACCAAAGCTAATAGTATCAAAAAATAAATGAGGTAGCAATGGCTACAATAATCTCCACATAACACAAGCCAAAGTCCTGAATACATGGACACCCAAGTCAATGAATTGGGTGGCACAATATCCTTAACTTAGTTCCCTATGGAGATCATTGGAATTGTTATCAAAAAAAGTAATCAAACATCAATTATAGCTAGCAATTAGAAGGATCCATATCAGCATTCAAGATGCATAATGATCATCATGTGATGATCGAAGTTTAGGACCTTACCAAGAAAGGTCAGGTCGCATATCTTTTTCAGGATGAATATGTCAAGTTGGTAGTTACT
Organism: Cupressus sempervirens; assembly: GCA_028749045.1. Taxonomy (NCBI): domain Eukaryota; kingdom Viridiplantae; phylum Streptophyta; class Pinopsida; order Cupressales; family Cupressaceae; genus Cupressus; species Cupressus sempervirens. The sequence continues at coordinate 407,454,776 of CM053786.1, forward strand.
ATTGATTAAGGAGACCTTATTGAGTTGATTGTTTCTTTTGAGAATTAAAGACCAAAATGAGTGGAGAAAAACCTATCACAGAGTGTACATATGTATGAAGCATTAATGGTGATTGTAAAGATTAAAATTTATTAAAAGGAGGAAATCAAATGTATTATTTCACCATGAATTTTCAAAGCATAGACCATGGAGAGAATTCAGAGCCTCTGAGTGATTTTAAAAATTTATTTTGAAAATTAATCCAATGTTTGAAACCCTACTAAGTGATGACATCTTCAAGTAGCAAGGTTAAGAAAGGTTCTAAAATGTTGATTTTTGGAGTTGATTGCAAAGTTCTTGGATTCAAATTAAGTCTAACAATTGCAAAGGCACTTGACCTTGCTGGAGCACAATATCAAATTCCACCCAAGGTACTTCTTGTTCACAAAGTTCATTTATTTTATCATTGTTCTATTTAGGAGCTTGGAACTCTAGAGATGAATGAACCATACAATGAACTATGTGTGGATGGTAGTCTAAAACTTGAACGCAAACATTTGGAGACAAAGGCTTTGATGCATAATTTTCATATGTTGACAGATTTCAAGTGAATTGGATCAGACTCATCCTCAACATGTTCATAACATGTAGTTATTTTTAGATCACCCTATTTTGATAACCAAGAAGATGATACACAAGATTATTGGATTACCCATGTTGAGTAAGGAAAAGACCACTAAAACTTTAGGTCAAGTTGAAATGAAAAAGAGGACTCTTTCCAAATAGGATGAAAGAGGCATGAAACTTAGTGGTGTGAGTGACATGGAATTGAAGTTTGACATTCATGTGATAGCTCACAAAATCTACAACTCAAGTCAGTTGAACATTATGTCATGTGAAGTAGTTAACCTCACATACAAGGTGGTAAAGAAAAATTTGTCCTTCAAACTTGCTAAGCTGATCTTGAATCAATTAAGAAAGAATATGGAAAGCATCCAAGCATAAAATAATAATCCATGTAAATTTGGTTCTCTCTTGACATGTTTATTTTTCTATGTTCATAAGATTTTCCTTTCTAAAGGTATTGTAGTATGGAAGAAAAATACCCTTTAATACTATACCAAATAAATGAATTTATAGAAGAGATGAGAGAAATATTTGATAGCATTATGGGAAACTATTTTGAGACATTTAAGGAGAAAATGTAGGAAAAATTTAGGATACCTAGGAAACTTGTAGAATATTATGAGCAGGAGATATGTTTCATTGTTGACTATGACAAGGTTTACATTCAAGCAATCAAACCTAGAGTGGCATGGGTTAAGCCTCCCAAATATGAGGTTAACATTGATGACACTAAAGATGTTGTTGAAGCTCTATTGAATGAGCCTATGGATCCTAAATCAACTTATTTTGGTACTTATGAAGAGGCTAAGACCAGAATTGATCTTGAGATCAAGTTACACCAAGCATTAAGTAGAGGAAGGAAAAGGATTGAGAAAATAATGAAGAATAATAAGTAATTAGGATCTCCTCTCTTGATTGCTAATGGAAAATGAAATGATATTGAAGATGAAGATGAAGATGAAGTAGAGGAAGAAGAACCTGAGGAAGAGGATCCTCCAATGAAGAAAGGAAAGGTTATTACAACCAAACCTACCAAGTCTTCCCTTGCTATATTTATAAGGAGATCTGCCAAATCAAAGAGGAAACTAAAGTTGGTCAAAGAAGATGAAGCTAAATAGATTATCTTTCAAAAGTCTGCCCCTACTCTTGAAGAAATATTGAATAAGATGGAACAAGCAATAGGTATGACATATTTTAAATCTCTTAAGTATGAGACTAAGAGTGAAGAAGAGAGAAAAAAAATTTTGGATACCCTTGTGACAAAATTGGGTAAGAGGAAGTATTCATCTAATGAGCTTACACAACAAGTTCCTAATGAAATTTTGAAAGTAGCTAGACCTAAATTGGATACTACATTAAAATTTTCCAAAGACATCATTAAACATACTTTGAGATAGCTTCTACCAAGTCTTAGTGAGAAAGAGGTGAAGGAATCATTGAGAGAAAATGAAAAGAAGCTCACACCCAAATTGAATACATGTATAATACTACTAATGAAAAATAAATTTGTGGTGAAGTCTATTACTACCACATGGAAAATATCTATGGGCTTTACAAGCCTAGTGACTATTTTGTGCATGTTTATGATAAAGATGGTGAACATGATGATGTTGAAGAAGAAGTAGAAATCATAGATGATTAATAAGAAGAGCAAGAAGCCACTAGAGGAAGTCTTCCATAAATATAGAGTATTGGGGAAAAAATGAAAAAAAGATTGCAACATTAGTTATGACTCCCTTTCTTTACTCTTTGAGAAAATCCTTTGTGCAATCAGCCTCTTAGAAGGCTTCTAACGAGTTGGTTGAATTCAAATTTACTACACCAAGCACACAACCAATCTTTGGAATTTCTATATTGAGTAATTCAATGATTGAAGTTTCGTGTACTTCATTTTCTAAGAAGCAAGTCTTCCTAACATCAGACTTGACATAGAAACAACAAGGTATTCCTATTGTTAATGTTATTTTTTATGTTAGTATTGTTGGTACTATTCCTACTTTTTCAACCTTTGTTTCCATTATGGCTAGTGCAATAAAAATTAAGAGTCAATCTCAACCAAACACTAAAGTTCTAGATAAGGGAAAATAAATTGTTAATTCTACCATTCCAAATATTAAGGTTAAAGAAGAGGAAGAAATTGATCTAGATGACAATATTGTTATTCCAAATTGGGAAGAGATGGATACCATTGGTGAAATTCAATAGAAAAGAGCCAAGCAAATAAAGCTTAAAGAAGAGAGGAATAATATTAATCAAGTCCTTGAGGACATAAAGATAATTTTTTTTTATGATTTGAATATTGAGGTTAATGGGAAACAACCTATTCTGGATTAGTTAGCTGAAAATATCCACAAATACAATGAAGAACTAAATCAACAAGAAAAAATGTCGCAAAGTGCTGAGAAAAATTTTGAAAATCAATTTTTGGAACAAGTAGCATAGAAGATTTTTATTGATCAAGTAGAGTTTTCAACTATTCTTATTTCATTGGAAATATCTATAAATAATATTATTTTTTTATTTGTAAAGTAACACATCTATCTTTACAAGGGAAATCAAGGATAAATTATTCAAGATAGCTGAGGATATAAAGGAAAGTGCACACCAATTGTCACTTGATTCTAGTTGTAGCTATGGACACTTTATAAAGATAAGATACTTAACAAATCTACAAGTAGAATTGTTGAGGGAAGAAGCAAAAATTAGGGCCACACTTGCAAAAATTCAAGGCATGGTTCTTCCAAACATGGATGCACTAGAAAAATGCATTGCACATGAAAAGACACTCAACCATGACAACAAATTCTTCATATCTAACCACATGATGGATCTATTAGTAGAGGTACAAATAGCCTTGCATTCAAGTAAGGATTGCAAGAGAACTAGGACATGACTATGACAATGATTTTGAAGGTACAAACTAACTCCTTGTCACATTTTGGTATTAACTTGTAGATATTATACACTTTTGACATTTATGTCAAAAAGGGGGAGAAGTAAATATTATTAGGGGAGAAGATATGTATACTATTAATAAATGGAGAGAAAAAGATTATGTAGATTATCATACTCTAGATAAATGTATAGGGAAAAGATATATGTATGGGAGAGAGTAGTACTATGCAAATAAATGTACAACCAAGTAGTAAAAATTTTTACAAAAGAAATTTTGAAAAACCATAAAAAACAAAGTAATTTACCAAGGTATACTAGTAGTAAGTCAAAATTGAAATGAAGACAAAAAAATTTGATAAAAGGAAGTTTCTAACTTGTAATTTTGAGAATTCAAATTTTGGTTTGATAAGTGTTTTTGTCAAAAATGCCAAAGTTGGAGATTGTCAAAATTAGGGTCAATTTTTCTATTAGTGACTTAACACTTAGTTAGTTGGTTAAATTGCTATCAAGCTCTTTAGTTAGTATCAAGCTATCATTCATCAAGTAGTGTTAACCAAGTTTTCTAGTTTCTACTAAGATAACTAGTCAGAATGAAGTTCATACCAAGCTTCATAGTATCTACCAAGCATCTGAGATAATTCACAATATAGCCTAAGCATAGCATTTTCTACCAAGATATATAGTAGAAGTGAAGATCTTAGTGCTAATTGAGCTCTATAGTATTAACCAGATTCTAAAGTTTCTACTAAGCCCACAGTGTTAGTGAAGTAAATCTAGTGCTAACTGAGTCATGCAATGTCAACCTAGTGATTCAACATCTATCAATTTTATCAATGTTCACTAAGTCATACAGAGGTGGCTGAGTTTGTGCTACTTGAAGTGATTAGTATGGACCAAGATTCAACTTCAACTAAGTGCTAGAGTTTATCAAGCACTAATAGTGTTTGTCAAATGTTAGAACATTATTGAGTTTTTCCTCCAAACCTGAGCTGCAACAATGGGATGACTTTGTGAATTATGATGAATTTGGTATTGTATCCAACTCTAGTAAGTGAATAATTGGATTGATATATATGTAATGTATTCTCTCAAAGAAGGAATTTAATTAAGTATGTGAAGAAGTATAAATAGAAGAGTTTGAATTGAAGGCTACAAGTAGAGTAGAGACTTATCTATCATAGCCCGTTGATCATTGTAATTCAAGGAATCTCATTTTGTAAATCATAGTTGTAAATTAGATATTAGCCATTGATTCATTCTAATAGGTGCATTAATCAAATACTTCAACTAAGTGGAGTTAACAATCTTTTTCTATATCTCCTAATAGAGTGCATACTTCATTGTATGTTTGTAAATCCTCTAATAATGTGGACCTCATAGTTCTTATTGATCCTAATAGGGAAGATCATAAAAAATGGTCAATTATAATCTTTACTATGCCAACTTTATATTGTAGTACTAGAGCTTTTGGGCATCATCCCCACCCTAGTTTTACTTCCTACTTGGAAGGTTTCTTAGTCACCATATCTTGTGTCAAAGTGTTATGATTTTTTTATTTCTTTTATTCTTTCATGCATGCAATTAGATCATACTAATATATGAAGGATTAATTGGGAAGTGAGTTAAAGTTATATTTGTTCTTGATTCACCCCTCCCCTCTTAGTAACCTAGCCTACCTTATATTTCCAATAGTACTATCCCCACCAGGGTTTCACTTCCCTAGTTAACAAAATATGGTGTTATGAGTTCTATGTGTGTAAGGTTAGTATTACTACTCAACATGTTAGTTTACTCTCATATGCATGTCATATAGTAATTAGCAATATTTAGTTTATGGCTAAAGTTTGTCAAACAATGATTAACTGCCCCTCTTAGTATCCTTTATTTCTAACAAATATTTCTAACCATGAAGTTTAATACCTACCAATTTTTCACATTTTCTAGAATTAAGGGCCTAATTTGTACCTCAACCTTGGATACTCTTGCAAAAGTTATATCCTCAAGTTTTATAGCCACATTTGCCAATAGTTCTACCATGTTATTGTTAGAAATGTCCAACCATATAATACCAAAAGCATCAATTTATTCTATTTCATCACAAAAAGTATTAATGTATTTCTTTAGCCGTTCATTCTTCAATCCATATGACTGCCTAATCTATGACACCACTAACTTAGAGTCACCAATTATATGTAAGAATTTCATGCCATATTTTGTATCCAATCTAAAACCTAAGATAAGTACTTGAGATTCTACAATATTTTTTGTGCTGGAAATATTATGAAAGGCTAAGTTACTGAGATGGGAGTGGTGAATTTGTAACTTTAAATATTTTAACTTCAACTACCCAAGTAATCCTTTACATATATATTCTAATCTAATTGCATGTATAAGAAACTAAAAATATGAAAGCATACATAACACATTGACACATAGATTTGGTGACCCAGAAACCTTCCAAATAAAAAGTAAAATTAGGGTAGGGATGATATCCACAAACTATAGTATTGCAGCATAAAGTTGTCCTATTAAGGATCACTTTTAATGATCTTCTCTATTAGAAGCAATAAGGACTGCTAGGTCCACCTTGTTAAAGGATTTACATACATACAATGAAGTACACACTTGGTAAAGAGATTTTCATAAGACTCTTAAGTCTATCTTATTAAAGGGTTTGACTAATACACCTACTAGGATGAAGCAGTAGTTGATCTCTAATCTACAACTTGGTTTGTTGAGTGAGATTCCTCTAAGTGTATAAATCACCTTGTTGTGAAAGATATATCTTTGTTGCTCATTATACTATTGTAGCCTTTTGTAATTTTCTCTTTCTACTCTTCTCTGATTACATTGCATTTCTTCCACACACTTTGATATGATACAATTCATTACATATATACTAATCCAATTATACAATTACAAAGTTGGTCATAATATAAGTTTACACAAATATTAGAAAGTTGGCTCAAATGTAGATAGTTGGGTTCTAAAGACTAACTTGGTGAGGTTGTGATACTTGGCATCCAATGTTAATGCTTGACATCATCATCCACTTGATAGATGTAGAAGCTTGGTTCATACTAATCACTTCCAAGTAGTTTTGAACTTAGTCTGCATTGGTGACTCGGTGAATACTATGAAACCTAGCATATAAACTGAATCACTTGATTCACATTATGTAAATTGGTCAATGCTTCCACTATCAGCTCAATATAAATTGAATCACTGGGTTAATAGTGAGTATCTTAGTTAACATTGGACTTGCCTCACATCAATTGCAAACTTGGTAAGTACTACATAGCTCAATTTACATTGGTAAACTTGGCATACACTAAGATGCTCGATTTACACTATTGATCATCACAATAGATGTAACTTCTTGGTACACACTAAAATTTGTCCAAAGGACTCGGTAGCAACTGAAATGCTTGGTTAACACTCTTAACTATACAATAAACTTGGTAGATACTTACAATCTAAATAAGTGTATGTTATTAATAAAAAACTTGACTGATATGTCAACAATCTCCCCCTTTTGCGTTAGTGACAAAAACACTTATCAGCCAACACTAAATCCAAAAATAAGTTCTTGAATACCTTTACCCATCACCTTGTGATTCTAATTCGGTAGAGTATACTATTTTTGAGTTTTTTCAAAATTGGTTTTGTAATATGTATATTTGTACATGGTAAGGCTCCTCCATAGTGTAATATATAGTATACTATACATCTCCTCACTATATACAATATATACTTGTTGTACATGTTGTACATTCTTCTTTCACATCTTTCTCCCCCATTATTTTTACAGATCTTTACATTTTCTCCCCCATAACTTTTTTACATGTTTCTTCATCTATCTTCCCCTTTTTGACATTAATGCCAAATATTTATTCTATATATTTACATAGTAATGTCAAAATGAGATAGGAAGTTTGAATGTACCTTTAATATGAGTGCCAAAGTTTTGTCCCAATTGTCTTGCATGACCTCACATTTGTATAGTGCAATATGCACTTCTATTGACAACTCAATTGTGTGGTTTGGTATGGAGAAGTTATTATGATGGATGAGGATTTTTGCATGTCTAATATAATTTTTTAATGCATCCATGATAGGAAGAATCATATCCTAGATATCTACCAATGTAGATCTAATTCTTGTTTCTTCTCTAACTAATTATACTTGCATATCTATCAAAAATCCAATCTTATTGAAATGAGCAGAACTTGAACTTGGGTCAAGCTACAAATTTTGAGCACTCACCTTGAAATCTTCATCAATCTTGGATAATTTATACTTTATTTCCATGGTAAAATTTGAAACATCACATAACTTACAAAAAAGTGATGATACGTTAGTACAAGAGGTTTCCAAAGAGCTCAAAATGGTAGAGAGTTTTACTTGGTAGATGGCAATCGATTAAGAAATGTGCTCTAACACTTTATTTTCAAACGTCTTCTCTACTTTCTACAATAACTTTTCTTGCCCATACAAGTCTTCATTGAACTTATGGATTGCCTCTGCCAATTGATACAAAACTGGTTGAGAAGAATCAACCTTTGTCATGCCATAACCTTTCAAGAAAAAAAAACACAACAATTTTCTTTTTTTAACTGTACGTAAGGAAGATATCTCAAACAATTGTTAACCTAAAACAAATAAGTAGGATAAGGGAGTAGAATTATCCTACTTGAAATCTGGATTCAAGTTTTCTACGAGGAGATTCATAGTTGCTAACTACAGGATGTAAGCTACTTGGAATTGTTATGGATAAGAGCCCTCAAGGTGAAGCATTATGATTTGTGAGCATAGCTCGACTTGTCAAATCAGTGGGCGGATTTAAGAATGCAATACGAAGAAATTTTATCCTTTCAACATTGTATTTCCATTAATATTGGGTTAATATTTCCCCTCTTAATTAACATTCAATTATTATTATAATTGGGATACATGTATACCTACCTATTTAAGTATGCACTCATTATTCCATAGTAAATATTATTATTACATAAAATGAACTAATAATATTACATTGCATATATTATTTGATTAATCATCAAATAAACTATCATCAATTTCATTTCCACCTATAGTACTCTTAGTAGTTAATAATCTATATATATACCACTATTACTTTTTATTTTTAAAATATCCAGATTAGAACATATTGTGACTAAATTATCCTACATATTTAGTTATATTCTAAAATTCAAATAACTAGAATCCCAAACTAATTTAAATGAGTCATAACCAATTATACATTTTGTTCCATAATCTCCATTAACCCTAACCTAATACTATCTTATTACTATCCCACTACCTAATAATTCTAAGGATTATGCAATGCACTTATATATTTATGTAGAAAGTCAACCCCTAATTCCATGCCCACATGTACCTCCTCCTACACTTAGGTGTGGGTAGATGGTGGTGCTAGGAAAACAAGTACTTTTCCCCATGCAAAGCTTTTTTATAGCACCTAGTCAAGTCTAAGGTGAGCATGGGTCATAGCAATGATTACAAACATTTTTTTTTTCAACATTCCTATACTCCTTGCATGGGCACCTACCTCCATCATCTACTCATTTTATTTCTGCTTGTGTACCCCAAAAGCAAGGTGGCTTGGAAACATGATAAAGTTTGATGTGATAGCCCCTCACCCATTTAATGTACTATCCACTTGAGGTGTTTAAGTCTAATTTTAGTTAGAGATAAAAGCTCTTGTTGATTTTTTGTGACAAGTTATATATCCTTCTTATTAAAGAGCCCACCTATTTTGTTTAATGTGCCAAGACAAGTGGGGGTGGGTGATTAGTTGTTATTTTATTTTATTAGGTTTAATTTACTTCCCTTACTGACTAGTATGTACATGTATATGGGGTGGTCGACTAGGTAGGTAGGAAGTTTACTAGTGGTTCCATATTTTGAATATTTAATTAGGCAATACTTCAAGCTTAGGTAAGAGGCTAAAATGAAATTCATTTTCTCATTTAATGTGCTAGGTCTCTAAGGATTTATAAATTATATCTTTATTTTCCTTTTCTTTATATATATATATATATATATATTCTTGCATAATGTCTTATCATGAAAATGAACTAGGTCTAACATTTTATTTATTAAGGAGGATTTTTAAGTTCATTTATTTTTAACTTGTCAACCCAAGATCTAATATTTTATTTCAAGTCTATTATTTTATTTTCCTATAATAGAATGAGTTTCCTAGGGTCTGTCCATACATTTTCTAGAATGAAAATGTGCATCTACAGGTCTCTTTTAAGCTTACTTATTGTCTAGTTTCTTTTAAACATTCTTTATGGTTATTAAGATTAAATTTTTGATGGTCTATTATTGCATTACACATTATCACCTTCTATTTTAATTAAAAATTTAACATGAAGAAACTATTATGTTGTTATCAAAAGTTAGATTTGCAATAAGGAACTCAAGGTTTCTTGAAACTAATTTCAACAATTATGCTATCTACAATTCCATTACTATCCAATGCATATCTTACAATTAATTTATTTTCAATATTACACATCTACAACTAATTTATTCTCATGCAATTTTTAGAAGAGAAAGATATCAAATAATAATGCTCAGTCCATTCTTTCAAGATATAACATGATATGAAAATTTTAGACACTTTGGGAGGAAACTAGCGGATCACTACGATGTGAATTCGCACCCTGTGGAGCTAGGGCCTACGTGCCCTTTGCCTGCTGGTCTCAGGTGCTTGGTACTGGGTCAAGTTCACTCTTTTTGCATTTTGATTGCATGCTGGGGCAAGGGTTTGAGTAGGAGGAGTGAGGAAGCTGCAATTTGAGCATTGGAGGATTGTGTGTAGGTGTGGCCGGCCAGGAGTTGGCGTTTAGAGTGTGTTTTCCTTCTACAATCCTAGGGGAGGCACAATAGTGAACTACTAGGTCTAATTTTAGATTTTTCTTGGAGTTATTATCTTTGAGTCTGAGCATGGAGCAATTGGAATCCCCTAGGGCTCAAATTTTGTTTGATGATTTGGAAATGCCTAATACATCTTGTCAGATGTGAGGGGGGGCTAAAAGTCAGATGGACAATATACCTTCTAGAGAGAATGTGGCATCATCAAAAGGTTTTATCTGAATTAAGAAGATGAATGGGTGTTTGGAGAGATTTGATGATTGACCAATGTTGATTATTCAACTAGAGAAAATGTTATAAGATGTGGAGTATTGGGGCAAGCAGGCGCTCATATGCAAGTTTTTGGGTCTCTGACTCCCTCTCTATGTGTTGGAATCATGGGCACACTAGATTTAGAATCTGGAAGGGGATATGGAAATTCTTTTGGCAGTTAACAACTATTTTATGGTTATTTTCTCATGCATGTTAGACAAGAACAAAGTATTCGAAGGAGGCAGATATTGTTTTAACCAAATTGGTCTGTTCATCAAACCCTGGCACACTGGATTCAATTTTGCTGAAGAGATCCCATCTTGGGTCCCTATGTAGATCCGGCTGCCACATCTGCTACTAGAATTTTGGAGACATGATATTCTTCATTAAATTACTCTTTTTCTTGGGAAACCAGTTGGGTTGGCCACCCAAACCCAAGATCGAAAGGTAATTTCATATGCATGAATCTATGCGGAAGTTGATCTTGTGAATCCACTGCCTGATTCTATGGAAATTTTCTTAGGTCCTTCTTCATGGACTCAATAGTTGGACTATGAAACTCTACCCTTCAGATGCAGGATTTGCCATGAGTATGGGCACTTGCAATGCAAATGCCCTCAAAATAAATTTTCTCAATCATCAACAGCCACTTTGGCAAACCCTAAGGATGGCAAGGGTAAAGCCCCTATGCTAGCTGCTCCCTTTGTAGATAAGGAGGGTTTTATTTGGGTGAAGTCGTGTAATAAAGGAAAGGGGCAGAAGAGAACATGGATGAATAGACAAAGTGATGATACCTTCAATAGGTTTAATGTGTTGGAGAACTTGATACAGGAGGAAGGTATACTTGTTGAGATATCCATGGGTGAGGGTTCTCTTTTGGAACCGCAACTAGAGGAAGTTGGGAATCTAGTCCAGATTCTTGAGGAAGTACAAGGCTAGTCAATTGGTTCAGATGGATTGGTTCAGGAGTTATGATATTCTTGGTGAGTCACATCCTCGTGACGGTCCAAATATCATAGCCTCCACCCATCTGGGAAAGAAAGGAGTGACTGATAGCACAAAAGGCTCTAAAGCTGCATCCACATTGGGCTTATAGTAAAAACCTTTTGAAAAAGGGATTTCAGAGAAGTCTGCTAAGAGTGGAAGGAAGATGGATCAGGAGAAAGTTAAGATGATGGGTGAGACTTTAGTTGAGGCAAGGTTTTTGAAGCCCATTGACTCCCACTCCTCATAATCTTCTAAATGATTGTTATCTCTTGGAATGTTAGGGGGTTGAACAGCATCCCTAGACAAAAGGATGTTCATAGATTGATAGATTCTTACTCTCCAGATATCATTTTCATTCAGGAAACTAAACTTTCAGTTGATGAATTGAATAGTTGTGGGCCAAAGTTATGGCCCTATGTTAGCTGGCAGGAAATAGGTGCTCAAGGAAGCTCAGATGGTCTTTCTTGTCTCTGGAATCCCAAGAAGGTGACTCCCCTATGGTGGATTGCGAGCAGGAATTCCATCTCTTTTATGGCTTCTCACTTTGAGATAGGTGAAATGTGCTTGTTCTCCAATATTTATGCTACTAGTAATTTGGTAGGAAAATCTCTTATGTGGTCACATATTATATTTGTTCAATCTTTAGATCCTTTCTTTCCTTGGGTTATTGCCAGAGATTTTAATGATATTACTAATCTTGAGGAAAAGAGAGGCGAGTCTTCTCGATTGGGTCCTTCTTCTAGTATGCTTAGAGATAATATTAGCTCTTTGAATCTTATTGATGTTAAACCTAGTTCTGGTATATTCACCTAGAATAACAAAAGGAGTGGGATGGAGGCTATCTCAGAAAGGCTTGATAGGTTCCTAGTATCTTATTTTTGGATGAATATTAGATGGTCTACCAATTCAGATATTCTTGACGAGAGAGGCTCTGACCACTGGCCTATCAGGCTCTCTGTCACTCCTTTCAAGACTGCTAAGAATCCCTCTTTCAAGTTTCAATTGATGTGGTTGAGAGATCCTTCCCTTTAGAATCTTATGATAGCCTAGTGGTATGAGGGCAGGCCTCCTCATGGTACTTCCATGTTCACCTTTGAGAAGAGCCTTCAACATGTGAAATTCAGGCTGAAATAGTGGAATAAATAGTGCTTTAGAAACCTTCAAGAGCATTTAAAAGATGCCCAGGCCAGGCTAGATGACATCACTCGCCAGATCAGGGACCAAGGAATGAATCCAAATTTAGTGTTTGAAGAATCCTCAACTTTAAGAGAGGTTGAAGAATGGGAGCTTTGAGAGGAAATATTTTGGAAGCAAAAATCCCGGGTGGATTGGCTGCAGGAGGGAGATAGAAACACTACTTTCTTCCACAACACTGTTAAAGCTTGCAGGTTTGGAAACTCCATTACTTCTCTTGTTTCTTCTTCTAGAGATGATCTCTTTTCCAAGGAGGAAATTTCTTTAGAGGCCATTAATTACTTCTCTCAACTCTTCTCTAAGGAGGAACTTGTTTCCTTGGTAGAGATAAGGGCAATTTTAGATTGTATTCCTCATCTTGTGTCTGGCAGTATGAATAGAGATTTGTTAAAACCTGTTATGCTTGAAGAGCTAGAGAAGGTGGTATTTTCTATGAAGAAAGGTAAAGCCCCAGGCCCAGATGGATTTCCCATTGAATTTTTCTAGGAGTTTTGGGAAATTATTAAATTTCATCTTCTAGAAGTTGTTCGGGAATCATATCAAAATAAAAAAATGCTCAAGTCTTTGAATGCTACTTTCTTGACTCTCATCCCCAAGATTGATGGAGCTAACAGGTTGGATCAATTCAGACCTATTACTTTATTTAATGTCACATACAAAATTATCTCAAAATTAATTGCTAAAATGCTTAAGCCTTTCCTTGCCTCCTTGATATCTGAGGAATAGGGAGGTTATTTTGGTGGTAGACAGATTCTAGATGGAGTGGTTATTGCTTCAGAGGCTATTCTTTCTATGGCCATGTCCAAGGAAAAGGCTATGTTTATTAAAATGGAGTTAGCTAAAGCTTATGACCGAGTTAGTTGGCAGTTCCTGATATAGTTGCTTCTTGCTTTTGGATTTGATAGGGAATGGGTGGATTGGGTTCTTAGCTATGTGACTTCCACATCCTTTTTAGTTCTTATTAATGGAGAACCTACTGATCTATTCTTTGCTTCTCGAGGGCTTCGGCAGAGGGATCCTATCTCTCCATATCTATTTATCATTATGGCAGAGGCTTTGGGCAAATTTATAAAATCTCAAGTGGAGAAAGGACTTGTCTAGGGGTGGAAGTGGCACAATGATATTCCAATGTATACACATCTCCAGTTTGTGGATGATACTGGATTGATGGGTTTGGCTACCACTAATGAAGCAAGGAACTTTAGAATGATTTTGGATACTTATTTGAAAGCCTCTAGATAGAAAATTAATGAAGGTAAATCATATATTTATTTATTTAATACTCCTTAGGTGATTTAGGTTAGGATTGCTAGAATTCTCAAGTTTCAGGTTGGATCCCTTCCATTGATTTATCTTGGAGTACCTCTAACCCTTGGGGCTCAGTTGAAAGAATATTGGCAAGGTCTATTGGAAAAATTTCGTAGCAAGGTGAGTCACTAGACTCATAGATGGCTCTCTTCTATTGGTAGGGTCATCCTTCTCAAGACTATGATTTAGGCTCTTCCTATTTATAGGTGTCTGGTGCAAACTCCTCCCATTGGAGTTATGAAAGATTTTGATGCTCTGTCATGAAAATTCCTTTGGACAGGAAATCTCCTCTCTTCTAAAAGGTGCTTGATCAAATGGGACACTGTTTTCCTACCTAAGTTTTCTATAGGATTAGGCCTTAAACGTATGGCTCTTGGTGTCAATGCTTTGGCAGAAAATTTATATTGGAGGTGGTGCAAGAATCAAGAACGAGGTTGGGCTAAGATTCTAGCTCATAAGTATTTCCCAGGAGTGAAATTTTAGGATATTCCTAGACTAGAGCTGGATGGTAAGGGATCCTTTATTTGGGACACTCTTAAAAGAGGTGCTCCTCTCATCAAGGATGACCTCTTCTAGATATGTAATGAGGGATTGTGTGTGTTATTCCGGTAGGACTCCTGGGATGGCTATCCTCCCATTCTCTCTAGCTATCCACACCTTTAGCCTCTATATTAGATTTTTTCAGCTGCAAGATGGACCAAATTAGTTCACTTCAAAACTTTGAGGAGGTGTGGCTCGATGTTTGTGGCTAATTGGAAGGATCCTCAGGATTAGCCCCTGGGGGCCTCCTTAGAGATTCAGGCTAAACTGGCCAATCTTCTCTCTATTAGGTTGTGTAGCTCTTCTAAGGACAAAGATATTATGGCTTGGGGTCCCAACCCTAAAGGTACTTTTAGTGTGGCCCAAGGATATGCTCGATTGTATAGTAAATGTAATGAATTTTAGGAAACTCTTTGGTGGTAGAAAGTTTGGAATAGGTTCTCATGGCCTAAATGTAATTTTTTTCTATGGATGGTTGCTCAAAATAAGTGTCTTACTTGGGATAACCTCTTGAGAAGAGGGTTTCAAGGTCCTTCTTTCTATCCCCTCTATAGGTTGCATGGAGACAATGTTTCTCATTTATTCTTCTTATGCCATCTCTCTAGAGAAATCTAGCATAAGTGGTGGGAGGCATGGTGTCATGGATGCATTCATGCTAAATCTCTTATTGAGTTTTGGAATAGCCTTGGTAGACTCCCTGCGAGAACTTCATTCCTCTAGGTGGCCTAGGCTATTGGACCTTCTTTCATTCTTTGGAATCTTTGGCTGGAGTGTAATCATCAAATTTTCTGTAACTCTAGCCAAGGAGTCACTAAACTACAGCAGTTGATCTTAAGCAGGCTTCAAGAGACTATCTATGCTAAATGTGATATGATGGAGCCAGTGGATCCTGATGACTCCAGGATAGTTAGGAATTTGGGATTGGTGGAAAAAGGTTTGGGTAGTAGAAGCAGTAAGAAATCTAAGCCACTAAAAAGAAAAGTGTGTAGGATGGGAAGATAGAGACCTCCACCAGATAATGTCCTAAAGATTAACACTAATGGCTCCTCCCATGGTAATCCTGGACAAGCTGGTGTAGGAGGAATTGGGAGAGATACGTATGGCAAGGTTTGTTTCATTTTCTCTATTCACAAAGGATTTCATTCCAATAATGTGATGGAAGCCTTGGCCATTAAGGTGGCTATGGAGCGGGCTTGCTCTCTTGGATGGAGGAGAATTGTGTGCAAATCTAACTCTTAGATTGTTGTGGACATGATTAGTAACCAGAGAATAGATGACTGTAACTGGCATATTGCCTCTCTTGTTAGAGAGATTCTTCACTTGAGTAGCTTTGTGGATGAGATATCCTTTTGTCATATTCCCAAGAAATGGAATGGAGTTGCTGATGTCTTTGAAAAATGGGCTTCAGAGATGGGAGCAGGTTGGGATATTTTCGATAGGGATGATCTTCCTGCTGATTATGTGGGGGTTTTTGAGCATTTAGTGGAGAAGGATAGAACTTAATGGCGTTTGGGTTGTTGTTTGGTTGATTGGGCCTAAGGCCTTTGTAATTTGGCTTTTACTGAATAAATTTTTACCCCTTTTTCCAAAAAAAAGATATAACATGATACAAATTATTTTCCTCAACACATCCCAAATTTAAGCGGTGATAAAACAACATTAACACAATATCAACAATCACAAGGTGGTGGAGACATCCCTCAAGATACACAATGGATAATCTCACAAATAAGATATCTCAAAATCTCTCTAATTGGAAAATACATGAGAACACTAACAACACATTACAATACAATGAATGCTCATCATAAGATGGATTTCACTTCTCCATTTCAACACCAACCATAAAGGGGTGTTCTTCTATGCAAACAATGAACTTCATGATCATCAAGCTCCCAAACTCTTCAAGTCAAAACCTGCAAAAGAAAGACAAAATGGAACCATGGAGGCTCACCTCCCAACCCAGGCCTCAAGGAGGCCACCCACCGAGCTTGGGGAAACAAGGTATAAATGGTTGCATTCAACACATTCACATGTCATGCATATACTCAACAATAAGACAAGATTTAACACAAGACATCACAACACATCCCATCCAAAGGTTTTGCACAAAGATTCAACAAATGAATCAAGTATAGGATGAAGGTGGGCTCTCACCATGAGGAGGATTTCCAAAACTAAGCCTCACAATATATATACATCTTCTCAATATCAACATACCCTTTCGGGGCATACAATATCTTCCCTTCCACACACCTCCTTATACCTCCTAGAATGCAAGTAGCAAGATGAACACATTCCATTGAGAAAATACAATCATCTCCACACATGGGACATTTTCTCAACTACATGTCTAAGCCCAACTAACCCCTTCACCCAAGAATCTCTTCCCTCCCAAGGGTGAGTGATGCTTCACACCCATTTCACAAAACACATAACATGAAACAAGCAAGATCAAAGAAGGATTCACAAAAAACTTCTCACATGCAACACACAAACAAGATCTCTTCCTGTAAACACAACTACAATACACTAAACACAACTACAATACACCAAAATCTCATCATGAAACGAAGAACACCATATCTATTCTACATACAAAATGAGAAACATTATGGATCATGGGTACCAACCTCCCTCCAAGAAAATACAATGAATCATTATAGTAGAGCTCCTTCCTCTCCCTTCAAACCTTATCTCTAAAGATAGAGAGTGGCCAAGCGAGTTTCCAATTTAGCCATGCCTCTATATATATCCTTCTCCTTTTCGGATTCAATAAAGAATGTCATTTTCATGGGGTCTCCTAGGTCTACTAGACACCCTAGAGGTCATTATTAGCCCCCTAACCTATAGTACTAACATGGGTAGGGTTTATTTTTGTCACAATTTCACCCTAGAGATGCTTTATGGCCCTCCTAATGCTAGGTAAATCAATTTTCAAGTTTCCCCAAGGTGATAACCTTGTCCTCTACTAACTAAGGCAATAAATCAAATTTCTCAATTGAGTCATTTAACACAGAATAAGGTGGCCACATGATCCATCAATAAAGAACATTTCATTTCACATAACAAGAACAAGTGACAAGAAACAGACACAAAATGCACTAAAACATCACATAGGACACGCTCAAAATCTATACATGAAACACATACCACATACATCCACCTCACATTTATGAAATGAGCACATCACAATGAGGTTTGTAAATCTTACAAAGAATCACGTTGGCAGAGTCATTTAACATGTGTCTATACCTTGTTTCCTTCTTAAATTCCATGGTTCCTCTTCTTGCACATCAAACTTGAGCATCAATAGTCTAAGGAGTCAATAAGCATATACAACATGAGTGCACATAATAACAATATCCATATTAACATAATTCAAATTAAATATCCTTTCCTAATCCTTCAATTATTCCACTTGAAATATTAAGATATCAAAATTTGCATGTCATAAGCATCATAATCAAATTAATATTCATCCATAAACTGAAAATCTTCATAAAAAAATTCATATTTTGCATTGCATCAAAATTTGATAATATCATGTCATAAAACTACATCCAAAATATGTTCAAACATTTCCTATACAATAATAGATTCTTTGTGTGTATAACAATGTAAGACACTACTAAAGTATCAAATCCATAGATAAGGAAATTCCACTTTCCATCTAAATCTGCCAAAATATCAAGGTCTCAAATATCAAAATGTAAATAAAACATCTGGGCTCTAATGGGTCAAGGTGAGGCCTCACAACCTCTATACCTATAGCCTCTACCAAAATATTCTTGGTATCCTTAATGATTTTAAATTCTTTGTCTCTTTCCTCTCTTAGCCTCTGTTGCTTGGCTTTCTTTTAGAGAAGTTCACCAAATGTCTACATTTGATTTGGATTGAGTTTTGATATATCCTAATTTGGGATCACTATATCCTCATCAAGGTCTATTTCTTCCTCCTTTTCTTTTCCTTTTCCCAAAAATTTTGTGCTCGGTTAAGGCTTGGTCTCAACTATCCTTGCACTTATTTCTTGATTACTAGGAATTGAGACAATAGTAGACATAATAGGACTTGCTGAAAAAATTGATACTAAACTTATTGTAGAAATACCTATAGTAGCCAAAATTTATGTATCCAAAATTTATGTCTCAATCATAGTTAAAGAGAGAAGAGTCTAGAGCTTGATAAATAAAGTACTTGATACTTCATTCAATGATGTTCTAAGTTGAATTGGTGCAAAGATTGATTGGATTTTTGTATTGTTAGTGGTAGTCAGTATCAATCCTGTTGAGGCTATCTCCATGCTTGATGTTGTCACTATTTTTCTTAGAGAGTGAGGAAGTGAGGCAATAAATGTTGTAGTAATCATAACTGGGTTAGTTTCCTCATCATCCTATGTTCCTTCCTTTATAGCCTCTTGCTCTTGTTCCTTTTCATAATCAATAGTATCAAAATGTGTTGTCTCTTCATCATTTCCTTCATCATTTTTTTCTTGATCATCTTGATCATCCTTGTCACTTATGTTGACTAGAGAATTACTTGGTTTATAAAGAAGATATACATTCTTCCACATATTTGTTGCATTCCTTACAACATGCTCAATGTCTTTCATCAGTACTAGACAAGTGCTAAATTTTAGGGTTGATTCTCCTCATTTTTCTTTAAAGAATCCTTAACCTCATTATCTGTTAAGCTTGGTATAAGCTACCTTAGAGTTCTCACATCCCATGTTGGCTTAATCTTATGCATCAAAATATTAGGAATCTAAGAGGTAATCTGCTTAGGTGAGCATTTCCACTTACCCATTTTATCCATCACCAAACCTTCAATTTTCTTTTGTTCTTCATCATTCCTAATTTCATACTTTAATGCTTTCAAATTTATTATGCTGGCCCCTACCTCCAGTTCTCTCAATCTATCTTGGAAGGTGGGTAGAGGTTTTTTGAATATTATATCTCCTTCTTCCTTATCAGCTTTCTTCCTTGAGGATCGTCTAGTGAACATAGTAGTGGATGGCTTGGAAGGATTGGTAATGATTACCTTCCTCTTCTTCTTCAGTGGTTCCTCTTCCTCTAATTCTTCCTCATCCTTTTCTTCTACATCTTCACCTTTTCCCTCAGTAAACAAA
Source organism: Cupressus sempervirens (assembly GCA_028749045.1). Classification (NCBI taxonomy): domain Eukaryota; kingdom Viridiplantae; phylum Streptophyta; class Pinopsida; order Cupressales; family Cupressaceae; genus Cupressus; species Cupressus sempervirens. The sequence continues at coordinate 407,474,592 of CM053786.1, forward strand.
AGAGTAGAACTTGTTTTCAACTTGGCAATTCTTTTCTTTCCTTTATTTACCACCTAAGGGAGCTTGATCTCGAGTTCTATTCTAGCCTTGGATTCATCATATGTACCAAAATATGTAGCCTTGGGATCAACTGGCTCATTTATAAGAGCCTCAATTATATCCTTAGTTTCATCAATATTGACCTCATATCCTAGAGGTTTTACCCATGCAATTCTAAGCCTAATTTCCTGAATGTATACATTATCACTATCTATCATAAAACACACATCATCCTTTTACTCCTGAACTTATTTCTTGGGGATTAAATTTTTTTAATTAATTTTCTCCTTAAATGCATCAAAATAATTGTCCATGATACTATTATAATTTTCTCCCATTTCAGCAATCTACTTATTAATTTGTAGAGTATTGGCACATCTTTCCTCCATACAACTAAACTTTTTGATGGAAAGAATTTCTAACAATAAGAGAATAAACATGTCAATAGAGAGCCAAACTTACATGGGTATTTCTTTGATGTTATAATACTCTCCATGTTCTTGTTCAATTGAATCAATAGTAGCTTGACAAGGTTAAGAGAAAGATTATTCTTGACTACCTTGTATGCAAGGTCAACTACTTCACCTGACACACTATTTAGCCTGCTTCAACTGTAGATCTTGTGTGCAATGATATGAATACCAAACATTAATTCCATGTTAGTGACACTACTTATCTTCATGACTCTATTGTCCCATTCTGCTAGGGTTTTCTTGTCTAGTTCAACCTAACCTAGGGTTTTGGTTATTTTGGCTTTGGCCAACATTAGGAGACTAGTGATTCTATGAATCATCTTCTTCATGATCAAAACTAGTTGCTCCAACCATAACTATCCATTATGCACTTGACTGAGAATAAACCTGATCCATTTTATTTGGAATTAATGGAGCATGTGAATAATATGGGTTAATCCTTTAGGCTCGAGGTGTCGATGCTTGGATTTCAAAATCCCATTCACACACAACTTTTCTTGGGCTTCATCCATTTCCAAAGTACCAATATCATGAATCATGCATTTAAAATGAGAAAAAAATTCATTAATCAATAGTACCTTTGGAAGGATTTACAATTATGCTCTACTCAGATCTAGGGTTTTAGCAATTGTAGGAGTGAGCTTGAAATTTTGTGCTTTCCATTCTACACCATGAGACAACATGTTTGATCCTCACTTTTCTTTGTTGCTACTAGATGCCATCTTTGCTCAATAGGGTTTGAGAGAATTCAAAATCTTTCAATAAAAATTTTCTTAAATTGGTTGAATGCACTTGAAGATCACACTGTGCAATAGCTCCTAAAATTTCATGACTTCAATTTTATTCCTTTTATCAAATTCCACCATAAGTTCTTAGTATGAATGGTAGATCAAGTTGACAGAATTTCATCTACTTCACTTGTATTTATTACTCGGTAGAGTCTTCCATCATTCGATAACCTCAAAAAATTTAGTTACTCTTGACCTTTCTTGGTAGAGTCTGTGACCCATCTCACTCGGTAAGAAAAGTAACTCGGTAGTAATTGGTACCCTTTTACTTGGTGATCCCTTTGTATCTTGAATATAGATATGGATATTTTGTCCTTTCAATAAGAACTAATTTGGATATCTTTTTTGGTAGCCTAGTTCTAGTTCTCCTTGAGAAATCAAGTAGAAATGGTGGAGTCACCCAATTCTTGAGTGACTTTTTCATCATTGTTTGGACTTGCATTCTTGGTAGACTTTGGAATCCATTGTTGTCTCATCTATTTTTTAATGTTATCAGCCTTTTCCTTCTTTTCATCTTCAATTCTTCCAATATTCATAGATTTCTTAGCAAGATGACCAAGTTTTGTACAAATGAAACATCTTTTAGTAGTATCTCTTTTTCTCATATGATGTTTTACATGATTCATACCAATGTGTCTAAACTCTCTATAGTAATGACATTGGCACCAAGTGTTATAGTCCCAACAAAATATAGCTTTTACAATTTGTTCTACTCGATTCAATATCTTGTTTTTGTACTCTGATGACTTGTGTCCATGTTTCTTACATTTGTAATATTTGTCTTCAAATTTTGGTTTTTCTTTACATTCATTAGCTTTATGACCATGTTGGTTGCAACTGTAGCACTTTCCATTGAATTCTCCTTTTCTATTGCTCCAAATTTTTTTTTGATGTATGACCTATCTTACCATAATGATTGCAAATAGGTCTTTGATTCTTTTGAGCTCTTTGCTTGGAAGATTCACCTTCTTCTTTATTTCCAATTCCTGCTTTTCATTTTTGTCTATAGAGCTTTTCCTCAATCAATTGATTCATGTCTGCTTGGGATTTCATCATTCTTTCATCAATTTTCCTTTTAGAGTTTAGATCATGCTATAATCTTCCATTTTCTAACCTTAGATTCATGATTTTTTCATTTGCATTTGTGAGCTAATTAATGAAGTTAGTCTATTGAAGGGATAGATGTTGAATCCCATTATCTTTTCCTTCTATTTCTTCTTTTATTTGTTTTTTCTCTTCCATGACTTCACATAGCATACTAACTAAATTTCTTTCTCTTTTTAGTTTTCTCACTTCTTCTTGTAGAAAACAATTATTTTCCAAGAGTTCTTTGAATGCTTCATTTCCTTCATCTAAGATGCCTGTTGAATGAATGTCTAAAATTATTTCTTCAATGTAGAGATGCTAATTCATTTGAATTGCAAGATCTTTTCTTCTTTTTAGGGATTGAGAGAGTTTCTCTTTTTCTTTAAGTTGTGCAATAGCCATTTCTAGATCTAGCTTCTCATTGTCAATAGCCTTGTCAAGTATGAATATCTCCATCATCTTTGATCTTTTCTCTAGTTGTTAAACTTTCTCTGAGAACCAAAAGCTTTGATACATATTTTTGGAAATATTATTAAAGGTTAAGTTATTGAGAGCGGAGAGGTGAATTAGTGACTTTAAAACTTTTATCTTCAATACCCAATTAATCCTTTGCATATATATTATGATCTAATTACATGCATAAGAAAATAAAAATATGAAAGCATACATAACACTTTGACACATAGATGTGGTGACCTAGAAACCTTCCAAATAGAAAGTAAAACTAGGGTGGGGATGATACTCACAAACTTTAGTACTACAACATAAAATTGGCCTATTGAGGCTTACACTGATCACTTTTGATGATCTACCCTATTAGGAGAAATAAGAATTGCTAGGTCCACCTTGCTAAAGGATTTACAAAAATAAAATGAAGTATGCACTCAGTAAAGAGATTTTCATAAGATGGTTAGCTATACCTTGTTAAAGTATTTGATTGATCCACCTATTAGGATGAAGTAGTAGCTAATCTCTGATCTACAACTTGGTTTGCTAAGTGAGATTCCTTTGAGTGTATAAATTACCTTGCTATGATAGATATATCTTTACTACTCCTTATATTGCTATATCCTTTTGTAATTCTCTCTTTCCTCTCCTCTTTGATTACATATGATTACATTGCATTTCTTCCACATACTTTGATATGATAAAATTCAAAACATATATACCAATTTAATTATACAATTACAAAGTTGGCCACAATACAAGTTTACACAAATATTACAAAGTTGGCTCAAATATAGACACTCGGGTTCTGAAGATTGACTCAGTGAGGTTTTCATGCTTGACAATATCAATGCTTAGCATCATCATGCACTTGGTAGACATAGTATCTTGATTCATACTGATCACTTCCAAGTAGTCTTGAACTTGATCTACACTGGTGACTTGGTGAATACTATGATATTTGGTATATAAACTAATTCACTTGATTCACACTATGTAACTTGGTCAATGCTTACACTACAAGCTTAGTATGAACTAAATCACTTAGTTAATATTGAGTAGCTCAGTTTACTGTTCAAAGGTTGGATAAACTAACAAAGTTTAGAAGTAAAAGTAAGAATAATCGAGTTGGGCAAGCTTCACCGAGTAGATAGTATGTGCCAAGAAAAGTTAGTGCAATTCAAGTAGAAAATAAGTTGGAGCAAAGAAAAGTCAAAGTTTAGTGTATGTCGAGTGATACAGTGTAACACAAGTAAAGTTTAGTGTGAGGCCTCACCCTGACCCATTGTAGCATAGTGATACATTTCTATTATTTTGATACTCATGACTTGAGATGTCGAGACATTATCTAATTCTTTGAAGATATTATATTATTTCATGTTGTGTGATGTTTACTTTTTGATATATTGTGTTTGTCATTTAATGTTTTATGTATATGTATGTTGATGAAATAAGTAAATGTAGGATTAACACTTTTATTAAGGAATTTTAATGATTAAGAATTGAGTAGGATGAGAGAAACCCTGACTGATTTATAGATGTATGTTCTAAGTTATGTGAATTCTTGATACGTATATACATATGTGCATGTGATTTTATGGGACTACTGATGTGTGCAATGACTGTGCAAGATATTTTAGCCGAGAAACCTGATGGAGGAATGGAACTGATTCCTATGTTCTTTTTGTGGAAACTTTGTTGTTCGTAATATAAGCATTTTATTGTGAGATGTATGAATGTATCTTTCCATGATCAGTAAATGATCATGTTCTTAACTATGTTCTTATCGTGTCACTTGAAACTCATGAATTGTTTATGTTTTTCAGTATGCTAGCTAGGGTTAGCTATGCAACCTTTGGACCTAAGTCGGATTAAGTTAGTCTCTATTTGCTAATTTGTTCATTAATCGAGTTTAGTCACCCCTAATTCAAATTAGTGCTTAATCTACATTTTTAGAGATGTTAGATGGTCCTAAATATTTCCTAGCTTTTGTTTTGTTCCAAATCTATTTCTAAGGTTTTAAGACATGAAATATTTATACCCAATGGGCATGGGTATGGGTTGGGGGTATTTTCCAAACCCCTAAGCCCCTTTTATTGACTTTTGAGGTCACTCAAAAAGTCTATTTTTTCCTTTGTGCGAAAATTGAGTATGGCTATCATGACTTGCATCACCTCAACTCCACTTAGTGGTTAACCTTAGGATTGGTTGGGTTAGAAAGTTCTAGATTTTTAGCTAAGTGGGGGAAGTTATTTCCCTTTTTGGTGGTTGAATTTGGATCTTGTTTAGAGGCCCTTCTTGGAGTAGTTTTGGTTGTTACCCAATCTCTACTTTTAGAGAGGAGTCTTGAAAGATTGAAGGCAAGGAAGGAAAAGCTCTACTCAAATTGTTCATTTACCATTACCTCTTTGTGATGGTAGGAGTTCTTCATCTCCCTTGTTCAAATTTTTCATGCTTGTTTCATGCATATGCTATTGTGTTGTTTTTTGGATGCTTGTATGTATGTTGGGTATGTTGTGAAGGATTGAAAACCATGTTTTTGAATGTTTTTCTTTCATGTTCTTGTGTGAATTTTCAAAGTTTTCTTGTATGGGTGTTTTTGCATTACTCACCCTTGGATAGGGCAGAAGTGGCTGATTTTAGGAAAGGTCCTTTTAGTTGGACTCCAACAACTGTAGAGTCTTTGATCAGGATGAGAAGAGGGAGAGAGGGTAGGGTGTTATGGGCCTGTACTTGTCAATACAAACCTTGTATGAGATTGGCATGTTAAAATGCAAGAATGAATGTTCTTGATTTATAGCCCTGATTGGGCATCTATTTTAGTGTTGTGTCTAACATCTTTTGTTGGGAAAATGTACCTTTCCCTAGTTTTGATTCATTGTGAATCCTATTGTGAAAACCTAGTATGAATATGCATGTTTGATTTTGTCTCTTGGTCATGCTTGTTGACACCTGATCAAATTCTGTTCTCTCCACGATATTAGCAAAGTACTGTAGAAATTATATGGATCCCTTGATAAGGGACATGAAGGAAATTCCATTATATTGTTGTAATTTTGAGATTGTAATCCTATGTTATTTGTATTTCAAAACTTGGTTGTAATGGCAATGACCCTGGGTTTTCTTCTTGGTTCTTTCCCGATTGGGCCTTTGAATCAGGTTTCCCCAATAAAATTGTGGTTGAGTATTATTGCTTCTAATGAGATTTAATCGTAATTTTCAATAATATGGATGCAATTCAAAAAAATAGGATGGAAATGATGTTGATTCAATCAGGCAAAATTTCAAGTTTCCTTATGTGTTGAAAGCGAAAAAAATAAAAATTTATATTATGAATGAAAGTTTAGTTTTTGTGATTATTGGAATTAAATCAATTCTTGCATTGTGGTTTAAATGGATAATTAAATCTCTTGGTTTATTTAGTTGCAAGAAGTCCTTTTAGATTTACTTAATAATAATAATAATAATCCCCTCTTGGTTAATATAACAACTTCAAAATTTATACTTTAAAAAAAAATGTGGTAAAAAAAAAACTTACATCTCTAGAGCAAAAGCCCTCTACATTTTGTATGGGCTTGAGATTTAATGTTATATTCCAACAGAGAATATTCTTGAAGATATTATTAAATTTTAAAAAATTAGATATTAAAAAGAAATATATGTATATTATAACATGAAAATATATAAGATAATAACTATCTAACATACCACCTAAAATATCCATGCATACCTATTTTACTTTTACATTAACTCCTCCATAGTGGGCGCCAGATTTGGGTCATCTATTAAAAAAGTTTTTTTTAAAAGCAATGTCAACATTGTGATCATGAGGGGTGATTTCATTCTATTCCCACATCACATCTCCTTCTTCCTTTTAAAACTAGGCACTCATCTCTTGCATGGATGGGGAGTTTAATAAAGTTGTTTATTTTAACAAGAAAAGCAAGCAAAATCAAAAAAACTTATCTTTCCTCCACTGAGCACCAGCTTGACTAGGGGAAAAGACTGACATAGGTATCTTGAGACAGTGCACTTGAATTTGGAAAGCACATGGGAGTAGGGTGTAGGGAGAGTATGGGAGGGGGGGTGGGTGGGGGGGGTGTGGTGGGGTTAGTGTTAGGTTAATTTAGGTTTAGTTTATGTTAGTAAATATGTTAGTTTAGGAAAATATTAGGATATGCTATGTTAGTTACCTTTTGTTATTTGTTAATAGTATTAGTTAGTAGTTTTAAATTTTTGTTAGTAGTTACATGTTAGGAATAACTTTTAGTTAGTATAATGTTACTTAGGATTAGTTGTAGCTAGGATTTTTAAATTTATATTTTAATATAGTTTTGTTTAATTTTGTAAATGTAAATTTAGTATTAAATTAGTTTAGATTAGTAAGCAGTTAGTATTCTTTTTGAATTTTGTAAATTTTAGTTTTGGTTTTATTAATATAGTTAAGAATTAGAAGTTTTATTGAAGTAGTGTTAGTAATAAAAAAAATTTTTAAAAAATTGATTGGAGTTAGTATGTGTTAGTAGTAGTTTAATTATTGCATTAAGTATTAGTTAAAAGTAAATAATATGTTTTTAACTATGAGTTATTACCAATATTAGTAATTCTATTTACTTAATGTTAGAGTAATATATTGTTACCCAAAACTATTTCAAGCATCATTGTAACCTTAATGAAATAATGTAACCAAAAGTTGTTAAAATTTTTAATAGCGAGTATTTAACTATAGAAATTGATCACTTCTTAGGATGTTAAACTTCTGATGAACATAGTAAACCTGTTATTGCAATTCAACTCTAAAACCTTAGTGCACTTTATTATTTTTTTATAAAAAATTTGGTGTATTTTTGCCAACGTATTTTGGACATGACATTTTTGTATCAAAGCCTATGTTTCAACAATAGGAACCTTAGACCATTGTGCTTCGTAACTTAACTCAAACTTTTAATTTTTTAGATGCCTCCTGTTACTCAAAGCAATCAGGGAGGCAAGGGTCGTAGGGCTAGGGGTGGTAGAGCAGGACATGAGGATGGACCACCTCCACCTCCACCTACACCAAACCCAAACCAGGACATTATAGATGCACTTTAGACTTTGATTGGTGTAGTTTAGTAGAGATTAGTACCTATAGTTCAGCCAGGTCAGCAGATTCCAATAGTGGAAGCAAAGGGACCCAGAGGAGGCAGAACCAGAGTTAGAGAAAGGACTAGGAATCCCTCACCAAGATAGATAGAGGGTTAGGGTGAGCATGAAGGTGAGTCAATACACCAAAGAGGACCCCCACTTGACAGACCTCCTAGGCATATAGGAGATGACATTAGGAAATTGATTCAACTTGGGCCACCATTATTTACTGGTTCCACTGAGGGGATAGTAGGAGAGGCATGGTTACAGAGCCTACAATGGTGCTTTGGATTATGTCCTTATGGGAGTAATCTAAAGGCACACCTAGAAGTTCATCAGTTGAGAGGAGATGCCTCCAATTGGTGGCATCAAGAGGAGACCATAAGAGGAGTGAGGATGGATACCCTCACATGGGAGTCATTCTTGGAGAGATTTTGAGAGTGGTACTTGTCAAAGAATTTTAGACAGGAGTAGATAGAGGAGTTTCATTCTCTATATCATAGGGGTCTTTTAGTAGCTCAATACAAGAGCAGGTTTCTTGAGCTCCTTCCTTATGTGGAATACATGAAGAATGAGAAACTATGGGTGCATCACTTTATCATGGGTCTGAATTTCTCTCTTTAGGGTCTAGTTCAAATGGCCTTCCCTACCACCTTTAGATAGGTAGTGGAGATAGCACTAGTTAATGAGGATACTTGAGGTAGACAGGAGTCACGAGATCAGTCTTAGAACTAAAACTCTACCCAGCAGAAACCCCCTTAGAAAGGGAATTATAACTATATAGTAGGGTCCTCTAAGGGCCAACAGTCTTAGTAGCCAAAACCACAACAACAGTAGCAACAAAAACCTTCTCAAGGTTATCAGGGCTCCAAGCCCAAGCAGTGGCAGTCACAGGGTCCCAAGTAGGATAAAAAAGTACAGGCCCCACAGTCATAGTCAGTGAAGACTCAATAGTCTTCTAGGGGTGGATATATTGGATCTAGCAGGTCAAGAAGCCCACAACTATCTAGATCACAGGGTGCATGATCTTATACCCAAGGACCATGCTACACTTGTGGTGGCATGGATCATATAGCTAGGGAGTGTTCATAGGGACAAGCATCCGATGGTTAGAGAGGGACTTTTTTAGAGCTGACAGTTGGTGACATGGGTAGATCCCATAGAGTTTTTGTAGTGATTGACAACTGCCAAGCTGAGCATCAAGCCACAGTTATCAAGGCTACAGGTATTATTCAGGGCCATATGGTTGTAGTTTTATTTGATTTCAGAGCTACTGACTCTTTTATATCTCCATATGTGGTGGAGCATTGCGGGCTAGTGGCAGTTAGATAGGATGTCAGTTAGGAAGTAGAGTTAGCCTCAGGAGCCAGAGTGTTAGTTAGTTCCATGGTGTAGAATTGTCAGATGTAGATTGGAGGCATGTCCACTATGTCTAACCTACACATTACCCCTCTAGGTTCTTATGATGTTGGTCTTGGCATGGATTGTCTTTATGTCCACAATGCCAAGATGGATTATTGATAGAAGAGGGTGGAATTTGTGGATGATGATGGTACCTCTAGGGAGATCTTCAGGGTGAAGAGACCAATATCCCTTTGTATGATTTATGCGATGTAGCTTAGGTGGTGCATGCAAAAGGTTTTTCAGTTTTTTTCTATCACCATTAGTGATAGAGAGGAAGATTCAGAGGGGGAGCCATCCCTTGATGATTTTCTAATCCTACAAGAGTTTTTTGATGTGTTTCCTTTAGAGCTTCTTGGTATGCCTTCACCTAGAGTAGTGGATTTTCACATAGACCTTATGCCAGGAGCTAAGCCAGTTTCGAGAGCACCATATAGGATGACTACTCATGAGCTCAGTGAAAAAGGCTCAGTTGGAGGAACTCTTAGAGAAGGGGCATATTCGACCTAGTGTGTCACCTTGGGGTGCACCAGTGATCTTCATAAAGAAGAAAGATGGATCACTTAGGTTGTGTATTGATTATTGACAATTGACAAAAGTGACCAGCAAGAACCAATATCCTCTTCCTAGAATCGATGATCTCTTTGACTAGTTGTAGGGTACCCAAGTATTTTCAAAGATTGATTTGAAGTCGAGCTATCATTATTTGAGGTTTGTGGATAGTGATATCCCCAAGACTGCTTTTTGTACTAGGTATGGTCACTACGAGTTCACCATAGTACCATTTCGCCTCACAAATGCTCCAGGTGTATTCATTAGCCTCATGAATGAGTATTTCATACCTTTTTGGATAAGTTTGTGGTTGTTTTTCTTGATTACATTATGATCTATTCTCATGATGAGAAAAAGAATGAAGAGTACCTAAGGTAGGTGTTGCAGAAGCTAAGAGAGAATTAATTATTTGGCAACTTGTCGAAGTGTGCATTCTTCAGACTTGAGATACATTATTTGGGTCATGTCATATCAGGTGATGGAGTCTCAGTAGACCCATCAAAGATTAGTGCCATCATGTATTGGATAGAACCCACCAATGTTACGAAAGTGAGGAGCTTTATGGGGCTAGTAGGTTATTACCGATGCTTCATTTCAGGATTCTCTAGATTGGCACACCCCATCACATCTCTTCAAAAAAAGGGGAAGAAGTATGAGTGAATAGAGAAGTGTGATAGAGCTTTCCAAGAGCTCAAGAGAGCCCTCACAAGTGCACCAATTCTTGGAGTACCAAATCCTTCTATAGATTTTGTGTTGTGCACTGATGCATCTTTAGATGGTATAGGGGTAGTCCTTATGTAGGATGGATGACCTATTTCCTTTGAGTCTAGGAAGTTGAAGACTCATGAACTCAATTATCCTACTCATGACCTAGAACTTGTGGCAGTGGTTCATGCCTTGGTGAGATGGTGACACTTCCTCCAGGGTCATAGATTTGAGCTTTATTCTGATCACTAGATCTTGCAGTACATATTTTCTCAGTCGAATCTTAATGCTAGGCAAAGAAGGTGGATGGAGTTTCTGTATGAGTATGATTTTGATGTTCATTACATCAAGGGAAAGGAGAATGTGGTTGCAAACACCTTAAGTATAAGGTGCCATGAGCTCTCATCTGTGACTACTTACATTGACTTGAGAGAGAGAATCTTACAACACTTATCAGCTAATGAGCTTTATGCAGAAGTGAGTTAGATAGTGCATTCTCAAAGACCCTTGGAAGAGAAGTATTCAAATTATTCCTTAGAGTCTAATGGACTTTTGTGTCATAGAGTATGTATTTATTTACCTTCCATCGGGGGTTTGCACGAACTCATTGTACTTGAGGCTCATAGAGCACCTTATGCAGCACACCCCAGTGTTAAGAAGTTGCATGCAAATTTGAGGTAGTTGTATCACTAGCCAAGCATGAGAGTGTAGATTGCTAGCATAGTTATGAGATGCCTTGAGTGTTAGAGGGTGAAGGTTTAGCACCATCATCCTAGTGGGCTTCTTCTGCCACATGAGATTGTAGAATGGAAATGGGATACTATATCTATGGATTTTATTGTTGGTCTTCCCATGTCATCTTGCCATCATGATGCCATTTTGGTGATAGTTAACATGTTGACCAAAGTTGCCCATTTCTCACTCGTGCATACTACTTTTACAGCATGAGACATAGCGCAAGTATTCTTGCAAGATATTGTCCGACTTCATGGTGTTCCCCATAAGATCATCTCTGATAGAGACTCATTGTTCACTTCTTCATTTTGGAGAGAGTTCAGGCAACTTTGGGAACTAGGCTCAATTTTAGTACAATGTACCATCCTCAAATCGATGGTCAAACTGAGTGAGTGAATCAAGTTTTGGAGGACATGCTACGTATGTACATGATGGACCATCAGGTCAAACGGGAGGAATACCTACATCTTGTTGAGTTTTCCTATAATAATGGGCACCATTCCTCCATAGGTATGCCACCTTATGAGGCCTTGTATGGAAGACCATGTAGAACACCCTTGAGTTGAGATAGGATTGAGGATCGAGTATCTATTGGTCCCCAGTTAGTAAAGGAGATGGAGCAGTAGGTGACCTTGATTAGACTTCACCTGAGAGAGGCACAGGATAGGTAGAAGAAGTATGCTAATGCAAAGAGGATAGATTGAGAGTATCAGGTGGGTGATAGAGTGTTCTTGAGGGTGCGAATGCACAAGAGTCCAATTTAATTTTGAAAGGGCTCTAAGTTGGCACCCTGATTTGTTGGACTATTCGAGATCCTAGAGAGGAAAGGACCTATTGCATACTGTTTAGCTTTGCCACCTAGCTTGTCATGCATCCACAATGTGTTTCACATTTCAGTACTTAGAGGATACATTTATGATGAGTCTCATATTATACATTGGGATGCTTTATAGGTGGAATCAGATGGATAGCTAGCTCTGGAGCCTATCCATATTATTTCCTAATGAATCCTAACACTTTGAGGCTAAGAGTAGACCAAGTTAGGGTCCAGTGGGATTGTTATGATGAGGTCATGACTTCATGAGAGGATGCAGTGTAGATGCGATCTCGGTACCCTTATCTTTTTATGAACTCCAAGAGGAAGTTTATGCCTAGTGGGGGAGCATGTAAGGCCTTGCCTCGACCCATCATAGTGTAGTAATACATTTCTATTATTTTGATACTCATGACTCGAGATGTCGAGTCATTATCTGATGCTTTGAACATATTATATTATTTCATGTTGTGTGATGTTTACTTTTTGATATATTATGTTTGTCATTTAATGTTTTATGTATATGTATGTTGATGAAATAAGTAAATGTAGGATTAACACTTTGATTAAGGAATTTTAATGGTTAAGAATTGAGTAGGATGAGAGAAACCCTAACTGATTTATAGATGTATGTTTTAATTTATGTCAATTCTTGATACATATATACATATGTGCATGTGATTTTATGGGATTGTTGATGTGTGCAATGAGTGTGCAGGATATTTTAGCCAAGAAACCCAATGGAGGAATGGAATTGATCCCTATGTTCTTTTTGTGGAAACCTTGTTGTTCATAATTTAAGTATTTTATTGTGACATGTATGAATGTATCTTTTTGTGATTATTAAATGTTAATGTTCTTAACTATGTTCTTATAGTGTCACTTGAGACTTGTGAATTGTTTATGCTTTTCAGCATGCTAGCTAGGCTTAGCTCTGTAACCTTTGGACCTAAGTCAGATTAAGTTAGCATCTTTTTGCTAATTTATTTCTTAATCAATTTTAGTCACTCCTAATTTGGATTAGTGCTTAATCTGCATTTTTAGAGTTGTTAGATGGTCCTAAATATTTCTTAGCTTTTGTTTGGTTCCAAATCTATTCCTAAGGTTTTAAAACATGAAATATTTATACCCAAGGGGTATGGGTATGGGTTGGGGGAATTTTCCAACCCCTAAGACCCTTTTATTGACTTTTGAGGTCAATCAAAAAGTTTATTTTTGCTTTTGTGCGAAAATTGAGTATGGTTATCATGAGTTGCATCACCTCAACTCCACTTAGTGGTTAACCTTAGGATTGGTTGGGTTAGAAACTTCTAAATTTTTAGGTGAGTGGGGGAATTTATTTCCCTTTTTGGTGGTTGAATTTGGATCTTATTTAGAGGCCCTTCTTGGCATAGTTTTGGTTGTTACCCATCTCTACTTTTAGAGAGGAGTCTTGGAAGATTGAAGGCAAGGAAGGAAAAACTCTACTCAAATTGTTCATTTACCATTACCTCTTTGTGAAGTTAGGAGTTCTTCATCTCCCTTGTTTAGATTTTTCATGCTTATTTCATGCATATGATATTGTGTTGTTGTTTGGATGCTTGTATGTATGTTGGGTATGTTACAAAGGATTGAAAACCATATTGTTGAATGTTTTTCTTTCATGTTCTTGTGTGAATTTTCAAAGTTTTCTTGTTTGGGTGTTTTGGCATTACTCACCCTTGGATAGGGAAAAAGTGGCCAATTTTAGGAAAGGTCCTTTTAGTTGGACTCCAACAATTGTAGAGTCTCTTCTCAGGACGAGAAGAGGGAGAGAGGGTAGGGTGTTTTGGGCCCCTACCTATCAGCACAAACCTCCTATGAGTTTGGCATGTTAAAATGGAAGAATGAAAGTTTTTGATTTATAACCCCAATTGGGCATCTATTTTGGTGTTGTGTCTGACATCTCCTGTTGGAAAAATCCACCTTTCCCTAGTTTTGATTCATTGTGAATCCTATTGTGAAAACCTAGTATGAATATGCATGTTTGATTTTGTCTCTTGGTCATGCTTGTTGACACCTGATCACATTTTGTTCTCTCTACGATCTTAGCAAAGTATTGTAGAAATGATATGGATCCCTTGACAACGGACATGAAGGAAATTCCATTAAATTGTTGTAATTTTGGGATTGGAATCCTATGTTATTTGTATTTCAAAACTTTGTTGTAATGGCAATTATGCCATATTTTCTTCTTGGTTCTTTCTTGGCTGAGCCTTTGAATCAGGTTTACCAATAAAATTGTGGTTGAGTATTATTGCTTCTCATGAGATTTAATTGTAATTTTTAGTAATATGGATGCACTTCAAAAAAAATAGGATGGAAATGATGTTGATTCAATTAGGCAAAATTTCAAGTTTCCTTATATGGTGAAAGCAAATAAAAATAAAAATTTAATTATGAATGAAAGTTCAATTTTTGTGATTATTGGAATTAAATCAATTCTTGCAGTGTGGTTTAAATGGATAATTAAATCTCTTGGTTTATTTAGTTGCAAGAAGTCCTTTTAGATTTACTTAAAAATAATAATAATAATCCCCTCTTGGTTAATATAACAACTTCAAAATTTATACTTTAAAAAAAAATGGGACCAAAAAAAAAAGAAAAAAACTTACATCTCTAGAGCAAAAGCCCTCTGGATTTTGTATGTGCTTGAGATTCAATGTTATATTGCAACAGAGAATATTCCTAAAGGTATTCTTAAATTTAAAAAAAAATAGATATTAAAAAGAAATATAGGTATATTATAACATGAAAATATATAAGATAATAACTATCTAACATACCACCTAAAATATCCATTCTTACCTATTTTACTTTTGCATTGACTTCTCCATAGCGGGTGCCAAATTTGGGTCATCTATTAAAAAAGTTTTTTTTAAAAGCAATGTCAACAGTGTGATCATGAGGGGTGATGTCATTCTGTCCCCACATCCCATCCCCTTCTTCCTTTTTAAACTAGGCGCTCATCTCTTGCATGGATGGGGAGTTTAATAAAGTTGTTTATTTTAACAAGAAAAGCAAGCAAAATCAAAAAAAATTATCTTCCCTCCACTGAGCACCATCTTGACTAGGGGACAAGACTAGTGTGGGTACATTGGGACAGCGCACTTGACTTTGGAAAGTGCATGGGAGTAGGGTGTAGGGAGAGTATAGTGAGGGGCTAGTGTTAGGTTAATTTAGGTTTAGTTTATGTTAGTAAATATGTTAGTTTAGGAAAAGATTAGCATATGTTATGTTAGTTACTTTTTGTTATTTGTTAATAGTATTAGTTAGTAGTTTTAAATTTTTGTTAGTAGTTACATGGTAGGAATAACTTTTAGTTAGTATATGTTACTTAGGATTAGTTGTAGCTAGGATTTTTTAATTTATATTTTAATATAGTTTTGTTTAATTTTGTAAATGTAAATTTAGTATTAAATTAGTTTAGATTAGTAAGCAGTTAGTATTCTTTTTGAATTTTGTAAATTTTAGTTTTGGTTTTATTAATATGGTTAAGGATTAGAAGTTTTATTGAAGTAGTGTTAGTAATAAAGTTTTTTTTTTTTTAAAAATTGATTAGAGTTAGTATGTGTTAGTAGTAGTTTAATTATTGCATTAAATATTAGTTAAAAGTAAATAATATATTTTTAAATATGAGTTATTAGCAATATTAATAATTCTATTTACTTAATGTTAGAGTAATATATTGTTACCCAAAATTATTTCAAGCATCATTGTAACCTTAATGAAATAACGTAACCAAAAGTGGTTACAAATTTTAATAGCGAGTATTTAACTATAAAAATGGATCACTTCTCAAGATGTTAAACTTCTGATGAACATAGTAAACCTATTATTGCAATTCAACTCTAAAATCTTAGTGCACTTTATTATTAAAAAAAAAAAATTGGTGTGTTTTTGCCCACGTATTCTGGGCATGACATTTAGTTGATGCCAAGCATGAGTAAACTTTAGTGTTTTCTAAGTGATCGAGTTCAAGATGATTGGAAGAACACTATGGAAGTTGAGTAACAACATATTGATGCTAAGTGCTAGTATTCATGTTAAATCATATATTTGATGAATTTGAGCCAACTATTTTAGTTTCTTGAATTTTGTAAAGTGTGTGGAAGATAACTATGATGATTTGGTGGCATAGAATTCATTGTAAATAATTTTGAGGAAAATTCAAAGAGGATTGAAGGAGAAGTTTCTAGAAGGGACAAATGAAAATATGGGTAGATTAATTGAATCCCACCTAATCCTACCTAACCCTAAAATGGACGATAGAGGATGAATGTTAAAATATCTTAATTTTTTATTTTTAGAGATGGTTGGTCATAATCAAGGTAGGTTAATGTTCAAGAATCTAAGTTAGATAAGAGGTCTAAGGTATTTCTTTATTTAGATACCAAAATAAAGAGACTACTATTGGCAAAAAAAGCAAGAAGGCTTAAGAGTATTAATTCTTGAAGGGTGAACAATCTATTAGAGCTTAAGTGTGTGAAACCCAAATAAAATGGATGACCAAAATAGAGATCTATAATTAGCGAGTGAGTTGAAATTTTTTATTAGATCAATCCTTACTATTACCTTCTAATCATTGTACTAGTCTAGGGTAAATTCTTTGGATCAAGGTTGACCTAACTATCATTTTATAAATCCTTTAAATGGGTGACATTTCAAGTGAATGATCTAAAGTCCTCTAACAAGGCTTACTCCTAAAAGGGTGATTGAAATCCTCCAACCAAGTCTTATTTAACAGTGTGTATTGTAACCTTTAATAGGGTTGGCCTTTCATAGGGCATCACTTTAGAAGAGTGAGAATGAGTAGCATGTTACTGGTGGTTTTTCACAAATTGGATTTCCACATAAAATCATCGTGTCAATTGTGTTATTGAATTTTTTGTGTTTCATGCTTACATTTCTACAAAGTTGATTTGATAGTGACCAACAAACATTAAGTGATTATATGATCTAATGGATGCATGCATGAATATGTTTTATGAATATGGATTCACTAAGCTATGAAAAGTTTTATTTGTACATATGGACCTTAGATAACTGATTCACCTCCCCTCTCTTATTTATTTTAAAGAATTCCAACAATTGGTATTAGAACCATTTGTTTAAGAGGACTAGTTTGAAGGTACTAGAAGAAAAAGATCAAGATGTCAAAAAGAGAGGTACCCAAGCTTAATAGGGACAAATTTTTTGCATGCAAAATGTTGATGAAGCTACACCTAGGAGGTCTTGGAGACCATGCACAATCTACCATTGTCGATGAGCATGTTGATCTAGTTGGAGCCCTAACTACTGAAGATCTAAAAAAGAAGAAAAAAAACAATTAGGAAATGTTGGAGATTTCCTCTACCCTAAATTATGTTGAGTTTGATGACATCAAGGGTTTTGATAGTGAAAAAAAGATGTGGGATGCTCTTCACACCATCTACAGAGGTGATGCAAATGTTTTGAGAACTAGATCTAAAACTCTTAACGGTAAGTTCAATGATATAAGGATGCAAGAATGTAAGAATGTTGCTCAATATTGCTCTAAGATAAAAGATTTTGTTAGTGCTATAAGAGGATCTACTGGTAAGATAGATGATGAGACTATATCAAGAAAATTTTTGAGAACAATATTGCCCATCTATGCTATTAGAGTTTTTGCGATAAAAGAATTGAGATGAATACCAGGCTCTAATCTGACTCTTGAAGGTCTGGTAGGTAGGATCAATGGTTTTGAGATATCTAATTTCGACAACTTCAAATATGACAATTTTAATCTACTTTCAAAACTAAGTTTTCATGGAAGAAACCTAATGAGAAGAAGAAAAAAAATGAAAAATATGTTTTTAGTTATAGTGTTATAGATGAGGAGGATGTATAATATCTTGAAGCACCACTAGCAAGGAGATTCCACATGAGTAAAAGAAAATTCAAAAGTAAGTTGCTTATCATGTGTTTTAATTGCAATTAGGTTGGTCATATTCTTGGTAGATGTCCAGAGAAGAAGAGAAGTAGAGGTGGAGACAAGTACAAAAATAGAAGAGATGAGGAAAACACAGATTATAAAGACAAACAAAAGAAGTCTTGCTACATTGTAGAAAAGGAAGCCAAAGATAGATCTGATGATCATGATGATGAAGTGGTGTATGTTAGAATGAAGGATGATTCTAACAAGGATGAGGCAACTACATTAGTCTCTTGTGTGAATAAGAATGATAGATAGATAATTGATAGTGGGTGTTTACATCACATGACTAGAGATAAAAATAAGTTCATTATCTTGAATTATTATGATGGAAATAGTGTAAGGTTTCGTAATGATGCAACTATCTGATAAAAGGAAATCAAATTCATAGAAAAGATTTTATGTGACAATGCTTATTATGTTGAAGGACTTAATGATAATTTTTTGAGAGTGTCACAACTAAATAGTTCAGGTTGCAAGGTTGAGTTTGGGAACAAGATTGCTAAGAAATATGATGTTGATGGAAAACTAATGGAAAAAGATGATCAAACTAGAGGTAATTTATTCTATCTTGATATGGATGATGCTACTTGTCTAGTTGTAGAATTTTATGATGTGTGACTATGGTAGAAGAGGTTGTGTCATGTTAATTTTTATAACTTGGTTGATATCGGTAACATGAGAAGATTCATAGGTTTTCCTAAGTTGAAGAAACCTGACAATATGATTTGCAAATAATGTTAGTTAGGAAAAATGACAAAGTCTAGTTTTAAGAGTAAGACTCACACCTATAAAAGAAGTTTGAATATTGTTCATACTAACTTCTGTCGACCAATTAATGTGCAAAGCTAAAAAGGTGATTAGTACATTATGCTCTTTGTTGATTATTATTGTAGGATGATGATAATGATGTTTCTAAAATACAAATATGATGATTTCTAAATTTTTGAGTGGTACTTAGCAAGTGTTAAGAATGAAATAGGTATAAGTATAAAACGTTTGAGATCTGATAGAGGAGAAAAATTTACAACAAATGAGTTTGAGTTTATTTGTAATGATAGAGGAATCAAAAGATAGACATCTGCCCCTAGAACCCCTCCACAAAATGGAATTGCTGAAAGGAGGAACAAATATGTAATGGAATTTTCTAGGAAACTCATGATGGAGAAAAATATTGTTTTGAAATACTAGAGAGAGATTACAAGTACAATGGTCTATAGCTTGAACTATGTGCAAGTCACGAAAGGTACTCATTCAACACCTTTTGAACTATGGTATGGATACCCACCTAATGTAAAATATTATAAGGTATTTGGAAGCAAGTGTTATATTCTCAAATATTTTAAGAATGGTAAATTGGATGTAAAAATTGAATAAGGTATAGTCCTTGGCTATTCCACAAGAAGTGAAGCTTATAAGTGTTTAAATACTAACACTAACAAAGTTGTGGAAAGTACAAATGTGAAATTCGATAAATATAGAGAAGTACATGAAGCTAAGCCTATGAAGGAACTAGAGGAATAAAAATCATTTGTATACTTTTATGAAGGTATGAATTTTGATGAAGATGATCTAAATCAAGTTACAAATCAAGAGAAAGTTTTAGTGATTGTTGAGTCACATCCAATGAATGCTACATTGCATTCATGAACTAAGCTTTAGTAAAGTGTTGAGTTACATATTGAAGTTGAGGTACATGATAAATCTAAGATTAGTTTACATAAAAGAGATGTTGAGTTACATAATAGAGAAGTACATAGTGATTCAAAAGTTGATAGAACTAATGAGGAAAATAGAGAAAAACCAATATTGTCAAAGTATGTTAGAAGACATCACCCTGTTGTAAAAATTATTTGAGATAAAGATGCAAGATCGATGACAAGAAATAGTTTGAGAAATGATACATGTTTTATTAGCATGCATGAACCTAAGATAGTGGAAGATTCCTTAGAAGATGTTGACTAGAGTAAATCCATGAAATAAGAGATTGAAATGATTGAAAAGAACAAGCCATGGACTTTAGTTCCTAGACCAAAAGATAAAAATGTGATTGACACCAAGTGGGTGTATAGAAAGAAGTTAGTTGAAAATGGTAAAGTCACAAGGAATAAGTTAAGATTAGTTTGAAAGGTATATGCAAAAGAAGAAATGATAGACTATGGAGAAACATTCACTGATGTTGCAAGATTGGAAGGAGTAGGAATTTTTCTTTCTTATTCTACATACAAAGGTTTCAAATTTTATCAAATAGATGTTAAATTTGCATTTATGAATGGCATATTAGAAGAAGAGGTCTATATAGAAAAGCTAGAAGCATTTGTTAATGCTAACAACGAAAAACATGGTATGTAGACTACACAAAGCTTTATATGGTTTGAAGCAAACACCAAGAGCATGGTATGAATTACTACACAATTATCTTGTGAAAATTGGATTTGAGAGGACTTGTGATAATAAAAATCTATACTTAAAGGTAGAAAAAGGTAAAGGTATTTTACTATCTGAAATTTTTGTTGATGATATCATATTTAGAAGTATAGAAATACATGAAACTGAACCTATGAAAGATCTAGAGGAATACAAATCATTTGTATAGTTTTATGAAGGTATGAATTCTAATAAAGATTATGTAAATCAAGTTTTAAATCAAGAGCAAGTTTCAGTGGCTATCAAGTCACATCCAATGAATGTGAAGTTGCATTTAGGAACCTAGCTATAGTCAGGTGTCGAGTTACAGATTGAAGTTGAGGTACATGCTAAATCTGAGATTAGTGTACATGAAAGAGATGTTTAATTACCTAATAAAGAAGTACATAGTGATTCAAAAGTTGATAGACCTAATGAAGCAATAGAGAAAAAACAATATTGTCAAAGTATGTCAAAAGACATCAGCCCATTGTAAAAATTATTGGAGATAAAGATGCAAGACCAATGACAAGAAATAGGTTGAGAAATGATACATGCTTTCTTAGAATTCATGAACCTAAGATAGTAAAAGATGCCTTAGAATATGTTGACTAAATTAAATCCATGAAATAATAGATTGAACTGATTGAAAAGAACAAGCCATGGACTTTAGTTCTTGGACTAGAAGATAAAGAAGTGATTGACACGAAGTGGGTGTATAGAAACAAGTTAGATGAAAATGGTCAAGCCATAAAGAATAAGCTAAGATTAGTTTGCAAGGTGTATGCACAAGAAGAAGTGGTAGACTATGGAGAAACATTCACTCTTATTGCAAGATTGGAAGGAGTAAGAACTTTTCTTTCTTACTCTACATACAAAGGTTTCAAAGTTTATCAGATGGATGTTAAATCTACATTTATGAATGAAATATCTAAAGAAGAGGTCTATATAGAAAAGCCAAAAGAATTTTTTAATGCTAACAAAAATAAACATGGTATGTAAATTGGACAAATCTTTATATGTTTGAAACAAGAACCAAGAGCATGGTATGAATGAGTACACAATTATCTTGTGAAGATTGGATTTGAGAGGACTTGTGATAATAAAAATCTATACTTAAATGCAGAAAAAGGGAAAACAATATTTTACTATTGGAAATTATTGTTGATGATATCATATTTAGATGTCAATATACTTTATGTAAAGATTTGCAAATGAAATGAAGAAAGAATTTGAGATGTCTCTGTTTGAAGAGATCAACTTCTTTATGGGTTTGCAAGTACATCTGATGAAATATGGTATATACATCACTCAGTAAAAATATGTAAAGGAGATACTAAAAACTTTTGGATAGGAAGCTTTCAAACTAGTAAGCATACCTTTGGTGACAAGACACAAATTTTCAAAAAATGATGATTTAGCTGAGGTGAATCAAACATTATATAGGTCTATGATCAAAAAATTGCAATATGTAGTGCATAGCAGAACTGATATTGTATTATCTATTGGAATAGTTTCAAGAATCTGCTTATCTTAGGGAGAATAATTTGATAGCTATTAAGATAAAAATGAGATATCTGAAAGGAACAAAAGAATATGATCTATACTATAAGAAAAAATGAGAAGTTTGAGTTGAGAGCCTACATTGATGTTGACTGACCTAGAAATATTGATGATAGAAAGACAACTAGTAGACGAGCATTTTTCTTAGGAAAAGCTTGGCTACATGGACTAGAAAGAAATAAAACTACATATACCAATCTATTGAAGTTGTATATGTTGTTTTTGCAGTAAATTGTACAAACATTGTATGGATCAAACAACTAATCAAAGGTATGAAGGAGGAAATCACTGAACCTTTAATACATTAGTGTAATAATACAATTTCTATATAAATATATCAAAGAATCTTATGATGCATGCAAAAATAAGGCACATTGCAATCAAGTATCATTACTTAAGAGAGTTAGTTCAAGAAAAAGTGGTGAAGATGGAATATGTGAATACAAAAGAGAAAAAAATTGATATTTTCAGTAAAGCATTACCTAAGGATGCCCATGAGGATCTAAGAGGTAAACTAGGGGTGATACTCCTATCCAAGGCTATTTAAGAATCATGAGAAGTGTCCTACATCAATTGAGATGATTAACATATGTTTCACATTGATGTAGTGGATCTTACTTAAGGGGCTTCCTAAAGTAATCAAAGAGATGGAGCTACAGATCTGTCACAAGCTAGGTGACAGAGGGAGAAACTAAAAATGTTCACATCTTCATATTAAGATGACAATTCTTTGCCTTTTTTTTCTAAGAGCGAAAAATAAAAAAAAGGCATATACAGAAGAAGAAGAAGAAATACAAAAAGGAAGAAACATATAATATCTACTCAAAGGAAGATAGTGTACCTGATGATTTAACGAGAGAGAGAGAGAGAGAGAGAGAGAGAGAGAGAGAGAGAGAGAGAGAGAGAGAGAGAGATGATTAAAAGGCATACATCTACCTAGTAAGAGGGAGATATAAAAATAAATAAAGAAAGAGATAGATACCTTAATGTTAGAAAGAGGAAGAGACCAAGAGGGAGTCAAAAGGATGAGTTGATTGTCTCTTGATCATAATAGAATTTTGTAACCTATATAGAAGATGAAAGTCGATAGAGTGAGGGATTTTAATACAAGGAATTGTTTTCTTTTTGGTATTTTTGTTGGTACTAGTTTTCCATCAATTCCAAGGAGGGAGATTGTTGAAAATATATTGTTATAAGTACAAAAATGTGTTTTAATCATTATTTTGTCATTGTTGTCAAACTTGTTACTTACTGGTAAGATAATTTCTTGGTTTATTTGAGCACTATCTTTTTATTTATTGATGAATAGGATTTGATCAAATGATATAACAAATTCACCTAGAAAAAAGGTCAAGTGATGGTATGAAAAAGAGTACAAATATTACTTAAGATAATTATGATATAGTGCATTGATTATCTACTTCAGGTTGCAAAGGTTTGATACACTCACAAAATCTAGAAGGAAAAGTAAGAAGAATAGAGTCTACCAAGCTTGACCAAGTGGAAAATATGTGCCAAGAAAAGTTAGTGCAAGTCAAGTAGAAAATTAGTTAGAGTGGACCAAAGTCAAAGTTTAGTGTATGCTAAGTGATGCAGTGTAATCTGAGAAAAGTTTAGTT
This sequence comes from Cupressus sempervirens, assembly GCA_028749045.1. Classification (NCBI taxonomy): domain Eukaryota; kingdom Viridiplantae; phylum Streptophyta; class Pinopsida; order Cupressales; family Cupressaceae; genus Cupressus; species Cupressus sempervirens. The sequence goes on from CM053786.1 coordinate 407,498,318, forward strand.
GATGCCTAGCACTAGTAAACATTAGTATTTAGCAAGTGATCTAGTTGAAGATGAGAGGAAGAAAAATATGGAAGCTAAGTTATAATATATTGATGTCGAGTGCATGTATTCATGTTAAACCATATATTTGATGAATCTAAGCTGACTATTTTATTTGTTTGAATTTTTTGATGTCTATAGAAGATAAATATGATGATTTGGTGGCACAAAATTTATGGTAAACCGTTTTGAGGTGAATTCAAAGATGATTGAAGGAGAAGTTTCTAGAAGGGACTAAAATGAAAATATGGGTAGATTCATTGAATCCTACCTAACCCTAAAATGGATGATAGAGGATGAACAAAAAAAGATCTTGATTTTCTATTTATAGAGATGGTTGGTTAGAAGCAAGGTGGTCAATGTTTGAGAATCTATGTTAGATAAGAGGTATAAGGTATTGATTCATTCAAAGACCAAATAGAAGAGACTTTTATTGGAAAGAAAAGAAAAAAGGATTAAGAGTATGAATGCTTGAATAGCAAACAAGTTGTTAGAGTTGAAGTGTGTGAAAGACAAGTAGAATGGAGGAATGAAACAAAGATTTCTAATCAGCAAGTTAAAATTTGTTATAAGATCAAGCCTTACTATTACTTTCTAATCATTATACCAATCTAGGGTAAATCTTTTATATTAAGGTTGAACTAATAGTCATTTGTAAATCTTTTAACTGGGTGACATTCCAAGTGAATGATTTAAAGTCCTCTTACAAGGATCACTCCTAATAGGGTGATTGAGATCCTCTAATTAGGTCACATTTAATATTGTGTATTGTAATCTTTAATAGGGTTGGCATTTCCTAGGGAATCACTTGAGAAGACTAAGAATGAGTAGCATGTTACTATAAAGAAACTTGGAAAGAAAGAATATAACTATTTCCACATAACCCATAATAGATCTGAAATAAATATGAAATTAAAATCCACATGCAATAGAATAGACAACATACCCACAAAATTGTGACACAAAATATACCTTGGGGAACTCTCATTGAGAGAAAAAACCTAGCCTCCAAAACCATCCATCACCATGTATTATTCAACAAAAATGTCATTTCCATACAACCATGGAAGCCTTCATGGCCATAGCCACAACTGAGAAAACTATGTGAACAAGTATGAATCCACACATCGCATGCCATGCTTCCAACCTTCACAAATGCTCCCTTGGCTAACCTGTCAAGCCTTTTCCCGCTCGACTCTTGCCTTTCTCACTCTTACTCTCTACAACAACTACCCTTGTGGCTACTTATATAGTAGCAATTCCCACAAAACCACTAAGTGGTATTACATAAACCATGTGCTAAAACCATGTGCTACCTAACCCACTGACCCCACATTTAATATTGGGCATTTAGTTCTTTTCTCCAATATTAAATAATTGCATGAAATATTTTCACAATGTTACAATACAACTCATCAAGAATATTCTATGGGAATCTTTACATGTTGCACGTCAATCTAGGCACAACATTACATAATAAAATAAAATAAAATTTAAACAACATTACACAATGTGTGAAACACCCATTATCTCAACAATCTCCCACTTGTATACATTGCATAGGCTCAATCTGTAGCCACACAAATGAATAAGGGAACAATCCCTCCCAGCACATCCACCATCATGGATCAAAGTACACCAAGTGCTCCATCTTGGTACCTGCAACAAAATCAAACTATCCAACATCTCAAACATGAATGATCTCACTTCCTATTATGCCACTGCCACTAGACATACATAGAAGCCATGCAAAGAGAAAGCTAACCAACCTATCACATTAGAAGATCATAAAATCCTATACCAACTAAAATTTCAAGCATAAAAAAAACCTAATCCAAAGGTAATCACATGTATCCGTAGTTGTCAAAATATCCATAGATGAAATAGAACCCACAGTGAGTGAAAAACCCATCCAACTATCCATACCTCAAAGGTATAACAAGTGAATCTCATATCATCAACATATCCAATCTGTAACCTACAATCATAAGCCTCAAGAGCAATACCTGCCACATATATACCAAGAAGTTCCCACTACAAAATATAATGTCAATTCTATAACCAATCCACTCACAACATCTCAAAGAAGTGAATCCATGTAGTATCAAGGACATCCACAATACATAAACTAATATCCTGCAAGAACAACTCTCATAACAAGTCTCCAATAGTCTCCCAAATTCTCCACAACCAATAGAGGAAAGAGATAAAAGAATAACCATGTCATATCTCACATGACATACATGAGCACAAAGTAGTGATCACAATCTCCAACTAATCTCAAATCCAATGTAGGCAAAATTGAACATCCAGGAAGATAACCAAGATTGGAGAAACCATGCAAATCATAACTTTTATCATGTCCTTCTACACAAACCTCTAGATGTAAACTATGCAAGTATGATCTCCTCCATAAAACCTCAACAAGAAGCCTCAACAACATCCAAACCATACCATATAACTAATCATGGATGTAAGCCTCTCACAAGAAGATCAAACTCATAAACCCATTCCAAATCCAAGGAATATGCCCAATATAAAACTATCTCCCAAACTCAACCAACATAACAACATATGCACATGGAGATAGCCAATTCTAAACCATCTCTCAAATGAACCCTCTAGAACTAACTCATGTACCATAGCTCAAGATCCATATCCATGAAAGACAAGCATAAATAAAATGCACCTGAGAAAAAATAATGGGCTATACCTCTCAAGTAGATTGCTGAGTAGACCAAGAGTGGGGAATGAAAATGCTCATCAAGATACCCAATTCTCCAACCAAGACTCATCTAAGAACAATCTCCTCTCAAGTCCATATCAGGTGACTACCCCTCAAACTTCCTACTAAAACCATCAACTGTCCCAACAAATACTTCTCTAATCCAAGAGAAATCAGCATCACCACTGCCTCTAAGTATCCATGAGCACCTATAACCAATCAATCCATGCCAACTCCAAATGAAACATAGCAATATCATGAAGTATCCAGCTTATGATCAGTGTACTCAATACCAAGAAACTAAACCAAGATCAATTTTAAAGTTCCAACCATGGCCTCAGGAACATAAACATGACAACATGATCTAAACATCTCAACTAAAGAGATAACGTGCTCCATATGAACACACCATAACATGTCACAACTCTAAACACATATCAAGAGTATACCATGACATAATAATGAAACTATCCTCATACCAAGGATAACAAGCCAAATCAAAGCATAAACCACACCTTTTTCAAGAACCCTGCGAGTCCTCAAGATGCAACCATCTCCACACACCATGAAGAAAACCATCTCCACATACTAGGAATAACCATCTCCATACACCATGAAGATAACCAAAAATTCCATGAGTCCTCAAGATCTAACCATCTTCACACACTATGAAGATAACAAGTCCACCACGCAAATGTCAAAGACGCTTATGCAGCAACAAGATCTAAGACAAACCTCAACATTTGTAAAAATTCAATAAATATATCAGTTCCAACAACTCCCACTCAACTGTGGTACCAAGTCTCCCATGGCATCATAAAATCCATCTCCTATGTGAAGATCCAAACCAAACTAGGAACTAATCCTGCACTGTCACCCCATTACTGTCACAAGATCCCACTAAACCATATATCTAAGCTATCCATGACATCATGATGAAAAAGCCATCCTCTAACCATGAGAATCAACCAAGGGATCAAACCATCAAAGAACTCAAAGTGCACATAATGAGCTCCTCAAAAGAAACCAAATAACCATAATCCTCAATCAAGAAGATATACCACCATAATTGAATCATAAAATCCAAGCTAATGAAGATCAAGGATATACCTGTATATCCAATCATGTCATGCCAAAATCTATGGCACCATGATCATATCTATGAACTGAGCATCTGGCTCTCAATATGTCCAACCTGTCAGCATAAAATAGTCAACCACAATCCTCCATCATGATTGTACCTGGTAACAACATCTCATCCTTTCTACATGAAGATAAATCAACAAATCATGTGACTTGGAGCATAGGAAACCCAAATCCAAGCCACCAATCTGAATATGCATCAATAATGAAAGATCAATGAGCAAAGATAGTCCATAACCAAGCTATAAATGCAACCTATAAGTATAGACTGCTTACAACACTATACAACTTGTAGATCCAACAAGTCATCTCACATATCCAAACCAAACATTGATAACCATATCATCATGAGACCAATCTAAAATATGAACTGAGTATACAATGACATCAAATCTTAAATCTCCAATGCCAAAAAATGCACAATGTTACCATACTCAAAATATAAAATAAACTATTCAGATAAATATATCAAAAAATAAATCATGCCAAACCTACACCAAATCTGAACCAATGTGTAGAGCTCTCCAAGAGCTTTTTGTTGACTACTCGAAGTCAAAAATCTAACTCTGTATGCCCAAGTTATGCCCTAATTTGTGCTTAAAATAAATAACATCTAAATTTAGGGGTTTAAAACCTGAAAAAATCTCAAAATCATAGAACCAAACCTATACCATGTTGTAGTGCTCTGAATTAGCTTTTCAACACCTATAAGAACTCTAAAATCTGATATTCTAAAAGAAAGTTATGACCATTTCACTAAGACAGTCTTTTTACCAGTTTCACTGCCATTTTTCATTTTTATTTTTTTTTTGTGATGAAAATTCTGATGGGATTAAATTTGATGGCCATTGTGGGCTGAAACCAAAAAACTCTTTCATTTCCTCTAAACATGGCCAAACTAGGGCATATTATATATCGAAATTTATGAAAATGTTGACCCAGATCCAATATTGAGGTCTATTTTTACCTAGGAGGTCATTTCTGCATGCTAACCCTCAAAACCCTCATTTTAAATGAAACATCCAAAAAATCCTTTTGTCCAACAATTTCACATGCCCAAAATATTTCAACATCCCATCATAATAGCAAACTTAAAATCCTTAGATCTACAATAAACAACTCATATATCTTACCTTTTCTTTTTATCCTCTCATACATTCCCATGGATTCAATCTAGGGTTACAATAATAAAATCATAGCTTTGATACCACTTGTAAGGAAACTTGGCAAGAAAGAATATAAGTGTTTCCACATAACCCATAATAGATTTGAAATAAATATGAAATTAAAATCCACATGCAAGAGAATAGACAACACACCCACAAAATTGTGACACAAGATATACCCTAGGAAATCCTCATTGAAGGAAAAAACCCAACCTACAAAAGCATCCATCACCATGTATTATTCAACAAAAATACAATTTCCATACAACCATGGAAGCCTTAATGGCCATAGCCACAATCGAGAAAACTATGTGAACAAGCATGAATCCACACATCCCATGCCATGCTTTCAACCTTCACAAATGCTCCCTTGGCTAACTTGTCAAGCCTTGTCCCGCTCAACTCTTGCCTTTCTCGCTCTTACTCTCTACAAAAATTACCCTTGTGGCTACTTATACAGTAGCAAGTCTCACAAAATCACTGAGTGGTATTACATAAACCATTTGCTAAAACCATGTGCTACCTAACCCACTGACCCCACATTTAATATTGGGCATTTAATTCATTTCTCCAATATTAAATAATTACATGAAATATTTTCACAATGTTACAATACAACTCATCAAGAATATTCCATGGGAATCTTTATGTGTTGCACATCCATCTAGGCACAACACTACATAATAAAATAAAATAAAATTTAAACAACATTATGCAATGTGTGCAACACCCATTATCTCAATAGTTACTGGTGGTTTTTACCAAATTGGGTTTCCACATAAAATAATTGTATCAAATGTGTTATTGAATCTACAATGCTTCATGCTTACATTGATGCAAATTTGATTTGACAGTAACCTACAAAGTTTAAGTAATTGTATGATCTAATGGATGTATACATGAATATGTTTTATGAATATGGGTTCAATAAGCTATGAAAAGCTTTTTTTGTACATCTAGATCTTGGATAACTAATTAAGCCCCCCCACCCACTCTCAGTTATTCTAAACAATTCCAACATAGATAACATCATAGCCTACCCAACAAAGAAGAGCTCCACTTTTCAGATAACAAAATACCAAATTGAGGGGAATATTTACTACCAATACACTCATGGTCAGATCACTTTTTAAATATGACAATATCTTATATGACAATGCACTAATAGTCCCTATGATAGGAACTTCCCTAGAAACAAGCACAAAATATTTTCCTTGTTTTGTATTAACTTTTTAGCCTAGGGATTCCATTATTTTGAAAGGAATAATATGTAATACCTTGCTCGAGAACCCAAAAGAATAAACCTAATATCTTACAAAGTTTACTAAACTATTTTTTTAAAAGTTTAAACAAAATCAAAGTAACAATAATGTAGAAGCAATATATGCATACACATGAAGAATACACAGTCAATTATAGATATAGTTTCAATTCCTTAAGGGTTCCTTCACATTGAGTCAAATTTAATAAAATTTTATTAATGAGTTTAAGTCTTAATTACAATGTCCATAATTATGAAATGAATAAACACATACATAGTCATATAAGAAAATGCATAAATATAACTAATAACATGAAAACTCATCTAATGAATAACATCCACTACACATGTCATAGTGCATGTGAAAATAGATTCAGATACATCAATATACAATATAATATCCTATAGGATCTCAAAGAACATAATACATAGATACATCAAATGAATAGAAGTCTTCAAGATAAGAGGAAGAATGATAATGATATCACTGTATCAAGGAGCATCCAATATTTTTCAATCTAAGGGGGACCCAAATGGTAAGAATACACTACTTATTGACTGCGTGGTCACCTAAATGGGCTCCCACTCCCACCATACAAGAGAGATAATGTACAATCCACATAGAGATAATAAAATCATAACATAATCCTAAGCAAGGAATCTTGATAGCCAAAACTACCTCAAGGGTAATACAAAGCACTCAAGAAGAAGATATAATCAAAATTAAAAGGAAACTCATTCCAATACTAACATCTCATACCAAGTCAACATAGAAATACCAAGACCAAAAATATACAACCACCTCAAAATCAATGTCAAGTGTCACAAGCACAATGACCAACAAATAATAATTGTCATCAATAAAAGTAAATTACTAATAACTAAATCCAACAATAAAAATGCCACCAATGAATACCTGATCATTCATTAATAAAATTTAATTATCAACAATAAATGACATCCAAGAAATGAGTAACAAATCACATTAAACACACCATCAAAAGTAATAGCTAATAAGTACACCACTAGAGAAAAATATTTAAAAAGAACTATGAAGGAGACTCAAGCTACATACTATGGAGTGTCATCACATGAGCCAACACTAAGGTTACCCTAGCAGTTTTTCAAGACCTTGGTCCCCTAGTGACTCTATGCAAAACCAAAATGCCCTGTCATGAATATGAGAAAACTAGTCATACCACTTAAGGTGTCATCTACATCTCATCCTTAGTCTATACAAGCACTCAAGGCATGGACAAGGAAAAATCTCTAACTTATCTTTTTAATATATCTCAAGGAAAGGGCTAGGCAAGAAATTTTAATTACTATGTTATCACTAGTTACACAACTTACAATGAGTTACCCTAACAACCACTTTAGGCCCCTACCCCCATTGTAGGCCACTCCCATAGACATTCACCTAGAAAACCTTCCCAAAAATCACAAACCACAATAGTGTACCATACAACAAGAGTAATATTGATCAAATTTGGTACTTTAATAGGCAACCCAAAAAATAACATTTGTTCTTGAAACCCAAGTTCTCATAAATGGTCCATAGCATAAAGCTCATAAAACATAAATCTCAATTCAAATCAATAAGTTCATCGTGACATCGAGTCAAATAATTATAAAAGAAATCTCAAAAATGCCTCGAGTTTACATCTTAACTAAACCAACTAAACAACCCACAAAGAAAGACTATCAAGAAAATAAACATCACAAGACTATATATAGAATATTAGAAAACACATAGATTTTAGCCACATGATTTAATTTCATCAATTTCTCTTGTTTAGTTTGGGTCATAAGGATGTGTTTAGAAATAAAGTAAGAATATACATGTTAATATAAATTATTATGCTAATATACTTATTTAAAACAATAAGTATTTAAATATCCAATATTTTTGTGCATATATAATATCATGCAATATTATCATGTTATTGATTTAAATAATCTTAAATCATAAATGATTTAATTAATAACATAAATGTATATTATTAGATTACATACTAATATTAATCTCATTTATAAAATATTAATTTGACTTCTATTTAAGTCCAATATTAATATTTACTTTTTATTTAAGTCATAATGCAACGAGAGATAACATTATAAATTTAATTTAATTATTTATAATTTCTCTCATAAAGTAAAATAGTTATTAACTAAATGATTACAAAGTGAACTCTACCACAACTTCACTTAAAATATAATAAAATTCTAAATATTTATTTATGTTGACTTGGTATGAGATGTTAGTATTGGAATGAGTGCCCTTTCAATTTTGATTATATTTTCTTCTTCAATAGTTTTGGCTATCAAGATTCCTTTCTTAGGATTGTTTTATGATAATGTGTGGATTGTACATTATCTCTCCTACATGGTGGGAGTGGGAGCCTAATTAGGTGACCACACAATTGAGAGGTAGTGTATTCTTACCATTTGGGTCCCCCTCAGATTGAAAAATGTTGGATTCTCCTTGATACAGTGGTATCATTATCATTCTTCCTCTTATTGTAAATACTTCTATTCATTTGATGTATCTATGTATCATGTGTTTTGAGATCCTATGAGATATTGTATTATATATTGATGTATTTGTATCTATTTTCACATACCTTGTGACATGTGCAGTGGATGTTACTCATTAGATGATCTTTCATATTACTAGTTGTACTTATGTATTTGCTTATATGACTATGTGTTTATTCATTTTATGATTATGGACATTGTAATTGAGACTTAAACTTATTAATAAAATTTTATTAAATGTGACTCAATGTGAAGGAACCCTTAAGGAATTGAAACTGTATTTGTAATTGATTACATGTTCTTGATGTCTATGTAAATATTGCTTCTACATTATTGTTATTTTTATTTTGTTTAAAATTTTAAAAAATAGTGAACAATAAACTTTGTAACATATTAGGTTTACTCTTTTAGGTCCCCGAGCAAGGCATTACATAATAGTATTTGATTTTATCATAATATTCTTCATTTGTCTTCCCATTTATAATAAGACTCATGAAAAATTGGGTCAATGTTTTCAATATAAGAAGCAACAAATTATCTATATACATAGGAGGAATTTAATATACTACCTCCTCATCCTCCTTAGTCTTAAGTAACACTTCTAATTTTTTCATCCTTAGTAGTACCAAATTTTCCAATGGCTCCTAGCTATGCTAAAGCTTTATTATTATGCTCCTCTATCCTAAACATATTAGATAAAGAAACTTTTATAGTGATATGTGAAATCATGGATAACATATCTATAGGATTATAAGAGGGAATCTCAATAGGAATATATTTATTCTCCACTAGTTGAGCTATAGAGCTCTCCACTTGTTTATTGGTCTCCACCTCAAAAACTTTTACTATTAGAGTCTCCTTCTTCTTCTCAACATTTAGAGTTAATATGACCCTCTTGAGTTCCCACATTTTTTCATATACATCCTTTATTTTCATCACCAAAGGATCCTTGGTTTTTTTTTGAATCAAATATCTTATGAGTGATATCCCTTATGAAAATCTTAGATGGTTCACCAAATCATTGTTTATAATCCTATTCCTCAAGTTGTAGGTGCTTTGAACCTGAGCCACCATATATGTTATGATTATGTCAACTTTGTCTTTTGGTTGCTTTCTCTAACTTATGTGTCTTACATCAAATATCATATTTCATGCTCTATCATCCATATCTTTCCCATTGTTAGCAATAATTTTTTGATGAAACCTCTCATAATTATTTCCCTAGTTATTTAGCCCAAATTTTGACACATCTTGATCTGAGTCATCATCATGTTCATAATAAGAATGTTGACATTCAGTCAAGTTTGTTATTAGTGACAACACTTGTTTAGATTTTGTATGGCTAATGAGCTTATTGAATGGTCTACAGTGTTTGCCATGTATTTCAATAGCCACTGAGCACTACAGTTCAACCTGGGCATTCTAGTGGTTGCCAAGTGAATTCAGTTAGTGTGAAGTCTAACAGTTCAACCCAAGCATTTCACTGGTTACCAAGCTTTTCAATTTATATTGAGCTAGTAGCTCATGTAAACTGAAGCTAGTGTTAACCAAGTTGTATAATGATTAGTTTTTACCAAGTGTAGTCATGGTTAACATGTAATTTAGTTTATACCGAGTAACATAGTATTTATCGAGTCACTAGTGCAGACTGAGTTCAAGATTACATTGAAGTGATTAGTATGGACTAAGCTTCTACTTCTACTAAGTGCATGATGATGTTGAGTAATGAAAATGGATGCTGAGTACCAAAACCTGACCAAGTTAGTCTTTAGAACCCAAGTATCTACATATGGGCCAATTTTGTAATATTGGTGTTAACTTGTATGATGACTAACCTTGTAATTATGTAAATTGGATTAATATATGTGTAATGTATTTTATCATATCCAAATGTGATAATGTGACAATAATGTGAATAAGAAGCATGTGAATGTGAATCTGTAGTAGACAAAGTGTATTGTAAGGCCATATTAGTAAAGGAGCAACAGAGTCATATCTATCACATAAAGGTGATCACTACTTCAAGGAATCTTTATCAGAAATTTAGCTGTAAGTCAGAGATCTACTACTTCATCCTAATAGGAGAAACTAGTTCAAACCCTTTAACAATGTGGACTTAACAATTTTTTCTCGAATCTCTTTACCAAGTCCATGCTTCACTATATGTTTGTAAAACCTCTAACAAAGTGAACCTAGTAGACCTAATTACTCCCAATAGGGTAGATCATCAAAAGTGATCAATGTAAGCCCTATTTGATCAAATTTATGCTACAACATTGAAGTTTTGTGTGTATTATCCCCACTCCCATTTTATTTTCTATTTGGAAGGTTTTTGGGTCACCAAATTATTGTGTTCAAGTGTTATAAATGTTTTATGTTTTTAGTTTCTCATGTATGCAGTTAGAATAGATTTGATGAATTAAATGGTAATTAGATTATTACAATTAAGATCTAAATTTGATAAAGTTTTTGAGGTTACTAATTCACCCCTCCACTCTCAATAACTTAGCTAGTCTTGAATATTTCTAACAATTGGTATCAAAGCTTTTTGGTTCTCAAGTTAAAGTTTGATAGCTTGAGAAAAGATCAAGGACAATGTAGATATTCAAACTTGACAAATCCATTGATAATGAAAAGCTAGATCTAGAGATGGCCATAGCCCAACTAAAGAAAGCAAAGGAGCATCTTTCCTAATCTCTAAAAATAAGGAAGGAACTTGCTAATTAGATGAATGATCATCAGCATTTTGAAGAGAGAATTGAAGATTTTTTCACTTCAAGCAGCCTAGATGAAGAAAATGATGCAATCAAAGAACTCCTAGAGAAGAATGGTTCCCTACAAGAGAAGGTAAGGAAATTATGTGAAATCTTGGAATAGAGAAATAAGGGAAAAAAATAATTGGATGGAAGGAATAATGAAATTCAAAATCAATCCCTTCAATAACAAGACCTTATTGATCAACTCTCCAATGTAATTGAAGAAATAATGAGCTTGAGATCTGAAAATGAAAGGATAAGGAATGATCAAAATTTTGAAAGATAAATCAATGAAAGGTTGAGGAATGATCTAAATTCTAAAAGGCAACTCAATGAAAGGATAATGAAATCCCACGTAGAAATGGATCAATTAAATTAGCTAAATGAGCAGAATCTCTATAGGAAAAAGGATAAAGAAGGAATTGGATACAAAGAATAAGGTGAATCCTCCAAAGAAGGTGCCCAAAAGAATCAAAAACCTACTTGCAATCACTATGGTAAGATCATACATAAAAATAAAAATTGGAGTAATGGAAAGCCTAAATTCAATGGAAAATATTGCAATTGTAGTTAGCAGGGTCATAAGGCTAATGAATGCAAAGAGAAATCAAAACAAGGTCAAAAGGCATCTGAATGCATATCTAAGTCATTCAATCTAGCAGAACAAATTGTTAAGGAAATATTTGATTGGGACTACAACATTTGGTGTAGATGTCATTAGTATGGAGAATTTGGACACATTGGCATGAATTGTGTTAAACATCACATGAAAAGAAAAGATATCACCATAAGATGCTTCAGTTGTACTGAACTTGGTCATAAAGCTAAGAATTGCATGAATACAGGTAGAATTGAAGATGAAATAAAAGAAAAAGTAAATAACATCAGGAAGTAGATGAGACAACAATGGATTACTTAATCTACCAAGCATGCTAGTTCAAGAAATGATGGTCATGTCACTCAATAATTGGGTGAGTCCACCATTTCCAACTAAGTTATTAAGGAAGAAGAGGAACTACATTGTCAAGATCACATCTTAACAATTCCAATTGAAAGGAAGTAAAGATCCAAATCTATATTCAAGATTCAAAAGGATCATCAACTAAGATCAATAATAGTTATCACTGAGTTGAATTCTCTACCAAGAAAGGTTGGGTCATGGACTCTACCAAGCAAAGTTGGGAGCAACAAGAATATGTTTGGTTATTGAATAATGCTGCCTTTACCAAGTAATCCAAATAGATAGTAGATGATAGTCTATCAAGCACAATGTCATCACAGCTAACATTGTACTAAGTATTAATGGTGAATTTTTAACAAAAAGAAGAAAATTGAATTCATTTTCAATGAGAATTATAAGTGTTATTATGAAGAAAAAATTTGCAAAGTGATCATGTGACTTTGAGAGGAATTTGCAGCTAAGTTCTTCAAAGTTATTCACAACTTACCAAGTAGCCATAGCATCAAGGAGCGGCAAAGTAAGGAAAGGGTCAAAGGAGTTGAATGGAAAGTACTTGATTTCAAACTTGTGTGCTCGATTGCTCAAACCCTCAACCTAAATGGAGCGCAGTCATAGATTTTTCCAAAGGTACTTCTCATAAATGACATCCATACTAATTTTAAGTGTGCAATTTAGGAGATCTCAACCCTAGAAATGGATGATGCCCTAGGTGAACTCTGTGTTAATAGGATTCTTAAACCTGAGCACAAACATTTGGAAAACAAGGTTTAAACCACATTCCCCACCTACCCCAAAGCTTCAAAATCAAATGGATTAGATACATTCTTAGTCATGTTCACAATGGTCAATTATGGCTTGAGCAACAAGTCATGATCACCCAAAAGATGATTCACTACATTACTAGTCTTTCCATGTTCACCAAGGCCAAAGTAACCAAAACCTTAGGCCAGGTGAAGTTGGAAAAGAAAACCCTAGCTAAGTGGGATGGTAGAAGCATGAAAATCAGTAGTATAACTAATAAAAATTTAAAATTTGGTATCCATGTGATAGTGCACAAGATTTACAGTTATAGATGACTAAATAGTGTATCATGTGAAGTAGTTGACCTAGCTTATAAGGTTGTGAAGAACAATCTATTATATGACCATGCAGATCTATTGTTGAAATAATTTAACAAAAATATGGAAAGCATTAGGACTTCCAAGAAAAACCCCTACAAATTTGGTTCTTTTTTGACTTGCTTATTTTTCTATGTTCATAAATTCTTCCCTTCAAAAGCCACAGTAGTGTGGAGAAAAGATGTGCTAGTATTATATCAGATTAATGAATATATTTCTAAAATAGGAGAGAATTTTGTCAGCATTATGGATAACTATTTTGATGTCTTCAAGGAAAAGATGAATAATAGATTCATAACTCCCAAGAAATTGGTTGAAGATTACAAGAATGTTGTTTGTTTCATGGTAGATAGTGATAGATTCTATATCCACGCAGTGTGTCCTAGAGTTGTATGGGTAAAACCTCTTCCCCATGAGGTAAACATTGATGAAACCAAAGATATTATTGAAGCCCTGGTGAATGAGCCTATTGATCCAAAGGCACCATACTTTGGAACATAGTAGTGGCTCCTAATTTAACAGAGTTTTAATAACCAAGTATGCAAGGTAAGAATGACTTTATGGTTAGTTATTTTCAATAATGGGCACAATTCACCAAGAACCTAGGCCAACCATAAGGCTACACTCCCTCTTCACTTCAGGCTAGGTAAAAACTAGGTAGGTGAACCTCTTAAGATCTTATTATGTGACCAGTGCAATGAGCATAATTAGGATCTAGAATAACACATGAAACCCCTAAATCTTCTATAATTAACAAAGAAATCACAAGCATGAAATAGCTAATAGCATGACACAAGAAACTGGTAAGCTAAGTGAGGATTAAACTTTTCAACTCTTCAACATGAAAGGGGGAAAACATTTGATTAATGATGTTGATTTTAGAAAAATCCCAAATATGCAATAGTTGATCCTATAGTTGATTAGTGCCTTATCTATTGGGAAATTCCATGAATCAAATATATACATATAGATACCAAATATTCTCCTGATGAAACCTACAATCCTATCAAGTTAAATGAGCATTTACTTGGCTCATTGTTCCAATAGAAAACTTATCCAGACATACATACTTAAGGGGTTGAAAATGAATTTAAGCTCTTTGTTTTTAAAGATAAAATATTATAGATAATAACGGAAGGAAATGAGAATCAGAATGAAACTAAAGAGATTTCTTCTCAACTATATTCATTTCCTTGTAATTATATATTCTTATTCCTAAAATTAAAACATAGAAATGTCTAATAGATCAGAACTAGCTATATTATCTTCACTACTGATGTTCATACAAGAGAAATTGTTGAAGAAAATTTCATGCCAAAGTAATGAAAACACATTCAAACTGAAACCATTGGTATCACATATTTGAGAAAACTCAAGATTAGAACCCCTATGGTCTCACAGTAGTGAGTCCTTTTTTCCTCAAAACTAGAACCCACCCTTATAATGGGTGAAACAAAGAAAGATATAGGAGAGAATTTTTGGATCGCATATGAGAATGACATGTGTCCAATTGGAAAACATCTCCTAGGAGTGAAAAGAATCTCTCTAATCTCTCTACTAATTTATATCAAATCTTCAATCATTTTGGCCTCCAAAAGCATGAAATATCTGAGATATTTGATTGAAAATCATAACTAATTTTGGTGTCAAATTTGACCTCAAGGAAAAAGCTAGAAAATAGTTAAATGGTTTATGGAGGCACAATAAATCTATCAAAATTGATTTTTTCCACAATAAAGCTTCAACAAGCCTTTATATTTGGCTCCTAACCAACTTTGATGCACAGTGATGAAATTTTCCTATTCTACTAAGAATGCCTCGAAAAACATAAATCTACTTATAACTCAAACCAATGAGAACCTGTGCAAAATTTGACCTCATATTCCAAAATTTTATTTCCTCCTAGTTCCATTGGAATATTGAAGTGACTATTCCTAACAAAAATTTCCCTTGTGGCAGCCATTTGAAGTTCAAGCTCCTATTCATGGCTTTACATAGAATTTTACAAAAAAATGGCCTTTTATAAAGTCTTAAACTATAGAATAACTCAAACTTTATTCTAAAAGGAACTGCACATGACTTTCACAGAAAAGTTTTTGAAAAAATAAATTTTATGCAATCTTCAATTTCCCTCTATTTTTCATCTGGGTCGAACTTGGTTTGACCATGTTCACACATGTCATATTTTGATTTGCTCATTTCTTGCATAGGCATTTGACCCCTCCAATTAGGCACCACATGGTATCATCTCATTAGCTACCTATTTCACCACGTCATAATGCCATGTTGTCGTACCACATCATCTATGGTTGTGTCACATGGTTATCATTCAAGCAACTTCATCTTGCTGACATGGTGACCATTGTCAAATCTGCTACGTATTTCCATCCTATGCATCATTGAAATATGATTCCCACATAGTGGTACTTTTCATCATACAGTTTGTCAAAACTTCACATTAGCATCCAACCACTACACACATTATTCTTGCCAGGTTTCATGGTTTTTAGACAGGTCACTTGTCAAAATTTTTACTTTCTTAGAGGTCACCATGTCTCTATTGGTGAGATCCTCCCATTTTTTGGTGGTGACATGGCGACCACCAAATTCTTCAAATTTCCTGGTGACTTCTTTTGTCGATGCAACTTTCTTGAAAACTTTTTCAAGCAAGTTTCTCCATTTTCTCTATGTTGTATACTTGTTCAGAATTTATCCATTTGCCTCCAAACATTAGCCACTGGGTTGGGCATAATGTGCAACTACTTCTACCTTCAAAAAGCCACATCCTTTAAGAAATCAAGCTATTTGTGTGCTTTAGTATTTAAAGTCTATAAAATCCCAAACTAGGGTGATGTGGGTTATATATTTTATGGTTTTCCCATTATGTGATGGGCTCCTTTACTATTTTCACTTAGGTTTGCACCCTTGTCCAGAGCCCATGCATGAGGATAGCCTAGTGAAACATGGAAACAACCTCCAAGCTATGGGACTTGAACTATGAGGTTGAGTCTTTGGAGAAGGCCGACTTCCTCTTACTATCAGGATGCACCTAACTACTCTTGGAAAGGAAAAGGGAGAAGGAGAGCATGAAAAAAAATCTACCTAATCTAATCTAAAGAGGTGATGTACCAAAATAGAGTGTTCAAACCAAACTCTACCCATATATGTACTATTGAACCAGAATGAAACTAAGGATATACACCTTCAGACTTGCTTTAACCTAATAATCAAATGTAGATTAGAAAACTAGGATGAATGACACAAGGAAGGAGAGATTCACTTATATTATCATTCATAAGGCTAGGGAGATATAGTCATGTAGATCATAGATCTCTACAAAACACTAGTGAAAGGCAAAGAGTTCTTGCACTTCTATATACCGATGGCTAAAAGAGATAAGATAGAGAATCATGCAGTTCAGAGGCATAGGGGAATTTACATTGAAAATCTATAGAGCAGTAACAAAGAAATAGAGAAGGTCTAACCCTTTCAAAATCCACAAAAATTGCCTTTATAGCTTAGGCATAACTGGGATGTCCTCTTCCTATAATTACTTCGCAACAACCTATCATTAAGTCCTGTAGAGAATAATCATGAAGAAAATTTGACCTAGATGCAATAATATCTGATATTTTGTGTCAAATAATTCTTTGAGAAGATAGAAATAGTGTTATAAACTATGCTTTGACTAGGTAGATGGATCAACTAGAGGCAGTGGAGTGCTCTTCTTCGTTTCGTATTCATTTTGGGTAGTTGGAATCGATCATAAGATTGGATTTGCATAAAAATTCTTGACTCTTTTCCTTCTTGAGCACTGAATCAGTAGGGTCGGCAAGTCAACTACACTCTACATCCAAGATGAGTCATGTGGACCAATGGTCTCTTTTCATTTTGCCACTCAATGGAGTCTTTCTGAGTTTGACCATGTCCCATTTATCACTAATTGTGCCATCTCCTTAAATTTTGACTGCGATGATCACATAACTGCCAGTTACCTCACCATTTACTGCCTCCACCGAACCCACTGGGACATGCATCACTGGGGTGCTATGTCACTATGAGTATCCTCTAATCACTTCGTCATAGCGAGATAGTACCCATTGTCAATTTCCTTAGATTTGACAATCGTGAAGGCTCGCCATGATACTGCACTATCTCCTTAAAACCTTTGGGCCCACGAAACACCTTAGCAACCACCTAGCATCTAACTTGGCCCAAAATGGTACTATCCCTATAGCTTTTTGTGATACTTGGTCCCACTGATCTACATAGCGAAAGGGCACTATGTAGCTATGCATAAAATCCCCACAACTTTCTATAGCAAGATAGTGCCCATCGTTGATCTCCACAAGATCAATGATCATGGAAGATCTGTGCTTGTTCTTGCTCCAGGCCCATCACACATGGTGCCACCTTAGCAATCTATAACACACTTGGCAACACATGGTGTCCAACTGGCAATCCACAAAGAAATTGGTCCCATAGAGACACATGGAAAAAAAGCGTTATGTCGCTATGGAAAAATAATGTGCAACTTTCCATAGCAACATAACGCCAACTTTGGATTAGATCACATCAAATAGTGAGGGGTCATTAAGTTTCTTCCTATAAGGAGGGTGGGCAAATGACATCACCTAGGACACATGCCTTCGACCTACTTTCTCACATTGTCAGAAGGTCTGACAAAGCTCAGAATGTGGGGAAGTGGGCATCAATGGAATTGCCAGCTCAACCAACCACCCTGTCCAACCTATGGCCCATAGAAGGAATATAAACCCACCTACCACAATCATACCTTGGTCAATGAAAAGACTAATCAACTACCAACATGTTTGAAAAATCCACACTGATATCCAACAAGGCATAGTTGGGACCCACCTTCCACTAATGTCGTTGTAGTGTCACTTTTTGTCTAGGTTCTATGTCACTATCGGCGAGGAGCATGGATTTTCTGATAGCACCATGGCATCCACTGTGGATCCAACAAAGCCCATCACTAAAGAAATAACAAGGAAAGGTAGGACCCACCGGCCATGTGGCCAAAAGGCGCTATGTCGCTAACGTAAAAGGTTGAGCATTTTCTCATACTGACATATCAAGGGTTGTAGATCATGAGAAGATCCAATGACAAGAGAGTTGTGGGTCCGCAAAAATGTTAAGGCATAGTCACTTAGGAAAATAACCTAAGGTTTTGATCGCTAATTCTTTGATATTTCCAGGGCATTAAATAATATTAAACTGGAAGTGGCCATTGGATAGGCTAGGCATAAAAATTTGAATTTTTTGGCGGGAGACAAAAAATGGCAACATTTACCACTGCTACCTTCTTCAAACATAGATTTTTCTTTGACACATGGGGCTCCCATTGTTTGAGGTATTCGGTGTCAGACAATATTTGAAAAGTTGGCTCTTTCTTAGCCATGGCTTACATATTTCCTTATTGCTAGAACAAGTAGAGAAAAGTGTTATATTGATATTGACCTATGCTTTTGTGAGCTTGATATCAACCCTTAAAATAATGGTAGCTAGATTAGATTCCATGTATTCAAAGATCAATAACAAACTATATTGCATCATCGATTTGGCAAGCCCCTCTAGTTTGATAATATTTGGATGATCTAATCTACATAGGATTTTGATTTCTCTTGCCATAAACCTTACACTTTTTTGCTTTGAAGTGTCAAATCACACCATTTTTTAGTGCAACAATCCTCCCTATCTCATAGTCCCAAGCTTTGTATACATTACTAGGTCATAATTTTTTATCTGGTCATTGCACCTCCACATGGCATTGCTTTGTAGTCTCTTCTTCAAATGTGGAAGATCATCTCTCCACATTTTGATGCCACGTGCCCTATCATCCTTGTGGCATAGTTGTGATATCTTCAAGCATGTCTAAGGGGTGCATGTACTATGTCTTCTCTAAAAAAGGGGTGATTGAGGAGAATGGAACAAGAAGATATGAAATTCTCTTGTGTTTCCAGATCAACTTACATTTTTGACAAGTGAGAACCTGTGAAAAATTTGACCTCATATTTGAAAATTTTATTTCCTCCTAGTTCCATTGGAATATTGAAGTGACTATTCCTAACAAAAATTGCCCTTGTGGCAGCCATTTGAAGTTCAAGCTCCTTTTCATGGCTTTGCATAGCATTTTACAAAAAAATGACCTTTTATAAAGTCTTAAACTATAGAATAACTCAAACTTTATTTTAAAAGGAACTGCACATGACTTTCACAGAAAAGTTTTTGAAAAAATAAATTTTATGCAAACTTCAATTTCCCTTTATTTTTCATCTGGGTCAAACTTGGTTTGACCATGTTCACACATGTCATATTTTGATTTTCTCATTTCTTACATAGTAATTTGACCCCTCCAATTGGGCACCAAATGGTATCATCTCATTTGCTACCTATTTTACCATGTCATAATGCCATTTTGCTATACCACATCATCTGTGGTTGTCTCACAAGGTTATTGTTCAAGAAACTTCATCTTGGTGACATGGTGACCATTGTCAGATCTGCTATGTATTTCCATCCTATGCATCTTTGAAATATGATTCCCACATAGTGGTACTTGTCATCACATAGTTTGTCAAAATTTGACATTAGCATCCAGTCACTACACACATTATTCTTGCCAGGTTTCATGGTTTTTCAACTGGTCACTTGTCAAAATTTTTACTTTCTTAGAGGTCACCATGTCACTATTGGTGAGATCCTCCCATTTTTTGGTGGTAACATGGTGACCACCAGATTCTTCAACTTTCCTGGTGACTTCTTTTGTTAATGCAACTTTCTTGAAAACTTTTTCGAGCAAGTTTCTCCATTTTCTCTATGTTACATACTTGTTCAGAATTTATCCAATTGCCTCCAAATATCAGCCATTGGGTCAAGCACACTGTACAACTACTTCTACCTTCAAAAAGTGACGTCCTTTAAGACATCAAGCTATTTGTGTGCTTTAGTATTTAAAGTCTATAAAAATCCCAAACTGGGGTGATGTGGGTTATATATTTTATAACTTTCCCCTTATGTCATGGGCTCCTTTACCACTGCTACCTTCTTCAAACACAAAGTTTTCTTTGACACATGGGGCTCCCATTGTTTGAGGTATTTGGTGTCAAACTATATTTGAAAAGTTGGCTCTTTCTTAGCCGTGGCTTACATATTTCCCTAGTACTAGAACAAGTAGAGAAAAGTGTGATACTGATATTGACCTATGCTTCTGTGAGCTTGATATCAACCCTCAAAATAATAGTAGTTAGATTAGATTCCACGTATTCAAAGATCGGGTACAAACTATATTGCATCCTCGATTTGGCAAGCCCCTCTAGTTTGACAATATTTGGATGATCTAATCTGCCCAAGATTTTGATTTCGCTTGCCATAAACCTTACACTTTCTTGCTCTGAAGTGTCAAATCATACCCTTTTTTAGTGCAACAATCCTCCCTATCTCACAGTCCCAAGCTTTGTATACATTACAGTGTCATTGCACCTCCACATGGCATTGCTTTGCAATCTCTTCTTCAAATGTGGAAGATCATCTCTCTCACATTTTGATGCCATGTGCCCTATCATCCTTGTGGCATAGCTATGATATCTCCAAGCATGTCTAAGGGGTGCATGTACTATGTCTTCTCTAAAAAAAGGGGTGATTGAGGAGAATGGAACAAGAAGATATGAAATTCTCTTGTGTTTCCAAATCAACATACATTTTTGACAAGTGAGAACCTGTGCAAAATTTGACCTCATATTCCAAAATTTTATTTCCTCCTAGTTGCATTGGAATATTGAAGTGACTATTCCTGACAAAAATTGCCCTTGTGGCAGCCATTTGAAGTTCAAGCTCCTTTTCATGGCTTTGCATAGCATTTTACAAAAAAATGACCTTTTATAAAGTCTTAAACTATAGAATAACTCAGACTTTATTTTAAAAGGAACTACACATGACTTTCAAAGAAATTTTTTTGAAAAAATAAATTTTATGCAATCTTCAATTTCCCTCTATTTTTCATCTGGGTCAAACATGGTTTTATCATGTTCACACATGTCATATTTTGATTTGCTCATTTCTTACATAGTCATTTGACCCCTCCAATTGGGTACCAAAGGGTATCATCTCATTAGCTACCTATTTCACCACATCATAATACCATGTCACTATACCACATCATCTGTTGTTGTGTCACATGGTTATCGTTCAAGCAACTTCATCTTGGTGACATGGTGACCATTGTCAAATCTACTACGTATTTCCATCCTATGCATCATTGAAATATGATTCCCACACAGTGGCATTTTTCATCACACAATTCATCAAAATTTCACATTAGCATCTAGACACTACACACATTATTCTTGCCAAGTTTCATGGTTTTTCGATGGGTCACTTGTCAAAAATTTTACTTTCTAAGAGGTCACCATGTCGCTATTGGTGAGATCCTCCCATTTTTTGGTGGTGACATGGCGACCACTAGATTCTTCAACTTTTTTGGTGACTTCTTTTGTCAATGCAACTTTCTTGAAAACTTTTTTGAGCAAGTTTCTACATTTTCTCTATGTTGCATACTTGTTCAGAATTTATCCAGTTGCCTCCAAATATCAGCCGCTAGGTTAGGCACACTGTGCAACTACTTCTACCTTCAAAAATCCATGTCCTTTAAGACATCAAGCTATTTGTGTGCTTTAGTATTTAAAGTCTATAAAAATCCCAAACTGGGGTGATGTGGGTTATATATTTTATAATTTTCCCCTTATGTCATGGGCTCCTTCACCATTGCTACCTTCTTCAAACATAGATTTGTCTTTGACACATGGGGCTCCCATTGTTTGAGGTATTTTGTGTCAAAATATATATGAAAAGTTGGTTGTTTCTTAGCTATGGCTTACATATTTCCCTACTGCTAGAACAAGTAGAGAAAAGTGTGATATTGATATTGACCTATGCTTTTGTGAGCTTGAAATCAACCCTCAAAATAATGGTAGCTAGATTGGATTCCATGTATTCAAAGATTGGGTACAAATTGTATTACATTCTTGATTTGGCAAGCCCCTCTAGTTTGACAATAATTGGATGATCTAATCTACATAGGATTTTGATTTATCTTGCCATAAAACTTACACTTTCTTGCTCTAAAGTGTCAAATCATACCCGTTTTTAGTGCAACATTCCTCCCTATCTCACAATCTTAAGCTTTGTATACATTACTAGGTCATAATTTCTGATCTAGTCATTGAACCTCCACATGGCATTGCTTTGCAATCTCTTCTTCAAATGTGGAAGATCATCTCTCCCACATTTTGATGCCACGTGCCTTAACATCCTTGTATAATAGCTGTGATATCTCCAAGCATGTCTAAGGGGTGCATGTACTATGTCTTCTCTAAAAAAGGGGTGATTGAGGAGAATGGAACAAGAAGATATGAAATCCTCTTGTGTTTCCAGATCAACACACTCTTCATTTAAATTATATATATATATATATATATATATATATATATATATATATATATATATACATATATATATATATATGTATGTATGTATGTATGTATGTATGTATGTATGTATGTATATATATATATATAAGAATGATACTTGAAAAAAAATTACCGTTGACTTTGCAAAAATTTGAGACAAAAAGTTCCATATCTCATCTGCAATACTATCCCTCTGCACCTCCACTTCAAGCCAAATCATTAACCCACTAAGGCTCCAATGACCATGCAAATGAATCAAGTAAACCATAGCTATCGTGATTCATGGTAATAAGAAAGAAATCCAAAATTTACTATGATAGGTTCTCCTCCTCAACAATTTTGATCATGATAGATGAGACCTCTTTCACTAAGTCTTTGCTCAAATATGTCCATCTGCTACTTTTTCAGTTACAGACCCCAATTTTGTCTAGTTTGTTAGAGGAATCTACACTTCTAGGAGTCCATCCTTGAAGAGTGTCACCAACAATTTTAGTGATATGGGTCCCTCTTATTGCTAGGCAATTTTAAATACTAGGCTTATTTCCCTACTGCTAGAATGTGGACCCCTTATATTGCTGCTTTGAGTGAAACAACAGAGAGGTGCCATGAAAAAATAAAACATCTTTGGTTTCTGCATTATGGCCTCTATCCAACTTTCTTTTCTGAATGTTGAATCACCATGATTTGAACCATTTCTTTTTCACATGGTGCACCTCCATATTTATCTTCTATACATCTTGCATATGCTACTTTATAATCTTCATCTTGAGTAGCTCGATTAAAGATGGGTACAATCTTCTACTTTTGGTTTTCATATTTTTTTAGAAGAAGTTATGTTCCTTTTTGTATGCCTTCACTTTACCTATCACTATGATTTGTATCCAAATTAAGATTTGTGTTATCCAGTGGAAAAATGCACTTGTAACCATTGCCAACATCATCACTTTGAGTTGATAGAAGAGTTTCTTTCACTTCATCATTCGAATATGGGATGTGTCAATCTCCTCATTCTCTTCAATGCCATGCCTTAGAGCCTAGCAAGTAGCCTTGTTTGAAAGGGAAAATACTAGAAAAATAGCTTCATCCCACTTAGTATATCTCAGAACTAAGCTTCTATGACTTTAACTTCATTTTAACTACTCCCTTATATTGTATGGATGGGCAACTGGAGTGGGGAAGGTGGTGTAGAATAATGTGATTTAATTGGAGATTGTAGTAGTAAAATTGATTAATTACAAAGGAAAATCCAAAGTAATTAGTTTCTCATTAGATACCTAAACCATCTTATTAATTCCTAACCTTGTTGCATATGATCTTGATATCATTCCTCCCTTTCACTTGGTAGCTTCCATAGCTATGATTTATTTATGCAACATTTACTTATGTTCTTCTTTTTTGTATCCCAATACATGAAAAATCCTTTACTTTGAGGGAATTCACAATGCTATATGTATATTTTGAGATTTACAATGACTTAAAATATTATAACATTCCTCTTTTAAAAATATCCTTAATGCCCTCGATTCTATCAATCTGAAGTAGATTAGTCAGGCACTAACTCATTCTATTTACTTAAAGTAGATTACAACACTAACTCATTCACCCTTGGCACTAATTTGAAAAAAAATTCGACCACTGAAAATGAATTTGAAGATCATTTTACATATTTTTGCAAACTGTCAATTTTGTGTTAGGATGTCCTTTGAATGGCCTTAAAAACTGACATGAACATGTAACTAGGCTCTGAAATCAGAATGTTGATTCTTTCTTCAATAATCTCTTACCTTTTCAAATCTTGTATCATGAAAAATTATAGGTCAAGGGATATTGACTGTCGACCTTTCCCTTTTAGAATTGCTTGCAAGAAAACTTGTCAGAAAAATAAAAATCAAGTTCAAAATTGGCATTGTAATTTTGGTAAACTAACATTTGGGGGCACGAAAACTAGGGCATTTATTCATTGTCATGAGGAGAATATGGGTTTTTAATTTGGCCTCATGAAAAATAATAGAAGACATTTGGAAAATGGTCAAAGTAGGCTACTTAGAGTTCAATGACTAGAAACAATCGCAAAAAAGCATTTTTTGCAAAATGGAATTGACCTAAGAAAGTGTGTAGATGGATTCATCAAGCCTTAAAAATTGGCACACTTGAAGTACTTTTAGAGGAGAACATTGTGGTACAATCCATCCAATATCACCTATCACAAATCTCAATAAATGATGTCACAAATGGGGGTATTGATCAATCTGCCTTCTTTCACACTAGTAGAAAGTTAAAAGTTGCATTTGGAATCGAGTTTGAAAACTGATCAAATGGATTCTTCATAAGTTCAAAATTGATACATAGAAATTTTGTACCCTCTAAAATGTAACACAAAATGAATTTTCTCAATTTGTCAACTGGGTCAAAATTATAACAAGTCAAATAGGACTTCCTAGAATTCAGAACATTTTGACTTTGAGGGATTCAAAACTTAGTCAAACGGATTTGAAATGACTCAAAATTTAAAACATAGAATTTTTGGTATGGACTATAAACACTCCCAAAGTGGAAAGTCATGAAACATTCTTGGGTAAAAGATATACAAAGACAAATTGGTCTACTGTAGACATTTTGACACCTGGGTAAAATTGTGAATTTTGACACTAGCTCAAAATGGGACTTCATAGAATGATTTAGGATGGGAGAATAAAATTTTGGATCACATGCATATGTTAAATGAAATGTGTTAAGCCACTCACACACCATCTAGGCCTAAAACTGACAACTGGCTACATATGCATAAAAAGCATCCATAGGGCATTGATTCTTCAAAAATTTCAATATGTAACTGAAAACTAACCATGCAATTTTTAGTCCGAACAATGGATCTAACTAGTTATGTATGTCCCTTGTGGGCATGGAAATGATTCAAATCTCTAGAAGAAGAAGACCATTCCCAAAAAAACAAAAACTTCTCTTGCACAACATTATTGAAAGCAAGAAACAACTACTCCTACTATGTACAAACTATGGCCTTGGGCCACCTAAAAGTTTTCAAAACTCCTTACCTATGTCATACACCTGATTCTGATTGACATTTTCTTGAGGTAAACTGAAATTATCTTTCTCATCAATTCCACCAATTAGATTAGCATCTTGAAATAGAACACTTGGAAAATTTGAATTCACACCTTCATTCTCATAGTGCATGTACAAATCAACATTAAACTCTGCATCATACTCACTATAAAAATATGAATCATCTCGATCATACTTACTAATGTCAACTTGAGACTAATCATCACTAACTAAATCATTGAGAACTTCAACCAAAAATAGAAAAATTTGGAACTCTACTTTATTCAATGAGTTACATGAATCAAATTGTAACTCAAATTGTGCATATGGACATGAAGAAAATGTAAAATCTGATTTCTACTCAATTGTAATATCAATACTCCATAAATTAGACTAAACATTCACTGCAACCTCTTCACACTCAAACAATTGATTAGATACCAAATCACAAGAATCGTCATGAAATTGCATGTTCACAATATACTAATTTGTATCAATGTTTTCTTCAAATAACTCATTAGAATAAACCATTTCATTAGTATTAATTTCCTCATCACATGAGAAATATGAATGTATCTCAACCTCATGAAAATAGGAAAATAATGAACCAACAACAAAATTCATCTCTACATTTTCATTCTCAACATAAAAGTCTTCATGTGTGTTGATATACAGATTACCATCACTTACACCTCTAAAACTTTACAGAGCATACTTTGAAACTATATCTTCTTCAATGTCAAATTTAGGGGAAATGAATTCATCATATGAAAATGAAAAATGTGGAAAAGCACAAGCATCCATGGATAGATTAGCATACCTTTGAAAATCATGAATCAACAAATTTGAAATCTCATCAACACTTAAAAAGACTTCATTATTAGTTTCTTCTCCTTGGCTATGATTATTATATAGATAGCTTGACACATTTACAACAATAGCTTGACACATTTACAACAATAGACTTATTAGTAATACATTCTAAAAAATCAAAACTTTGATCATCACGTATATCTTCCTATTTAGACAATACCTCAATGACCAGTATCTTAGCACACTCACATTTATCACTAGAAAAAAAATTATTATTGTTGTTACACTTTTCCTCTTCTTTACAATCATCATCATAACAAGACGAATCACATTATGAATTTCATCAAATTGTTGATTACTATCCCCTGAATAGCTAATAGCATGATTCATGAAATCGGTAAGCTAAGTGAGGGTTAGACTTTTCAGCTCTTCAACATGAAAGGGGGAAACATTTGATTAATGATGTTGATTTCAGAAAATCCCTAATATGCAATAGTAAGAAGAAGTTGATCCGGTAGCTGATTAGTGCCTTATCTATTGGACAATTCCATGAATCAAATACATACATATGGATACATAAGACATATTCATATTTTTAGATATCCTATCTATCTATTCACCTTGTAAATAGACATCTATCTTCATAAGAATTCTCACTACTTACAAAATATCCTCCTGATGAAACCCACAATCTTGTCAAGGTAAATAAGCATTTACTTGACTCTTTGTTCTTAAACACAAAACATTACAAATAATAGAGGAAGACGATGAGAATCAAAATGAAATTATAGAGATTTTTGCTCAACTATATTCACTTTCTTGAAATTATATATTCTTATGCCTGAAATTAAAAGATAGAAATGCCTAATAGATTAGAACTAGTTAAATTATCTTCACTACTATAGTTCATATAAGAGAAATTTCTAAAAAAAAATTGGTGTCACAGTAAAGAAAACACATCAAAACTAGAACCATTCATCTCATAGATTTGAGAAAACTCAAGAATGGAACCCCTATGGTCTCATAGCATTTAGTCCTTTTTTCTTCAAAATTGGAACCAACCCTTACAATGGATGAAAGAAAGAAAAATATAGGAGGAGAGAATTTGTGGATCTGATTTGAGAATGACATGTGTCTACTTGGAAAGCATCTCGTAAAAGTGAAAAGAATCACTCTAATCTCTCTCTGCAACTGCATATCAAATCATCAATCATGTTGGCCTCCAAAAGCATGAAATATCTAAGATATTTGATTGAAAATTGTAATTAATTTTTTTGCCAAATTTGAACTCAAGGAAAAAGTGAGAAATTGGTTAAATAGTCTCTAGACGTACAATTAACTTATCAGAATCAATTTTTTCCACAATCAAGCTTCAACAAGCCTTTATATCTACCCTTTCTACTAAGAATGCCCTGAAAAACATAAATCTATTTATAACTTGAACCAATGAGCACCTATGAAAAATTTGACCTCATATTTGGAAAGTTCATTTCCTCCTAGTTTCTATCATCTATTGAAGTGCCTATTTTGGACAAAAATTTCCCCTATGGTAACCATTTGAAGTTAAGGCTCATGTTTATGGCTTTGCATAGCATTTTACAAAAAATTGACCTTTTATAAAGTCTTAAACTATAGAATAACTCCAACATTATTTAAAAAGGAATTGTACATGATTTTCAGAAAAAAATTTCTTAAAAAAATAAATAATATGCAATCTTCAATTTCCCTCTATTTTTCATCTCGGTCAAACCTAGTTTGACCATGTTGACACATGTCATATTCTAATTTTCTCATTTCCTACATAGTCTTTTGACCCCTCTAATTGGATGCCACATGGCATCATCTCAATGGCTACGTGTCTCACCAAGTCATAATGACATGTCACCGTACCACATCATCATTCATTATGTTGCATGGTTGTCATCCGAGCAACTTTATCTTGACAACATGGCCATTATGTTGCTGAAATTTGATTGCCACATAGTGCCACTTGTCATCACATGGCTGGTCAAAATTTCACATCAACATCCAATCACTACACACATTGTTCTCACTGGGTTTCAAGGTTTTTTGATGGCTCACTTGTCAAAATTTTAAATTTTGGGGAGGTTACCATTTTGTTATCAGAGAGATCCTCCCATTTTTTGGTAGTGACATGACAACCACCAAATTCTTTAACTTTCTCGATGACTTCTTCTGTAAATGCAACTTTCCTAGTAACATTTTCTGGCAAGTTTCTCCATTTGCTCCATGTTGCATGCTCATTCAAAATTTATCCAGTTGCCACTAATTGTTAGCCACCAGGTCAGGTCCATCATGCAACTACTTCTACCTTCAAAAGGCCACATCTTTTATGACATCAAGCTATTTATGTGTTTTAGTATTTAAAGTCTATAAAAATCCCAAATTGGTGTGATGTGGGATATATGTTTTATGGTTTTCCACTTATGTCGTGGGCTCCTTTACCTCTGTTGCATTCTTCAAACATAGATTTGACTTTGACACATGTGGCTCCCTTTGTCTAAGGTATTTGGCATGGGACTATATTTGAAAAGGTAGCTCTTTCTTAGCCACAACTTGCTTATTTCCCTATTGTTGGAACAAGTAGAGAAAACTGTGATAGTGATATTGACCTATGCTACTATGAGCTTGACATCAGCCCTAGAAATAATGGTAGCTAGATCAGATTCCATGTATTCAAAGACCAGGTGTAGACTATACTACATCCTTGATTTGGCAAGCCCCTCCAGTTTGCCAATATTTGGATGATCTAATCTATGAGTTTGATTTCTGTTGCCATAAACCTTATACTTTCTTTCACTAAAATGCCAAATCCTACCCCCATTTTTAGTGCAACAATCCTCCCTATCTCATAGTACTGAGGATTGTATACATTGCTAGGTCATAAATTCTAATCTAGTTGTTGTACCTCCACATGGTGTTGCTTTGCAGTCACTTCTTCAATCATGGAAGATCATCTCTCCTGCACTCTAATGTGATGTGCCCTATCATCATTGTATGTAGTTGAGATACCTCCAAGTGTGTCCAAGGGGTGCATGTATTATGTCTTCTCTAAAAAAGGAGAGATTGAGGAGAATGGAACAAGACAATATGAAATTCTCTTGTGTTTCTAGATCAACATACTCTTCATTTCTCTTATATATGTGTGTAAGAATGATATTTGAAAAAGGTTTTACCATAAACTATGCAAAACATTGAGACCTAAAGTTCCATATCTCATCTACAATACTATCCCACTACCTGCATTACAAGCCAAATCATTAAGCGACCGAGGCTCTAGCAACCATTGAAATGAATCAAGTAAACCATAGCTATAGTGATTCATACTAATAAGAATAAAATCTAAAATGTATTGTGGTAGGTTTTCCTCAACAATTTTGATCATGACAAATAAGGCCTCTTTTGTTGAGTCTTTTCCTAAATATTTTTGTTTAGCTACCTTTTCAATGACAGGCCCCGATTTTGTCTAGTTTTTCATAGGACTCTAACTTCTAGGAGTCAATCCTTGAAGAGAGTAACCAACAATTTTAGTGACATGGGCTGCTCTTATTTCTAGGCAAGTTTAAATACTAGGTTTATTTCTCTACTACTAGAATGTGGACCACTTTTATTGCTACTTTGGGTGAAATAATGGAGAGGCATCATGAAAACATAAAACATCTTTGGTCTCTACATTATGGCATTTTTTTAGCTTTCTTGTTCGAATGTTGAATCACCATGATTTGAAACACTAGTTGCATACTTTTATTTTTCATATGGTGTCCTTCCATATTTATCTTCTCTATATCTTACATATGCTACTTGATATTCTTCATCTTGAGTAGCTAGATTAAAGATGGGCACAATCTTCTACTTTTGGTTTTCATATTTTTTTAGAAGAAGTTATGTACCTTCCTATATGCCTTCACTTTACCTAGCACTATAATTTGCATCCAAATTAAGATTTCTATTATCCACTAGATGGATGCACTTGTGACCATTGCCAACATCATCACTCTAAGTTGATAGAAGAGTTTCTTTCACTTCTTCCTTTGAATATGGGACGTGTCAATTCTCTCATTCTCTTTAATGCAATGCCTCAAATCCTAGTGGGTAGCCTTGTTTACAAGGGAAAATACTAGAAAACTAGCTTCATCCCTCTTGGTATATCTCAAAACCAAGCTTCTATGGCTTTAACTTCATTTTAACTACTCCCTTAAATTGTATGGATAGGAAACTAGAGTGGGGGAAGCAATGTAGAGGAATATGATTTAATTGGAGATTGTAGCAACAAAATTGATTAATTACTAAGGAAAATCCAAAGTAATTAGTTTCTCATTAGACACTTAAACCATCTTTTGAATTCTTGACCTTGTTGTGTATGATCTTGATTTCATTCCTCCCTTTCACCTGGCAGCTTCTATAGCTATGATTTATTTATGCAACATTTAGTTATGTTCTTCTTTTTCACATCCGAATGCATGAAAAATCCTTTACTTTGAGGGAATTTGCAACGATATACGTATATTTTGAGAATTAGAATGACTAATTTTTTTTATAATATTCCTCTTTTAAAAATATCTTTAATGCCCTCGAGTTCTATCAATCTGATGAAGATTAGTCAAGCCCCCCAAAGTGGGTCTGACTAAAAAAAAATTCATTTCCAAGCAACTAAACTAAAAAATTGATTCATTCACCCTTTAGCACTGATTTGAAAAAAAATTCAACCATTGAAAATGAATTTGAAGCTCATTTTACTTCTTTTTGCAAATTGTCAATTTTGCATTAGGAGGTCTTTTGACTAGCCTTAAAAACTTACACAAACACCTAACTAGGCTCTGAAATCAATCATGTTGATTCTTTGCTCAACAATCTCTTACCCTATCAAATCTCATCTCATGATGAATCCTTAATCGAAAGATATTGACTGTTGAATTTTCCCTTTTAGAACTACATGCAAGAAAACATGTCAAAAAACCATAAATCATGTTTGGAATTGGCTTTGAAAACTGGGCAAACTGACATTTTGGGGCACAAAAACTAGGAAATTTGTTCATTTTCATGAGGAGAATATTGATCCATGATTTGGGTTCATGACAAATAACACGACACATTTTTTGAATGGTCAAAGTAGGCTTCTCAAGATTCAATGACTGGAAACAATGGCAGAGAAACATTTTTTGCAAAATGGAAATGACCTGGGAAAGTGTGCAAACGGATTTGTTAAGACTTTTAAAATGGAACACTTGAAGTATTTTTAGAGGAGAACATAGTGCTACAATCCATTTGATCTCACCTATTATAGATCTCAATATATGACCAGTCATGATCACCAAAAAGATGATTCATTGCATTACTAGTCTTCCTATGCTCACCAAGGCCAAAGTAACCAAAACCCTAGTTCAGGTGAAGTTGGAAGAAAAACCCTAGCTGAGTGGGATGGCAGAGGCATGAAAATCAATAGTGTAACTAATGCAAAGTTAAAATTTTGAATCAATGTGATAGCCCATGAGATTTATAGTTCTAGTTGACAATATAGTGTGTCATGTGAAGTAGTTGACCTAGCTTATAAGGTTGTGAAGAACAATCTGCCATATGACCTCATAGATCTATTGTTGAAGTAATTCAACAAAAATATGGAAAGCATTAGGACTTCCAAGAACAAACCCTACAAATTTGGTTCTCTATTGACTTGCTTATTTTTCTATGTTCATAAGTTCTTCCCTTCAAAAGGTACAATAGTATTGAGAAAAAATTGCTAGTATTATATCAAATTAATGAATATATTTCTAAAATGGGAGAGAATTTTGTCAGCATTATGGATAACTACTTTGATGTCTTCAAGGAAAAGATGAATAATAGATTCATGATTGCCAAAAAATTGGTTGAAGATTGCAAGAATGATGTTTGTTTCATGGTAGACAGTGACAAAGTCTACATCCAAGTAGTGTGGCCCAAAGTTGTATAAGTAAAACCTCTTTCCCATGAAGTAAACATTAATGAAACCAAATATATTATTGAAGCCCTAGTGAATTATCCTATTGATCCAAAGGCACCATACTTTGAAACATATTAGTGGCTCTTGATTTAATAGAGTTTGAATAACCAAGTATGCAAAGCAAGAATGCATCTATGGGAAATTATCTTCAATAATGTGCACAATTCACCAAGAACCTAGGCCAACTATAATCCTACACTCCTTCACTTTAGGCTTTGTAAAGCCTAGGCAAGTGAACCTCTTAAGATATTATTATGTGACTAGTGAAATGAGCATAATTAGGATCCATAATAATAGATAAAACCC
Source organism: Cupressus sempervirens (assembly GCA_028749045.1). Classification (NCBI taxonomy): domain Eukaryota; kingdom Viridiplantae; phylum Streptophyta; class Pinopsida; order Cupressales; family Cupressaceae; genus Cupressus; species Cupressus sempervirens. The sequence goes on from CM053786.1 coordinate 407,531,693, forward strand.
CTAAATCTTCTATACTTAGCAGATAAATCATGAGCACAAAATAGCTAATAGCATGACACAAGAAACTGGTAAGCTAAGTGAGGATTAGAATTTTCAGCTCTTCAACATGGAAGGGGAAACACATTTGATTAATGATGTTGATTTCAGAAAAACCCCAAATATGCAATAGTAAGAACAAGTTGATCCTATAGTTGATCAGTGCCTTATCTATTGAGCAATTCACTAAATCAAGTACATACATACAGATACCTGAGACATATTCATATATTCAAATATCTAATCTATCCATTCACCTTGTAAATAGACATCTATCTTCATAAGAATTCTCACTGCTTACTAAATATCCTCTTGATGAAGCCTACAACCCTATCAAGTTAAATAAGCATTTACTTGGATCTTTTTTCCAATAGAAAACTTCTCCAGACATACAACCTTAAGGGGTTGCAAATGAGTTTAAGCTCTTTGTTCTTAAATAGAAAACATTATAGATAACAAAGAAAGGAGAAAAGAATTAGAATGAAACTAAAGAGATTTTTGCTCAACTATATTCATTTCCTTGATATTATACATTTTTATGCCTAAAATTAAAACATAGAAATGCCTAACAGATTAGAACTAGCTATATTATCTTCACTACTGGTGTTCATACAAGAGAAATTGCTCAAGAAAATGTGGTGTCATAGTAATTAAAACACATCAAAACTAAAACCATTGATATCACAGATCTAAGAAAACTCAAGATTAGAACCCCTATGTTCTCACAGTAGTGAGTCCTTTTTTCTCAAAACTTGAACCAACCCTTAAAATAGATGAAAGAAACAAAGATATAGGAGGAGAGAATTCCCAAATCTCATATGAGAATGGCATGTGTCCAATTGGAAAAAATCTCCTAGGAGTGAAAAGAATCTCTCTAATCTCTCTCCGCAACTACATATTAAATCTTCAATCATTTTGGCCTCCAGAAGCATGAAATATTTGATATATTTGATTGAAAACCATAACTAATTTTGATGCCAAATTTGAACTCAAGTAAAAAGTGATAAATTAGTTAAATGGTCTCTAGAGGCACAATAAACCTATCAAAATTTATTTTTTCCACAATCAAGCTTCAACAAGCCTTTATATCTGCCTCCTAACCGACTTTGATGCACAATGACAAAATCTGCCAATTCTACTGAGAATGCCTTGAAAAGCATAAATCTTCTTATAACTCAAACCAGTGAGCACCTATACAAAATTTGACTTCATATTTGAAAATATAATTTCCTCTTAGTCTCAACAGTATATTGAAGTGCCTATTCTAGACAAAAATTTCCCCTATAGTAGCCATTTGAAGTTTAGGCTCCTATTCATGGCTTTGCATAGCATTTAAAAAAAAATTCACCTTTTATAAAGTCTTAAACTATAGAATAACTCTAAATTTTTTTTAAAAAGAACTACACATGACTTTCAAAGGAAAGTTTTTGAAAAAATAAATTTTATGCAATCTTCAATTTCCCTCTATTTTTCATCCAGGTCAAACTTGGTTTGACCATGTTGACACATGTCATATTTTGATTTGCTCATTTCTTACACAATCATCTGACCCCTCCAATTAGGCACCACATGGCATCATCTCATTGGCTACCTCTTTCACCATGTCATCTATAGCTATGTCACATGGTTATCATTTGAGAAACTTCATCTTGGCAACATGGCAACCACCATTAGATTTTCTATGTATTGCCATCTTGTGCATCATTGAAATATGATCGACACATAGTACCATTTTTCATCACATAGTTGGTCAAAATTTCACATCAACATCCAGTCATTACACACATTTCTCTCACCAGGTTTCATGGTTTTTTGGTAGGTCACTTGTCAAAATTTTAACTTTCTAGGAGGTCACCATGTCACTACTGGTGAGATCCTCCCATTTTTTAGTGGCAACATGGTGACCACTAGATTCTTCAATGAGTTTCTCCATTTTCTTTGTGTTATGTACTCATTAAAAATTTATCCAGTTGCCTCCAACTGTCAACCACCAGGTTGAGCCCATTGTGCAACTACTTCTACCTTCAAAAGTCCACATCCTTTATGACATCAACCTATTTGTGCTTTAGTATTTAAAGTCTATAAAAATCCCAGAATATTGTGATGTGGGACATATATTTTATGGTTTTCCCCTTATGTTGTGGGCTCCTTTACCTCTACTGCGCTCTTCAAACATCGATTTTTCTTCAACACATGGGGCTCCCATTGTTTTAGGTATTTGATGTCGGACTATATTTGAAAAGGTGGCTCTTTCATAGCCACAACTAGCATATTTCCCTACAACTAGAACAAGTAGAGAAAAGTGTGATAGTGATATTGACCTATGCTTCTATGAGCTTGACATTATGCTTGGAAATAATGGTAGATAGGTTAGATTCCATGTATGTGAAGACGAGGTACAAACTATACTACATCCATGATTTTGCAAGCCCCTCTAGTTTGACAGTATTTGGATGATCTAATATGTGAAGGATTTTGATTTCTCTTGCCATAAACCTTACACTTTCTTGCTCTGAAGTGTCAAATTGTACTCTTTATTAGTGTAAAAATCCTCCCTATCTCACTATCTTGAGCTTTGTATACATTCCTAGGTCATAATTTCTAATCTGGTCATTACACCTCCACATGGCATTGCTTTGCGGTTTCTTCTTCAAATTTGGAATATCATCTCTACCACATTTTGATGCCATGTGCCCTATCATCCTTGTGGTGCAGCTATGATATCTCCAAGCATGTCTAAGGCATGCGTGTATTATGTATTCTCTAAAAAAGGAGTGGTTGAGGAGAATGGATAAAGAAAATATGAAATTCTCTTGTGTTTCTAGATCAACATACTCTTCATTTTGCTTACATATACATGTAAGAATGATAGTTGAAAAAATATTTATCATTGACTCTGCAAAAATTTGAGACAAAAAGTTCCATAGCTCATATCCAATACTATCCCACTTTGCACCTCCATTCCAAGCCAAATTATTAACCCATCGAGGCTCCAACAACCATGGAAATGAATCAAGTAAACTATAGTTATAGTGATTCGTAGTAACAAGAAAACAATCCAAAATTTACTATGGTAGGTTCTCCTCCTCAAAAATTTTGATAATGATAGATAAGACCTCTTTCACTGAGTCTTTGCTTGAATATGTCTATCTAGCTACTTTTTTAGTGACAATGCCCAATTTTGTCTAGTTTTTCATAGGACTCTACACTTCTAGGAGTCCATCCTTGAAGTGCATCACCAAAAATTTTAGTGATGTGGGCCCCTCTTATTGCAAGGAAAGTTTAAATACTAGGCTCATTTCCCTGCTACTGGAACGTGGACCCCTTATATTGTTGCTTCGAGTGAAACAATGGAGAGGTACCATGAAAACATAAAATGTCTCTGGTCTCTGCATTATGGCCTTTGTCCAGCTTTCTTGTCTAAATGTTGAATCACCATGATTTGAAAGAACAATTATGTACTTTTCTTTTTCATATGGTACACCTCCATATTTATCTTCTCTACATCTTGCATATGCTACTTTATATTCTTCATCTTGCGTAGCTCGATTAAAGATGGCTACAATCTTCTACTTTTGGTTTTCCTAGTTTTTAAGAAGAAGTTATGTTCCTTCCTATATGCCTTCACTTTTCCTATACTATGATTTGCATCTAAATTAAGATTTGTTTTATCCACTAGATGGATGCACGTGTAACCATTGCCAACATCATCACTCTGAGTTGAGAGAAGAGTTTCTTTCACTTCTTCCTTCGAATATGGGATGTGTCAATCTTGTCATTCTCTTCAATGCCATGCCTAAGAGCTTCATGGGTAGCCTTTTTTACAAGGGAAAATACATGAAAAAAAGCTTCATCCCTCTTGGTATATCTTATAACCAAGATTCTATTGCTTTAACTTCATTTTAATTGCTCCCTTAAATTGTATGGATGGGCAACTAGAGTGGGGGAAGTGGTGTAGAGGAATGTGATTTAATTGGAGATTGTAGCAACAAAATTGATTAATTAAAAAGTAAAAACCAAAGTAATTAGTTTCTTATTAGATATGTAAACCATATTTTCAATTCCTGGCCTTGTTTGCATATGATCTTGATGTCTAGAAATAATGGCAGAAAAGTATTTTTTGCAAAATGGAATTGGCTTGTGAAAGTGTGCAGACAGATTTGTCAAGACTTAAAAATTGGCACACTTAAAGTATTTTTAGAGGATAACATAGTGGTACAATCCATTCAATATCACCTATCACAAATCTCAATATATGACATCACAAATAGGGGCATTGATCAATCTACCTTCTTTCACACTAGTAGAAAGTTACAAGTTGTATTTGGAATCAAGGTCAAAAACTAATCAAATAGATTTGTCATAAGCTCAAAATTGATAAATGGAAAGTCTCTAATGTCTACAATGCAATGCAAAAGGAATTTCCTCAATTTAGTCAACTGGGTCAAAATTATAACAAGTCAAATAGGGCTTCCTAGAATTCAGAAATAATTGCATCAACATGACATTGGTAAACAACCAACTTTGAGGGATTCAAAACTTAGTCAAAAAAATTTAAAATGCCTCAAAATTTGAAACATAGGTTCTATGGTATGGATTCTAAACACTCCCAAATTGGCAAGCCATGACACATTCTTGGGTAAAAGATATTCATAGAAAAATTGGGTTGCTATATGCATTTTAACACCTAGGCAGAATTGTGAACACTCCCAAATTGGCAAGCCATGACACATTCTTGGGTAAAAGATATTCACAGAAAAATTGGGTTACTGTATGCATTTTAACACCTAGGCAGAATTGTGAATTTTGACACTAGCTCAAAATGGGACTTCATCGAATGATCCAAGATGGAAAAATAACATTTTGGATCACATGCATATATCAAATGAAATGTGTTAAGCCACTCAAACACCATCTACACCTCAAACTGACAACTAGCTACATATGCATAAAAAGCATCCATTGGGCATTAATTCTTCAAAATTTTCAATATGTGATTGAAAATTGACCATGCAATTTTCAATCCGAACAATGGCTCTATCTGGTGATGCATGTCCCTTGTGAGCATGGAAAGGATTTAGATCTCTAGAAGAATTAGACCATTCCCAAAACAATAAAAACTTCTCTTGCACAAAATTATTGAAAGCAAGAAAGAACTACTCCTACTATGTACAAATGATGGCCTCGGGCCACTGAAAAGTTTTCAAAACTCCTTACCTATGTCATACACCTGATTCTCATTGAATTTTTTTTGAGGTAAACTAAAATTATCTTCCTCATCAATTCAAAAAATCATATTAGCATCTTGAAATAAAACACTTGGAAAAATTGAATTCACACCTTCATTATCGTAGTGTATGTACAAATCAGCATTAAACTCTCCATCATGCTCACTGTAAAATATGAATCATCTTGATCATACATACTAATACCAAACTGAGACTGACCATCACTAAGTGAATCATGGACACCTTCAACCAAAAACATAAAATTTTGGAACTTTATTTTATTCAACGAGTTACATGAATCAAATTGTAACTCACCTTGTGCATTTGGACATGAAGAAAATGTAAAATCTGATTTCTCCTCAATTGTAATATTGATATACCATAAGTTAGATTTAACATTCACTACAACCTCTTCACACTCAAACAACTGATTAGATACCAAATCACAAGAATCATCATGAAATTGCATGTTCACAATATACTGATTTGTATCAATGTTTTCTTCAAATAACTCATTAGAATAAACCACTTCCTAAGTATAACTTTCCTCATCACATGAGCAATCTAAATGTATCTTAGCATCATGAAAATAGGAAAACAATGAGCCAACAACAAAATTTATCTCTATATTTTCATTCTCAACATATGTAATGCCCCGGCAAGGGATCCAAAGAATTAAGCTAGAATTTCACTAAATTTGGTAACATAATTTTTTTTTAATTTAAAAATTAGATGAAAGTAAATACCTCATATAACTTATTCACAATAATGGAAGCAATAGCAATGTCCATCTAAAAATAAACATAACATACTTAACAGATTACATTCTTTAAGATCCCTTAACGTGAATTACATGCATGCTTCCATCTAGTACAACATCCACTTGAAATAATAATGAAAGTCCAATGTTCAAATATTACATTTCAAATGCTCATTCATCCTCTGTACATCTCATAGGGTATGACAAGCTCAAAGAATATACATATGTAGAATAAGGTACATCATCCCATTCTAATCCATGATACATCAAAGTAAAGATAATCACATGATACACATGATACATCATCATAGAAGTCATATACATCCATCACAAAGATCAAACAAAATAAACTAAGTGCACGGTTCCTCCCAACCGTTAATAGCATCATTAGACCATCGTGGGCCCTAGCTATCTCTCCATGCGTAACATCCCAAATCATCAAAGAGATCATCAGTATTAACATAGTAGGAATGTCACTCCTAATAAATACAACATCATATGTAGAAGTAATCTAACATGTAAATATAAGCATAAGATAACATCATCTAACATATGCTAATCATCAATGAAAGGATACATATCCACCATCATGAAGGATGCTTCAGCCACAATGTCTCAATGAATCTCAAATGATAAGAGTGGAAAATACACTACCACCCGATCGCGTGGTACCTAAGTGGTCCACTCCCACCATGCTGAGGAGATAATCTCAAGTCCCAAATAGGCTATCAAAATCACATAGCACAAGTCTCTAAAATCCAAGAATCCTAAAAGTATAGTAACTCAAAGGTTCCAATCACAAAACAAACATCTACTTCCCAGAGGCACACAATGCCTACTATGCAAGCGGGAAAGTGTCATCACATTTATCTCGTACAAGTTACCCTGGCAGTTAGCTAAACTCCATGGGTCCATACAGATCTCATGCGGCCACTAGTATCCTCTCATACTGACAAGACATACTATGGAATGCAAGGTCGCAACCATGCGTTCTCACTACTCCCATCCTAGCCTATAGAAGCACTCAAGGCATGGGCGAGAACCAAAACTCTTATCTTTTTAGGTTCATTCAGTTAGTATTAAGTGTGAATGTTATCACTTATTAATCCAACCTACAATGAGTTACCCTGGTAGCCTCTTAGGGCCCCAGCCCCCATTGCAAGCCACTTCCTGACACTAAATGCAGATATCCTACCCTAATGCTCATGGTATCATAAATCATCAAAATCCCCAAAGAAAATCCATAATAAAATCATCAAATATCCACAATAAAAATCATCAAATATCCATGATAAAATCATCAAATGTCCATTATAAAATCATCAAATATGCATAAAAGTATCAAATCTCCATGAGCAACATCCATAGAAAATCATGACCACAACAGCTCTCTATTGGCAACTGAAGTATCACTGATAATCAAAGTATCCATTGGTTCTCAATAACCAAAATATGTCTCAAATCATACTGATCGAAGACTCCAAAAATGGTTGAGTCAAACATGTCACAACATGACATCATTAAGAATAAATCCACATTTCAATCCCATCATGGCGACTAGAAAATAACCAAGGATAATTGATTGATGACCAAAAATAATGGTTAAGTCAAGGGTCTCAAACATAAGAATCTCAACTTTAACAATCAGTAATCACAACCAATACATAGAGCATTCCATCACATAATCATGGTTGGGTTTATAAAGATTGAGAATATAACATCATCATGACATCACAATCACAAAACCGCCAAGCCTCTGGTAGACATCCTATACTGGTCAACACTAGTCAACCCAAAACCCAAAACAATAGCATAAAGAATACACAATGTAAACACATGTTTTGATTTTGCTAAGTTTTCAAATTTGAATTCAAATGCAAAAATCTTAGTTTGCGTTTCCAAGTTTAGAGAAAGAATTTAAAGGAACATTTTGTACCTTTTCCCCATGTATTGTTTTTGGATGGATTAAAAGTTTTCCTCTAAACTCCAATTTCCAATTATAATATTTTATTAAAATTGTTCCCCACCAACTTCCAATTAAATTTCATATACTTAATATATTTTATAGATTTAAACTATTAATTCAATCTTAATAGTCAAATTATAATATTAATAAATAATTCATCAAAATGGATTCTTAAATCTTTTATCAAATAATAATTCAAATTTATTAATTACATATTACATTAATACATATATATATATATATATATATATAATATATATATATATACATACATATATAATATATAATCATTTATTATCGCATTTTATAAAATCTAATATTACCAATTTCAATTTATATCACATCACAATGGATAGCCATTCAACAACAATTTTAACTTATCGTGCCGCCGATTATAATATTGGTGCACGGCTTGTTAACCCATCGCTACCTTATCAATATACCTGCCTACGTATGATGGTCGTGCAGCCTATCTTAGCTGTGTGGTAGTATATATGGAGATTGTTTCTCCATACGTACAATACGGGGGTACGACAGTATTAGGAGAGACCCACTCCATTCGCAGGTACTCTGCAATGTGCAGGTACCGTGCACATTAAAGTCGTCAGAGTACGGGGTCATGGGGGTGGGTGCATTTCGTCCCACCTTCAGTACATATCTATTTATATATATATATATATTTATACAGTGATAATAACGTTTTAAATAAAACATTTCCCCATTAATGGGGTTCGAATTTGAAATAAAATTTCATCGCTGGAAATAATAAAATGCCCTTATTCAATATATATATATATGTATATATATATATATATATATGTATATATATATATATGTATATATATATATGTATTAATATATATATATATTAATATATATATATATATATATGTATATATATATACATGCATTTGCAGACTTTAATCAAGTTATATATAAATGTTTTCTGTATAATTATGTATAAACACAGTTAATATAAAACCTCTAATTTTTAGAATTCTCCTATAGACCTTTGATCTCCAAAATTTCCAATAATCAATTCTAATGGGTTTGACTACGAATTGCAACCCTAGCCCCATGTTATTTTCAGATCTAAGCATATAGAATCCTCAAATAAATTTTAATTGCCCAAATTGAAAATGCATAATGAAATATGAGATGCCTCAGAAGACATATGGGAGACACGAAGAAGACAGGGAAAGCAAGATGCGGAAATAACATAAGTAAAATCACAAGAATCTACCTGAATTCTGATGCTAATTCACTCCTCCTCAGAAAACCCAAAGAGCAAGCTCCCTTCTTCAGAATTCTTGAGTCCTCCAATGCTCCAATTGTTCTCCATGCTATCCACCCTATGTTTAAGCTTCTAAGGATGCCTGAATATAAAGAGCTCTTAGGAAACCTCTAGAATGCTTCTAGAAACAGCTGGAAGGTGTCACCAACTAAGCATGGGTCTTTTCCAACCTTTTTGATGAGCCATAGGGTTGTAGACACCATGTGCTTAACTGATGTACTAACCCCCGTGTTGTTGACACATGAGAAATAGAGAAATGCACTAATTCCCATGCAAGCTTATAACTCCAATTTACTTTTTAAATAATTTCCATTTAAATATTTATAACTTTCATTTTAATTTTTTATAACTTTTATTTTAATTTTTATAACTTTTATTATTATTATTTGTTTATTAATTTATTAGTAGTATTTTATAATTATTATTTATTTTAATTTCTAATTTTCTTTTATTTAATTCTTTTCTCTCAATTAATTCTCCTTTAATTAATTATAATCAAAATATCAAAGATCATGATATTTAATTTTCTCAAATAATTAATTTATTAATTAAATCTATTTGTTGAGACTTAATTAATAGAAAATTCACCATAGACCTCCAAGATAAAATATGAAAACCCATCGTAGGACAATTCATACAAAATCAGTCTAAAGGATTAAAAATCATGAAATATGTCATCTGACACATTCAGTGGGTACTCAATTCTGATACTTGTCCTAACTCACTAGGAAAAATGGTTTTAGGGTTTGGGATTTGGACTTGAGAATTTATCTCCCCTCTCTTATCATTGAGATAGTATAATAGGGTACGCTCATCCTGACAATTTAGGAAAGTCGATACCTGGTACCTGCAACCTGACGAAAAACCATGCATGTACATACAATATATATATATATATATAGTGCTAAGCTAAACAGGCAATGGAAGGAAGTGGTGCATCATGTAGATCCCAACTAAGTAGGTGACTACGACTCCCTTCCTTAACCACATCAGAAATGCCATACAATAAGAAAACACGCACACCATACACATGCAAGTATGGTGTAAGTATCCATAATAAAACACATGATGAAATAAACCATCTAACTAATCATCATTAATAACTGAAAACAATATAATAATCATCATACATAAATGAAATGCAAAGTCTAAATGATCTCATCATATAACAACTTAATCCATAACATAATGTCTGATAGTGTCAAAATAATACCACTAATCCATTAACATAAAGCTAGTCTATCATAGTCTGATAATAATAGCAATAATATGTCCAGAAAAGATGTGAACGAGGGTAGGCACTACATCCACCCCCCCTTGGATTAGGTTTACTCCTGGAAGCCTACAAACAAGTAGGGATATAACTCCCTCAATCTAGATGCATCCTCCCAAGTAGCTGAAGAATCATCAGTAGGGTCCCATTGGAACCTTACCTGCTCGATGGTTTGACCCCTGAGGGTCAACCCCCACTGCTCCAGAATACAAATCAGCTCCAAAGCCAGCTGCCCGTCCTCTACCTGCAACACATTCCAATCAAAAACATGTACAATATCAAGAATATACTTCCTAAGCACTGAAATATGGAAAACATCATGAATGCGAGCTAGGTTGGGTGGTAGAGCAAGGCGGTAAGCATCCGAGCCAATCCTCTCTAGAATCTCGAATGGTCCCACAAAATGAGGTGCTAGCATAGAACCATTTCCATAATGGATCGGACTCTTTCACGATCGCACTCTCAAGAAATCCTTATCTCCCACTGCAAACTGCTTATCGGTCCTATGAGCATCAGCATACTTCTTCTGCCTATCTTGTGTCGTAGTCAAATGCTCGTGGATATGCACTACCTGTTGCTCCATACCACGAAGCATCTCAGGACCCAATAGGATGTGATCCTCAAGGTTGTCCCAACTCAAGGGTGTATGACAAGGATGACCATATAATGCCTGAAAAGGTGCCATGCCAATAGAACTATGATACCCATTGTTGTAAGCAAACTCCACTAGGTAGTGATAGTCCTCCCAATATGACTGCCTATCCATCACATACATCCATAACATATCCTCCAAAACTTGATTCACCCTCTTTATCTAACCATCAGTCTTTGGATGATATGCCAAACTAAAGTTTTACTGCGCTCCAAGCTCATGCTGCAATGATGTCCTGAATGCAGATGTGAATACATGATCCCTATCAGAAATGATCTTTCTAGGAATTTCATATAATCTCACAATGTCACACATAAAGACATTAGCTATAGAAGTTGCTGTGTAGGAAGACCTGATGGGTGAAAAATGCACCACCTTAGTCAACCGATCAACAGTGACCATGATAGCATCATGACATCAAATTGTCATAGGTAATCCTACAATGAAATCCATAGAGATGATATCCCACTTCCAAGAAGGAATGAGATTTGGCTGCAAAAGTCCAGCTGGGTGTTGATGTTCTGCCTTGACTCTCTAACACTCAAGACACCTAGCCACAAAATCAGAAATATCTCACTTCATTCAAGACCAAAAGAACAAACGTCTCAGATCAACATGCATCTTCTTGACACCTAGATGTGTTGAGTATGGTGTACGATGGGCTTCTGCTAGAATCAAGGTGTGAAGCTCATCTAGTAATGGCATATAAATCCTCCCCAAATGTCTCAAAAGACCATCTGATTCTCGAATGTAACCTGCAAACTTACCTTCCAAGGGTCTTCCTAAATCTATCTCTCTGCACACTTCCTGATACCAAGAATTTGTAGGAAGTGCCTGAAGAATCTGACTCCTCAAATTGACACTAAGAGTCATAGATGATACCACATGTCTCCTGTGACTCAAAGCATCCACCACCACATTCTCCTTACCTTGAATGTACTTAACCTCAAAATCATACTCGCATAGAAACTCCATCCATCGTCTCTGGAAAGCATTCAAATTAGGCTAAGTAAAAATATATTGAAGACTGTGATGATCGCTGTGTAGCTCAAATCTGTGCCCCAACAAGAAATGTCTCCATCTTGTCGAAGCATGAACTACTGCTGCTAACTCAAGATCATGCGTAGGATAATTTAACTCATGATCCTTGAGCTTGCGTGATTCATACGCTATCACCCGTCCATTCTGCATCAACATTGCCCCAATCCCTTCAAGAGAAGCATCTGTACACACCACGAAATCTCCCTCTGGATCAGGTACTGCTAAAATCAGTGCACTAGTCAAAAGCTCTTTGAGCTTCTGAAATGTTTCCTCACATTTCTCTATCCACACAAGCTTCTTTCCTTTCCTCTGAAGAGAAGTGATAGGATGTGCTATCCTAGAGAAGTTCTAGACAAATCTGTGATAATGACCAGCTAAACCCATGAAACTACGAATCTCTGACACATTAGTCGGTGTTGGCCAATCTATTATCGCCTGAATCTTTGCAAGATCCACTGAAATACCATCACCTGAGATGACATGCCCTAAATACTGTATCTCTAATTTGAAGAATTTGCACTTAGCTGCATTAGCATAAAGCTGATTGTCTCTCAAACACTGCAATACCAACTGCAGGTGTTCCTCATGCTCCTTTTGATTCTTAGAGTATATCAATATATCATCAAGAAACACAATTACAAACCTGTCAAGATATGATAAAAATACACCATTCATCAAACTCATGAACACTGATGGAGCGTAAGTCAACCCAAAAGGTACTACTATGAACTCATAATGCCCATAGTGAGTTTGAAAAGCGGTCTTGTGAATGTCAGCTTCCTTAATGCCAAGCTGGTGGTATTCTGACTTAAGGTCAATCTTGGAGAATAATGTAGCTCCCTTGATCTTATGAAATAAGTCATAAATCCTAGGCAAAGGATACCTGTTCTTAATAGTCACCTTATTCAACTATCTGTAGTTGATACAAAGGTGCAAGGAACCATCTTTCTTCTTCACAAAGAGCACTGGAGCTCCCCATGGTGATACACTAGGTCGAATGCTCCCTTTGGCCAAAAGTTCCTTTAGCTAAAGATTTAGCTCACCCAGTTCCTGTGTAGTCATGTGATAAGGAGCTTTAGAGATAGGCTCCGCTCCGAGAATTAGATCAATGCTAAAATCGATATCCCTCTTTGGAGGCATGCCTGGAATCTCACTTGGAAAAACATCTGCGTACTCCTGCAAAATCGGGTGATCTAAAGTCTTCCTCACAGGATCTTCCTCATCAAGATCATTTACCATAATAGCAAATATTTGACATCCCTTATGGAAAATTTGCTTCATTTGCATAGCAGAAATCATCCACAGAGATATAGGCCTTGGTATCCCAACTATCTTCACATCATTCCCTTGGTCATCTTGACACATAATAATCTTCTTCCTGCAATCTATACTGGCTCTATGAGTTCCAAGACAATCCATGCCTAGAACCACATCATAGGAACCAAGGGGTATGACTCGAAGATCCACTATAGAAATAAAGCTTCCTAAGCTAAGCCCACACTTATGAACTACAGAGTTCATGGAGACCTTGATACCTGAGGCTAGTTCCACTTGCCAACCATGATCTTGCTTCACCGCATCCAGCTTACACTTAGAAACTATAGATAGTGAAATAAATGAATCTGTAGCTCCTAAATCAAATAATACTAAAAGAGATATACCTCAAATAGCACCTGTGGTCTCAACCACTGTTCCTTGATGATCCGTCTGATGGTGTTCAACTGCTGCAAATACTCTATGAGCTCTACCTGCATCACCAACTGTAGGCTCTGAAGCTGTAGGCCTAGGTCCTAAAAACTGAGGTACTCGCTATGGATATTGAGCTGCATAATGACCAATCTATCCACATGAAAAACATTCTATATTCCTACCAGATCCTCTACCCATAGGTGGTACATTTGATTGCTGATGGTTGTTCCTACTAACAAACGACTGACTACTCTGAGCTAGCTGATTGGGCTAATTTTGTTTATTGTGTTGAGCATTGCGGTTGTTCTTAAAGTTAGAACCTTTGCCACCACCTTGAGCCTGAGAATTGAATCCCTTCTATTGTTGCGTCTGCTAAGACTGCTACTAAAATTGTTTTCCCTTAGAAAAGAAAGGTTTCTTGTTACCACTTGAATTGAAGTTTCCTTTGGATCTTGACGCTGTTGGCACTCCTACAAAACCACCTTGACCAAGGTTGACACTTTTCTCAACAAGGATTGCTCGATGTACCGCATCCTTGAGGGTTTTTGGCTCAAATACTTTGACACCCCCAATAATACGGTTGTTCAAACCCTTAATAAAGTGTTGTGTCAACTGAGCTAAATTTTCACTAAACCTTGAAAAAGACATGAGCTCATAAAACTTACACTTATACTCGGTCACTGACATAGTGTACTACTTGAGATTATGAAACTCATCTGCCCTTTGTTGTTTCCATTCCTCTGGTAGGAATCGTTCATGGAAATTCTCTAAGAAAAGTTCCCAAGTGACACTGCTCATATCGATCCCCAGCTTCTTCTCCTCAATTGTCCACCAAGTGGTCCCAAAATTCTCTAAATTGGTGATCTTAAATCTTGCCTTAAAATTGTTGTCAAACTCCTACATAGAAAAAATCCTGTCGAGAGAAATAAGCCACTGTTCGGCCACATAACCAGAACCTTGCCCATTGAAAGGCTTAACCTTGGATCTTGAAAGATCCTTCATCTGAGTGGACACAATGGAGCTCTGACGATCCTTCTGAGGACTTCTAGATCTAGGTCTATGCTCTTGTTCTGTCTGATGCACTTTAGGTTGTTCTTGAATAGGAGGTAGACATTCTAGAATAGTCTGCATCATCTATCTCAGACCAACCTCTTCAGACTCAGCTTGGTCCTCTCTACGGCTCTCTTCCTGCTGCCTATTAGAGTGCTCTTCCCTGCTCTCTATACGAGCCGATCCCTCATGGGCAAACTCACGGGCACTGACGGCTCTACCATGACCATGGCCTCTTCCATGGCCTCTACCACAGCCTCTAATAGAAGACCTAGTCCCAGATACCATCCTATAATAGTACAAAGTACTATTACAATTGAAAGACACATGTTTGTAATAGACTAAGTTCAGTTCTATGTTGAGGTCTAGGTAAAATTTTAGTTTTGACAACTAAGTGTTGAAGTATGAAAAATATACAAGTAATAGTTCAAGTTCTATTTTCAGTTCACCTAGTTCCAAGTTGAAGAGATACACTTAATAGTTCAAGTTCTAGTTGTTTTGAAATACCCAGAGCTCCCAATGTAGAAACTCAGGCTCTGATACCAAATGTAATGCCCCGCCAAGGGATCCAAAGAATTAACCTAGAATTTCACTAAATTTGATAACACATTTTTTTTTTCTTTAAAAATTACATGAAAGTAAATACCAAATATAACTTATTCACAATAACGGAAGCAATAGCAATGTCCATCTACAAATAAACATAACATACTTAACAGATTACATTCTTTAAGATCTCTTAACGTGAATTACATACATGCTTCCATCTAGTACAACATCCACATGAAATAATAATGAAAGTCCAATGTTCAAATATTACATTTCAAATGCTCATTCATCCTCTGTACATGTCAAAGGGTATGACAAGCTCAAAGAATATACATATGTAGATTAAGGTACATCATCCTATTCTAATCTATGATACATCAAAGTAAAGATAATCACATGATACACATGATACATCATCATTGAAGTCATATACATCCATCAGAAAGATCAAACAAAACAAACTAAGTGCATGGTTCCTCCCAACCATTAATAGCATCATTAGACCATCATGGGCCCTAGCCATCCCTCCGTGCATAACATCCCAAATCACCAAAGAGATCATCGGTATTAACATAGTAGGAATGTCACTCTTAATAAATACAACATCATATGTAGAAGTAATCTAACATGCAAATATAAGCATAAGATAACATCATCTAACATATGTTAATCATCAATGAAAGGATACATATCCACCATCATGAAGGATGCTTCAGCCATGATGTCTCAATGAAACTCAAATGATAAGAGTGGAAAATACACTACCACCCGACCACGTGGTACCTAAGTGGTCCACTCCCACCATGCTAAGGAGATAATTTCAAGTCCCAAACAAGCTATCAAAATCACATAGCACAAGTCTCTAAAGTCCAGGAATCCTAAAAGTATACTAACTCAAAGGTTCCAATCACAAAACAGACATCTACTTCCCAGAGGCACACAATGACATGTAGGAACCTACTATTCAAGCGGGAAAGTGTCATCGCATTTATCTCATACAAGTTACCTTGGCAGTTAGCTAAACTCCATGGGTCCATACAGATCTCATGCGGCCACTAGTATCCTCTCATACTGACAAGGCATACTATGGAATGCAAGGTCACAACCATGCCTTCTCACTACTCCCATCCTAGCTTATACAAGCACTCAAGGCATGAGTGAGAACCAAAACTCTTATCTTTTTAGGTTCATTCAGTTAGTATTAAGTGTGAATGTTATCACTTATTAATCCAACTTACAATGAGTTACCCTGGCAGCCTCTTAGGGCCTCGGCCCCCATTGCAAGTCACTTCTCGACACTACATGTAGATATCCTACCCTAATGCTCATGGTATCTTAAATCATCAAAATCACCAAAGAAAATCCATAATAAAATCATCAAATATCCACAATAAGAATCATCAAATATCCATGATAAAATTATCAAATATCCATGATAAAATCATCAAATATGCATAAAAGCATCAAATCTCCATGAGCAACATCCATGGAAAATCATGACCACAACAGCTCTCTATTGGCAACCGAAGTATCACTGATAATCAAAGTATCCATTGGTTCTCAATAACCAAAATATGTCTCAAATCATACTGATCGAAGACTCCAAAAATGGTTGAGTCAAACATGTCACAACATGACATCATTAAGAATAAATCCACATTTTAGTCCCATCATGGCAACTAGAAAATAAACAAGGATAACTGATCGATGACCAAAAATAATGGTTAAGTCAAGGGTCTCAAACATAAGAATCTCAACTTTAACAATCAATAATCACAACCAATACATAGAGCATTCCATCACATAATCGTGGTTGGGTTTATAAAGATCGAGAATATAACATCATCATGACATCACAATCACAAAACCCCCAAGCCTCTAGTAGACATCCTATACTGGTCAACACTAGTCAACCCAAAACCCAAAACAATAGCATAAAGAATACACAATGTAAACACATGTTTTGGTTTTGCTAAGTTTTCAAATTTGAATTCAAATGCAAAAGTGTTAGTTTACATTTCCAAGTTTAGAGAAAGAATTTAAAGGAACATTTTGTACGTTTTCCCCATGTATTGTTTTTGGATGGATTAAAAGTTTTCCTCTAAACTCCAATTTCCAATTATAATATTTTATTAAAATCGTTCCCCACCAACTTCCAATTAAATTCCATATACTTAATATATTTTATAAATTTAAACTATTAATTCAATCTTAATAGTCAAATTATAATATTAATAAATAATTCATCGAAATGGATTCTTAAATCTTTTATCAAATAATAATTCAAATTTATTAATTAAATATTACATATATACATACATATATATATATATATATATATTTATATATATTTATTTATACTAAATATATATATATATATACATACATATATAATATATAATCATTTATTATCGCATTTTATAAAATCGAATATTACCAATTTCAATTTATATCACATCATAATGGATAACCATTCAACTACAATTTTAACTTATCGTGCCGCAGATTATAATACTGGTGCACAGCTTGTTAACCCGTCGCTACCTTATCAATATACCTGCCCACGTATGATGGTCGTGCGGCCTATCTTAGCTGTTTTGTAGTATATATGGAGATTGTTTCTCCATGCGTACAATATGGGGGCACAACAGTATTAGGAGAGACCCACCCCATTCGCAGGTACTCTACGATGTGCAGGTACCGTGCACATTAAAGTCGTCGGAGTACGGGGTCATGGGGGTGGGTGCATTTCGTCCCAACTTCAGTACATATCTATTTATATATATATATATTTTTTATACAGCGATAATAACGTTTTAAATAAAACGTTTCCCCATTAATGGGGTTCGAATTTGAAATAAAATTTCATCGTTGCAAATAATAAAATGCCCTTATTCAGTATATATATATATACATGCATTTGCAGACTTTAATCAAGTTATATATAAATATTTTCTATATAATTATGTATATACACAGGTAATATAAAACCTCTAATTTTTAGAATTCTCCTATAGACCTTTGATCTCCAAAATTTCCAATAATCAATTCTAATGGGTTTGACTACGAATTGCAACCCTAGCCCCGTGTTATTTTCAGATCTAAGCATATAGAATCCTCAAATAAATTTTAATTGCCCAAATTGAAAATGCATAATGAAATATGAGATGCCTCAGAAGACATATGGAAGACACAAAGAAGACAGGGAAAGCAAGATGCGGAAATAACATAAGTAAAATCACAAGAATCTTCCCGAATTCTGATGCTAATTCACTCCTCCTCAGAAAACCCGCAGAGCAAGCTCCCTTCTTCAGAATTCTCGATTCCTCTAATGCTCCAATTGCTCTCCATGCTATCCATGCTATGTTTAAGCTTCTAAGGATGCCTGAATATAAAGAGCTCTCAGGAAACCTCTAGAATTCTTCTAGAAACAGTTGGAAGGTGTCACCAACTAAACATGGGTCTTTTCCAACTTTTTTGATGAGCCATAGGGTTGTAGACACCATGTGCTTAATTGATGCACTAACCCCCGTGTTGTTGACACATGAGAAATAGAGAAATGCGTTAATTCCCATGCAAGCTTATAACTCCAATTTACTTTTTAAATAATTTCCATTTAAATATTTATAACTTCCATTTTAATTTTTTATAACTTTTATTTTAATTTTTATAACTTTTATTATTATTATTTTTTTATTAATTTATTAGTAGTATTTTATAATTATTATTTATTTTAATTTCTGATTTTCTTTTATTTAATTCTTTTCTCTCAATTAATTCTCCTTTAATTAATTATAATCAAAATATCAAAGATCATGATATTTAATTTTCTCAAATAATTAATTTATTAATTAAATCTATTTGTTGAGACTTAATTAATAGAAAATTCACCATAGACCTCCAAGATAAAATATGAAAACCCATCATAGGAAAATTCATACAAAATAAGTCTAAAGGATTAAAAATCATGAAATATGTCATCTGACACATTCGGTGGGTACTCAATTCTGATACTTGTCCTAATTCACTAGGACAAATGGTTTTAGAGTTTGGGATTTGGACTTGAGAATTTATCTTCCCTCTCTTATCATTGAGATAGTATAATAGGGTATGCTCATCCTGGCAATTCAGGGAAGTCGATACCTGGTACCTGCAACCTTCAGAAAAACCATGCATGTACATACAATATATATATATATATATATATATATATATATATATATATATATATATAGTGCTAAGCTAAACAGGCAATGGCAGGAAGTGGTGCATCGTGTAGATCCTGACTAAGCAGGTGACTATGACTCCCTTCCTTAACCACATTAGAAATGCCATAAAATAAGAAAAAATGCACACCATACACATGCAAGTATGGGGTAAGTATCCATAATAAAACACATGATGAAATAAACCATCTAACTAATCATCATTAATAACTTAAAACAATATAATAATCATCATACATACATGAAATGTAAAGTCTAAATGATCTCATCATATAACAACTAAATCCATAACATAATGTCTGATAGTGTCAAAACAATACCACTAATCCATTAACATAAAGCTAGTCTATCATATTCTTATAATAATAGCAATAATATGTCCAGAAAAGATGTGAACGAGGGTAGGCACTACAACATAGAAGTCATCATGTATGTCGATATATAGATTACCATCACATTCACCTCCAAAACTTGGCAAAGCATATTTTCAAACTATATCTTCTTCAACATCAAATTTAGGGAAATTACTTCATCATATGAAAATGCAAAATGTGGCAAAGCACAAGCATCCTTTGATAGATTATCATACCTTTGAAAATCATGGGCTAAAAAATTTAAAATCTCATCAACACTTAAAAAAGACTTCATTATTAGTTTCTTCTCCTTGGTTGTGATTATTATCCAGATAGCTTGACACATTTACAACAAAAAACTCATTAGTAATACATTTTGAAAAGTCAGAACTTCAATCATCACATATATATTCTTCTTTAGACAATACCTCAACAACTGGTATTTTAGCACACTCAAATTTATCAATAGAAGAAAAATTCTTATTGTTGTTACACTTTCCCTTTTATTTACAATCCTTATCATAACAAGATGAATCACATTATGCATGTCATCAAATTGCTGATTACTATCCTCTGATTCATGAAACTGAGACTCTTAATATTCAACATCATTTTCAATAGATTCATTGCATTTGTTAACATTATATTCACTAGCATTCCAAGCACTTTCAATCTCCATGACAAAATCCTAGATTTCAATAATCTTTTCTAACCTTAACTTTGTTGACTAATCAATTGAATGTGGCATAAAAACTTCTAAGAGTACCATTGGCCATGAAGACTCCTTAGGTCTGAAAAACTCATCGAGATTCATAACTACTAATTTAAACTTCATGTAAATTTGAAATCTATTAAGACCCTTAATATCACCAATAGAATTTCTTATCGTTATGACAACCTTATCATGAATCTTTCTTTTCATCTTAACAATATTTGCACAAACACTTTCAAGAGTTGGCACATCATTTTTAGACCTAGACTCTAAATCCATCTTATAAAATATCAAACTACTACTTCTATTTTCTTGGTGCTGAAAACACTAGATGGAGACAACCATTTTGTTCATTCAACTTTTCATGACATACAAATGCATGAAAACTGAATATATTTTTATGTGTTGCTAAATGAAAACCTTGATCTCCTGATTGGCACTGTGCAAACATGAAATTCTTCACACCATAGATAAAATTCTTATAGTGCCACCACCTCCTTGAAGATGAAAATGAAATCATAGTAGTGATTCACCCTTTGAAATCAATTACTTCAGTAGATACAAACAACCACACAAATTATCAATCAAGAAACCTATACTTCCTCTTTCCAAACAAACTAGATCTACCCACAAATATTGAAAGCCTCTGATATTAAAATAAACCATACATTGGCACTAAGATTTAGACTACATTTTCCACTCACGCTTAGTGAGAAAATATTTGAAACAATTTACCATTTGTAAATTATGAACTAGGGTTTCAATATGAAAAAACTTGCAGATCGCTGACACCTTCAAAAAGAGACTACAATTCATAAATCAATTCTTAACTCTGAAACTTTCTCAACAGCACTTACAAAGACTAAACTAATTGAAGATAGACTTATAATAGTCATTGAATACAATTTACATCCAATCTTACAACATGCTGATGTCCATGAACAAAGCGTAACTAGAGAACACAAAATTGATCAAGGATATGAAAAGAACATCAGAACTACCTATTGTAGCAAGTTCTTCCTATTGTATTGAATCCTATTTAAATTCTCAAGGTTTTTCTATCACACAGATTAAGAAAATTCTATTCATTGTGTAAGGACTCAAATACTCAATTAACACCAAAGGTTCTTGTCCTTGTAATGAAATGTATTGCCATCTTATCTCCCTAGAAGAGTCACCATTTTGTTGTTTCCTAATTTAATAGAGTTTGAATAACCAAGTATGCAAGGAAAGAATGCATCTATGGGTAGCTATCTTCAATAATGGACATAGTTCACAAAGAACTTGGGCCAACTATAAAGCCAAACACCTTCTTCACTTTAGGCTTTGTAAAACCTAGGTGCGTGAACCTCTTAAGATCTTATTATGTGACCAATGTAGTGAGCATAATCAAGATCTAGAATAACAAATGAAACTACTAAATCTTCTATACTTAACCAAGAAATCACAAGCATGAAATAGCTTATAGCATGACTCATAAAATTGGTAAGCTAAGTGAGGGTTAGACTTTTCAGCTCTTCAACATGAAAGGGGGAAACATTTGATTAATGATGTTGATTTCAATAAAACCCCAAATATGTATCAATAAGAACAAGTTGATCATGTAGCTGATTACTGCCTTATCTATTGGGAAATTCCATGAATCAAATACATACATATGGATACCTGAGACATATTCAAATTTTTAGATATCTGATCTATCCATTCACCTTGTAAATAGACATCTATCTTCATAAGAATTCTTACTACTTACTAAATATCCTCCTAATGAAACCTAAAATCTTGTCAAGGTAGATAAGCAATTACTTAGCTCTTTGTTCCAATAGCTAACTTATCCAGACATACAACCTTAAAGGGTTGCAAATGAGTGTAAGCTCTTTTTTATTAAACACAAAACATTATAGATAATAGATGGAGGAGACAAGAATCAGAATGAAACTAAAGATATTTTTGCTCAACTATATTCATTTCCTTGAAATTATACATTCTTATCCCTGAAATTAAAACATAGAAATGCCTAACAGATCAGATGTAGTTGTATTATCTTCACTACTACTATTCATACAAGAGAAATTGCTAAAGAAAATGTGGTGTCATAGTAAAGAAAACACATCAAAATTGGAGCCATTGGTCTCACAGATCTGAGAAAACTCAAGACTAGAACCCCTATGGTCTCACTATAATGAGTCCTTTTTTCTTCAAATCTAGAACCAACCCTTACAATGGATGAAAAAAAGAAAGATATAGGAGGAGAGAATTCTTGGATTTGATTTGAGAATGGCATTTTTCCACTTGGAAAACATTTTCTAATAGTGAAAATAATCTCTCTAATCTCTCTCTATAATTGCATATCAAATCTTCAATCATTTTGGCCTCTAAAAGCATGAAATATTTGAGATATTTGATTGAAAATCATAACCAATTTTGATGCCAAATTTGAACTCAAGCCAAAAGTGAGAAATCAGTTAAATAGTCTCTAGAGGCACAATAAACTTATCAAACTTGATTTTTTTCCACAATCAAGCTTCAACAAGCCTTTACATCTACCTCCTAACCAACTTTGATGTAAAATGATGAAATCTACCCTTTCTATTAAAAATGTCTTAGAAAACATAAATATGGTTATAACTCAAACTAGTGAGCACCTATAGAAAACATGACCTCATATTTGAAAATTTCATTTCCTCCTAGTTCCTATGGTATATTGAAGTGCTATTTCAAACAAAAATTTCCCCTGTGGCGGCCATTTGAAGTTAAGGCTCCTATTTATGGCTTTGCATAGCATTTTACAAAAATTTGACGTTTTATAAAGCCTTAAACCATAGAATAACTCCAACTTTATTTAAAAAGGTACTGTACATGACTTTTAGAGAAAAGGTTTTTTTTTTTAATTATGCAATCTTCAATTTCCCTCTATTTTTCATCTGTGTCAAACCTAGTTTGACCATGTTGACACATGTCATATTCTAATTTTCTCATTTCTTGCACAATCATTTGACCCCTCGAACTAGATGCCACATGGCATCATCTCATTGGCTACCTATTTCACCATGTGATAATGCCCTATCACTATACCACGCCATTAATCACTATGTCACATGGTTGTCATCTGAGCAACTTCATCTTGGCAACATGATCACAACAATTAAATCTGCTACATGTTGTCATTTTGTGCATTGCTAAAATTTGATCATCACATAGTGCCACTTGTCATCACATGGTTGATCAAAATTTCACATCAACATCCAGTCATTGCACTCATTATTCTCACTAAGTTTTAAGGTTTTTTGACAACTCACTTTTCAAAATTTTAACTTTTTGGGAGGTCATCATTTTCTATCGGTGAGCTTCTCCAATTTTTTTGTGGTGTCATGGCAGCCACTAGATTCTTCAACTTTCCTCATGACTTCTTCCATCAATGCAACTTTCCTAGCAACATGTTTTAGCAAGTTTCTCCATTTTCTCCATGTTGCATGCTCATTCAAAATTTATCTAGTTTCCTTCAACTATCAGCCATTGGGTTGGGCCCACTATGCAACTACTTCTACCTTTAAAAGGCCACATCCTTTAAGACATCAAGCTATTTGTGTGCTTTAGTATTTACAGTCTATAAAAATCCCAAACTGGCATGACGTGGGATATATATTTTATGGTTTTCCACTTATGCCATACGCTGCTTTACCTCTATTGCATTCTACGAGCACAAATTTGTCTTTGACACATGTGGCTCCCTTTATTTAAGGTATTTGGCATGGGATTATATTTGAAAAGGTGGTTCTTTCTTAGCAATAGCTTGCTTATTTCCCTCTTCTTGGAACAAATAGAGAATAGTGTAATAGTGATATTCACCTATGCTTCTGTGAGCTTGACATTAGCCCTAGAAATAATGGTAGCTAGATTAGATTCCATTTATTCAAAGACCAGGTATAGACTGTACTACATCCTTGATTTGGTAAGCCCCTCTAGTTTGACAATATTTGGATGATCTAATCTACAATTTTGATTTCTGTTGCCATAAACCTTACACTTTCTTTCTCTAAAATGACAAATCATACCCCTTTTTTAGTGCAACAATCCTCCCTTTCTCACAGTACTAAGCTTTGTATACATTGCTAGGTCATAATTTCAAATCTGGTCATTGCACCTGTTGGTTTTTAAAAATGCACTAAAACTACTAAGAAACAAAATGCTTAATACCAAGATGATAATACTCATACAATCTAAAGGTCAGCCAATTCTTGTTAACAATTGCATGTGTAAAACATTTGGATCCAACTTCTACAAAACCAAAGGTGGTTTTCTACTCTTTTGGCTCTACAAAACCAGGGTGGGTATACCCAAGGATGATTCAAAACTGGAACAACTGTATGAAGATTATTCTTAGTTTCATTCTGATTCTCATTTCAAAATCCTCAAACATATACATAATTCTTACTTGATAAACACATCCCATAAAATAGATATGGCCAAGAATTCTTCTATAGATCTACAAATGTTCTTAACAATAGTGGCTAACTGAAGCTAAAACATTCCATGCAGACAAGTGCCGGCTAGCTTTGAAGATCTACAAGAAATAATAGTAAAATTTGATTTGATGCTGCATTTTGATAATCATTTATGATATATTTCTCCTTCAGCTGAATCAATTTGATTAGTGCCTAATCCATTGGGGTTCGGAGTCTATAGAAAGTTCTCAGATCTAGTTTGTTGCCTTACAACAAATTCTATTAGCAATTCTTATCAGAATTCATCATTCAAAATCCTTTCCCCTACTAAAGGAACCTTATCACATTCATCAAAGCTTTTATTTAATCCATTGAATTAACAACAGTGATAAATAGGTATACAACCTAACTAGATTGCATTCAATTGCACAAGACTTTACTTATATAATATCAAGACAACCAAGTAATTGGAAGGAGACAAGATTCAGAAAGAACTGATATGGGGACAGTTCGCAATTTGTATTCATTTTCTTTGAAAATGGTATATCATTTACAATAGACTCAGAATGACCTTTAGAAAGAAACGCATCTCATTCTATATTCATGTATTCTCAGAGAATTGATAGAGAAAATACATCATAAACTTCCTTTCAAAATTTGGACCAAAAATAGACTAAGCATATTACTTAGAAAAATAGAATTCAAACCCATATTTAGCCTTGGAATCTCACTTAAATAGTGTGAGATGTAACAAGATTTAGGCTAAAAGAAAGTGGCAGGTGTCCTTTACAAAGAATATTTACATACACCTACCACAAAATGACAAAATGTGGGTAACAGAAGATATCTAGATCAAAACATTCTTTTAAGTTAGTCAGCTTCTGTTATAAATTCCAGTATTGCTTATTGGTTATTGATCTATTTTCCCTACATAAGTAACTGCCAAATTAGCCAATGAGGAAGCTTGTTCTGATGATGGCACATTAACTTCTACCTGTAGGCTTTCTTCATCTTTATCTTGAGTGGTAGGAACAACTTCTATCTTGTCCTTTTCTCTAGCCGTATCAGCATCTTGTGGTCCCGAGTTTGTAACTAAAAATGACAAGTTTTTCTTGTCTTCTTCTTCTGATTGGGTTTGAGAAATGATAGTATCAGTGATTTGGACTTCCTCATCCTGCATGTTATCACTATCAGTTTCATCTGCATCCAACTATTCACTAGAAGCCATTTCTACCATCCACTTGTCAAATAATGCATCATCTAGCCAATTGAATTTCAAAATATCCTTCTATTTTTTTATTACATAATCAGCCACATTATTAATATCAATGAAATCCTATTTTAAAGAATCAAAGAATATTTTGGCTTTCACCATCTCTTCTATTGTGGTGGCCCACCATGCATGCCTGGTTTCATTTACTACTTGATTCATTCTTAAACATAATACATCATCAAGTTCTTTCACCCATTCCTCTTTTCCTTTTAAATTATTATTTTTATCTAGGGCATGAGGAAATAATTTGAAATTTTGACTCTTATATTTTTCTAAGTGGCTTATTTTCATCTTCTGTAAATGTATCCTTTTACTATCAAAGTTAGCAAGGTCGGAAACAATATCAAAGATTTTTTCAATCTGATCGTGAGAACTATCTATAATAGACAAGCACAAAAAGGTTACTTCTTTTTCCCTTCTCACCCATTTGTTCACAATAGGCTTTAGAGCCTCATCATTTGCTTTTAACTCCTCCCAAATGTTAATCACCCTGACCAATTGATGATGGATTAGTGTCCATTCAACTTTGTCTCCCAAATATGTAAGAGCTTTTCTTAGTTTATCTTCATACTTAGATTCCAACTCTATGTGTAAGGCCCATAGTTTAGCCATTTCTTCTTCAAAATCCTCAGCAGTGTAATATCATGGCCCCTGGGGTGTATTTGGCATTTCAATGAGGGGCATAGACTTAAAAGGTTCTACTGGGGGATGAGGGTATGTTATTCTAGGCCTGGTGGATTGTTCCAATAGCTTATTTTCAAGCTCAATCCTCCTTTTTACCTCTTTGTTGTATGCATCCACCACTATCTCATACTTGCTTTGTAATTCAAGCATGACCTGTTCCTCCTTCTTAGCAGTGGCCAAAAGAAATTGGGAAGAAACCACATTCCAATAGGCTACCTATACATGGGAGGTGTCAGCAACCCTTCTTACAAGTATGTTGCCCATCAATCCAAAATCATCTGGTTGCGATGATGTAGCTCTAGATCCTCTTTTCAATGACCAACTGACCAATGCAACTTGATCCTCAATAAATGTAGTTCCTTGGAGATCCTTTTTATTTGGGTCTTGCAATTCCAATTTACTTGAAACAAAATTGAAAATTAAGGCATCTGCAATATCCCAATTTGGCAATAGTAATATGTTAGAGGTCTTTACCATTTGCCTTCCTTCTTCAAGAGTAATGTTCTGGAATTCCTTCATTTTTTCTTCTTTAATCTAGTTTTGTATGGAAGTTTCATCCATTTTTGGATGCTCTGTCTTCATCTTTTTACATTTCTCCTCAAAGATGTTCATGTTTGTCCTCCATGCAAATTGTTGAAAAGCTCTTGATTTTACAAAATTGTCATTAGTCAAAAATTGATGACTTGCTTGTTCTAATATAGGGTCCAATTCCCTACCTCTATAATCAGCTCTTGTTAGATCCAAACTTGGGAGAGGAGGCTCTGGAGGGTTACCTTCATCCAATTCTACTTGGGTAATAAAAACACCTCCCTGTGATCCAATCTCTTTAGCTTGCTCACTTGTGAGCTGCTCTTCTCCAATTTTCAAAGGAGATTGGGTGGGTGAATATTCCTTAGTTTGAGGTCTCCCTTCTCTTATTACCTTCTGCCTCTTTGGGCTAGGCTCATCAGGTCTCTCCTCTAGAGCTATGCTGGTGGATCCCATTATTTGTTTTCCCTTATCTATAGGAGCCCTTTTATTCTAAATTATAGTGTAACCAGGTTTTTTTTGTACAATTATTTGACCAACCCCTATATTAGTAGTGAAAACTAACCTCTTCATGACTTCTCTGGCCTTATTAGGAGAAGAATTAATAAAAAATTGTTTCTTCTCATTCATGGTTTCCATTATTGTAGGGAAGTTATTTATGAGCTTGTTTATTCTTTCAGCCTTTGTATTGGCATTGTCTAAAGGACTATAATTATGATCAAAACAATGAATAAATTCTAGGACCCGAGAGTAAACTCTGCATTTTTCTTTTTTAGTTTCTTGTTCTTGTAAAGAAAAATCATTTCTTATAATGTCTTCTGGGTAATATGAGTCATGCTTTACAGGCCCCAGCTTGATCCTATGCCTCAGAGCCTGATTGAAAAATACCTCAAAATCACAAAAATGGGGGTGGGAGATAGCCATCATATACTGATCCAAAATTTTGTACAAAAAGAGCCATCCTCCTTTAGTAATCACAAACTGATGGGCCACTGTGCAAGTAGGGAAAATTGACCCTAGTAGCCTTTTTGACAAGAACATTTCCTCTACTCCTCCTAGTTGCCATAAGATTTTTTCAATTCCTACCTTTAGGGGCACTTGGTAAGGCAAGACATGAGAACTCCCTTTAAAACCATACATTTTGAAAACTATAGAAACAGGGTAAGGAATAATATCTCCCCAATTGTGTGAAACTTTCAAATTATGGGGGCTATCCATAGGTCTAATGAGATTCATCAATACTTTAGGGATCCTGCGATTATCACTCAAAAATAGACATCTCAATTTAGAAGCAAAATATCTATCAAATCTGACAAAACTAGCTTTATTTGCATCACAAGTCATAGTTGCACTCCACAACTAGACTGGCAGTGTTTCCCCATTTTCCTCTCTCTTCAATTTCATCTCATTACCAAAATATGTTACCCCTTTGAACAAGAACATATGCATTAATAAGGAATAGTGGCCAAAAGTTTTCTCCACCTTACCTCTCACAATTCCAACCAAACTGATGTGAATTTCTGTAGCTAGAAAGGAGGCAAAATAAAAAATGACATCTACACCGAAAGAGGCAATTCGAATCATCATATACATAAGGTCAATGGCATGAAATCCTGCTCATCTTCACCAAGAACACGACACAGGGTCATATATATCTCTATAGCCTGGGAAGTGGAAAGGCTCTTCTTAAAAGGTTCTTTAGAGGTTGCAGTTATTACTAGCAGAGTTCCTATGGTACCAATGTATGCCCTTAATGCAATGCACCTCCCCTAATTATATCTCTTTTTTCTTTGTACTCCTTTTCTAATTCCAAAAAATTGATTGGCACATGGAAATCTGATAATGGTTCTAAGTGAAAAACCTCTCTAATTTCTTCAGGGCTAATTGACACTAGAGGCACACCATCATTTCTTCTCACAACCCTAATGGCTTGGTCATAGTTCTTGGCAATGTCTTCTAGCAATTCGTAGTCCATGAAAACACTAGGAACTACTAACTTTCCCAAGTCAAAATTCCATATATTAGCATGAGGGGCAAACAGATTCCTCTTTGAAAACCACTTTTTAAACAGAACAAGGCCAGTCTGATTGGTTATTGCATCCCTTACCTAGTTCCCCTTGTCATATAAGCCATCAACAATTTTAAGCCTAGGATTTAATGAAATTAATCTTTTGACTTGTGCAGACTTTTTAGTGGATCTTAGGAGTAACTCTAAAAAATTAACATGGATATTCCTATTCATATAGTTAACTTGCCTAGAGAATGATTTCTTAGGAGGCATCTTGATTGCAATAATGGGAATTAGAATGTTATAGAGGTTATGATCCAGTACTTACTTGATTTTACCAAAATTATCCTCCTTTGAACTTCTACAACTACTTTCAAACGGATATGGAATTGTTTCCGCATCTTCACCAATGCTTAATCACAACGTGATCGACGGGTGCTTATGCTCAAAGAAAATGAAATCTTTGCTAGAGTGGACTATAATGAATAATAAAAGAAAATTTTACAGATTATAATCTTCTTTTTTCTCACACGTGAAGTCTCTATTCATCATAAATGTGCGAGACAAAATGTCACCACACTTCCCTTTTTTTTAAAAAAAATGCACCGTCAATTCTTGGAAAATCTTGTGCTCTGGTAATGACAACTAAGCTAGCTCATTTTCTTATTAACATATTTGCAATCAAACCAATAGAATAGCTCCACCTGCACCTTTCCTTCAATGTTGGTGCTTTAGACTGGGCCCACAGATGACCACAGACACATGTCATCACATCGCTAACTCGCTATACTTATACCTTGAGCATCTTTGCATGGCGAGCTAGCAATAACCTTTGATCTTATGTCAATCATGTGGCAGACATTTGAAATGACTTTTCAGGGAATCAATGGTGGGCCATCACTTGCTAACTCACCATGCTTAACTTTTGAGCACTTCTTCATAGCGAGCTAACGACAACACTTGATCTTGGCCCAATCTCACGGTCAAAAATCCTTGTATTACATTCTTGGGAAGTGGGTCCATGGTACTGTTGCTGCTAAGCTGGCACAATGTGCTGGTATACATACATACATATATATATATATATATATATATATATATATATATATATATATATATATATATATATATATATATATATATATATATATATATATATATATATATATATATATATATATATATATATATATATATATATATATCTTAATCATCCTCTATCTTAGGTTCCCATGTTTTTGACTTTAGGATCAGTCGTTATGTTGCTACTGGCAAAACACAAAAATACCCGGCTAGTAATGCAATTCCCACTAGAAAACAGATGCCGAAAAAAGTAGCACAGCGTACACAATTTTTTTTTGGGACTTTCCAAATCATTTATGGTCATAAAAGAATGCCGCCTTTGACGATGATTTCGTCCTCGCTATGTCACTACCGGCAACTCGCTTGTATATTTTGATAGTGACTTAGTGACTTGCCAGAGTTATTTAGATGCCAGATTTATTATTCTTGATGACCACAGACACGTGTCATCACATCGCTAACTCATCATGCTTAACTTCTAAACACTTTTCTTTAGCGAGTCAACAACAACCGTAGATTTAAAAGAAATTTGACAGTAAGGTAAAATATTTTTGCAAGGATTAAAACAATGATTTCAACAAAGGTGAATAAAGATCATTTTCTTAACCCCCTTCCCCCCTTTTTTTAAAAGAATTTTTGTGCCAAGGAAAATTTAAAACGAAAAAAGGGACTAGCCAGAAAATAACACAAACTTAGTTGGAAACCTAGTCACCACTAAGGGATCACAATTTGAAATTTTTTTATCCGGGCAAGAAAAAACCTATTATACAAAAATTTAGACCAACAGTGCCTCTACATGGCATTGGTTTATAATCTCTTCTTCAAACATGGAAGATCATCTCTCCTGCACTCTGATGCAACGTGCCCTATCATCCTTGTACGCAGCTACAATATCTCCAAGTGTGTCCAAGGGGTGCATGTATTATGTCTTCTCTAAAAAAGGAGAGATTAAGGAGAATGGAACAAGAAAATATAAAATCCTCTTATATTTCTAGATCAACACACTCTTCATTTTTCTTATATATATGTGTAAGAATGATACTTGAAAAAAGATTTATCATCAACTCTACAAAACTTTGAGACCAAAAGTTCCATATCTCATCTGCAATACTATCCCACTCTACACCTCCAGTACAAGCCACATCATTAAACCACCAAGGCTCTAGTAACCATGGAAATGAATCAAGTAAACCATAGCTATAGTGATTCATACTAATAAGAATACAATCTAAAATGTACTGTGGTAGGTTCTCCTCCTCAACAATTTTGATCATTACTGATAAGACCTCTTTTGCTAAGTCTTTTCCTAAATATTTCATTTTAGCCACTTTTTCAATGACAGGCCACAATTTTTTCTAGTTTGTCATAGGACTCTGCACTTCTAGGAGTCCATCCTTGAAGAGAGTCACCAACAATTTTAGTGACATGGGTCCCTCATATTGCTAGGCAAGTTTAAATACTAGGCTTATTTCCCTACTACTGGAACATGGATCCCTTGTATTGCTACTTCAGGTGACACAATGGAGAGGCATCATGAAAACATAAAACATCTGTTGTCTCTACATTAAGGCATCGGTCAAGCTTTCTTGTTCAAATGTTGAATCACCATGATTTGAAACACCATTTGCATGCTTTTATTTTTAATATGGTGTGCCTCCATATTTATCTTCTCTACATCTCACATATGCTACTTGATATTCTTCATCTTGAGTAGTTGGATTAAATATGGGCACAATCTTCTACTTTTGGCTTTCATATTTTTTGAGAAGTCATGTTCCTTCCTTTATGCCCTCACTTTACCTATCACTATGATTTGCATCCAAATTAAGATTTCTATTATCCATTAGATGGATGCACTTGTGACCATTGCCAACATCATCATTTTGAGTTGATAGAAGAGTTTCTTTCACTTCTTCCTTCGAATATGGGACATGTCAATCCTCTCATTGTCTTCAATGCCATGCATCAGATCCTGGTCAGTAGCCTTGTTTGCAAGGGAAAATACTAGAAAACTAGCTTCATCCCTCTTTTCATATCTCAGAACCAAGCTTCTATGGCTTTAACTTCATTTTAACTGCTCCCTTAAATTGTATAGATAGGTAACTAGAGTGGGGGAAGTAGTGTACAGGAATGTGATTTAATTGGAGATTGTAGCAATAAAATTGATTAATTACAAAGGAAAATCAAAAGCAATTAGTTTCTCATTATATACCTAAACCATCTTTTCAATTATTAATGTTGTTGTGTATTATCTTGATGTGATTCCTCCCTTTCACCTAGCAACTTCCATAGATGTGATTTATTTATGCAATATTTACTTATGTTCTTCTTTTTTGCATCCCAATGCATGAAGAATCCTTTACTTTGAGGGAATTCACAATTCTATATGTATATTATTAGATTTACAATTACTAAAAATCTTATAACATTCCTCTTTTTAAAATATCCTTAATGCCCTTGTGTTCTTTCAATATGATGCACCTATGTCGAGCCCCCCAAAGTGGGTTTGACTAAAAGAAAATATGTTTCCAAACAACTAAAATACAACACTGACTCATTCACCCTTTGACACTAATTTAAAAACAAATTCAACCATTGAAAATGAATTCATAGCTCATTTTACATCTTTTTGCAAACTGTCAGTTTTTACATCAGGATGTCCTTTGACTAGCCCTTAAAACTGACACAAACACCTAACTAGGTTATGAAATTAGACACACTAATTCTTTGTTCAACAATATCTTACCCTATCAAATCTTGTCTCATGAAAAATCCTTAGTCAAAAGATATTGACTATTTAATTTTCCCTTTTAGAACTATCTATATGAAAACATGTCAAAAAACTATAAATCACGTTTGGAATTGGCTTTGAAAATTGGGAAAATTGACATTTGGGGACACAAAAACTGGGGAATTTGAATATGGATCCATGATTTGGGCTCATAAAAAGTAACAGGATGCATTTTTCAAATGGTCAAAGTAGGCTACTTAGGATTTGATGACTAGAAACAATGGCAGAAAAGCATATTTTACAAAATGGAATTGACTTGGTAACGTGTGCAAACTAAGTTTTCAAGACTTGAAAATTAGCACACTTGAAGTATTTTTAAAGGAGAACATAGTTGTACAATCCATTCAATCTCACCTATCATAGATCTCAATATATGACATCAAAAATAGGGGTACTGAGCAGTTTGCCTTCTTTGGCACCATTAGAAAGTTACAAGTTCCATTTGGAATAGCATTCAAAAACTAATCAAAAAAATTCATGATAAGCTCAAAATTGAGATATAGAAATTCTTTGACCTCTACAATACAATAAAAAATGAAATTTTCTCAATTCAATCAACTGGGTCAAAATTATAACAAGTCAAATAGGGCTTCATAGAATTTAGAACAAATTGCATTAGCATGACATCAATAAACAACCAACTTTGAGGGATTCAAAACCTAGTTGAATTGATTGAAAATGACTCAAAATTTTAAACATAAGTTATCTAGTATGGAAACTAAACACTCCCAAAGTAGAAAGTCATGAAACATTTTTGCGTAAAAGATATTCAGAGACAAACTAGGCTACTATACACATTTTGACACTTGGGTAGAATTGCAATTTTTGACACTAGTTCAAAATGTGACTTCACCAAAGGATTTAGGATGGAAAAATAAAATTGTGGATCACATGCATATGTAAAATGAAATGAATTAAGCCACTCAAACACCATCTAGGCTTCAAACTGACAACCAGCTACATATGCATAAAAAGCATCCATAGGGGCACTGATTCTTCAAAATTTTCAATATGTGACTAAAAATTGAGCATGCAATTTATAGTCACAACACATATGATGAGGAAAAGAAAAGAATAGAGCTTGAAATCAAGCTTCCATAGGTGGTTAACAAAGGCAAGAGGAGGATAGCCAAACTCAAAAAAAACACACCTCTTATGTCGACCGAAGGAAAAGGAGAAGATGTTGAAGAGGGAAAGGATGAAGAGGAACCAGAAAAGGAAGAAGAATCAATGCAAATGAAAGGCAAGGTGATCGTCACCAAGCCACCTAAGCCATCCACTATAGTGTTTACCAGAAGATCCAGGAAGAAGGCAGATAAAGATGGTGGTGATGTTATCGTCAATTGACCTCCACCTATATTTCAAGAAAGACTCAAGGTACTAAGAGAAGGAGTAGGAGTGCATAATTTCAAAACTCTCAAGTATGAGACAAGGACACTAGTAGAGAAAAAATAGGTCAAGGATCTATTCATGGAAAATTGGGCCAATGGAAATACTCTCTAGACTAGCTAGCATCACAAATCCCTAGTGTTTTTTTAGAGAAAATCAAGGTAAGATGGGAGAATACTAAGCACACTATCAAAGATATTTTTGCAAAAACCTTAAGACAGCTAGTACCCACCTTGAAAAATGTAGAAGTAAACAAGGCATTGAAAGACAATAAGAACAAAATGACACCTAAGTTCAATACTTGTCTAGTTTTGATGTAGACATAAAGTATGAAGTAAGGAATACCACAAAACATAGAGAAATGTGTTTCATCTTCACAAATTGAGTGAGTATCTCGTAGAAATCAAAGATGATGATGATGATAGTACTAAAGATAAAGATAATGATGAAGACTCCACTCAATTTGTCATGGTTGACTATTAGGAACTAATGAAGGATGATGAAGAAGAGAAAGAAGAAGAAGCTATAGAGGAGGCCAAGGAAGATGGTGATGAGACTGACCCAGTCAAGATAGTTGTGGCTATCATTTCCTAACTTCCTCACTCTCTAGCTAAACTTGCAACATCATCAAGCTTAGACATAGCTTTAGCAAGTCTAATTGTGACAACTACTAACACATAAAATGTTCAATCACTCTTTGCTCCCTCACTACTTAGCACGTCACTGATAGAAGTGTCTACCACTTCATCTACCAATTTTCAATATCCTTCAGCTACTGAGTCAACATCATCAATAGTGGATACAGTATGTTCTATAATTTTTTCTTATTCTATAGCAAGTACAATTTTGGATTCTACAATTTTGGCTACTATAGTTTTGGATACTTCTATAAATACTTTAGTTTTGAATTTAGTAAGCATACCAATTAGTATTCCATGTGTTGGTACTATACAAATTTTCACTCCTAGTCCTACTATTTCTACTATTGTTTCTATACCGAATTCAAAGGCATTAAGTACAAGGACAGTTGAACCTAAGGTTAAACTGAGTACAAGATTTTTGAGAAAAGGAAAGAAGAAAGAGGAGGATTTATACCTAGATGAGGAGATTGATATTACCAAATGGGAAATTTACAATCTCACTATGGATCAAATGCACATAGTCGGTGAACTCCTCCAAAAGAAGGCAAAATAGCAAAAAATCCAAGAGGAGAGAGACAAAGAGTATAAAATTATAGATGATGCCAAGAATATTTTGATTGAGGCTATAGGTGTTGAAGCTGATACTTCTAAACACATTTTTTTGCAATTAGAAGAGGTAGTCCAAAAATTAAATGAGGACACCAATGGTCAAGATAAGATAATTGAGAAAGTAGAGAAGAAATTTGATAATAAAGTGCTTGAGCACATTGCAACAAATAGCTATCCAACAAGTGGAGGTTTCCTCAATTCTAATCAATCTTGAAACCTCTTACACCAATGTAACATCACTTTTTGGAAAGTTGTGTGATGTTACCAAGTTCACAAAAGAAATAGAGACCAAACTAACAAAGGTTAATCAAGATATGAAGGCTAGTCCACAAAAGTTGCAACTTGACTCAAGTTTAAGGTTTGCAAATCATATGAAAATTAGATTCTTGTCAGATATATAGGTAGAGTTGTTGAGAGAAGAAGCAAAGATCAAGTCTACACTAATAGATATTCAGAATATGATCATTCCTATCATGGATATAATGTACAAACAAATTGTCTATTCAAAAATATTGATCCATGAAAATAACTTCTCCATTGTAGACCACATGATACAACTATCTACAAAAGTGCAAGTTGCTCTACATACATGCAAATTTTTGCAAGAGAACTAGGATAAGACCTTAACACTTATTCTTAAGGTACATTTTGATTTTTTTTCACATATTGGTGTCTCCATGTAAATAAGTTTTGAAATAAATCTTTGGCATTACTATCAAAAAGGGGGAGAGACACTTAATATGTTAATATGCTATATATTAGGAGAGATACTTGTTATTATATGTATATTGTATGGGGGAGAATCATACAAAGGAAGATAAGTGT
Source organism: Cupressus sempervirens (assembly GCA_028749045.1). Taxonomy (NCBI): domain Eukaryota; kingdom Viridiplantae; phylum Streptophyta; class Pinopsida; order Cupressales; family Cupressaceae; genus Cupressus; species Cupressus sempervirens. Next base: position 407,568,798 of record CM053786.1, read on the forward strand.
ACATAGCAAAGATTTTGTAGATACAGTATACTATATATACTTACAAAGGAAAATTTTGAAAAATCTCAAAAATAGTATGCCATATTGGGCTAGTACCACATTGTGATGTATATATGTTTTGGTTGATAAGTGTTTTCATCACTAATGCCAAAGGGGGAGATTTTTGATATTCAATCAAGTTTGTTATTAGTGACAACACTTAGTCATATTTTCTATGGCTACCAGGCTCATTAAATATTCTTTAGTGTTTGCCATGTATTTCAATAGCCATTGAGAACTACAATTTAACTCAAGCATTCTAGTGGTTACTGAGCTTTGTAGTTTCTATCAATCTAGTAGTTCATGTAAAGTGAAGCTAGTGTTAATTGAATTGTATGATGATTAGTTTTTATTTAGTGCAATCATGGTGAACAAGTAATTCAGTTTATACTGAGTTACACAGTATTTATTGAGTCACTAGTGTAGATCAAGTTCAAGACTACACTGAAGTGATTAGTATTGACTAAGCTTCTACTTATACCAAGTGCATGACAATTCTGAGTAATGATAGTGGACATCGAGTATTAGAACCTCACCAAGTTAGTGTTCAAAACTTGAGTATCTACATATGGGCCGACTTTGTAATATTGATGTTAAATTGTATGATGGTTGACCTTGTAATTATGTAAATTGGATTGATATATATGTAATGTATTATATCATATCCAAATGTGATAATGTGATAATAATGTGAAAAAGAAGCATGTGAATGTGAATCTATTGTAGACAAATTGTATTGTAAGGCCATATCAATAAAGGAGCAACATAGTCACATCTGTCATATAAAGTTGATCAGTATTCAAGCAATCTCTATCCATAATTTAGATGTAATTTAGAGATCTACTACTTCATTCTAATAGGTGAAACTAGTTCAAATCCTTTAACAAGGTCGACTTAACAGTCTTTTCTCAAATCTCTTTACTGAGTGCATACTTAATTGTATGTTTGTAAAACATCTAACAAGGTGGACCTAGCAGTCCTAATTGCTCCTAATAGGGTAGATCATTATATATGATCAATGTAAGCCTCAATTGACCAAGTTTATGCTGCAATATTAAAGTTTTGTGGGTATTATCCCCACCCTAGTTTTACTTTCTATTTGGAAGGTTTCTAGGTCACCAAATTATTTTGTTCAAGTGTTATGAATGTTTTATGTTATCAGTTTCTCATGTATGTAGTTAGATCAGATTTTATGAATTAAATGGTAATTGGATTATTACAGTTAAGATCTAAATTTGATAAATATTTTAAGGCTATTGATTTACCCCTCCCCTCTCAATTACCTAGCTAGTATTGAATATTTCCAACAAAGAACTCACCAAGTTGTAGGCTACATTATCTAGGTTTTTTTATCACATACTTCTTTTAGCCTAGATTCCTTAGATGTAGTAATTGATTGGGAAAATGCAAAATACTTAGGGGAATGAGAAGAATAACAAACCATATACCAAGGGAGATCTTCTACAACATTTACTAAGATCCTCTACAATGGATTAGGTGTAACTTTTTCATTATTACCCTTAGTAGTATTAGTAATAGGCTTACCATATTTCCATTGAGTATTCTGATTGAATTTATGGAACCTAGTTTCCTTATTGAAATTATTTCCACATCATGGTATATCACCTGCATACCCTTTGTTAGTATTGCTAATAGTGGCTTCTAGATCTTTTGGTATATTTAAGAATTTATTCATTTTTTCTTCCTCTAGATTTTAAATCTCCAATAGGCTTATCATTTTCTCTTTTGTTCCCTTAGAAACCAAATAATTTATGATCAGCCCTCTCTCCAACCTTTTTGAGGCTCTCCTATTATTCCCAATACTTACTGCATTTTTAAAACAATCCCTTAGCAACTTGGAGTCTTTATCTCTCAATATGTATGTGATCTTTCTATCAAATGCATCATAATAGGTTGTCATATATACATTTCATCTAACCTCATAACTTGGAGGATGTTTTACATTCCTTTTTGAAACCTAAAATTGAAGTCAAAGATAGACTCATTCTATTTTTTATTTTTGTTATTAAACTCATTCAACACAAATAAAACATTAGAATTTTCAGCATACTATTCTTTGAAACATTTCTCAAGATCATCCAAGAAACTAATTCTATCATCATGGATTCTTCTAAAAAAATCTCTAGCATCTTCAATGATGAAATGGACAAAACAACTCATGACTACATCTTCATGTACTTCTTCATAATCATTCAACATGTCAATAAAGTTCCTAAGATGTTCTTCTCCACTAATGGTATTTTTATCATAAAAAATTGTGAACTTATCTCTCAATTCATTAAAAATAAGGTTAGGATATCCTAGAATCCCTACAAAGGCTATTTTGTTGTATCTTTCTAAACAAATAGGTCTTCTTTGAAAACCTAAGCTCTCACCAACACTTTCTCTAGTAGTATGAGCTATTGCTCCTAAGTTAGTATTCACTTGTTCTTTTGACACAATTTGACCTATTGTAGTAGAAAAAACCACATAACTACCTAGGGAAGTGCCCAAATTACTTGTTAAAAGACCACAAGAAACACCATAAGACATACCTTGAAGATGCAACTATTCCAATAGAAACACAAGAAGATGACTTAAGGAACTAGATCTTTCTTCTCATCTCTATAGCCTCAACATCATTTTTAGCCATTTCTACTTCTTTGGCCAAATATTCTTATTACTTTCTATCTATCTCTAATTCTTAATCAATTTTGGACATAGATAATGTGTTCTTTGAAGATGTCAGCTCATTGATTTGTACACCAGCTACCTTTTTCTTTTCTTTTATTGCAACTTTGACCATAGGTACTACCATGATTTCTTCAACCCTATTATCATCTAAAAGTTTTTAAGGGTGAATATGGATCAAGATAGGTCCATCCTTCTCTTGCAAAGAATTTTTCTCTTCTTGAAATTAGACCTCAATGCTTCAAGGTCACCAAAGATATTTGTATGTAGAGATGTAGATTTCTCTTTGACCTCAATGCTTCTTGTTTTTCTCCTTCAACAAGGCCATCCTACTCAAAAAATTTCCCCTTTTTATGTAGGTATTCATGGTTATCTTTTCTTTTTCTTTCTCCAAACATATACATTTAGCATCTTCTTCTTCTACTTCCTTCTAAGAACATATAACTTAGTGAAAAGATCATCAAGATTTGTAGCAGTTACCTCTAATTTTTTCAGTCTCATTGAGATCTATAAGGTCCTCTTAGTAAAAGGGAAATTCTCTAGATGAGATCTAGTAGGTTTGGTGATTCTCAATCTCCCATGCTAATCCATTCCTTTGGAACCACTTCTCATGCAAACAACATCTCTAGTGGATAGAACTATTTTATCTTAATAGATTATTTCCTCCTCAAATGGGGTCATAAAAAGATCATCTAGTAGCCTAGTATTGGCCAAATTTTTAACCCAGCCAAAAGATTTGAAATACCTTGTATAAATTAGGAAGGAAATGTGTTTTGTTACTTAGGGTTTCTAAAAATATTGTCAACTTCCAATAAAAACCATAAACTACTAAAAGTTTTCCCTAGTAGGATATTTTGATGTCCTTAGGATTATGTCTTTACCTTGTCATGGAGAAATTTCTTATAATCCATGATAAATTTTTACCTTTACCCTAGGTTTTGTGTTCAAGCATGAGATCATATATCAAATTCATATTTTCCATCTTTTATTATAATCTTACAATCAAGGGTTTAGAATCTAGTTGTAAGCCTAATTTTTCCCTCTCTTGATGTTACAAAGTAAAGGCTAGTGGAGGATGGTAAAGGTAAAGTGTTTATTTTTTATCTTAAGATATCCCATATAATTATAGCATTGTGGGTGTGTGTTTTCAAGTGTTCAATATTACAATCATCTTATTATTGTTTCATCATAAGTGTCTCATGGTAAATGGCAAGTGATATGATGTTAAAATAAGCTAAAAGGCATATAAGTGTAAAGGTTTAAAAATGAACTCTCAAAAATATGAAGAAAGGAGGATCATGAGATTGTAAGAAAATAATATGTCAAGGTTTTGAAGTGGTACAATCTTATGATTAATACAAAATTGTGTAAATGTAAGTGTTCCTAGTAGAGTTTTGAAGCTATGAAAGTGAGGTATCATAAGATCATAAGAAATGAAATGTGTCAAAATTAGGTCCAAATGACATGTTTTAATTGGTCGTAGACACAATTTCTAGTGAAGGACAATCATCTTCTTAATGCCATCAAATCTTCCAAGATCAATGATTGTCACTTTCTTGCATTCTGAAGCTACATGAAGATTATCCAAAATGGTAAAGTAATGTGATGGCATGTGGATAAAGTTGGGCTAGGCATATGAACATAAAGAATTTGAGACACATGGCAATTGAATCTATCAAAGATGTAAAGGGTAGTAGATTGTGAGATCATAGGATAAAATAGTGAAGGTTTGTAAAGCCATGAAATAAACTTGGGTGTATGGTCAGGCGTCAGAGATAGTAGTTAAAGGAATGGTTATAAAGTTATGACAAAAGTTAGTTGACTACAATCAAGAGATCATAAGGAATAAAAATAAAAAGTCTAATGTTATGTGAAGTTGTATTTGTATGGTCGTAAGACTTAAAGAAAGATAAATGTTAGGTTTTCTAAAGCTACGGTGAAGAAAGGTTACAACTAGCATATGATTAGGAGGTAAAAGCAGTGATTAAGAGATAAGTTCTAAAGTTAAGAAGAGGCTTAGTTAATTGCAACCGAGAGTTCATAAAGTAATAGAAGGTGTGATCCTATGTTACACAAGGCTATTATCATAAGGGCTAAGATACAGGTTGTTGATGCTATGAAAGGGTTTATATATTGTTGAGCATAAGATCATAGCTAAGGATAAGAAATTGTAGCTAATGTGATAATCTTAAGATAAAGTGATAATTGTAAGATCATAAGAGACTCAAAAGAAACCCTTCATCATGCAATAAGGAAGTAACTATAAGATCATAAAGGCCAAATTCCTTGCTTGAGATGATATGAAGGGTTTGAATTCCAAGTGAGTCGTAAGATCATAAGAGCCCTAAAATAAGAAATGAAAGAAAATTTTCCCCTTTTGTGAGCTGGAAAATGAAAAAGGACTTTCAACCAATGAAATTTCAAGAAAATATAGAGAATACAAAGTTGGATAGTGATGTCAATGCTCCATTGAGGTGATAGAAAACACTGAGTTTAAAGTTTAGGCATGCAAAATTTTAATGCACAATGTTGTTTGATGTAGTATGTGCAAAAAAAAAAACATTATCTAGGCTAGTAATAGGTTACAACTTGCATAAAGAAAATATTTCTAGCAGTTGTAGAGTTTTCAGTGCAAAGGATTCATAGTTTTTAGTGTTAACTATAGAGTTTTAGGATTTTAACCTACAACCAAGATGTCTAATAAAGAAGTTAAGGAAATCCAATTTATGGACATGGAGATTACTAAGAATTCTACTTCCAAATGAGGGAAAACTAGGTAGAGAAAACCAAATAAATTTGTAGATGAATGGATTCAACTATTTCTAGAATCCTTGAATGCCATCTCTATAGATGGCCATTATTTACAAGACCCTTATGCATTTTGTAGGGATGCTATTTTCCCTAGTCTTAATGGTTATGAGTTTTTCAAGTATTTCTATCACAATAGAACATATAAAATTCCTATTTGCAATCCTTGGAAGAAGAATCTAGAAAATCTCATCTTTCTAGAAGTATTTATAGATATTGATTTGGTAAAGGCTCTGATTAAATCATATAATCTAGCTACCAAATCAGTCAACAGACATAATGGCACCATTTTATGCATAGTAGATCATGTTTCTTTTATAGAATCTTTTGGACTAGATGGTGTTATGAGCAAAGTAGTAGACTTAATTGAACATAAAAAAAGTTTGAAAGAAATAATATGGCTTACATGGGGTAAACAATGTTGCAACACATCCCCATGGACCTCAAGAAGGTAGGAGATTATTCGAAGAAATTGGACAGAAGATGCTCCTAAGCAAGATCAAAAATTATTTTGTGGAGATAGTGTATGGTGTCAAAAAAGTGGTTGGAAAAAATAGATCTGTTACAATGTATGGGGAAGAGCACATTGTGGCCATATATATACATGACTCATATAATGGTGGATAATATGATTATGTACATTACATTCTAGAGAAGATGAAAGAAAACATTGGGCTAACACAAAGTGGAGAGATGGGGAATTTCAAATTCCACCATTATTCATTGTTGATGCATTTGATTTTATGAAAGAATATGGGATATATTAGCCCAAATTTCATTGATCACATCTCTAATGCTAATGACGAGTTATTAGTTCAACTATGGACACAACTATGGGATAGCTTTTATCAATACTCTAATTCTATTTCATTTCAAAATTATTTTAGCTTTGTAATCATGAAAATGCTAGACTCCAGTTTCTTTGGGGCTCTAGAGACATTAGTTTTTTTCTATAAAGATTAGCCCTTCTACTTGAGAGTAAGAGGTTAGACCACAATTGGGGAGACCTATTCTTGTTCCCAACTTTTTTACTCATGAGAGTCTATGGTGGCCCTCAATCTCCCCATATAGTGCCTAGACATATCCTTCCTAGACTAGCCATCATTGAATTCATGTGGTAGTTGATGATGGTAAATAAAGAAAACTTAGGACCTAAAGTGCATAAAGGCACATTTTTATGTAGATATTTTAAAATAGGAGACATTTCAATTGGAAAAAAATCCTTGGATCAAATCCATTCTTTCCTCCATCATTTGAATTTGTCAACTACTCGCTATAGAATCTATGACCCAAACAATTGGATGAGGAACACCCTGAAAGAAAATAGGAATTATGTGTTGCCAAGTACCAAAGAATTACCACATGAGGACCTAGTTCCTAATATTGTATCTAAAGGGGAGGATGCTAATAAATTAGAAAAATTTGATGATGTTTTAAGGGTTGAAAGGAAGATAAAGAAAAAGACCCAAATTTCAAGGGTTTTTATATGGATATCCCTTATCCATAGAGAATGAGGAAAATAATGAATGATCATGCTAAGATAATGGGAAAAATGTCCAAAGGGCCAATTAGAGAGGAAGAAAGGTGAATCCTGATAGCCTTGAGCCAGATGTAACTCTAGAAATTGAAAAAGATAAGTTTGTTGAAGAATCATGGGTTACCAAGGGTAACAAAAAGGAAAAAGAAAATCCATATAACTAAAAAGTTAAAATAGAGGACATTGTAGATCCTGCCTAGAAGAAACCATTTTTTTTTATCTAAGGTCAAACTATATACAGGATAGATTCATTGTAGTAGAGAATTCCTCTACAAAATAAAATATAGTGAATTGGTATTGAAAATGAAACTAGTAGAATCTGATGAAGAGAAGCAAGAATTGGTTGAAAAAATCCATGCCTATAATTCAAAGAGTGAGGTGTTGAATCTTGAAGAGGCTAGCAATCTAGTATAGAGAAGTGGCATGCTTCTAGTACCTGGCTTGCATCTAGAACAAGCTTTTATGCTTGACCAAATAAGAAGACAAGAGAATGCTATCTCTTACGAAGCATTTAGAGCTGATGGACTTCAAAGGGGGTCAAGATTTATCATTGATTCCAAGTCTCTAGCAGTGTAGAGCATGGCTTCTATAACTAATAAGCCTAAGTTAATGGATGTGTAGAGCATTGGTCAAGGAAATGTGATAGTCTGGACTATGCAGGGTACCTCAAGTACAAAAGTCTCTAATAAAATGAAACACCTCTTGTTCATGAATGAGACCAAAGTGGAAGAAATAGAGACAAGATTGGCTAGATCATTTCATGACTATATAGATGTCAATAAAATCTATGAAGAAGAACTCTAAAAAAAACACATCTATAAATAGAGTGTAGAGGAATTGGAAGCCAAAGCTAAAGGGCTAGAAATTGAAGTTGCATCTTTGAGAGAGCAATTAGCTAGTGTAGAACAAAATAGTGTATAGGGTATCTAGGAATAACTAGCAGACATCACAATAGAAATGTCTACTTAGACTGAAGAGCTAGAGATAGAGGTAACTAAGCCTAGAAGGATGATCATTGATGCTCACTCTGTACACCAAGATAGTGAGGTAAGGATAACTATCTTGAAAAGCATGATAGATAACATAGTAGAAACTTTGAGAAACATATCTCAACAAGCTCATACTAATTTTGTTTCTTTACAAGATATTTAGCTATTGGAAATGATTGAAACGATCATGAATGAAGAATAATGGAACTAGTAAAGAATGTTTTCAATCATTGTTTATCCATTGATGTCAAACTTGCTACTTGTAGGAATGATAGTTTCTTAAGTGATCCAAGTACTATCAATTAGTTGATTGACAAGGAGGAGGAAATCAATAAGATGTAACTAGAGCATCTAGAGAAAGGTTGAAGTTATGATGTTGAAATGAAGTATAAGGATCAGCTAAGCCATTGATGAAATAGTGTATTGATGACATACTCTAAGACATAGAGAATGGACACCCTAAGACACATCAAAGATGTAAGGTCTAACTAAGTCATTTGTAAAGCCTAACTAAGTTCATTAAAGAGATCTAAGCAAGCTAGTTAGAGAAGAGCAGATTCTTAGTTGAAGCTAAGAAAGTTCAACTTTAGTATGTGCCAAGCAATCCATTAGGTGTCGAGTAACACAAAATTATTCAGATGTTGAGCATCAAAAAAAGGTAATGGATGCTGACTAGGTCTTCAAGTGCCAAGCATTAATAAATGTAGCAGAATTTGAGTAACACAGAAGGTGTTGAGCATCAGTAAACCAATGATGCCAAGTTGTTGCATTATTTATTAAGTTAAAGATTAGAAAAATTAGTAATGATAAGTTTGTTACATTGAATTTTTTTGAATTATTTGGATGATAAGGATGATGAGTAGATGTCACAGAATTCTATGTAAATCATGCAAACCAATTCAAGGAAAATGTTGGTGGACTGATCATGAAGTTTCTTGAAGAAGCAATTTGGAGGGAAAACAATACCATTTTCTCAAGATCAAATCAAGATTTGAGCAAGAAATGAAGAACAAAACTTCTTTATAAGGAGCTACAAGTCAAAGATCAAAGTATTGTGAGGGAGTTGGTCCTAAGTGTGATCATGTGAAGAAGCCAAGAGAAGGCTAGTGTGAAGTGTCAAGAAGAGGACATAGTGAGGATTAAGTACAGAGCATCAAGACTCTAAGTTAATTAAGTGGCCATAACATGCATTGGCATAACAAGTAGAAGAACTCAAGGAGATTGATCTTGAAGGGTGAACAAGCTGTCAGCACTGCAAGGGAAAAAAGCCAAGAAAAGAAAGGAATTGAAGAGTGATCTGAAATATGCAAGATTAGGGTTGCAATATTTATCAGGTCAAAACCCTTCTAATACTCTCTTACCATTGCATTAGATATTTAAATCCTACATTGCTAGGTTAGATTAATAGCTAGGTGGATAAGCCTCAGGAAAAGGATAGAAGATCCCCAAGAGAAGGATAAGAGATCCTTAGGAGAAGGATAGGAGATCCTTAGAGAGGGATAAATGGTTCTTTTGAGAAGGTGACTGTAAATCTCATGGACTTGGGTGAGCCTAATAGCTCTATGTTAATCCTCTAATAGGGCACACTCCTATCAGGGTGTAGAAATCCTTTAATAGGTTCATGTCTAACAATGTGTAAAGCCTTTAACAAGGTAGGCCTTTAATAGGGAAAACCATCAAAAGTTGTTGAAATCAATTACATAGTTATTTTGTGGGTGTCATCCCCACTCTAGTTTTACCTTCTTATTCCTGGAGGGTTTCTGGGTCATCAAAATCCTTTGTGTTATGTGATGATGCATGATTACTTTTCATGATTGTTTAATGTTTAATTGCATGCATGAAAAGAAAGTAAAAAGGATAGTACTTTTGATTCACCTCTATTTTATTAGAAAGTTTTATTGTACATTATTGGACCTTGAATAACTAATTCACCCCCCCGCTCTTAGTTATTCTAAAGAATTCTAGGAGATCAAGATACTAGTAGAAGGAAGATCAAGATGTCCAAGAGAGAAGTTCCCAAGCTAAAAAAAGACAACTTTGTTGCATGGAAAAGTCTAATGAAGCTACATCTTGGATCAATAGGTGACTATGCATAGACCTTAATCATAGTTGATCATGTAGACCCTACAAGACCCCTCACTATAGATGACATGAGCAAGAAGAAGGAGCACAATCAAGAAATATTAGATATTGCTTCAGCACTAAGCTATGTCAAGTATGATGACATCAAAGAATGTGTTACTACACATCAAAGGTGAGGAACATTATCAAGAATCAATGGATGTGATGATAATGTCAAGAGAGACAAAAGAGAGAACCTAAGAGGAAATTTTGATGACATGAAAATGGAAGAAGGAGAGAATGTTGCTCAATATGGTGCAAGGATGAAAGAAGTGGTGAGTGCCATAAGAAGCCTAGGAGGATAGTTAGCAAAAGAAACAATATGTAGCAAATACCTGAGAACTTTGCTTCCTATATATGCTATAAGAGTATCAGCCATCCAAGAGCTAAGATGTGTACCAGGCACCATATTATTATTTGAAGGAATAATTGAAAGACTCACTACCTTTGAGTTATCCAACTTTGACAACTACAAGCCAGAAAACTTTGAATCTACATTCAAAACCAAGATGACAATAAAAGACAATGAGGAGGTGCAAACAAAGAAAAAGAGTGGAAAAGGAAAGTATGTATCTAGTGACAACATCACTAATGAAGATGATGTAGATCAATTGGAGGCATTACTAGCAAGAAGATTTCATAGAGGAAGAGAAAAATTCAAAGGTAAGCTGCCAATCATTTGTTTCAACTATAATGAAGTCAGTCACATTGTAGCCAAATGCACACAAAAGAAAAATTACAAGGATGGAGGCAACTTCAAGAACAAAAAGGGGGACAACAAGGACTACAGAGATAAAGGTAAAAGATGCTAAATTGTTGAAGAATATTCTAACGAGAATGATGATGAAGTAGTCTATGTGGCTATGAAAGATGAATCATATGAAGATGAAGCAATTGCCCTGTTAACTTGCATGAACAAGAATGATAAATGGATCATAGAAAGTGGATGCTCTCATCACATGACTGGAGATAAAAGTAAGTTCATTTCCTTTACTCAATATGAAGGAAATAGTGTTAGATTTGGTAACAATGAACCATGTTAGATCAAAGGGAAAGGTAGTATCAAGCTTACTAAAAATATAACATGTGATAATGCATACTATGTTGAAGGCTTGAATTATAACTTGTTAAGTGTCTCATAGTTAGGAAACATAGGATGCAAGGTTGAATTTGAAAATAGAGTTTCCAAAATCTATGATTCCCAAGGAAGTCTATTAGGAAAAGGTGACCAGACTAGGAGTAATTTGTTCTACCTAGACATGGAAGATGCTTTTTGTCTCATTGTTCAAATTGATGATGTATGGTTATGGCACAAGAGGCTATGTCATTTAAATTTTGACAATCTGATAAGCATCAGCAAAAAGAAGAAAGTCATGGGTCTACCAAAGTTGAAAAAGCTTGATAACACCATGTGCAAACAATGCCAACTAGGGAAAATGACCAAGTCAAGTTTCAAAAGAAAAAATTATACTTCTAATGAAGTATTAGAGCTGGTTCATACTGACTTGTGTGGTCCTATTGAAGTGCAAAGCTACAAAGGTGATAGATACATAATGCTATTTTTAGATGACTATTCAAGGATGATGACAGTCATGTTCCTGAAACAAAAATTAGATGCATTCAAAATGTTCAAATGGTACTTGGCTAGAGTTTAGAAAGAGACTGGGAAGAGCCTAAATTTCTTAGATCTGATAGAGGAGGTGAATTCACATCAAGAGAATTTGAATAATTTTGCAATGATAGAGGAATCAAAAGGCAGACATCAGCACCTAGGACTCCACCTTAGAAAGGTATAGAAAAAAGAAGGAATTTATTAGTTATTGACTATGTTAGGACCTTAATGATGGAGAAAAATGTTACACTCAAGTACTGGAGAGAAGCTGTAAATACTACAATCTACACACTCAATAGAGTTCAAGTCAAGAAAGGTACAAATGCAACACCTTTTGAGTTATGGTATGGGCATTCTCCTAACGTAAAACATTTCAAAATATTTGGATGAAAATGCTATATATATAAAGAGTCTAGAAATGGAAAGTTTGATGCAAAAAGTGAGGAGGGCACATTTCTTGGTTATTCTACTAAAAGAAAAGCTTATAAGTGCTTGAATATTAATACTAACAAAGTAGTAGAAAGAAAAAATGTGAAATTTGATGAGCTTGCAGAAGTTCAAAGTGTTGAGAACACCAAGAAATCATAATAATACAAGACCTTTGTATACTTTTATGAAGGCATACCTAATAATGGTGAAGTTGCAACTTAGAATGACAATTAGCAACAAAATCCAGCATCTGCCGAATCACAGACAGTGAATGTTGAGCAACAGACACATTTGAAAGCTGAGCTGTAAAATATAGAGAATGTTCATTTAGATTCTAAGAATTGTCAACAAGAATAAAATGAAGAAATATCTACTAAAAATAAACATGAAGGTTCAGATTGTGAAAGAGACAACATGCAAACAAGGAAAGAACCAGTATTGGCAAAGTATGTAAGAAGAAATCATCCTGCAGACCAAATTATTGAAAACAAAGAGGTAGGACCAATGACAAGGAATCGACTTAGAAGTGAGACATGTCTACTCAAAAAAATGGAACCAAAAATATTAAGTGAATCCATAAAAGATGGTGACTAGTACAATGCTATGAAAGAAGAAATAGAACAAATTGAAAAGAACAAGACATGGACCTTAGTCTCAAGACTAGCTGACAAAAATGTAATTGGAACTAAGTGGGTTTTAGAAACAAGTTAGATGAGAATGGTGAAATCACAAAGAACAAGGCAAGACTAGTCTATAAAGGGTATACACAAAAAGAAGGACTAGACTATCGAGAAACATTTGCTCCAGTTGCTAGAATGGAAGGAGTAATGACTTTATTGGCATATGCAGCCTTCAAAGGATTTAAAATCTATCAAATGGATGTTAAGTCCACATTTTTTAATGGTATACTTGAAGAGGAAGTCTACATAGAGAAACCAGAAGGATTTGTTAATGAAAATAACAAAAATAAGGTATGCAAATTGCATAAGGCTCTATATGGATTAAAGCAAGCCCCTAGAGCATGGTATGAGAGACTTCACAAGTATTTAGTGAAAATAGGATTTGAAAGAACTGATGATAAAAGCAACATGTACATCAAATTAGAAGAAGGTAAGGATATCCTTGTATGTAAAATCTTTGTGTATGACATAGTTTTTGGAGGAAAGGAAGTGCTTTGTAAAAGTTTTGTTGACAAAATGAAACTTGAGTTTGAAATTTCTATGTTTGGAGAAATCAAGTTCTTTGTTGGATTACAAATACATCAACTAAAACATGGCATATTCATAACACAATTAAAATACATCAAAGAGATACTTAGAATGTTTGGATTGGAAGACTCCAAACTAGTTAGCACACCAATTGCAATAGGACATAAGCTATCCAAAAATGATGAATCAGTTAAAGTCAATCAAACAATGTACAAATCCATGATTGGAAAACTATTATATGTTGTCCATAGTAGACCAGACATAGCACTAGCAATTGGAATAGTGGGTCAATTCTCTACTAATCCTAAAGAAAATCATCTCATGGTAGTAAAAAGGATAATGAGGTATCTCAAAGGACCTAATGATTTTGGCCTATATTATAAAAAGAATGAAAAGTTTGAGCTCAATGCATACATAGACGTAGATTAGGGAGGCAACATTGATGACAAGAAAAGAACAAGTGGAGGAGCACTATTCTTAAGAAGAAGGCTAGTTACTTGGACTAGCAAGAAACAAACATGCACATCTTAGTCCACTGTAGAAGAAGAATATGTGGTAGCAGTAGTTACTTGAACAAACATTGTATGGCTTATACATCTATTGAAAGGAATGAAAGAAGATGTAACCAAACCTGTGATACTATATTGTGATAATACAAGTGCTATAAACATATCCAAGAATCAAGAAATGCATGCAAAAACCAAGCATATTGCGATCAAGTATCACTATGTAAGAGATTTGGTGGAAGAAAAAAAAGTGAAGATGGAATACATTCACACAAAGGAACAAATGGTAGATATCTTCACCAAACCATTGCCCAAGGATACTTATGAATGTCTTGGAGGCAAGTTGGGGGTAATGCCCCTAACTCAAGAAATCTAAAGGAACAAAAAAGCTGCCTTGCATCAACAGGAGTAGATCATTGAAATATTAGTAGAATGATGCAGAGGATGACAATAGGAATAGAAATTCCAGATCAGTCACAAGCATGGTGATAGAGGAAGAAAACATGAAGATGCAAAGCTTATATTTAGCATGTTGAAGATGCTAAATCTTTGGCATTTATGTCAAAGAGGGAGATTTATGAGAAACTGATCAATGAAAGGTAAAAATATGGATATGTATGAGACCAGTAGTAAGGATGCAGTAGTCAAGAGGAAGATATGAAATGACAACAAGTTTTCTATTTGGTATTTAATTTTGGTGGTAACTAAGTTGATTAGCTCAATCAATTGATCTGTTTGGTTTGCCATCAATGCCAAAGAGGGAGATTGTTGGAAATGATTGAAAGGATCATGAATCAAGAATAATGGAACTAGTAAAGAATGTTTTCAATAATTTTTCTTTCATTGATGTCAAACTTGCTACTTGCAAGAATGACAATTTCTTAAGTGATCCAAGTACTATCAATTGGTTGATTGACAAGGAGAAGGCAATCAATAAGATGTAACTAGAGCACCTAGCGAAAGGTTGAAGTTATGATGTTGAAAAGAAGTATAAGGATCAACTAAGCCATTGATGAAATAGTGTATTGATGACATACTCTTAGAGATAGAGAATGGACACATTAAGACACATCAAAGATGTAAGGTCTAACTAAGTCATTTGTAAAGCCTAACTAAGTTCATTAAAGAGAACCAAGAAAGCTAGTTAGAGCTGAGCAAATTCTTAGTTGAAGCCAAGCAATTTCAACTTTAGTGTGTGCTGAGAAATCCATTAGGTGCCGAGTAACACATAATTGTTTAGGTGCCAAGCATTAGAAAAAGGTAATGGATGTTGATTAAGTCTTCAAGTTTCGAGCATTAGTAAATGTAGTAGAAGTTGAGTAACACAGAAGGTGTTAAGCATTAGTAAACCAATGATGTTGAATTGTTGTATTATTTGTTAAGTCAAGGATTTGCCAGATCAGTAATGATAAGTTTGTTACATTGAATTTTGTGAACTAGTTGGATGATAAGGATGATGAGTAGATGTCATAGAATTCTATGTAAACCATGCAAACCAATTCAAGGCAAATTTTGGTGGACTTATTAGGAAGTTTATAGAAGAAGCAATTTTGAGAGAAAAAAATACCGTTTTCTCAAGATCAAATCAATATTTGAGCAGGAAATGAAGAACATAACTTCTTTATAAGCAGTTATAGGTCAGAGATCAAAATAGTGTGAGGGAGTTGGTCATAAGTGTGATCATGTGAAGAAGCCAAGAGAAGGCTAGCCTGAAGTGTCAAGAAGAGGACACAGTGAGGAGTAAGTACAGAGGATCAAGACTCTAAGTTGATCAAGTGGCCATAATATGCATTGGCATAATGAGTAGAAGAACTCAATTAGAAAAAATCTTGTAGGGTGAACAAGCTATCAGCACTGCAAGGGAGAAAAGCCAAGCAAAGAAAGGAATTGGAGAGTGATCTAAAATATGCAAGGTTAGGGTTGCAATCTTTATCAGGTCAAAACCCTTCTAATACTCTCTTACCATTTTATTAGATATTGAAATCATACATTGCTAGCTTAGCTTAACAACTAGGTGGATAAGCCTCAAGAAAAGGATAGAAGATCCCTAGGAGAAGGATAAGAGATCCTTAGGAGAAGGATAGGAGATCCTTAGAGAGGGATAAAAGATTCTTTTGAGGAGGTGACTACGAATCCCATGGACTTGGGTGAGCCTAACAGGATTATGTAAATCATTTAACAGGGTGACATTCTAAGTTGAATGTTCTTAAGTCCTCTAATAGGGCACAATCCTAATAGGGTGTAGAAATCCTTTAACAGGGTCATATCTGACAATGTGTAAAGCCTTTAACATGGAAGGCCTTTAATAAGGCAAACCATCAGAAGTGGTTGAAATCAATTTTGTAGTTATTTTTTGGGTGTCATCCCCACTCCATTTTTACCTTTTTATTCTTGGAGGGTTTTTGGGTCATCAAAATCCTTTGTCTAATGTGATGATGCATGATTACTTTTCATGATTGTTTAATGTTTAATGTTTAATTGCATTCATGATAAGAAAGTAAAAGGGATAGTACTTTTTGATTCACCTTTGTTTTATTAGAAAGTTTTATTGGGCATTATTGGACCTTGAATAACTGATTCACCCCCCCTCTCAGTTATTCTAAAGAATTCTAACATGAGCATGTTTGCAATGAAGCACTTGCAAGGCTATCACCCACTTCTATTCTATGGGGCCATATGTATAATTCTTGGAGAGGTTAATCATGTTGATGGTAAAGAAGCCTAACCTACTCGACAAGATCATCGCATTAAAAGAAGGCTTGGTTATAGTGAGAGAACTAATAGGCTTCTTTACTAGCAAGTTGTAAATTATAAAAAGTAAGTTGAAAATCTTATCATAGGAGATTGAGCCTTGCATTCCTCCAATTTTAGAATACTGACAATAAATTGAAAGACTGGCAAGAATGGTCAGATTCTTTTGATTCAAAGCTAACTCAAGGAGGAAAAGCATCAATTTTGAAGATGATAGCGATATCCCTTTTAGTAAATTAATTGATTCATTATTCAAGGTTGAAATAGACTTGAATAAATTTTTATTAGAATCAATGGCTATAACAAATGCCAAATGAAATTAAGCAACAAAGGACTTAGATGAAGTTCAAGGCATTGAATGGCCCACAAAATGGGAGATATATGTTTGGGAAGTAGTTAAGGAAATCAAGTCTATTCCCACAATAGGCAGTTAAAGTGTTACAAACAAGGTGGTAGAAGAGAAAAAATAGAGAAACAGTAAGGAAAGTGACAACAGATAGAGAACAAATAGAAAAATGTTGAAGACTCCTGAAGAAAGTGCCACCTACCAATTTTGCAATTGCTTCCCCAAATTTTATTCGAATACAAAGAATGTTTTTTGAAGTAAAATGTAGAAATATATTTATATTTTATTTCTAATCAAATTTTTACATGTTTCCTCTCATATGAAGCTTGTTGCAATCCTTCTCTATAAAAGGATATACAAGATGTGGATTAAGGGTTCTAGATTTATTACTGTGGTACCATTTAGTTGGTTCCCAAGTTTTTTGAGAAAGTTTTTAGTTGGGTTTTCACCATTCTTAGTATTGTTCTTTGTAATGAACAACATTGTAATTTATTTTTAGCATTTAGATAATGTAGTCATCTGTTGTGAATTTTTTGATTTTTTTCATACATTTGATGCATTGGTTTCAAGGAAATGAATACAAGACTTTGTTGAAAATTCAATCTAAACCTTGTCTCCTCTTTATGGGTTTGTAAACTTATGTGATATATGTACAAGGGGCATATTTTCTAGTTGTAACTTGGCTTTGAAGTTGTATCTCATTGTGTACTTTGTTGTTGGATCCAAGACTTGAGTAAATTACTTGATATAAATTAACAAAATTGTAGGGATCATGGGAGGATTTGATATATTTGAGTTTCATTTTGAAGATAGATGTCTATTTGTAAGATAAATGGATAGATCTAATATCTAGGTATATGAGTATATCTTGGTATCCTTGTGTATGTTTTGACTTATTTAATACCCAATGGATAAGGGACTAATCAACTTGGAGATTGCATGTTTATTGTTGTTGCATATGTTGGTTATGTTGATTGAAATCTTTAATCACTTATCCTTTTCCCTTTCTATTAAGGAGTTGAAAGGATGCCCTCACTCAGCTTGTGGTGTTGGCCCAGTTTTTTACATTTTAAAAATACTACAAAACTAGAGTGAAAAGTCTAATTATTAATTTTAACATAGGAATTATGTGTCTTGTATTTGGTTGTGCCCTAGAAAAAATACCTAAATTTTATTGCCCTAATGTTTTTGTGCCCTAGGTTCCTAAAAAATGGGTTAACGATGTATTTTTAAATGTTCACAAGAAATCTCTATAAAGCCCTAAATACTTTTGAAAAAAACTTTTATTACATAGTTTTCATGCATTCTATTATTAGTTTCATCAAAACCTATTAACCTAGTGCATATTGTTTTTTAACCCTAGGTTTCCTTGGATCCATTTGTGTAGTGTTCTTTTGGAACTCTTAACTTTTGGAAAGTTTATTATATCCACCATTGATCATTTGAAGATTGACAATTGATGTATCCTCACATTCTGAAGTTTTGTGAAGTTTAAATAAAACAAGGATGTGACCTTGTGACACCTATCCGTATGGGCCCATTTTCATTGCCTTTTAAAGAAATATAGATCATGTAAGGTTGATTTAGGGTGCTCCCCTTAATACCATATAATCACGAGAGAAACAAAGAAACAACAAAAAATGTAAGAACAAAATATGGATTTCTTATCTGTGCCAAAAATGCAGAATTACAAAATTAATAAGTACAATATGCTAACCCACATGGGCACCTTTAGTGCAAGACAAGCTACAAACTATCACCCATAGTTGTCCTAGACAATGTTTAGGCCTTTCTTAAATAGGTAGTTTTATGCTACCCATGAAGGTTCTAGTTACTCAAACTTAATACCTAGGGCCAATAGACCCTAACAAAACATATAGAATCAACCAAATACATCTTTAACAATTATTTTAGAAATTTTGGGTAGCCCAACTTTAAAATACCATAACTCACAAACTGTTGCTTTGATTGACTACTATAACCACTTTTTTGAAATGCCAACAACTGATCTACAGGCCTAGCATGGTGCTAGCACACTTCTATTGAGTTTTTAGACAGTATATGGACACTCTAAGGCCTCCAATAGTGAGCATGAATGTTTTCTTGCACATTTTTCCATTAAAAAATTGTAATAACTTTGTTGATACTTAAGTTGGAGCAATCAAATTTTTCTGCTAGGCTTATATCTCTAAAATGAACCTTCCTATAGAAAATGAGAATGTTCTAATATCATATGATAGACTTACTAAAAATAGAAAGTTCCCATAAATAGTATCCACCCTGTCTGCTAGTCCTTATTAAAATAGAAAAGACTAAAAATAAAATATTTTTGGGTGATGCAAGACTACCCTTACACCCAGTATGCTCTTACATTAGACACCTAGGGTAATTTGAGAAGTGACCCCATTGTTGACATTTAGTCAAGTTTGTTATTAATGAAAACACTTATTCAAATTCGGCTTTGCTACCAAGCTCAAGGAACATTCTATAGTGTTTGTGTTGTACTTCAGTAGCCATTAAGAAAAATAGTTTATATTGAGAATGTCTAGTAAATTTAGTTAGTGTGAAGTCTACAGTTCAACCCAAGTAGTTCAGTGGTTATCAGTCTTTCTAGTTTCTACTGAGTTAGCAGTTTATGTCAAGTGAATCTAGTATTAACTGAGTTGTATAAAGATTAGTGTTTACTAAGTGTAGTCATGGTAAATAGGTAATGTAGTTTATATCAAGTTACATAGTATCTACCAAGTCACCAATGTATAACAAGTTTGAGACTATGTTGAAGTGATTAGTATGGGTTGAGCTTCTACTTCTACTGAGCGCATGCCAATGTCAAGTAATGATAGTGGATGTCATGTATCAGAACTTCACCAAGTCAGTCTTCAGAACCCGAGTATCTACATATGGGCTGACTTTGTAATATTGGTGTTAACTTGTATGATGGCTGACTTTTTAATTATGTGAATTGGATATGTGTGTGTGTGTGTGTGTGTGTGTGTGTGTGTGTGTGTGTGTGTGTGTGTGTGTGTGTAATGCTAGTGTGAAGTGTGAAATTGTATGAAAGTAATATGAAAAAGAAGCATGTGAATGTGAATCAACTACAAACAAAGTGTATTGTAAGGCCATATTAGGAGCAGGCAAGTCATATCTATCACATGAAGGTGATCAACACTTTAAGGAATCTCTATTAGCAATTTAGTTGTAAGTTAGAGATTTATTATATCATCCTAACAAGTGAACCAGCTTCAAATCCTTTAACAAGGTAGACTTAAGAGTCTTTTCTCAAATCTCTTTACTGAGTGCATACATCACTGTACGTTTGTAAAAACTCTAACAAGGTGGACCTATCAGTCCTAATTGCTCCTAATAGGGTAGATCATTAGAAGTGATCAATGTAAGCCCTAACCAACCAACTTTATACTATAGTATTGAAGTTTTGTGGGTATCATCCCCACCCCAATTTTACTTTCTATTTGGAAAGTTTATGGGTCACCAAATTATTGTGTTCATGTTTATGAATGTTTTATGTTTTTAGTTTCTCATGCATACAATTAGATCAAATTTTGATGAATTGAATGGTAATTGGGTTATGTAATTAAGTTTTGAATTTGTTAAAGTTTTTAAGGTTATTGATTCACCTCTCCCCTCTTAGTAAACTAGCTAGTCTTGAATATTTCCAACAATTGGTATCAAAGCTTTGTGGTTCTTAGGATAAAGTTTGATAGCTTGAGAAAAGATCAAAGGACAATGGGGATATGAAGACTTGACAAAGCCATTGACAATGAAAAGATAGACCTAGAGATGGCCATTGCCAAACTCAAGAAAGCAAAGGAGCATCTTTCCTAATCTCTAAAAAGAAGGAAAGAACTTACTAATCAAATGAATGACCATTAGTATATTGAAGAGAAGATTGAAGATTTTTTCCCTTCAAGCAATTCAGATGAAGCAAATGATGCAATCAAAGAACTCCTTGAAAAGAATGCTTCCATGCAAGAAGAGGTAAGAAAATTGAAAATAGAACAAGAAATTTAGTCAATAAGATTATCTAAAATCTTGGAATAGAGAAATAAGGAAAAAGAAGATTTGGATGGAAGGAACAATGAAATTCAAAATCAATAACTTCAGTAAGAAGACCTTATTGATCAACTCTCCAATGCGAATGAAGAAATCATGAGCCTACACTATGAAAATGAAAGGTTAAGGAACAATCTAAACTCTGAAAGATAAATCAATGAAAGATTGAGGAATGATCTGAATTCTAAAAAGAAACTCAATAAAAGGATAATGAAATCCCAAGTAGACATGGATCAACTGAATCAATAGAATGAGAAAAATCTCTATAGGAAAAAGGGTAAAGTTAGAATTGGATACAAAGAAGAAGGTGAGTCCTCCAAACAAGGTTCCCAAAAGAATCAAAAACCTACTTGCAACCATTGTGGTAAGATAGGTCATACATCAAACAAATGTTAGAGTAATGGAAAAGCTAAATTCAATGGAAAATGCTACAATTGTAGTCAGTGTGGTCATAGAGCTAATGAATGCAATGAGAAACCAAAATTTGAGGGAAAGTTTCACAAATGCAAGAAACAAGGTCACAAGGCATCTAAATGCAAATCTAAGTCATTCAATCTAGTAAAATAAATTGTGAAAGAAATATTTAGTTGGGACTACAACACTTGGTGTAGATGTCATTACTATGGATAATATGGACACATTGGCATGAATTGTGTTAAACATCACACGTAAAGAAAAGATACTACCTATAGGACCAGGAAAATGGGTTGAAAGCATAACATAATATGAGAAAATCACAAAACTCAATAATCATATATTATCACCCTCTAGTCTACCATAAAAGTCAAACTAATAAAGAAAGCAA
Organism: Cupressus sempervirens; assembly: GCA_028749045.1. NCBI lineage: Eukaryota > Viridiplantae > Streptophyta > Pinopsida > Cupressales > Cupressaceae > Cupressus > Cupressus sempervirens. Next base: position 407,590,711 of record CM053786.1, read on the forward strand.
TAAAAAACCCCTCTTTCGTTTGTAGCTCCCATGTTCTTCTTTCTTCTCCGAATGATTGTAGCTCCAATTTGTCTATAGTGCACAAAATATTGAAGCAAAAGCCTATGATATCGATAATTCCATGAGAATACTAGAAGTGTGATTTTCAAGGACTCGAGAAGACCAAGATTCAAGGATTCGAGAAGATAAGGACCCAAGGACCGAAAATGAGAGGAAGAGTATCCAATTTATAATTGACATGGAGGATGAGAGCATTGGATTTTCCACCCACAGATGTGCGATGTGGTAAGATATTCCTCTGAGAATCTATGATGCATATGATGGAATATGCTAATATGTAAGATTCTATGATACATGCAAGTCAAAATTGGCTAAATGCGAAAGAGAATCTACAATGTGTCATAACCCACTTAAATCCAAGAATCTATGACGAATAAGCGAAATAGGGATATGCGTAAGAGGTAAGAATATTCAATTATGACAAATCTCATCCAAGTGTCGAAGGGGAATCTATGAGGTGTCATATGCAATATTTTATGGAATATTCAAATTAAAAATTCTCTTATTCCATAAAATAAGAATTAGTAGAAAATGGAATCAATGATGGAAAATGGAACTTAGGAGATTGTAAATTTCCATGGTTCACAGATAATGAATCAATTAATTAATAAAATTAATTAATTGAGGATGATAATTAGGAAGAATAATTAGAAAGAAAAATAGGATTAAATTATGGGTTATTTATTCCTCTAGAGAAAATTAGTAAATGATTGACCAAATTGATTAAATGAATGCGATTGTACCCTTTGATGAAAATATGACAATGATGGATATCGAATAAGATGATGAAAAGTAAACCAAGATGATGCCATGATCTGTCATTGAAAGCCTCAACAATGTCAAAGATCAGATGGCATGAATGATAGCCTGAACTAGTACTGAGAGCTGTGATAGTACTAAGGTCAAATTGATAAGATTGATAGGTTTCCAAGGTACTGAAAGCCACAACAATAGCTAGGAGTAGTTTGATATGCTTTGGGTTGACTAGGACTGATTTCGAGTGATTCTGGGTTGATTTTAGGTGATTTTGAGTTTATTTGATATGATTCTAAGTTGATTTAATATGATTCCAAGTTGATATGAAATGATTTCGAGTTGATATGAAATGATGTGAAAGAGGATACAAATGATAAAATATGATCAATTCTAGCTAAAAGATCAGAGTTAGTAGAATGAGAAAATGGGTCAAATTAGTATGAAGAAGTGATGAACTCATAGACGCGAACCATTTTTTAGTGTCTACATTTTGCCCCTCTTTGATACAATGTGATTTAGAGCGTTGTATCAAACAATAACTGATGAGAAAGCCACAACATGCCCCAGTAAGGATGATTTTATATGGGTGCCCCCTCAAGAAATTGACTAAGATAAGCATATGAAAAGTCAATTTGTTGACAAGTGGTCTCAAAAAGTGCAAAATGTGCCCGAGAAGGCTTCAAGGGCCAAAAACAACCTGATTGGACTTAGAATGCCCTGAAACTTTGTGTGCATGCCCAAAATGATGGAAAGATGTCAGAACATGAGTGAGATCATAAAAAATGGTCAAATTTGTTCAAAGATGATGAGACAAAAGTCAGACTTAAGTTGAACTAGGTGGAAAGCCACAAAAAGTTGATTGATAGTGTAGGATGATGCAAGAATGCATGAATGCAAGATGAAGATGATTGGGTGAATCAGAAGACATGCTTATGATAATGGAGAATGAGATGAAAAAGAAAGATTATATGAGGAGATGTTAGTATGATGGAAAGAATTTTTCTTCTAGAAAGTGCACTATATGTCAAATGGAGCTTTATTTTGATATGGAAAATGGAATGCAATGCATCATGGCATAAAGGGCCAAAGTGCAAATGCAAGCCTTTTGTGTAAACAAGCACGATGCAGATAGAAAATGACCTTGTCCTTCTTGAGGCATATGTACATGCCCTAGACTCTTAAAGGTACATTGTAATAGATAGAAATAGAAAAGGATGACCATGAACCATCTCGGCCACTCTCATAGATCAAGTTTAAATCATTGAGTGGCATAAGAACATGATCAAAGAAAAAAAAAGAAAAAAAAAAAATCACTCACTAAACAGCATGAGCCAATAGCTATTCTTGTCCATTATTACATTCTTGTTAATGTTTTAGGTACGTAGATAGTGTTTGACATGTTGATACTGTGATAGTTCTGGTTGTGGAGTTAGTTGATAAGTTCATAGTGACTTGTTGGATTGATTGTTGGTTCACGTTGCCTGGATAGTGTGATCGTCAATGAAGTGTAGTGCTTTGAGTTTTAGTCTGCAAAGTGCAAGTGTGTACACAAAATGGATGGATATGTATAATGGATATGTACAAGATTTATTGCAAATTTTTGATGGGTTTTGTGATTTTTAGGGTTTTTTGGAGATATTTGATTTTTTTGTGTGATTGATTTCTTCAGGTCATTTTATGATTTTTAGGGTTTATTCAAGACATTTTATGATTTTTAGGGATTTTTTTCAGGACATTATGTGATTTTTAGTGATTTTTTTAGGACATTATGTGATTTTTATAGAATTTTTTAGGACGTGATTTTTAGGAATTTTTCAGGACATTATGTGATTTTTAGTGATTTTTTCAAGATCGTATTTGAATGTTTAGGATTTTTTCAGGATCATAAAAGCATATACAAGTGTTAGGTCCAATCTATTATGTGATACGTCCAATGGATAAAAAGCACTTAGGGATATGCCTTAAGTTCAAATCCAAACTCATGCACCATGTAGGTAATATGCCCCCAGACAAGATGCAAACTATGTATAAAGGCTAATGACAGAGTTTGTACAGACTGGTAATGCTTGGTAAGATAACAAAGGACATTAACCAGTTCATGAGCCATGGTCAAGGAGCCAACGATGTCTTGCAATAGGAAAAATATGATCAAGGAATGACAGAGGGGAAAAAGACTAGATGGAATCCTAATAAATGGAGGAGCAACAACTGATGACAGATGGTGCCTATTTGCTAGGTTTTCACTTTTGGACAGAATTTTTCTCTTGACTCAAATTTTTATGTCGAGATGCTTGTTTGCTAGGTTTTCATCAAGGCATCCATTTTTTCATGACTTTTTTCAATTTTTTTGGTATTTTTTCAAGACTTTTAGATGAAATCAATAATGTCACTGATAAATGCTAAGAAGATATCTTTTGTTGGTGCTGCTAGATAATAATCTTTGGACCCATAACTAGCCATAATTATGTACGAGTTGTTCCAAGTTTGTAGCTAAAATCAAACCACTGGAAAGGCCTCGACATATACCATCATGTACCATATGTAAGACAGTGTCTGTCTCTTGCGAATCAATGCATTTGAGGATAATTGGGTCAACATATGTGTAATGTGGGGTGTCACTGATGATGACATATGAAAAGCCTTGTGGGATAGGGATGTGATCTTTAGTGCTAGAAAAATTAGGTAGCTAGATTTGGGGATAAATAACTAGATATAAGGGAGGGTTGGGAGGGTTGAGACCAATGACCTTCCACAAGAATGCTAATCGAGAGAGCTCCAAAAGACTTTGTGGCATATTGAACAATGGAATATTGATATTCATGGAATCATATTTTTCATTTTGTATCATTGGGAGCTACTTAGCTTTTAATTTTTTATGATCTAATGGCGCCTTTCAATTTTCACCAAGAGACCTATGCTTGCTATCTTTCTCTCTTTTTTCTTTGTAACTAGGTGGAGTTGGCTCCCCAAAGTATGCCAATGTGTTCTCTCTAGGAGAAATTGCTTCTTTATGATCTTTAGTCATAATGCCTTCATAGATTTCAAAGTCTATTATGAGAGCATCATAGTTGTCAAATCGATCAAAAATTGGAGGTCCACGTTGGTCCCAATCCAATAGTTTAGGATAACTTGAGGGGATTTCATCATTAGTATCAAATGGACTTTGGTTGAAAGTATGGATATGGGCATTAGATTCTATTGTATCATTAGGGTTATGCTCAAAAGTGAGAGGATTGTTGGTTTTAGGCAGGATATCCTCAGATGCCTTTTCATCATTTAAAATGTCCATAGTTTTACACATAGGTACCATGGTACTAGGAAGACCTATTCATAATGGTTTAAATCTAAGCCCCAAACTAGGAGGTCATCCTTTTTTAGTGATAGGTTCAATGATTCCTTGTTTCTGAGATCCAAGACCACTATAGCCATCATAATCTTTTTTCTACATGATAGCAAACCCAAGTCCATACTTTCTAGGAGATATAAAAGTGGGTTCTCATTTTTCTTTTTCTTTCTCAATACATACAGATGTATTCTCATTGATAGAAGTATCATTCTTTGTACTGATCTGTGAATGTTGTGCTTGAAGTGGTTGTGATTTACCATGAGATTGGGGAGAAACTAGTGACTCCCTAATGTGAGAGACTTGAGACATAAAGTACTCTCCACATCCATTGTCTTCAATCTTCATCTTTTCCTTGGCTTTACTGAGTAGTATATCAACATCCACATACTTAGAGGAATTTGTGGGTTGTGCTTCATTGTTTGTTGGGATTTGGAATGCAGTAGCATCTCTTAGATTAGCACAAAATTGGAAAGGATTTGGATCAGCAGGGATGGTAACCTCTATGTTGTGATAGGAAAACTTCAGACATTGATGATATGTAGAAGGGATTATTTTCATAGCATGAAGCCAAGGGCATCCTAGTATCATGTTTCAATTCATTTCTATATCTAGGACATGGAACAATGTATCTTTAGTAGTTGGACCAACTCTAATAGGTAATGTGATGACGCCCTTGGAGAAGCATTCACCATCATCATAAGCTTTTATTATGATTCTTCAAGAGGGATCTACATCATCTTCAGAATAACTCAAATTGTTGACAACCTATAGATGTTTAGTCCAACTCCTCCATCTATTAAGGCACGTCTGACTTTGGCATTATGGATGAAGACTTCGAGATAAAGGGGATCATTATGGTTAAGTTTGTCTTTAGGAACATCCTGAGGGGAAAAGGTGATATGTTGTGATGCAGATAGGTTCCCAACTATGGCTTGGAACTGGGCAAAATCAATGTTATCTAGGACGACTGACTCTTTAAGGGCTTGATCTAAGATCTTCTAATGCTAGGGAGATGCACACAGTAGGTCAAAAATGGATATTTGTGTAGGGGTTTTGTTGAGTTGTTCAACAAGGCTATAATCAGATGAAGTAGGAGTAGTAGGTCTACTTGGGGGTGTAGGTCTAGTAGAAGGAGTAGGTCTAGATGGAGCTCCAGGTAAGGTGATCTTGCTATGGCATGTACTGACAGCACAATGAGGGTCTTCAGCCTTCAATGTGAATGTGGATATGCAGAAATTAGACTCATTAAAGTAATTGATGGTGTAGTAATAGCTGGTGTGTGTGTAATTCACATTACCTTGTGATTTTGAGTTTGAACTTGAGGGTTTCTCTTTGTCATGATTACCCAAAGGATCTTTGATAATAGTGTGATTAGAGTTGGATGCTAATAGTGATGGATCAACTATGATTACACCATCATCAATAAGGTCTTTTATTGCATGTTTCAATTGGAAGCACGATGAAGTCTAGTGTCCTTTGGTGTGATGGTAATCACAATACTTTTTGTCATCCCACAAATCTGCTTTAGTTAATGGTTCATCTCTGATTGGAGGTAGCTATAGGAAGTTATTACTCAGTAACTATTGTAATGCAGTCTCAATTGGTATTCCCAATGGTGTGAATTTCATGTCTTTGGTTCTAGGATGTCTTTGAGGTTTGTCTTGCGTGGAAGTCTCAATTTTCTATTATGGAGCTAATGTTTGATTAGAGGTTTGTGAATTTGTAGGGTTTGCCCCTTTCAAAGTTAGTTGAGGTTGTGTTGTGCTAATCGTGCGGGCATCCACGATGTCATCATTAGTCACATTTATTTTTTTGGAGAAAAAATTTTCCTTGTCATTAGACGAGTTGGTGTTTGTGTTTTCTTTGTTTATCTTGAGGATTCCCTTACAGATAAGAGCATCTTCAATACTAGCCCCTTTTTTCATCAATTCAGAAATGGTGCTTGGAATCTTGATTTTAAGTTCATACATTAAGTCTGGGACTAAGCTTTCAATGCACAAGTTTACTTCTTATTCTTCAGGAATGTCTAGTGAGCATTGACTAACTAAGCTTCTCCAATGTAGTAAGAATGTGATAAATGATTCTCTTGTCTTCTATTTAGTTGAGCACAAATCAAAAAGTGTCACCTCATTTGTAATATTGAAGGCAAAGTGGGAGATAAACTTGTCTGCAACCCTTGACCAAGATTTGATATTACCAAGAAGTTTGGAGTACCATTCAAGTGTAGGCCCACCTAGAGAACGTGGGAACAATCTCATGAGGTAAGTGGGCTCATCACTCAGTTTGGTACATGAGGCACAAAATTCTTGGATGTGATCAACATGGTTTCCTTTTCCTCGATATTTTTCAAACCTTGGAGCCTCAAAGTGTCTTGGGAATGGAGGCATATACAAACTTTTATCAAATGGATTAGGACATAGGTCCTTTTCTATGTATAGAGCTTGTTTCTTTTGGACACCCAATACCTCAACTTGTTTGGAAAGTTGTTTGAATTATTGTAAGAGTTCTTCATTGGGCTTTTTATGATGGTATTTCCTTCAAGTCTTTTGTGTCTATGAGTAGACTCTTTGTTGTGGCGAGAACTATGTCTACTTGGTTCTGACATTTCTGTGTCTGATGAGTCTAATGAGGTGTCACTAGGGGGTGGAGGTATGTTTGTACCTTGAAGAAAAAAGGGTGCCTATTGTTGGGGAACTTGTTGTGGTATTTGATGTGGCACTTGTTGTGGGATTAACTGTAATTGTTGGACCATGTGTTGTTTTTGTACCATATCTTGTGGTTGTTGTTGGGATACCTCTATTGGTTGTATGTGAGACCATGTACGTGCTTGTTGTTGTAGAGGTATTTGTTGAGGTTGTTGTGGCACATGTTGTTGTTGTAACAAATAGTTCTGGTATGCAATTTTTTGCTCAAGGTGTCTTTGGTGTTTCGACTATTGCTTGAGTTTCTCTTGTTGTTTAGCAAACACCATTTGTTGTTGTTGGAATTGTTCCTGAAATTGTTCTTGATAAATTGTGTGTAAGTCAAGTGGGTTCACAGGGGATTGCGTATTAGGAATGTTGGATGTTTGCCCCACTTAAGGTTGTTGTAATTGCAGTTGATTTTTTTTTATATGTGGGATGTGTGTTAAGTGGATATAAACTTGGTTGCACCTTGGAAGTGTTGAGTCCTTGTACTATTGTAGGTTGTTGTTGTAATGAGGGTTGACTAAGTCCTTGAGAATTGAACATCATGTTTGGATTGTTGTTTTGGTACCTTTGTGTGTTAGATGTTCCTACTTGTGACATAAAATTGATTTGACTATGCGATGTGTCCCTATTGGGAATGGGCGTAATGTCGACAATATTTTTCCTTTGTCTATCCATAGGGAAGGTTGCACTTGATGTTTCATGTGTTGTATTTATGAGAGGCTCCATAGCATTTTATGTCATAGCACTTGGTAAAGTTAGGAGCAAAGGTTTACTTTGTTCATTTCTCTCCAGAGAAGGTATGTCTGGCATCCCTAGAGCACAAGTCCCTTTGGGTGCTTCTTGTTGTTGCATCATGTGACTAAAATCAAGTCTTAATGTCCTTTTGGGGTGTTTAGGGATTGGTGGTATTTCATTGAACAAGGGATTAACATTGATGTGTTCAAATGTACTTTTGAGGAATTCGATGGTTGATTCTTGATGGGACCTTATAGGTGCCACTATCGTGTTTGAAAATTCCAAAGGTTGTTTTCCTTTATCTAAGTCCAAATTGATCATGGGTTGTATGTTTTCAATAGTTGTGTTGGTTTGATTTTTGGACTTAGGACCTTCCAAGTTTGGGTTAAATTTGACAATTTCTTGGGCTACCAAACATTTGAAGTTCTTGCAAAAACTTTTGTCTTGACATGCCCTAGCCATTTCTTCATCAGTGATGCCATAATCAATGTCAGAGTCATCACTAAGGTGTACAATACCTTCTTGTATGTTTGATGTGTTATACTTGAAGGTACTTGTGTTAGGTTGACTAGATTCAAAGGAGTGTGATTGTTCATCTTTAGGTGTGGTTGGTACACTTCCTCCTCCTGGTGGCATTGGCACGAATATAGGTTCAAAGTTAGGACTCCATTGAACCATCCCATGTGTGGGGGAAGTATTTGGGGGAAATATCATGATAGGTGTTTTATTCAAGGTTTTTTGTGCCATATCTTGATTATGAGGATCTTGCAGATACATGTTCAAGGGGTCTACTAGTAATGGTTGTGATGCCTCAATTTGGTCTTTGTCAAAGGTTTGTTGGGTTTTCTCGATCTTTCTCTATCTTGGACGAGGTTTTGGTTGTGCTTGTGCCTCAAAAAACAAAGGTTGATAAAGCTCCTCATGTCTTTGAGCTGATTGTGTCCTAGTAAGTGTTGGCATGATACCTAAGAATGTGGATACAATGGAAATTTTGAGTGTTTTGAGTGATTTAGAGTGGTGGATATACAAGATATGAGTGTTTTTGGGATTTTTACGCGTTATGCAATGTGAGGAAATTCTAAATGAATTAAGGTTTTGATGTGCAAAGTGCAAATGTCCTAGGCATGTTATGCAAATGCAAATGCAAGGTGATGTTTTGAGGGTATGCAAAATAAAGGTTAAGGTTATGTTTTGAACTTGGTAATGACACTAAAGGTTGGTGAATGCAAGGCAGACTATGCAAAGAATGGTTTCCAAGGGTTGATAATGAAATTTAGGGTATGCAAAATGAGGGTAAATGATCAAGAAGGCAATTTGGTTGATGGATAATCTAATAGGGTTTAGTAGTGAGAATGATGTTAAGGTTTGGACCATGCAAGATGAAGGGAATATACCACTAGGGTAAGTCAAAATGATGTTTGGGGATGCTAGGGATATGATTATGCTATGACAAGGGTATACGAAAAGTTTTGAACTTAGGTAAAACCTTTTAGAAAGTATTTTGTCTAGGAGTTTAACCTCATGATAAAGGACTTTGGATCTTGACCAAAAACTGATAAAAGATGAAAAGATCAAATTGATAAAAAATGACAAGGTCAAATCTATCAAGACATAGATAGATTTTGACCCAAGAAAATGATAAGAAAAGATCAAAATACTAGTCAAGATCCATTATCCGTCAACACTAGGAGATACTCTATGACTCATACTTTGTCTATAATTTTGACTAAATTCAAAGATTTTGGGGGTTCAAAATGATGTTTTGAGGACTCAAAACTAGTGGTAATGCTAAGAAGATGTGTGATATGGACAATGGGATAAAGTGGTCAAGACGACGAATAGGTATGCAAAGATGCAAGGTGGTGAATGCAAAGTGCTGATTTTGAGATGGCAATGCAAAAACTAAGGGAGGTAAACTGAACCTAAATGGATGCAATATGAAAGGTAATAGATGCTAAATGAGGACTAAAAGGTGCAATATGAATTCTATATGATGCATGAATGAGGCCTATACTAGGGTGAATGCAAGTGAAGTCTATGCAAGTGTAAGATCTATGTTTTGCCAAGCACATTTAAGAGTACAAGTCGCCATGTTTTCCAAGGTTTGAGTGAGTTGAACCAAAGTTTGTAAAGTTTGATAAAGGTTGAAATATTTTCACAATGTGTGATGTTTTGACAAGTTCAAATAATATCCAAGGTGAAAATTTAAAAGTTTGGCTTTTATCTTGATTATGTTTTACACACATGCAAGACACATTAAGACAAGAATAGTTGTTGTTAAAAGTTAACAAACACACCACAACCTAGGCTTTTAGGACTATATCCATTGAATTCCTACTTGAACTAAAGTCCAGCCTCACTTATCCAAAGTGGACAACATAGGATCTTGGCACCACAGGCTCCCCCTTATAGTGTACTCACTTCTCGGGGCTACCAAGATCCGCTTCCCAAGGGGCATGACTTCCCAAGGGACTGTTGCCTCTACTAAGGACCGCAAGAATGTAGGATGTCTTCACGGGCATGCATGACCCCTTGAGCTAGTGGATAGAAAGGATTTTGACCACTAAAACATGGTTTTTAGTATGGGAATTCTATTTGACAAGTGAATGATAAACATCCTCAGAAGGTCTCCCAGCCCCAAGAATCGAGTTTGATACACCACAAGGGTACTAGAGGAGAGCTATCACGCAGCAATAACACTGACATAGCTTTCACCGTAATCAAATTTTATATAGAAGGTGGAATGTTGACCTAGATTTTGGCCCATTACCACTCTTAGGTCGTCCCCTGGCATACCCAATATCGAGTATCTTGGTCCAAGGCAGGCCTCCTATAAAAGTTACATGAATTTCTCTTACACCCAAGAACCACGAATGGCAAGGGGAGAGGATACCTCCAATGCAACTCCTAGGAATTTAACACTGTAGACATGCCAAGAAAAAAATAAAAAGTTTCATTTTAAGCACCAAATGAAATGTTATCTAATCTAGAAAATCCACACACATTGTTTTTAAAGACACACAAAGTCTTTGACAATGTCCTGCAAACAAAGCATTAGTAGTTTATGATCATGTCTTCATCCCACGATTGCCACATGCTGAAAATAGACCATCAGTAACAAAAAATCATCTAATATATGTACTAGAGAGTGATAGGAACCTTAGATGTTGATTCTGACTAATGCAAGTGCTTTCTGTGAACCCAGGTGTGCTCTAACAGAGCGGATTGCACCCTAGAAGGCCAAAATGGCTCAGACCACTCCCAAGTTATGCAATATATGTCAACTCATGAAAAACCAAGGTTGGATCTAAAAATATAATTTTTAAGAGTGATGATAATCAGCAAGTAACACAAATGAAAGCCCACATTATGCATTGATTCATTGTAAAAATGAAATGCAAACTATTCATTAAATGCCTTTCTTTTCAATTGATTTTTGAATTAGTCATAAAGATTGGATCTACATGATATGAATTTGGATCCAAAACTCAAAATAAAAAAAATTAACCCCTCTCAATAATTAGAGAGATTTCCAAAAATGCAAAATTTTTGAAAAGATCTTTGAATTTGTGCCCTAGGGAGTCATTTTGTCAAAACAGACTAGTTTTTGCAAATTGAATTATTGACCCCTAATATGACCTCTAAAATGAAAACAAAAAGAACCAACTCTATTTAAAATTCATAGAGGTTTTCAAAACTGTAAATATTTCCCAAAAATGTGCTGATTTACACCTGAAAATGATTTTTTATGAAAAATCGAGAAAATATCACAAAAGATCGAAAATGTTTTGGAAAAATCTGAGAATTAGACCAAAGCTTTTTGGATATATCACCACCATGCAAAAAAAATTTCATATCAAAATAGCCATCCGTTTGAAAGATATGATTAAATCTTTCAAATAGGAAGGTTGCATGTTCGATTCACGTCGGGTTCACCAAAATGTAGGACCAAAAAAATGGGTTGAAAGCATAACATACTATGAGAAAATCACAAAACTCAATAATCATATATTATCACCCTCTAGTCTACCATGAAAGCCAAACTAATAAAGAAAGCAATAAAAACCCCCTCTTTCATTTGTAGCTCCCATGTTCTTCTTTCTTCTTCGAATGATTGTAGCTCCAATTTTTCTATAGTGCACATAAGATTGAAGCAAAATCCTATGATATTGATAATTCCATGAGAATACTAGAAGTGTGATTTTCAAGGACTCAAGAAGACCAAGATTCAAGGATTCGAGAAGATAAGGACCCAAGGACCGAAAATGAGAGGAAGAGTATCCAATTTATAATTGACATGGAGGATGAGGGAATTGGATTTTCCACCCATAGATGTGTGATGTGGCAAGAGATTCCTCTAAGAATCTATGATGCATATGTCAAAATATGCCAATATGTAAGATTCTATGATGCATGCAAGTCAAACTTGGCTAAATCTGAAAGAAAATCTTCAACGCGTCATAACCCACTTAAAGCCAAGAATCTATTATGAATAAGCCAAATAGGGACATGCGTAAGAGGTAAGAATATTCAATTATGACAAATATCATCCAAGTGTCAAAGGAGAATCTATGATGTGTCATATGCAATATTTTATGGAATATTCAAATTAAAAATTCTCTTATTCCATAAAATAAAAATTAATAGAAAATGGAACTTAAGAAATTGTAAATTTTCATGGTTTGCAGATAATGAATCAATTAATTAATAAAATTAATTAATTGAGGATAATAATTAGGAAGAATAATTAGAAAGAAAATAAGATTAAATTATGGGTTATTTATTCCTTTAGAAAAAATTAGTAAATGATTGGCCAAATTGATTAAATGAATGTGATTGTACCCTTTGATGAAAATGTGACAATGATGGATATCGAATAAGATGATGAAAAGTAAACCAAGATGATGCCATGATCTGACATTGAAAGCCTCAACAATGTCAAAGATCAAATGGCATGAATGATAGCCTGACCTAGTACTGAGAGTCGCAACAGTACTAAGGTCAAATTGATAAGATTGATAGGTTTCCAAGGTACTAAAAGCCACAACAATACCTAGGAGTAGTTTGATATGTTTTGGGTTGACTAGGACTGATTCTAAGTGATTTTGGGTTGATTTGGGGTGATTCTGAGTTGATTTGATATGATTTCAAGTTGATTTGATATGATTTTCAGTTGATATGAAATGATGTGAAAGAGGATACAAATGATAAAATATGATCAATTTTGGCCAAAAGATCAGAGTTAGTAGAATGATAAAATGGGTCAAATTAGTATGAAGAAGTGATGAACTCATAGATGCAAACCATTTTTGAGTGTCTACACTACCATAAGATGTTGCACTTGTAGTGAACTTGGTCATATAGCTAAGAATTGGATGATTAAAGGTAGAATTAAAGTTGAAAAGAAAGAAAAAGAAGATAACATTAGGAAGAAAATGAGACAAAAATGGATTCTTAAATCTACTAAGCAAGATAGTTAAAGAAATGATGGTCATGTCACTCAAGAAGTGGGTGACTCTACCATTTCAAATTAAGTTCCTAAGGGAGAACTGGAACTAAGTTGTCAAGGTCATATCCTAATAGTTTCAACTGAAAGGAAGCTAAGATCCATATCAATATTCAAGATACAAAAGGATCGTTAGTGAGATTGGTAATAGTTATCACCAAGTTGACTTCTCTACTAAGCAAGGTTGGTTCATAGACTCTACCGAGAAAATTTGAGTGTAACATGGACATGTTTGGTTACTGAGTTGTGAAGCTTTCACCAAGAAAAATGAATGAATAGTGGATGACAGATTGTCATCATAGCTACTCTCATACTAAGCATTAATGGTGAACTTTTATCAAAAAGGAAGGAAATTGACTTAATTCTCACCAAGAATTCAACTGTAATTGTGCAGAAGAGATTTGCAGAGCATCCAAGAAACTTTGAGTGGAATTTAGAGCCTAGTTCTTCAAATTTTTAATAGCTTACCAAATTATCATGGCATCCAGCAGTAGCAGCAAGATGAGGAAAGGGTTTGATATATTGGTGTGAGGTGTTGAATGGAAAGCCCCTAATGTTACACTTGTGTCAGCCATAGCTGAAACCCTCGACCCAAATGGAGCACAATCTCAGATCACACCCAAGGTATCTCTCATAAATAACATCCTAATTCATTTTAAATGTGTAATTCATTATATAAGAACCCTATAAATGGATAATGCCCTAGGTGAACTCTGTGTGAATGGAATTCTCAAACATGAACATAAGCATTTTGAAGAAAAGGGTTTAACTCATATTCCCCATCTACCTCGGAGCTTGCAAATAAAATGGATTAGGTACATCCTTAGCTGAGTTCATAATAGTCAATAGTGGCTTGAGCAACTAGTCTTGATCACAAAGAAAATAATCCATTGCATCACTAGCCTCCCCATGCTCACCAAAGCTAAAACCACCAAAACCCTAGGTCGGGTTGAGTTACAGAAGAAAACCCTAGCTGAGTGGGAAGTTAGAGGAATAAAAATTAGTAGTGTGACTAATGCAAAACTAAAATTTGGCATCCATGTGATAGCACACAAGATTTATACTTCAAGTTGATTGAATAGTGTATCATTTGAGGTAGTTGACCTAGCCTACAAGGTTGTGAAGAATAATCTATCATATGACCTAGCAGACTTTTTGTTGAAGTAGTTGAACAAAAACATCGAAAGCATTAGAACCTCCAATAATAACCCATGCAATTTTAGTTTATTATTGACATGTTTTATTTTCTACATTCAAAAGTTTTTCCCTTCAAAAGGTACAGTAGTACAGAGAAAAGGTGTGCCAATTTTGTATTAGATTAATGAATATATCACTAAAATGGGAAAACTTTTTGTCAGTATTATGGATAATTATTTTGAAGCCTTCAAGGAAAAGATGAATAATAGATTTAGGATACCAAAGAATTTGGTAGAAGTCTATAAGAATGATGTTTGATTTATGGTAGATAGTGATAGAGTCTACATCTAGGCAGTAAGGCCCATTGTTGTGTGGGTAAAAGCTCTTTCATATGAGGTTAAATTTGACAAAACCAAAGATATCTTTGAAGCCTTGGTAAATGAGACTATTGATCCAAAGGCACCCTACTTTGGAACCTATGAAGTGTCAAAGGCAAGAATAGAGCTTTAGATCAAGCTTCCATAGATAGTAAACAAAGGTAAGAGGAGGATAGCCAAGCTAAAATCATCAAGCATCCCTCTTATGTTGACTAAGGGAAAAGGAAAATATTTGGAAGAAACAAAGGGTGAAAAGAAGTCAGAAAAGAAAGAAGAGATAGTAAAGAATAAAGGTAAGGTGATTATCACCAAGCCACCAAAGCCATACACTGTTATGTATACAAGGAGATCTAGGAAGAAAGCAGAGAAGGAGGGTAGTAATGTCATATTTAACCAACCTCTTCCTACATTTCAAGAAATGCTAAAGGTCCTAAGAGAAGGTGTAGGAGTGCATAATTTTAAAGCTATCAAATATGAAAGAAGGACTCCAACAGAATAGAAAGAAGTTGAAGATTTGATCATGGATAAGATGGGTAAATCAAAATACTCTCTAGACTAGCTAGCATCATAGGTCCTTGCAATTTTGTTAGTTAAGATCATGGTAAGATGGGAGAACACCCAGTAGACTATCAAAGACATATTTTCACAAAGATCAAGATAAATGGAACCCACCTTGACTGATGCAGAAGTAATCAAGGCATTGAATGATCATGAGAATAAAATGACTCTTAAGTTCAATACTTGTTTATTTTTATGAAAGATATAGAGTATGTAGTGATGAATGCTACCAACACATGGAGAAATGTGTTCAATCTTCAAAAACTAAGAGATTATCACGTGGAAATTAAGGATGATGATGATGATAGTGAAAAAGATGTTGACAATGACGAAGACACCACTCAATTTTTTGTAGTTGGTATAGTTGATTATTAGGAGTTGATGAAGGATGATGAAGAAGAAAAAGAGGAAGAAGCTACAGGGGAAGCCAAGGAAGATGAAGAGGAGAGTAACCTAGTAAAGATAGCTACAACTATTATTGCCTCCCTTCCTCACTCTCCAACTAAACTTGTAACATCATCAAGTACGAAGATAGCTGTAGCAAGTCTTATTATGACAACCATTGATACATCAAATATAGAATCACTCTTTGCTACCTCACATCTTAGCATATCACTGATAGAAGTGTCTACCACTTCATCTACCAAGCTACAACATCCTTTAGCAACCAAGTTAACATCAGCATCAAAGGATACATAATGTTCTACAATTTTGAGCTCTTCTATAGTAAGTAGAGTTTTGGATTCTACAATTTTGGCTTCTACAATTTTGAATACCTCTATAAGTATATCATTTTTGGATTCAATAAGTATTCTAGTCAATATTGCATTGGTTGGCACTGTAAAAAATTTCACTACCAATCTTACTATTTCCACTATTGTTTCTATTCTTGATTCTAAGGCATTATGTACAAGGACAGTTGAACCTAAGGTTCAACTGAGCGCAAGATTTTTGAGAAAAGAAAAGGGGAAAGAAGAGGATATTGATTTGGATGAGGAGATTGAAATTCCTAAATGGGACATTTACAATGTCACTATGGAACAAATGCATTTAGTTGGTGAACTCATCCAAAGTAAGGGTAAGTATTAGAAACTCAAAGAGGAGAGAGATAGAGAGTATAAACTTATTGATGATACTAAGAACATTTTGACTAAGGCTATAGGTGTTGAAGTTGATACTTCTCAACACATTTTTTTGCACTTAGAGGAAGCAATTAGTAAGTTTAATGATGGTACCAGTGGCCAAGAAAAGTTGATTGAGCAAGCTAAGAATAAATTTGATAGCAAAGTTCTTGAGCACATTTCTCAGCAAATAGCTATCCAATAGGTACAACTTTCTTCAATTTTGACAAGTCTTGAAACCTCTTGCAAAAATGTAACTCACTTTTTGGAAATTTGTGTGATGTTATTGAGTTTAGAAAGGAAATAAAGAGAAAATTAACTAAGATTGATCAAGATCTTATGGCTAGTGCAAAGCTGTTGCAACTTGATTCTAGTTCAAGCTCTGCACATCACATGAAGATTGGATTCTTATCAAATATGCAGGCAGAGTTGTTGAAAGAGGAAGAAAGGATCTAATCTACACTATTAGATATTCAAAACATGATCCTTCCTATCATGGACTCAATGCAAAAGCACATTGTCTATTCGCAAACATTGATCCATGAAAAAAAAATTGCACTTGCAGAGCACATGATCTAGCTCTCTGCAGAGATGCAATTTTCTCTACACACATGAAAAGTTTTGCAAGACAATTGGGATAAAACCTTAGCACTAATTATAAAGGTACATTCAGATTTTCTCTTACATTTTGGTGTCTCTATTTAAATAAGTTGTGAATAAATCTTTGGCATTATTGTCAAAATGGGGAGAGACACTTGTATATATTAAGGGGAAAGACATTGTATATGCTAAGAGGGAGAAAGTGTATATAGAGAGAGAGACACTTTATATGATATATATTGAAAAATACTTGTTATGATATGTATATTGTATGGGGAGAATCATGCAGAGGGAGACAAGACTTAAAAAGACAAATTTTGAAAAATCTCAAAAAAAAAGCAATATACCTTACTGAGCTAGTATCGCACTATGATGTATATAAGTTTTGGCTCATATGTGTTTTTATCACTAATGTCAAAGGGGGAGATTGTTGAAATTTAATCAAATTTTTTATCAGTGACAATAGTTATTCATATTTTGTATGGCTACTGAGCTCAAGGAATAGTCTACATTGTTTTCCATGTACTTTAGTAGCCATCGAGCACTACAGTTCATAAAGAGCATTTCTAGTAAATTCAATCAGTGTGGACTCTACAATTCAACCTGAGTAGTTTAGTGGTTATCGAGCTTTTCAATTTCTACCAAGTTAGTAGTTTATGTCAAGAAAAGCCAATGTTAACGAAGTTGTATGAAGATTAGTGTTTACCGAGTGTGGTCATGGTAAACAGGTAATGCAGTTTATACCAAGTTACACAGTATCTACCAAGTCACTAGTGTATACCAAGTTCAAGACTACATTGAAGTGATTAGTATAAACCAAGCTTCTACTTCTACTGAGAGCATGATGATTCCAAGTGATGACAGTGGACCCCGTGTAACAGAAGTTCACCAAGTCAATCTTTAGCACCTAAGTATCTACATATGGGCCAGCTTTGTAATTATAGGAATTGGATTGATATATATATATATATATATATATATATATATATATATATATATATATATATATATATATATATATATATATATATATATATATATATATATATATATATATATATATATATATATATATACACACACATCTTTGTGTGTGTGTGTGTGTGTGTGTGTGTGTGTGTGTGTGTAATGTATTGTATTTCCATGTATGATAGTGTGTAATGATAGTGTGAATTGACATTGTATGAAAGCAATATGAAAAGGAAGCATGCACATGTGAATCAGCAGCAAACAAAGTGTATTGTAAGGTCATATTAGGAGCAACAAAGTCATATCTATCACATGAAGGTGATCAACACTTCAAGGAATCTCTATTAGAAATTAAGTTGTAAGTTAGAGATTTATTTTTTCATCCTAATAGGTGAACCAACTTCAAATCCTTTAACAAGGTAGACTTAATAGTCTTTTCTCAAATCCCTTTAATGAGTGATTGTATGTTTGTAAAACCTCTAATAAGGTGGACCTAGTAGCCTTAATTGCTCCTAATAGGGTAGATTATTAGAAGTGATCAATGTAAGTTGTAACTGGCCAACTTTATGTTGTAGTATTGAAGTTTTTTTGGGTATCATCCCCACCGCAATTTTACTTTTTATTTGGAAGGTTTTTGGGTTACCAAAATATTGTGTTCATGTGTTATGAATGTTTTATGTTTACAGTTTCTCATGCATATAGTTAGATTAGATTTGATGAATTGAATGGTAATTGGGTTATGAAATTAAGTTTTGAATTTGTTAAAGTTTTTGAGGTTACTGATTCACCCCTCCCCTCTCGAGAACCTAGCTACTCTTGAATATTTCTGACCCCTGTCACATCTTAGGCTTTTAGAGGAAAACCAAGATGGTTTACCTCCTTTTGTGCTAGCCATGATGAATCCTCAACTAGCCTCCCTTTTCATTTGACAAGATTTTCCTCATAAGTTTTGTTTCTAATACTTTTTCCAACATGACTATCAAGTATCTCCTCAATCTCTTTTGTAGCTAAACTAGTTGGTGCAATGCTCCATTGTGCTTCTGCAACTTCATCTCTATCACTTCCTTAATAATACTCTATCAAATCTAAAATATGAAATACTAGTGAAATATTCAATTCAACATACAACTCCACTTCATATGCATTTCCAGAATCATGCCTTTTCACTATCTTGCATAGTCAAAACTTCTTTATTTTCAACTTATTATATGTACCCACTGGAAAATGCTCCTTTCTCAAATGAACCATGACTTCATCTCCAATCTAAAATTCCTTATATCTACTTTTTATATCTTCTTTAGCCTTATACTGTTTATTCATCTTTATGATGTGCTTCCTCACCTCCTAATGGATGTTCTTCAAATGTTCAACAAAATATTCTATGTCAGCACTACTTATCTCTCCTTTATCCAACTACCTTAATTCAAAAGCATTTTTGGGACTACTCCTATATACAATCTGGAATGGTAATTTACCAGAACTCCTATTGACATAATTATTATATGCACATTCTATCAATGGTAAAATCATGTCTCATCCTTTTGGTTTATCTCTAATCAAGCATCTCAACAAGTTTTCCAAACTATGATTCACAACTTCTGTCTATCCATCAATTTGTGGATGATGTGATGAACTAAACTTCAAATCTATCTTCAACTTCTTCTGCAATGTATGCCAAAACTACCCAACAAATTTGGTATCTCTATCTGAAACTATACTCTTTCATAGACCATATAATCTCACCACTTCCCTAAAAAACAACTTTGCTACATGAACAATATCATTAGTCTTCTTGCAAGGAATAAATGTGCCATCTTTGAAAACATGTCAACTACCACAAATATAGAATCATTCCTACTTTTTGTTCCTCGATAATCCAAGAACAAAATCCATTCTGACATCCTCCCATGACTTCTCTAGTACAGGTAATGGTTGATACAACCATGTATTCTACTTTACTCCTTTCACCATTTGACATACTCAGCTACTTTGTAAAAACTTCATAACATCTTGTTGTAACTATGGCCAGTAATAATTTTCAGCAACCAAGGCTATAGTTTTATCTCTACCAAAATGTCTAGCCAGTCCTCCACTATGTTTCTCCTTGATTAGACTCTCTCACATTAAACTTCTAGAAATGCACAACTAGCTTCCTTTGAACAACATATTATCCTAGATCATAAAATCCAACCACTTTGTCCTATCAAGTATAATAGGTATTGTACAAGCCTTCCATGCTTCACCAAAATAAAAATCATTTGGATACAAAGTGTTAAGTTCCTTGAACCCAACTGCCTCTATCTACATTTCTATTAGTAAAAGTTGTCTTCTACTGAGAGCATCTATAACTTTGGTAGACTTTCCACTCCTATGTTTCAAAACAAATATGTAACTCTACAAAAACTCAACCCACTTTAAATGTCTTTGGTTCAATTTTCCTTGACTATTCAAATATTGCAAAGCTTGATGATCAATTTACAAAACAAACTCCTTAAGAAGAAGATAGTTTCTCCACTTCTTCAATGCTTGAACTATAGCATATAATTACTAATCATAAATAGAATATTTTCTTTTTGCATCATTCAACTCCTTACTAAAATAAGCAATAGGTCTAACTTCTTGGCTCAAAACAGCTCCTATTGTAGTACCACTAGCATCATAATCTACTTGAAATACCTTGTTAAAATTAGGAAGTGCTAAAACAAGCTACTTAGTAACATTTTTTTTCAACAAATTGAAACTCTTATCTATTCCTATAGTCCACTTAAACTCTTTCCTATCCCATCTCATTGTTTTAGTAAAGGGTCCACAAATACTACTAAAACTTTTTATGAACTTTCTATAAAATGTAGCCAATCCATGAAAAGATCACGCCTCTATCACACTCCTTGGAGTAGGCCATTTAAGGACAACCTTCACTTTCTTTGGGTCCATTTTTAGTCCTCTTGAGATTAAAAATCCCAGGTACACCAAATCTTTCTTTACAAAACTATACTTCTTCAAGTTTATCAACAACTTTTCTTCCTCAGCTTATCAAATACCTTGAAAATATGAATCAAATGCTCCTCCAATGTCTTACTAAAGATCAAAATATTATCTAGGTAAACAATGATAAACTTACCTAGAAACTCCTTTAGTACCTCATTCATGATTCTCATGAAAGTGCTCATTTTATCTCTAGTCATATGGTGTAAATATCCACTATCTATAATCCATGTATAATTTTTGCTAACATGAGAGATAACTATCATCTTATATCTTTCCTCATTAGAATTTTCTTTTACAACAATATATAGCATTTCATCTTCATTTTTATCAGAATCTTTAGCCATAAAACAAGTTTTCTTACCTTTGTCTTTGTAGTTCTTGTGATTATTGAATTTCTCCTTTTCATTGTGCTTGTTTCTTTTCTTTTCATCTTTTCCTTCACTATTAGGACAACTAGAAGCAATATGACCAACTTCTTCACAAGAAAAGAAGATTAGAGGAATTTGTATTGCTTAGCCCAAAAGGCATGACTAACCACCCATACAATCCTTCCCTTGTCTTGAAAGTTATCTTCCACTCATCACCTTCTCCAATACAAATCTAATGGTACCCACTCTTTAGATCCATCTTTGTGAAATACTTAGTGTCACTCGAATAGTCCATAATATCATCCATCCTTAGCAATGGAAATTATACTTTAGTGTGATCTTATTGATAGCATGAGAATCTATACACATCCTCAATTCTCCATTCACAACATGGACCAAGACTCTCTTGAATCAACCCCTACTACAACACCTCATGAACTTTCTTATTCAACTCTTCATTTTCTAGTGGTTTCATTCTGTGCATTACCTTATTTGGCAAACTAGCTCTTGAAACCAAATCCTTCTAGTGACTAATCTTCCTCACTAGGGGCAATCCATTAGGTACATTATCTGATACAATATCAGAAAACTCTCCCAACATATCTACAAATTTTGCAAGTACCTCCTCTACTTCTTCTTTACTATCTTTAGGAATTATTAAAAAACACATATGCTCATGCTTCATAACATTAAGAAACTATTTTCCATCAACAAATCATATTCTAGCAGCACTACATACCTTTCCATATTTATCCTTCAATGGCTTCAACTTATGTTTGACTCTATCCTTAGTTAAAGTGTAGGTATTTTCTCACCCATTGTGTACAACATGCCTCTCAAATTGCCACAACCTACCCAAAAACATATGACATATGTCCATAGTTATGATATCACATAGTACTTCATCTTGGTAGCTTCCAATCTTGAACTTAACTAAGCACTTCTCATTGACCATGACCTTGTGGTCATCTTCCACCCAAGCAATATGGTATGGATGTGGGTGTTTCTACCTCTTCAGCTTCAACTTGGTGACCATCATTTTTGACACTATATTTTCAGTGCTTTCACCATCAATGATCACATCACAACACTTGTCTTCACATCTACACCTTGTGTGAAAAAATATCTTTCTTTGCCCAGGTTCATTCTCACCACTTAGCAGGACCCTTTGGTTAACTGAGACTTCTCCCCTTTTAGCATCTTTAGAATGTGAGGATCTAGCATCTTCATTAACATGTGGAACTCTCACTTGGCCTTATATTCTTTGATCTATCCTTCCTTGGCACTGGATACATTCAAATGCTTTATGCCCTTCTTCTTTATAGTGAAAACATTTCCCATGAAAGCCTCCTCTTCCAAACCTTTGTCCTCTACTTCTTCCTCTCTAATCTTTATTGTTCTGATCATGGAAATGATTGGAGTTTTTTTTCCTCTAGTTCTAAATACCACTTCCAACTTCATCCTTAATCCTTTGAGCATCATCACAACTACCATAAGATCATCCACCAGATGTTGCACCATAACCTCTTCCAATATTCTTATTGTCAAACTTCTTGCTTAGTTTCTCCTCAACTCTTATGGAAAATTGGTATGCCTTCTCAATATTATTCATTTAAACCAAACTTAGCTCATCTTGAATGCTTGGCCTTAACCAATTAAGATAATGGGCAACTTTCTCCTTATTAGCTTCTATATGGTTGGTTCTAATGAGAATTTGGTAGAACTCTTTGGTATACTCTTCAACAGATTTTCTCACTTGCTTCAACCCTTGCATCTTCTTTAATAGATCAAGCTTGTAGTCCATGAGAATGAATTGTCACTTTAGTTTATCTTTCATCCAATCCCATCTGGTGATTTTGTCCTTTCCTTTTCTATTTCAGTCCAATTGAACCTCCTGCCACTAGATCTTAGCATGTCTCTTAATTTTTTCCTTCATAAACTTTACCCTATCAAGATCTTCAATATCTTCATACTCAAATTACTCCTCCAATTCATTGATTCAATCAATCAACTCCTCTAGGTTAAGATTTCTTGAAAATGTGGGAACTTCAAACTTAGGTCTTTTTCCAATATTGGAGATGGCCCTAAAAAGCCTCTTTTCCTTTGGATTTACAACTACCTCTACTTTGGCATTTTATTCTACTTCATCCTCATCCTCACTTTCATCTCTTATGGGAAGATTCAATCCTCTATGCATTCTTTCTTCCAATTCTTGCATTTTTCTTTAGAGGGGTTAGAATCCCTCAGGTGTAACACCTACAGCTCTTCTTCCATGCTCTCTTTGTAGAGGCATTTTTGCACTTTTGATGAAACCCTAGTGGAAACTACCTCACAGTCGACAATTTGTCTACACACTTAGCCCAAACTATGGTCCTAGTGCAAACTACCTCATAGTTGGTGATCTGTACACACACTCAAGAACTCTTGCTCTGATACCACTTGATGCAAGGTGCTCCCCTTAATACCATAAAATCATAATAGAAACAAAGAAACAACAAAAAAATTGAGAAAAAAATATGGATTTCTTATTTGTTCCACAAATGCAAAATTAAAGAATTCATAAGTTTAATATGCTAATCCACATCTGCACCTTTAGTGCAAGACAAGCTATGAACTATCACCTAGAACTATCTTAGACAATGTTCGAGTCTTTCTTAAATAGGTAGTTTTATGCTGCCTGGGAAGGTTCTAGATGCTCTAACTTAATATTTAGGGCTAACAGACCCTAATGAAACATATAGAGTTAGCCAAATATATCTTTAACAATTATTTTATAAATTTTGGGTAGCCCAACTTCTGAAGACCATAGCTCACAAATCATTTCTCTGATTGGCTATTACAAGTTCTTTTTGAAAATGCCAGCTCATGATCTACAAGCTCAAAATGGCACTAGTTCCCTTCTATAAAGTTTTCAAACCTTATCTAGGCAATCTAAGGCCTCCAATGGTGGGCCTTAAGATTGTTCTACAATTTTTTCCCACCAAAAATCTACAATAAATTCTTCAATACTTAAGCTAGAGTAATAAGACTTTTATGGTAGGCTTATATCTCTAAAATGAACCTTCCAAATGAAAATGAGAACATTTTGAGCTCATATGAAAAAATTACTAAAATTAGCAAGTTCCCATAAACAGTAACCACCCTATCTACTAGTCCTTATTAAAATTGAAAAGACTAAAAGTAAAATATTTTTGGGTGATGCAAGATTTCCCCTACATCCAAGATGCTCCTGGATCAAATGTCTTGACTATCAATCAAATGAAGATCGATGCTTGTTGCATTCCCTCATTTTGAAAGTGTCCAAACTTTAGATGATTCAGGAAAGCGACAAGATTTTGCATGGAGCTGGTGGGTCCATGCATGTTTGTGGGCCACAAAAAAAATATGTTAGAGTAGCATCTAAGTGGCATGAATCTATTGGTTGTATGTGTTGGCTCTAATGAAGAACTATCATTTTCTTGATGTCATTATATCAAAGGAAGATTAAGGACTATTTCTTCCTCATATTCTAAAGATGTACTAAGTTTAACCAAAGTAGAGAAGTAAGGTGATGACACGTAGATGTGGTGGTGTCAGCTGTGTCACAAGTTGCTAAAGGATGTTGAGTTAGATTAGTGGGCCTGATGTTTTTTAAGTGAATGTAGTAATGGCTGGGATCATTTAGGATCATCGATCAAATGATGATTGATGAACATCACTTCCTTGAATTTTGAAGATGATTAACCTTTAGCTAAAGTGGGTAAGTGATGTGTCAACACATGTATGACTCCTTAAAAAGGAAATACAACTTTTAGAGTTCTAAAACAAAATTGTCTAATTTTACTTAAATCAATGACTAATTTTCAAATTTTGTGGCATGACATGAAATATGATTGTTAAAACATTAATCGTGATCAATGCAAATTTGTATGAAACCAATTTCCATAAAATTTGTGATTCCTCTTAGTATTGAGTACTAAGAAATATAAATCTCATAGTGCAAAAATATTCAAAGTTCAAATTATGTTTTCTCAAAGCCATGGATTGTTATAGACAAAATTATCAGTGAAGCAAGCAAATTTGTTTGGGAAAGTACTAAAAATTTCTAGTTATTTGAGAAATTGTAGTTGTTAGTATGATAATATAGATAAAATGCCTCCACAAAGGAATTTCTCAATAAAGGTAGATTATTAATTGAGAGCTATGTACGATGATTTTCTAGAATAGTTACAACAATCCCCTAATGAGGTTGCTAAAGGAAAAGAGTTGGTTCCTAAAAACCCTAGGTTACTGATTAGTGAGGCTTTTTATGACAAACCCAATTGGTTAAGATATTTTGAAACATCTATTCAAGGTTTAGAGCTATCTAAAAATGGTTTTCTAAGAGAAAACATGGCACTCCTCTAAGCAATGTATGGGAGTTTGATATTGGCAAACTAGTTGTTCTAGATGTTTTCTTCGATGATAATTTATCAACAATGATAACAAAGAGATATGACCTAGTATCATGAATGGTAAAAATTCATGATGGAGATAATCTTTTTAGGGTTTCACTAGAGATGATTAGGGAAGTTTTTAGGTTAAACTCTAATCATGTAATGCATAAGAGAATTGATATGGAGGATTTGCAAGCTAGGTATGATTCTTAGAGAGTGTACCTAAAGAGAGGGCCATTACAAGAACACTTTGTTAAAATAGGTTAATTTTCATTGGTGACTCCAAATACCCTAGAGCCACTTTAAGGAAATATTTCAATCCTAGGGCTCAAGCACTATTTTCCCTCTGGAAACTTTTTGAGATGGATGAGTAGGATCACATCCAAGGGTCCATTATTTTTATCATTGTCTACACACAAAAATTTGGCATGAGCTCAATTTTTTTATTTTGGCACATATTTAGTAAATGAAATCTATGATGGATTAATAGGCATAGACAAGACTAAAGTTGTAAAAAAAAAATTTCGGTATTCAATATTGATGTACATATATGTTTGTAGAAGGGTGTTTCCTTTTTCTCCAAAGAGATGAAATTGGAATTAAAAAAGGATGGAGAAAAGTCATGTGTTCATTTTTGGAGTGTAGGTAAGACTTGGGAAGTCACCAATGTCAATTTCATTGGATTTGATAGGTATTTTTCTTCCAAGCTAAGGATTCTATTGACTAGAGATAATCCTATAGTACCTCAGTCCTTTCTAGAATTGATTAGACCTAAGGATCATGCCAAAGGATTGAAGGTGAGTCACAATTGGGGAAACATCATCCCATATTCAATTTCTACTATGTGTAGAGTGTATCATTTCCTAGGGAAACCACATGTGTTGCCATATCAAGTACCTTTGAAAGTGGGGATTGTAGAATTCTTATGGCAAGTGGGAGGGTTAGAAGAAAAAGACCTTTGGGTAGATCCAAAGGTACATTCTTACCCTAGTTTATTGTAGTCCACAATTTTATTTTTGTTAAGAAGGGTTGGAGGCAATTAGAATTATTTTTGGACAAGTACTAGATGGCCTAGTCTCACTCACATTTTATTGATCTTGAAGGATTCTACTTTTTTTAAAGAGGAAACAAAAGATAAATCACATGAACATGTTGTTTACTTTCCTAAGGATATAATTAGGAATTATATTTTAGTACAAGAGTAGGAGGTTAAAAAAGGGAAGTGGAAAATGTATAGTAAGGTGCTTGAATTTTTTAATGCCTTTGAGCTAAAATATGATCCCCTTGCTGATAAGAAATATTGGGCTGCTAAAATAGGCATACTTGTACAATTTTGTTGGGTTACACAAACCCTAAATGAAAAAAAAAAATTTTGACCCAAACATATCTAGAGTAGGCCATTGAGGTATAAAAAAGGTTGGCTACAAGAGTAGTCATAACCCAAACTAGTACACATTGTAGAAAAAGGTTGGTTATGTTGTGGCAATAAGTATACAACTTGTCACTCTCTATATGAGACAATTTTTAGAGAGTCCACCTATTGTGCCTGTTGCAATGTCCCTTGAATTTCTAATTATGATTTTGATTTCCAGTGTTACACTTGTAGACATTTTTTGTGTGACTCAATTTTCTTCGGTGATGAAATTTTTTCTTGATGTTCGTACCCTTATATTTCCTTTCATGACCACTTCTAGATGATTCTCCTTTCTTTGTAGTAGAATAGCCCAAGATAATAGTGTCATTTTTTGACCTTGGTGCTTCCATTAATTTCTCAAAATACTTTATGGCTTCACTAGGCTTGTTAAGCTTCTCTTTCTCAGTCTTCAATTAATTCTATAGTAGGGTATTTTGTGCTTCCAAAGTTGTGATTGCAATGTCTTTCCTATTCAGTTCTTGATTTGTAATCATCAGCTAATTCATTAGATCCAATTGAATTCTTGATAAATTTTGCACATTTGTTAACTTCTCCTCAAGTCTATTATGTAGTAGTTTTTTTTCTTCTTCAATCATAACTCTATCTTCTTCAACTTTCCTTTTTAGTTTAGTTATCTCACATAACAATTGAATTTCTTGTTCCCTTTTCATATTCTTGACTTCTTCACTTAAAGCATTCTTCCTTTCCATCAGATCTATAATAGCTGCATCAAATTCAAGTTATATTTCAAGCTTCTAGTTCTCAATAGTATTTCCCCATTTGTAGAATTCCATCTTCAAGATCTTACTTCCAAAGCTATCAAACTTTCCTTTCTACAAAACAAGCCTCTAATACCAATCTTTAGAATTAACAGTGGGAAAGTAAGTTCTACAGGGGGGCAGGGGCTAAATCATCACTTAAAACTTTTACCTCTAAATTATTTCATCATACATCCATCTCATAACTTAACATGGAAACTAAAATATGTAGTCATTCATCACATCTAAAACATGAAATAAATCAACATATAACACATGAGATTTTGATTACCTAAAAAACCTCCAAGGAGAAGGTCAAATTGTGGTACAAATGACACCCACAAATCTTCACTATTATAGTTGTAAAGTGTGGCCTATTATGCCTATAATATTTTGATCATAAACTATGATCTACCTTTTGAGAGGTCTATCCTATTAAAGGCTTACAAAGACTGTTAGGTCTCACCTTGCTAGAGGATTTTAACTCACAATAAAGTAAGAGCTTGGTTAATATATTTACAAAAGCATGTTAAGATTACTCTATTAAAATATTTACTTTATATCACCTATTAGAATGATCCAAAACTTGAAGCTTTGGTTAGCACCTTACTACTTGATTTTAGATCTCCTCTTTACTAGTTATTTCTTGATTGTCCTAATCATATCTATCTTGTCTAACCTTTCATTTCTTGTCTTTGTTCCTCTCAAACTTATTTGTCATCCCAAAACTCTACCTTAGCCATCTCCTCCATTCTTCCTTTATACTAGATAATCCTCAAGTATCCTCATTTGCAACATTAGGTTACCCTTAGGGTTTCCTTCTTTTATAAACATCATATAGACAAAATTAAGTTAGAATCAACAACTGTAGTTGATCCATATTTCCACCTAATGCTTCCCTTAATATGGTTGGATGGATGCATTACATAGGGATGTGTAATATTACTTCCTTCTTATTCCTCATAATAATAAATTCAAGTTCATGTTGTCCAAAAATGTTTTACATAGAATTTTGTGCTATTAAAAACATCTGACCTAAATTATTCACTCGACATCCATATCTTATGCTCAACCTTTACTATGCTCTATATAGTGATACTCTTTTTTTTTTGGCACCTAAATAACTTGGCACACTATAACTACTTGGGACCTAAGTGACTTAGCATGCACTGTTTACTTAGCAGATATGAGTGCTCAACACTAACTATCACATTGCTTGACATGTATTGTTTGCAGACTTATGCTCAACATGCATTGTTCATTGTTGAATAATGACTATGTGTTTTTCCACTACCTTTTCAAAACCAAAATGATATTAGCACCTACTCTAGAAAGAGTATGGATCTATTTATGCTTTTGGTAAAAGAGAGAGAAGAAGAAGAGGAAGAGAACAATCTGACAACTTTGAATGAGATAAGACATTACTTAATCAAGAAAAACAAGCCCCCAAGGCCAAGGGTCCTAACTCCACATAAATGCATGAGGGTACAAAGAAAAAAAAAACAAAAATAAAAAATCTCAACAAAGAAGGGCTTATTACTAAAAAAAGCCCAAATCAAGTAGTGAAAGAAATCTCAGCTAAAGAAACATCTCTCCCACTAATATCATATTTGGAAAGATATTACAAGAGTGTAAGTGATGACATAATTAATGCAAGAGCAATATCATCAATATTATAGAATTTGGATCTATCTCTACTTGCATGAAATAAAATTAGATAAAAATAAAAGGAAAGTGATTACGTTGACTAGTAGAGTGCCCACCCTACTATGAATCACCAAGAGAGGTATTGCAAAATGATGGCATTGAAATAGTCTAACAGTGTGGTAACTTGCTAGTCAACCCACCAAAGTTCCATTCATAGATCAACATCCATCATATCACCATGGCATGATCATGTGTAAAAGATGTGTTACTTGTGTATGAGACCTAACAAGTTGTTATGTGTTACCTAAATATAGGATTTAACATATATGTTTCTAGATGCATTTTTCATGAAAGTGATTTAGCAATTTCTTCTATGATACCCATTATGAGATTTAGCACATGTGTTTATGTGTGCAAAAGAGGGATGAAGTAACAATTCATAGATTTGAGAATGATTTAGAAAGTATGCATAGCATCTATGACTAAAGTACTCGAAGCCATGCTTATAATCCATTCCTACTCCATGCAAGAAAAAATTATGTATAAGGAGGGTGTATATATGCCCCCCTCCTTATCATGGCTATGTCAAATAGGCATGAGAAGTAAGATAAAGATAATACCTAGTTTACACAATAAGGAGATAAACTTTAAAAAAAAATGTGAAATACATTTATAGCAAAGAGCCTTAACTCTTACAATCTAAGAACATAAAAATTTAGAAAAAGGATATATCTCTTATGGAAAGATGATACTCAAATAGGATATATCTTAATAAAAAGATGTCTACCTAATATGAGTGTGTGATTAAGATACCATATTTGAGAAGAAGGGAACAAGAATGCACCTATTTATCTCCCCAAATATATATAGGTGAATAGGGATCCTTGTATGAAGGATGATAAACTTCTAGAAAGAGAATGCATAGAATGGACATATATTTACTTGATAAATATGAGGTGATGAAATAGGACATGCACCTCTTGCAAAAGAGAGAATCCATAGGCAAGACACAATTCTTCATACAAAAAGAACAAGGTCACATAATAAACAAGTTCCATGTAATCTTATCTTAAATAAAGTAGATCTATAGAGAAAAAGAAGATTTAGAATATGCAAATATTATTTCCCCCAAATTGTGAGACAAAAAAGTGATCTATGTGTTAGTTTGTGGTGACTAGTTGGGGAAGTACTCTACATACTTCATAATTCTTTGGGACCTATTTTATTGAGATTTTGGGTGGACATATAATAATTAATTATAACCCTAAAGAGATAAAAAATACTTGCATAAAAGAGATTAGGGTTAGGGGTTTTAATTATGTGTGATGTGAAAATTTCTTCTTGTGGTGGTATGAGCTGTAAGGGATTATGAATTATAATCAGGTTGTAATCATTGGATCATAATAGTATTGGACTTGCTATTTTTTGGACATAGCCTAGGGTTTGGGTGAACAACATTAAATCTTGGTGCCTTATGTTCTTTTCTGTACAATTTAATATTTTCTAATATTGTTTATATTTGCATGTAATTGTAATTTATGTTTGTGGGTTAATCCTAACAAGTTGTATTAGAGCCTAGATGTTTTTTAGTTATCCTCTGTAGTAAATTCTCATGGTTGAGTGGGAGCCTCATGGTTGAGTGGGAGTGATGGAAGACGAGGGTAAGTTGAGGGTTGAAAAGTTTAATGGGCAGAAATTTTAGTTGTAGAAGATGCAAATGGAGGACTATCTTTATTAGAAGGATTTATGGAAGCTATTGGAAGGAAAATCTAAGAGCTAGGGAATTATGACAAATGAGGACTGAGAAATTTTAGATAGAAAAGCTCTTGGAGGCATTTGATTATGCATGACATCATCAATGATATTTAACAATACAAAACTGAAGACAACAAAAGAGTTGATGGAAACCTTAGCGAAATTATATGAAAATCCCTTTACTTCAAATAAGGTATTTCTAATGAAGAGTTTATTTAATATCAAGATGGTAGAAGGTTGATCTATTGTAGATCATTTAAATAAGTTTAATAGTGTTAATTTAGTTAGTTATCTTCTGTGGGTATTAAATTTGATGAAGAAATTAGGTCTCTCTTGATTTTTTATTATTTGCCAAAAAGTTGGAATGGATTGGTAATGGCTATGAGGAATTTTGTTAATGGATCTAATACCCTAAAATATGATGATGTGATCAATGTTATTTTGAGTGAGAAAAATCATAGGAAAACCTTAGGTGGATCTACATTAGGAAGTTCTTTGAACATACAAAGTAGAGCTAGAACAACTAAGAGTGGAAATAATTCCATAAATCATGGAAAATCAAGAGGAAGGTCAAAGGGGAAGAGGTCTCAATGTAGAGGACCAAGCGATTGCTAGTAGTATGGGAAACTGAGACATAAGAAGAAATATTGTTGGACTTTAAAGAACAATGAAGGAGATAAAGCAAAATGGAAGAAGGAGGCAAATGTGGTAAGTAAGAAATTCAAAAAAGATATTTTTCTTCTACCTTTAGAAAGTATTGATGATTCATGGGTTTTAGATTCAGGTGCTTCATTTCATGCTACATCTCATAGAGGTTATTTTATTGATTATGTCCAAGAAAATTTGGGCCTTGTTTATTTAGGGGATAATGAACCATGTCAAATTGTTAGAAAGGGTAAAGTTAAGATTAAGTTGTGGAATGGGAATCATTGGCTACTACATGAGGTAAGACATGTTCCAAGGCTAAGTAAAAATTTAATTTCAGTAGGGAAACTTGATGATGAGAGTTGTGCAGTTACTTTTAATGATAAAAATTGGAAGGTTTCAAAAGGTTACCTTGTAGTAGCAAAAGGTGTGAAAGTGGGCACCTTATATATTTGTACAAGTCATATTATTCCTTCTACTTTGATTTTTTTAGAGAAAAATAAATGTTCAGGAATAGTTGTTGCAGTTGAGTAGAGAGAAGAAACAAGTGTTGTAGATTTTGATACAATGCTATGGCACCATAGGCTTGGGAAAATGAGTGAGAAAGGTATGAAAGTACTTCATTTAAAGAAATTTTTACCAGGTCAAAAATGTGTTAATATGAATTTTTATAAAAGTTATGTGTATGGAAAACAAAAGAGGGTGAGATTTGTGAAGAGTAGGAAGGAAAAGAAAAAGTGAGAAATTAGAGTTTGTGCATGTAGATATATGGGGACTAGCTTAGGTAGCTTCCCATGGTGGCTCTGATTATTATGTTACATTTATTGATTATGTGAATAGAAAAGTATGCATTTACTTCCTTAGACATAAATCTGATGTATTTCAAACTTTTAAGAAATGGAAATGTTTGGTTGAAAATAACACTGGTAAGAAATTAAAATGTCTCAGATCTGATATTGGTGGTGAGTATTGCTCCACTAATGGTATTCATAGACAAAAAACTACTCCAAGGACTCCACAAGAAAATAGAGTTGCTGAAGACATCAACAGGACAATAGTGGAGTGTGCAAAGAGCATGAGGTTACATGCT
Source organism: Cupressus sempervirens (assembly GCA_028749045.1). Classification (NCBI taxonomy): domain Eukaryota; kingdom Viridiplantae; phylum Streptophyta; class Pinopsida; order Cupressales; family Cupressaceae; genus Cupressus; species Cupressus sempervirens. Next base: position 407,623,646 of record CM053786.1, read on the forward strand.
AGGTTTCCCTTAAATGTGTGGGTGGAGGTTGTCAATACTATTATATATTTTATTAATAGAGGTCCCTCTACTCCTTTGGGATGTGGTATTCTAGAGGAAGCATGGACTAGTTAGAAGGTGAGTTATTCTTTTCTCAAAACCTTTGGTTGTGATGCATTTGCTCATATAGATTTTGAAAATAGAATCAAGATAGAGGCTAATTCAAAGAAATATGTATTTTTTGGGTATGACAGTGATGAATTTGGTTATAAGCTTTAAGATTTTGAAAATCATAAAATTGTAAGAAGTAGTGATGTCATATTCAATGAGAAAGTGTTGTACAAAGATCTATTAAACAACATGAGAAGAAATAAGATGATTATATAGTGCTAGATGATACTCCAAAAAATGATGTTCTAGCAATTCCTCATGATGTGCAACAACCACAACAACAAATACCACACACTAGTGAATGTTAGATGGTCAACAAGGCTAAGTAGACCTCTAGAAAGATTTTCCTCTTTGTATTCTATTTTACTAACAAATGTTGGTAAACCTGAATGTTATGATGAAGCTGTGCAAGTAGATACTAAGACTTGGTGAGAGTTTGCAATGAAATATGAAATGGATGTAGCCCAAGGTTTGGGTAAACCACACTAAATTTTTGTGTCTTGTTTTCTTTTCTATGTGGTTCAATATTTTCTAATATTGTTTATATTTCCATTTAATTGTTATTTATGTCTATAATTTAATCCTAACACTATGGTGGATTATATTGTTGGAAATATAAAGGAGTAACTAAGAGGGGAGGGGTGAATTAGTTACCACTGAAAATTAATCCCAGATCCTTTAGATGCTAGTACAAAACAAACTCTAAAAATTGAAATGTTGATGCTCGACATACACACAACTAATGTTGTAATTTGGTAGATACTGAATGTACTAAGTAATGAATTAGCTTTGCAAAATTTAAGATGCTATCAGTGATTATCATTACTTTAACTTAATTGTAAGCATAAAAGAAATAGCATGAACACATATGACAACAATATTTAACATGGAAACTCAATTTGGAAAAGATCACCAATTGCAACTAGTTACTATTTTTCACTCTTATGAAGTAAGCCCTGTTAAAATCCAACCCTATTAAAGGTTACAAAGCATACTTTTAGGTGTGTATTAGAAGATTTAATCACCTTGTTAAGAGTGTCCTTGTTAGAGGTCTTTAGACAATTCAATAGAACTACCACCTTATTAAAGGATTTACAAATAGTTGTTAAGCTAACTCTATTAAGAGATTTAGAACACTGCTACAATGGTTAGAGAGTAACAATGAGATGACCTGATTTAGATGCAACTGAATTATAGATTACAAATCTCTATTCTAGCTTGTACTTGATCCTTCCTAATTGAATGCATCCTTTCAACCTAACAAACACATCCTTCTCATTTCTAGATTTGCTTCCTTAGAGCAATTCTTGAATCTTCAATATTGATCTTTTCTTTTGCACACACTCTCATTATTTCACAAATTGACCTTATACTTAGATCCTTCCTTTTTTCAATAAGCTAGAATAAAACTTATAATCATTAATATTCATCATCTCATTCATCTAGAACTAATAGATAAATCAATTAATCTTAATATGCCAAAATAATAAAATTCTTCATTAGGTGACCCAACTTGATTGACACTAACTCAAAAACATTTTCCTTGTGTTGACCAAGTGAAGCTCAGTTGACACTACAAACTAGAAAATTCCCTTGATAACTGAGTAAACTTGGTTAGCACTAATTCCATCCAACATTTCCTTCATTAACTAAGTGAGCTTAGTTAACACTCATCTTCTATAGACATTCCTTCAATGCCCAAGTAAACTCGGTAGACACTATCTTTTGATAAGGAATGCTCAGTAGACATAGAAAATTGTCTTCACTATCCAAGTGAGCTCAACATATATTGACTAATAATGATATGACATTTGTGTAACATCAAAGAAAACACACAATTAATCAATTGTATCCAACAATCTCTCTCTTTGGCATTGATGGAAACACAACATGTCATAACATAATGAAATTTTGAATTCAGAGAACTCCTTCTATTAGAGCGAACTCTTTATTTTCTTCCTTTGTAAGAAAAACTTCTATCTACAACTTCTACCAAGTTCATTCCCTCTCTTTGATATCTGTTAACATATTTGTCCTCCCCCCCCCCCCCCCCCCCCAAAAGATTTGAATTTTAAATATTGCCCACCCAATGGTCACTTCTCGATTTAATAAACATCCCAAGATATCAAAAAATTAAACAATCGAACCTTATTATGTTTCCTTCCCTGCACATTTTAATGTTCATGTGGGCCCACAAGTCCCCATCTTCAGATCTTGGATGGATCAACAGTTGGCATTATGTCGCTATGGAAAGTTGCATGTTATTTTGCCATAGTGACATAGCACCCCTTCGCCATGTTGTCAAGTGGGTCCTACTTTCCCTTGTTGTTTCTTCAGTGTCAAATTTTGCTAGACCCACGATGGGCACTATGGTGCTATCAAAAAATTCATGCTTGTCACCGATAGTGACATAGCGCCCAGATAGAAAGTGATACCATGGTAACAGCAGGAAGGACGATGGGTCCTAGGCATGCCCCATCAAAAATCAGTGCAAAACAAGTCAGACACATTGGTAGTTGGTCATCTTTTCATTGGCCAAAGTATGACACATGGAGTGTGGGTCCTATTTCACTTGGCAGGTCGCTAACAAGGACTTATAAGATAGGTTGGCACATGGCCAGTTCTCATTGGTTGGTGTAAGGATAGGACATAACCATCTTGCTTGCCATAAGATCAATCAAAATCAATAGTGGGTGTTATCTCGCTATGGGAAGTTGTGAAGAAGCTACCCACTGTGACATAGCACCTTGGTGATGCATGAAACAGATGATGTAATGGGCTTGCCCTCCTTATAGGAAGATACTTGATGAGTTCTCACCATCTGATGCAAACAGATCTATGGCTGAGGCTTTCCCACATTATGAAGTTGCGTAGAGGTTAAAGAATGCAGGAATGCACTTTGTTGCCGCATGTCCTTATGGGGCCTATCTCTTTGAGGGTCACCAGTTGTGGTATGGTTTTTGAGGTGTGTTGAGTTGGTTCATGGGCCCAAAATTTTTAAGGGGCAAAGTGTGGTGATACAAAGAGTCTTCATGATCGTCATATATATCTAAATTGACTATTGGCACTATCTCGCTATAGGAAGCTATGAGGAAGTTATCCAGTGTGACATAACGCCTTGGCAATGCATGGCTGAGTGATGCTAAGTGATGCCAAGTTGTGCCAAGTGGTTGCCAAGTGTTTTGTGGGCCCAAAAGTTTTATGAAGATGATGCAGTGGTATGATGATTCTTCGTGATTGTCAGATCTATCGAGATCTATAGTGGGCACTATCTCACTATTGGAAGTTACCTGGATGTTATCCATAGTGACAAAGTGCCTAAGTGACACATGTTCCAATGAGCCCAATCAAGGTATTAATGTGGAGGCACTGGCAGTTAATGTGACCATTGCAGTTAGAATTTGAGGAATTGGCACGGTTAGTAAAGAGGGACATGGTCAAACTCGAAAAGACTCTGCTGAGTGGCAAAATGAAAAGAGATTGTTGGTCCATGTGGCTTATCCTAGTGATGAGATCAGGTTGACTTGCTAATCATGCTGATCCATGAGATAGAAACAGGGGAAATTGAGGTTTTTGCATAAATCTGATCTTCATGATTAATTCCAAACACCAGAAGTAAATGTGAAGCATGCAGAGAGACTCTACCACCTAGATCCAACCTATCTACTTGGCTAGAGCATAGTTATGGCACCATTTCCATCCCCTCAAGGCATTATTTGACACAGAAGATTAGATATCATTGCATTTGGATCTGTGTCCAGATCAGATTTTCTTTATGATTATTCTCTACAGGACTTAATGGAGGTTGTTGCGAAGTACCTTCAGTTAGAGGACATCCCAGTTATGCCTAAGCTATAAAGGCAATTTTTTTGAATTTTGTAAAGATGGGACCTTCTCTATTTCTTTGTTACAACTCTGTAGATTCTCTGTGTAAATTCCTTGTGCCTCTAAACTATATGATTTTCTATCTTATCTCCTTTAGCCATTGGTATGAAAGTGCAAGAACTTCTTTGCCTCTTACTAGTGTTTTTTAGAGATCTATAATCTACATGACTATATCTCCTTGGCCTATGAATGATAATATAAGCGAATCTCTCTTTCCTTGTGTCATTCATCTTGGTTCCCTAATCTGCATGTGATTATTAGATTAAAGCAAGTCTGAAGGTGTATATCCTTAGTTTCATTCTAGTTCAATAGTGCATACATGGGAAAAGTTTTGTCCAAACACTCTATTTTGGTGCATCACCTCTCTAGATTAGATTAGGTAGATTTTCTTTCAATCTCTCCTTCTCCCTTTTCCTCTCCAAGAGTAGTTAGGTACATCTTGATAGTAAGAGTAAGCCAGCCTTCTTTGAAGACTCAACCTCACAGTTCAAGTCCCATAGCTTGGAGGTTGTTTCCATGTTTCATTAGGTTGTCCTCATGCATAGGCTTTGGACAAGGGTGCAAACCTAAGTGACAACAATTTTTGGCATGCCTGGTGGGACCATCTTTTCAGAAAAATTCAAGCCTACTGGTGTCGAAAGGGAAGATTTCAAGATCAATACCGAGGAGATAGTGTTGGCTTTGGTGTTTAAGCCTTTAGAGGCTCATTCTTCAAAGTACTTGGTGACTCTAAGCTTCAAATACATATCTGGTTCTAGACCAAAGTTGCAGTGATTCATGCCCAGAGCTGAAATAAGGGCATCTTCTAGAGGTAAGTTTCATTATCAAGAGCTTTCATTTTCAGACCCTAGAAGAAGTATGACTAGAACATATTTATCACCAGTTAGGAGTGCAATAGTAACAAATATACCTACAAGATCTATCTCTACTCCTCCTACTATTAGATCTCATCCTAGACTACCATCAATGCATATCAATAGACCTCTTACCTATATGGCATTGCCTAGAGCTCATAATTTTTTCCACCTTTAATGGTGGGAGCCCTCTCTTGTTAGCCTAAATACATGACATACTAGTAGCTGCTCTTAAAATTATACCAGAGTTTACTAGTGAAACCTCTATCTCTCGCTCCGAACATATTCAAGAGGTTCTAAATGTCTGCAATATTCATGGTGTTACAGAGGATGATGTTGCAGTTAGGCTCTTAGCCTCATTCTTGAAAGGAAAAGCACTACAATGGTATAGAGGTTTAGCTCATAGTTCTATAATAGATTGGGATGGATTAGGAGTAGGATTGTGCAAACATTTTGAGGATAAAAGTGACTATTTGTCACTTTTAGAGTAGTTGACTACTATAAAAAGAGCCCCCCATGAATGTATGACTAATTTTAATTATAGATTTTAGAAGACATGGGATAGAATACCTGCTTCAGTGAAGCCTACCCCTGGTAATGCCTTCTTGCATTACCTTAGGGATTTTAATAGTGATATTGCCACTACAATCCAAACTATGGGAGGAGATACCTTGCCTAATGCTTATGATATAGTGATAAGGGTAGAAAATATATTGATACAAGAAAGTAAACTAGCTCCAAGGCCTCCTATGCCTTTCTTCCCTAATGTTCCAAATCATTAACTGGCAATGGCTCCCCTTCTCACAACTTCTACATCACAATCCCTTACTCTAGTCCCTCAAGCTTTCACATCCTCAAATGGGATAGATAAAATCAAAGAGATGATGCAATCTCTAATGCAGAACATGGATAAAAGAGAAAAGAACCTAGAGAAAAGATTGCAAGATCATGGGAAGAAGCTGGAGGATAACTCCTCTATGATGCAGAAAGTAAGCAACAAGGTGGTGACTTTAGAGAGACAACAAGCTCAAGGTAGTAAGCCTCATAAATTGCAATATAAAACTCCAAATAGTGGTAGGCCTCCAAATCCTAATCATTGGAAAATTTCTTTTGATCAGAGTAGGCAAGGTGGTCATGCTTCAACCTCAAATGTAAACCAAAGTAGGGCCATAGTTCCTCAAAACAATATGGCTCAAGATCAAGACTTTTATCTCTCCTGTAACAACTCCTATGCCTATTTTATGTGTCAGAAGGTTGAATCTTTTATGGCTTTGACAGTCCAAGAACTTTTAGCAAAACAATCATACAAGGGGGACCAACTTAAAGATGCCTCAGATATGCAAAGACAGGGTGATTGCTCTTTTATGAATCATCAAATGGAGGAACATTGTAATGTAAACTAGGATTCCATTGCTCATAACACTAGAAGCAAAAGAAGAGCTATGGAAGATGCTATCCATCCTCCTAATTAGGTCTCAACTTCAAATACAATATCTCATTAGAAAGCAGCAAATAATCAATCGAGTACCTTTCAATAGAAAAGGCAAGATTATGGTAGAAAAGATAAAAGTAATCCCTAGGTTATTCCATCTCAACCTCATACAATTGCAACTCCCAAGGGTTCTACCAAAACACCTGCTATGCCATTCAGTGTGGTAGAGAAATGAAGAAGACAAATGTGAATATCTCTATGTGGGATGTTGTTGCTATTATACCCATGCAAAAGAGGTTGTTGCAGCAAGAATTGGAAAGAATTGAACCAAAGGATTAGACACTCAGCATGGAAAGTGCCACAAGCCTAGTACAACCATCAAGGGAGGTAGAAACAAGTAAAAAGGTTAGACCTCCTCCATTCTATGTTTCTCTAATTATAGGGGGGAAACTAGTCCATAATTGCATGATTGATTCAGGGGCTAGCAGTTCAGTGATGCCTGGGTGTGTTGCTGATGCTTTGGGAATGAAATATGATCCCATTGTTAGGGATGTATTACAGTTGGATGGTATTACTGTCAAGACTATAGGGATCCTTAGGAATGTGGAGATGGCCTTACATGCATGCCCTAGTTGTACTATAACCCAAGATATCTCTGTTGCTGAGGTCAAGCCATATTTTTTCATTTGTCTGTCAAGAGACTTCACTGCCCAAATAGGTGGTTACATATCTTTTGATTGGTCATATATGTCTTTTAGAATGAGATATGGAGCCAAGGCTTCAATCAGAGCAGAGCCTCATGCCCTCCATCATAATGAATCTTACACCCCCAACCCCATCAACATGAATTACTCTATCCTAGAGATGGATGAGAGTGACATAGTGAATGATCCTACCACTCCCCTAGCAGAGATACATGATTTTTTCTTGGATGAATGGGATAATGTATATCAATTTGACCATATGCTAGAAACCCTTGAGACAGGCCTTAGTACATATTGTATATTAGAGAAAGATGCCCTAGTTCCCAATCTTGTGGAGACTAAAGAAGATATGAGTGGGATATGAAGTATGTACTTTGATGGATCAAGGAATAAAAATGGATCAGGGGATGGTGTGATGTTGATTTCTCCCGCACAAATAAGATACTACTTCTCCTTTAGGCTCCAATTCAGTTGTACTAATAATGTGGCCAAGTATGAATCCTTGATTCAAGGTCTCCTACTTGCTCAAAAAAGAGGAATCCAAACCTTAAGGGTGTATGGAGATAGTGAGTTGGTGGTTAATCAAGTAAGAAATCAAAATACCACCAAGAATGGTTTGCTCAAGTCTTATAAAAATAGGGTATGGGATTTTCTTGAAGGTTGCAATGCATTTAATATTCAAAGCATCCCTAGAAAAGAAAATAGACATGTCGATAGACTTTTTTGCAATAGGTGCATCTTATGATGTGCCAGGAAATCTTGAGGAGGAGAAGAAGCAACAAATCAGAGTGGTAGTAAGGCCTACCATCCCTGATAACAACATCCATTGGCAAGTGTTTGAATCTGATGAGCAAATTGTTAGCTTCCTGTAGGATGAGGCAAAATTTTTAGAGAGAAATTAGTCAAGGTTGCAGGATCGGTACGGTGACCAAATCATTCATCTCAGTTCTAACAAGCTGCCTAAAGGACTCATTACTCTAGAGAGTATTTTTAATCCTAATGATCAAACAAGAGGCAGAGACATGAATCTAACTGCTGATGAAGATGATCATATTCCAGTCATGGTTGCTGATGAAAAATCCTTGAACATGGGTAAGGTATGTTCTGAAATTGAGCAGGAGAGTTTTATTCATCTATGTCAAGAATTTAATGATATATTTTCTTGGACATATGATGATTTAAAGGGCTTTGAACCAAGGTTGTTTTAGCATACCATAGATTTAACTAAAGATGTAAAACTAGTAAGACAAAAATAAAGACCAGTGAATCCCAAAATTGAACCCTTAATGAGAAAGGAGCTATCCAAATTGATTGAGGCCCACATAATTTTCCCTATCAAGCACTCATCATGGGTAGAAAACCTTGTCCCTATTAGGAAGAGGAATGGAGAAATTAGATTGTGTGTGGACTTTAGGGACCTTAACCAAGCTTCCCTTAAAGATCACCACCCTCTCCCTTCTATGGAGCAAATTTTGTCCAAGGTTACTGGTTCAAAGAGATTTTCATTTCTTGATGGATTTTCTGGCTACAATCAAGTGCTAGTTAAAGAGTCTGATAGGTACAAGACTGCATTTACCACTAAATGGGGTACCTATGCTTATTATAAGATGCCATTTGGGCTAACCAATGTAGGTGCTACATTTCAAAAGGCAATGGAGATGGCCTTCAAAAGATTGATTGACAAGTTTGTCTTAGTTTACCTTGATGATATCACTGTGTATTCAAAGGATGCAGAAGATCATTTTGATCATCTAAGACAGGTATTCTTAAGATGCAGAGAATTTGGGGTTTCCCTTAACCCAAGCAAGTGTGTCTTTGCTACTAACCAAGGAAAATTATTAAGACATATTATATCTAAGGATGGCTTAACCATTGATCCAGAGAGAACAAAAGAAATACTTTCCCTTCCTCTTCCTAAACACAAGAAAGGGCTGCAAAGTTTCTTAGGTAGGATAAATTTTGTGAGAAGATTTATCCATAATCTTGCTACCATGGTGAAACCTCTTACAGCTATGCTCAAGAAAGGTATGGTCTTCACATGGACCAAGCAAGGGAAGGAAAGTTTTGAAGAGATCAAGACAACCATAGCCTCAGCCCCTACTCTCATGAATCCAAATTTTGAGAGGGATTTCATCCTTTGTACCCTAGGTGGTGAGTCAAGCATTTTTGCTATCCTAACTCAAAGAAATGATAAAGGTGATGAGCAAACCATAGCTTTCTTTAGTGAAGGACTTAAAGAGTATGAGGATAGATATAGTTGTGTAGAGAAGCAAGCCCTTGCAGTCATCAGAGCTTTAAAGAAATTTAGACACCTCCTGTCTCATAATAAGATTCATTTGTTAGTACCCCATGCTAGTGTGAAGGATTTCCTTTTAAAAAAAGATATTAGTGAGAAAAGAGCTAGCTGGATTACTAAAGTGATGGAATATGATATTGACATTCAGATTACCAAGATGATAAGAGGGAAGGGGTTGTGTAAACAGATGTTATCATCTCAAGCACCTGATGAAGAAGCTACTATGATACTGATAGAGCAACAATAGGTAGAAATAATGACCCAAGGAGTTGGATGGATGATATGATGAATTTCTTATTAGGAAATGGATACCCTCAAGGATTAGATAGAACTAAAAGGAGACAGTATAGATTACAGTCAATTCCTTATGTCATAGTTGATGGTATCCTCTTTAGAAAAGATTTTAATGGAGCCCTATTAAGATGCCTTAATATAGACTAGGCTAAAAGAATGATCAAAGAACTTCATGATGGTCCTAATGGTGGTCATATATCAGCAAGGACAACTACAATGAAGATCATGAGGCCTGGTTATTATTGTCCATCCTTGTTCCATGACTATCATAGGTATGTAAGGAAGTGTGAGAAATGTGCTTTCTTCTCTGGCAAACAAAGACTTGCAGCTCTTCCCCTTCATCTTATTCAGGTGGACCAGCATTTTACTCAATGGGGATTGGATTTCATAGGCCCTATCAATCCTCCTTCTAGTTCTAGTCACAAATGGATTTTAGCTGCTATAGATTACTTCACCAGATGGACAGAGGCAGTTGCATTGAAAGATGCCATTGAACCTTCAGTTGTGGAATTCCTTGATGGAATTGTGACCAAGTTTGGTGCCCCTTCAACCATTATTTTAGATAATGCAAAGTCTTTTGTTAGAGCTTAGGTTTGTGCATGGGTACTGGATCATAATATCTATTTGAGCACATCCTAAAATTATTATCCTTAGGGTAATGGTTTGGCTGAGTCATCCAACAACAACCTGATCAGAATCATGAAAATAACAATAGAAGATAACCAAAGGTGTTGGCATAAAAAATTGAAGACTGCACTGTGGGCTGACAGAATAACTCCTAAAAGGTCAATAGGGAATTCACCATTTGTATTAGTTTATGGTAGAGAAGCAAGGCTTCCAATTTCATTGGATTTCCCATCCCTGGAGCTGGCTCATCAGCTAGAGTTGATTGAAGATGATGGCATGATAGTGAGAATGGTAGAGCTGATGGAGCTGGAAGAGAAGAGAAATAAAGCCATGTAGACCTTAGAGACACACCAGTAGTAAGTAAATTGGATTTTTGATAGGAAGGCTAGGGTCAGAATCTTCTAAGAGGGAGATTTGGTTCTAAAATGGGAGGCAGATAGGGCAAAACTAGGAAGACACTCAAAGTTTGATGCATTGTGGAGTGGTCCCTATCTGATTGTTAGTTGCAAACAGGCTAATGCATTCTAGTTAAGCAAGCCTAATGGTGAAATTTTTCCCATCCTAGTCAATGGGATCTATCTCAAGCCATGTTTCTGAGGGTTTGAGATTCCATGTACATAGTTAGCTTTGTTTTGTTTCCTGTTAGTTCCCTATTTTTTCCAAGAAGTGCACGAGCACAGGATTGTCTCCGTGAGACAGTAAGTTCCAAAATTTTGAAAGTCACATAAGAGGAGGCTTTGGTCTCTAGTTCTAGTTGTAGAGACAGGGGTTTCAAGGTTTTCCTCTTAGGGTTAGGGTTTGGTTTCACAGTGTACACATGATCCACATCTTTTGACTCTATAGCCCAATGGATGCATGAGGTCACTGGTCTTATGCATAGCAGGCTAGCATATCCTGTGAGTCACCATAAATGTTAACATATTTGTCCCCCCCCTACCAAAGATTTGAATTTTAAATACTGCCTGCCTAACGGTCACTTCCCGATTTAATAAACATCGCAAGATATCAAAAATTTAAATGATCGAACCTTATTATGTTTCCTTCCCTACGTGTTTTAATGTTCCTGTGGGCTCGCAAGTCCCCATCGTCAGATCTTGGATGGATCAATGGTTGGCATTATGTCGCTATGGAAAGTTGTATGTTGTTTTTCCATAGTGACATAGTGCCCCTTCATCACATTTTTAGGTGGGTCCTACTTTCCCTTGTTGTTTCTTCGACACTGAATTTTGCTAGACCCATGGCAGGCACTATGGCGCTATCAAAAAATCCATGCTCCTTGTCGATAGTGACATAGTGCCCAGATAGAAAGTGATACCACGATAACATCAGGAAGGACGATAGGTCCCTAGCATGCCCTGTTAGAGATTAGTGGGAAATAAGTTAGACACGTTGGTAGTTGGTCATCTTTTCATTGGCCAAAGTACAACACATGGAGTGTAGGTCCTATTTCACTTGGTGGATCACTAACAAGGACTTATCAGACAGGTTGGCACGTGGCCAATTTTGATTGGTTGGTGTATGGATAGGACAAAATCATATTTCTCACCGTCAGATCAATCAAAATCAATAGTGAGTGCTATCTCGCTATGGGAAGCTACGAGGAAGTTACCCACAGTGACATACTGGCTTGGCGACAAGTGGCACGGATGATGTAATAGGCCCACCCTCCTCACAAGAAGATACTTGATGAGTTCTCACCATCCGATGCAAATAGATCTACGACTGAGGCTTTCCCACATTATGAAGTTGCACAGAGGTTAAAGAATGTGGGAATTGTTGTCACGTGTCCTTATGGGGCCTATCTCTGAGGGTCGCTAGTTGTGGTACGGTTGCTGAGGTGTGCTGAGTTGGTTCATGGGTCTAGAATTTTTTAAGGGGCAAAGTGTAGTGATACGGCAAGTCTTCATGATTGTTAGATCAATCTAAATCAATGGTTGGTGCTATCTTGCTATGGGAAGCTGTGAGGAACTTACCCATAGTGACATTGCCTTGGAAATGCATGGCTGAGTGATGCTAGGTGATGTCGGGTTGTGCCAGGTGGTTGCCAAGTGTTTTGTGGGCCTAGAAGTTTTATGAAGATGACATAGCGGTATGGCAAGTCTTCACGATCATCAGATCTATCGAGATCTACAGTGGGCTCTATCTCGCTATGGGAAGTTGCTTAGATGTTATCCATAGCAACAAAGTGCCTAAGTGACACATGTCCCAGGGGGCTTGGTCAAGGTATTAATGTGGAGGCACCAGCACTTAATGTTACCATCATAGTTAGAATTCGAGGAATTGGCGCCATTAGTAAAGAGGGACATGGTCAAACTCGAAAAGACTCCACTAAGTGGAAAAATGAAAAGAGACCATTGGTCCACATGGCTTATCCTGGTGACGAGATCAAGTTGACCTACTGATCATGCTGATCCATGAGACAAAAATAGGGGAAATTGAGGTTTTTGCATAAATCTGATCTTCATGATCAATTCCAACTACTAGAAGTAAATGTGAAGCATGCAAAGACACTCTACCACTTGCATCCAACCTATCTACTTGGATAGTGCACAGTTATGGCACCATTTTTGTCCCCTCAAGGTATTATTTGACACAGAAGATCAGATATCATTGTATCTGGATCCATGTCCAGATCAGATTTTCTTAATGATTGTTCTCTGTAGGACTTAATGGAGGTTGTTGTGAAGTAACTTCAGTTAGAGGAAATCCCTATTATGCCTAAGCTATAAAGGAAATTTTTGTGAATTTTGTAAAGGTGGGACCTTCTTTGTTTCTCTGTTAATGCTCTCTAGATTCTCAGTGTAAATTCCCTGTACCTCTGAACTATATGATTTTCTGTCTTATCTCCTTTAGCCATTAGTATGAAAGTGAAAGCACTTCTTTTCCTCTTACTGGTGTTTTGTAGAGATCTATGACCTACATGACTGTATCTCCTTGGCCTATGAATGATAATATAAGAAAATCTCTCTTTCATTGTGTCATTCATCTTAGTTCTCTGATCTGCATGTGATTATTAGATTAAAGCAAGTCAGAAGGTGTATATCCTTAGTTTTATTCTAGTTCAATAATGCATACATGGGAAAATTTTGGTCTGAATACTCTATTTTGGTGCATCACCTCTTTAGATTAGATTAGGTAGATTTTCTTTCATGCTCTCCTTCTCCCTTTTCCTCTCCAAGAGTAGTTAGGTGCATCCTGATAGTAAGAGAAAGCCTGCCTTCTCAGGACACTCAACCTCACAGTTCAAGTCCCACATCTTGGAGGTTGTTTCCATGTTTAACTAGATTGTCCTCATGCATAAGCTTTGGACAAGGGTGCAAACCTAAGTGACAACAATATCTATTCATAAAGTTTCTATGATAGCAAACTTCTCCCTCTTACAACAAACTTTTCTTTCTTTATAATAACAAAAATTTCTATGAGATATGACAGTAAACTTCCCCCTCTTTCAAAACAAATGCCAGAGACAAATTTTCTAATAGTATCAATGTACTTTAAGTACTAATTCATTTTCATTATGCCCTTGTCAATACTGCATCAAATGATTGAACTTCAAATTTCTCCAATTGATGCATCACTAAACTTCATTTGGTGAGCTTTAGATAGGGGAATGACCCCTAGCTTACCTCTTAGATATAGAATGCATCCTTAGGTAATGGCTTGGTGAATATGTTTGCAATCTATTCTTTTATATTTACATATTCCAATCTAACTTCTTTTCCCTACACCAATTCTCTTAAGAAGTGATATTTTATAGCAATGTGTTTTGTTTTGGTATGCATCACTGGGTTCTTTTGATATATTGATTGCACTGGTGTTATCACAATATATGACTAATAGATATTCGATCTCTACCTTCATTACTTCCAACAATTGTTAGAACCAAACAATGTTAGAACAATTGAGTGTTGCTACCACATATTTTTCCTTTGCTGTGGATTGAGAGATAAAAATTTGTTTCGTACTTGTCCAAGACACTAGTTTTTTATCAAGAAAGAATGGTCCACCACTAATGCTTTTTCTGTCATCAAGACTTCCTACCTAATCAACATCAGCAAATACCTTCAAGTCTAGATTTGCTTCAATTTTATACCATAGACCACAGTCTTTAGTGCCTCTCAGATATATCATGATTCTCTTGATTGTCATCATGTGATTTTCTCTAGAATTTTTTGAAAATCTTGCCACCATACCAACTACTAATACAATGTCAGGCCTTGTATGTAATACATGCTACAATTTTCCAATCATTGATCTATATGTGGTCTGGTCTACTTCTTTAGAATCATCATTTTGAAAATGTTATGTCTGATAGACATAGGGGTTCCAACTGGTCTTGAGTCTTTCATTCCAAAAAAATTTTGTATCTCCTTGATATATTTGGATTGAGTGATGTAGATACTATCTTTCTTCTGTTGAATCTATAATCTGATGAATTTTATCTCTCCAAACATAGACATCTCAAATTCATTTCTCATTTCTTCTAAAAATACCTTACACAAGTCATCATTTCTTGTGAATAATGTGTCATCAAAAAATATTTCAGCCAACACAATCTTATTGTCTGGTCCTTCTTTGATATATAGACTACTATTATCATTTGTTCTTTGAAAGCCAATTTGTATCAAATAGTTATGTAATATTTCATACCATGCTCTGGGAGCTTGCTTGAGACCATATAATGCTTTGTGTAATTTGTAGACCATGTCTCTTTTTTTAGGATTTACAAAACCTTCTGGCTACTCAATATAGACTTTCTCATCAAGAATTCCATTCAAGAGTGCAAATTTAAGATCTAGTTGATATACTTTAAATCCTTTGTGAGCTACATATGCAAGTACAGTTCTAACACCTAATCTTGCAATAGGGGCAAAATTTTCACCTTAGTCAATACCTTCTTCTTGAGAATAACCTTTTCATACCAATCTTGCTTTGTTTCTAGACACTTTTCCATCTTTATTCAGCTTTTTTCTAAATAACCACTTTGTACCAGTTACATTTTTATCTTTGGGCCTAGGAATAAGAATCCAAGTTTTATTCTTCTCTATTTGATCTGTCCCTTAATTCAATGCTTCAAACCAAATTTCATTATCTAATGCATCTTTAATATTTCTTGGTTCAAATTCAGCAAGTAAACATGTACCTTTCAATTCGCTTCTTGTCATTGTTCCATCAAATTTGTCTCCAATGATCTGATCAGGTGTATGATGCCTTCTGACATATTTTGCTAAAATAGGTTCTTTGGATTTGGTATGAGTTTCACTATTTTCATCATGAAATTTAGTATCAATCATAGGTTCCATTGTTTTTGCCTCAGGTCCTTCAGACTCAGTTTGAACTAGCTCAGTAGCTTCTAACTGCGACTTGGGTCCTTTTGGGTTGCACTATTTGCAACTCGGTAACTATTGGAGTTTTTGGGAACTCAAGATGAAGCCTCCTTTCTTTTAGATATCTTTGTCAATGTATTAAGTTCATATTAATTGAATCTTTTGTAATCATGTAGCTCTTTATTGCTTTCTTCTTCACTCTTTTCTAAAAACTCATCAATTCTAACACGTGCACTTTCTATGATTTTATGAGTAGACAAATTCAAACATTTGTATCCTTTACTTCTATAGGAGTATTCTAGTAATATTTCTTTATCACCTTTGACATCAAATTTTCCTTTTCTAGCCTCTTTCAGGATATAATATTTGCTTCCAAATACTTTCAAATAACTTACAGTAGGTTTGTAGCCATAACATAGTTCATAGGGATATTGGTTTGAGTTTTTCTTCAATTGAACTCAGTTCAAAGTATGAACTACAGTGCTAATAGCTTCCTTGTAGTATTTGATTACAAAATTCTTTTCTAGCATCAGTGTCCTTGCACAATCCATGATGGATTTACTTCTTCTTTTAGCTATACCATTCTGCTAAGGTGTACCAAGGGTTGATACTTGCCTTTTGATTCCTCTTTCAATGTAGAAATTATTGAACTCATTGGAGATGAATTCACCACCTCTGTCAGATCTTAAGCATTTCAATCTGTTTCTAGTTTCCTTTTCTACACTTTTCAAATACCATTTGAATTTCTCAAAAGCTTTTGATTTTTCTTTTAGATACATCACAGTCATCATTCTAAAATAATCATCAACAAAAAGAATGAAAAACTTTTCTCCATTGTAACTCTCTATTCCAATGGGTCCACATAAGTCAGTATGTATAATTTCTAAGATTTCTTCTGACTGATAGCTTTTCCTCTTAAAACTAGTCTTTCCCATCTTACCAATTTGAAAATTCTTGCATAAACCCATATCAAGTTTCTTTAAACTAGGAAAACTTCTTACTCTTCTATGTTTTCTTATCTTGACCAAATTATCAAATTTTATATGACATAGTCTTTTGTGCCATAACCAATTTTCTTCTACTTGAGAAATAAAACATGAACATTCAATGAGATCATGATAAAATAGATTACCTTTTGTTTGCTTGCCCAATCCAACCAAGTTTCCTTTATCATCCAAAAATTTTTTCTTGTCATTCATGAATTCTACCTTGAATCTAATGTTCCTAAATTGTTCCACACTCAGTAGATTATGCTTTAGTCCTTCAACCTAATAGGCATTATCACATATAAATTCTTTGGTTAATGAGATATGACATTTTCTTTTTATACAACAAGGTTTATTGTTACCAAATCTTACACTTCTCCATCATAATGTTCAAAATGTTCAAACTTTTTTTTATCTCCAATCATATGGTGTGAACATCCACTATCTATAATCCATGTAACATTTTTTCTAACATGAGAGACAAGTGCCATCTTATCTCCTTCATCATCAAATTCATCTTTTACAACAATATATACACCACTTCATATTCACTATCATTAGAATTTTTAGCCATAAAAATTTTTTTATTGCCTTTGTCCTTGTAGTTCTTATGATTTTTGAATTCCTTCTTGCCTTTGTATTTGTGGCTTTTCTTCTCATCCTTGCTTTCTCTATTTCGACACCTAGTAGCAATGTGACCAATTTCTTCACAAGAAAAGAAAATTAAAGAAATTTTACCTTTGTACTTTCCTCTACCTTTGGAATATTTCTTTGCAAGTAGGGATTCAATAATTTCAAGATCACTATCAGAACTTTCTTTAGTTTCTTCCTCACTTCTTCATTGATTGCCATTTGATTTCTTGCTCTTTTCCTTAAGTGGGAGTTTGGCTTCAAATGCAGACTCAATATTTTTGGAGATAGGAACATAGTTATCATAGTTGTCTAATTCAAAAGCTATTAGTCTTCCAACTAGAGCATCCAAGGTTAATTTGTAGTAGACACTCTAATTGCATATATAGGAACAAGAGTTCTAAGTACCTTGCTTACAATAATTGTCTCATGAATGTTTCCTCCTGCTACTTTGATTGCACTTACAGTGGCCTTGATTCTTTCCACATATTTTGCAATGTTTGCATCTTCTCTCATTCTCATTTGGTAAAATTTTCCTCTAAGAATTTATGCTTTGGTTCTTCTTACATTTTCATCTCCTCCATATGTATCTTTCAGTTTGGTCCACATTTCATGAGCATTTTGATAGTATTTTACCTCATCAAATTTAGCATAACTGAGAGTAGATGCAATATCAATCATCATGATGTTATGATTCTTCTTTTCAGCAATATCTTCAACCGATAATGCTTTAGTAGGAGTTTTATATTTAGTATCAAGATAGTTGCAACCTAAATCATTGATAGTAGCTAGATGTAGCCTCATAAGACCTTGCCATTCTACAAAATTGTCTCTATTTAATTTGAAAATCTCTCTTCTATAAGACATCTTGATCTTTAGCTTAGGTCCTTGAAACCTTCTCTATAAGCACCAAAATAGTTCTAATACCAACTGTTGGAAATATAAAGGAATAATTGAGAGGGGAGGGCTGAATTAGTTACTACTAAAAATTAATCCCAGATCCCTTAGATGTTAGTACAAAAAAAACTCTTAAAAATAAAATGTCGATGCTCAGCATACACACAATTAATGTTGTAACCAAATAGATACTGAATGTACTTGGTAATGAATTATCTTTGTACATCTTAAGATGTTATCAGTGATTATCATTAATTTAACTTAATTGCAAGCATAAAAAAATAGCATGAACACATTTGACACCAAGATTTAATGGAGAAAACCAATTTTTGAAAAACACTAATCATAACTAGTTACTATTTTTCACTCTTTTGAAGTGAGCCTTGTTAGGAGCCAACCCTGTCAAAGGTTACCAAACACACTGTTGGGTGTGACCTTGATAAAAAGATTTAATTACCCTATTATTAGAAGTGGCCTTATTAGAGGTCTTTAGAAAATTCAACAAAAAATCCACCTTGTTAGAGGATTTACAAATAGTTGTTAAGCCAACTCTATTAAGAGATTTAGATCAATGGTTAGAGAGTAGCAATAAGATGACCTGATTTAGATGCAACTAATTGCAGATTATAGATCTTTATTCTAGCTTGTACTCAATTCTTCTTCATGAAATGTATCCTTCTAGCTCCTTAAACACGTCCTTCTCATTTCCAGATTTCCTTCCTTAGAGAAATTCTCAAATATTCAATATTGATCATTTTTTTTCACACGCACTCTCTCATTATTTCACAACTTCACCTTATATTTATATCCTTCTTTTTGTCAAGTCAGCTAGAATACAATTAGAATCATTAACATTTGTCATCTCACTTGGGTAGAACCAATAGATAAATCAATTAATCTTAATATGCTAAAATAAGAAAATACTTTGTTAGCCAACCTAGCTTGGTAGACACTAACTCAGAAATGATTTCCTTGTGTTGACCAAGTGAACCTCAGTTAACACTACAAACTAGAAAATTCCTTTGGTAATTGAGTGAACTCAATTAGCATTGATTACATCAAAAATTTCCTTCATTAACTAAGTGAGCTCGGTTAACACTCATTTTCTGTGGACTCTCCTTCAATGCCCGAGTGACCTTGGTAGACACAGAAAACTATCTTCACTATCCAAGTGAGCTTGACATATACTAATTGATAATGATATGAATTTTTTGTAACATCAAAGACAACACATAATTAATCAATTGTATCTAACATATATAACAAAATGTTTTAAGATATAAGGATGATTTGTAAGAAAAAAATGATAGTCATGCATAAAACACAAACACATGATATCTAACAAGAAGAATATAATCCTACACCATAGATGGGATAAAAGAAATAAACATCATATGTCAATCAATTCTAAACAATGTAAGATTCTAAAAAATAATATCATAGATCTGAAGTAAGCTATAGATTAAAATTGAATGAGAAGCATTTAAAATCAATATTATGAAAATACACTTTCTAGGAAAATGAATAACACCATGCATTTAACAAAGTAGTAGATACCATAGATATAAATGTTTGATAGAAAATAGAAATCTATATAGAAATGAAATAAAGATATGAGTGGGTACCAACTTATTCCTACTTAGTTATCACTAAAGGAACAACGTAAAGATAATAAATCATAGAGAGAAAAGATAAAGAAAATTTAAATGTAAGCCCTTAATTATAGATTCCTTAGAATAAAAGTTCAAAAAGGATATTGGATTCATTGAAGAAAGGAATAATGATACATCATGCCTCCCTAAGTGGTTCCTATTTATAATAGACATGTAATTTCAAGTAGTCATAAGAAAGCAAGAATGTATGTCATCGTATAAAAGGAAAGCAAGTCAAAAAAGAGAGATAATGAATCTTATGATACAGAAAGAGAAAATAGGGCCCTTTCCCCCTAGGTGAAGAGACAAGGGAAATGAATATTATGTTTCTTGTAAATAAGGACAACGAGACCCCAAAATATAGACTAATAATATCACAAACCAAAGAGTTGTTGAAAATATTTAATTAATTGTATAGTGTCTTTGATGTTACACAAAATGTCATATTCTTTCTAGTCAATGTCTGTCAAGCTCACTCAGGTGATGAAGACATTTTCTTATGTCTATCGAGCATTCTAGTATTTGCCAAGTTTAGAAGATGGTGTCTACCAAGTTCACTCAAGCACCAAAGAGAAGTTCACAAAAGTTTAGTGTTACAAAGGAAAGTTGGATGGAACTAGTGTTAACCAAGTTCACTTGGTCACCAAAGAAAGTTTTTGATGTTGCAGTCTTAACCAAGTTCACTTGGTTATCAAAAGAAAATCATTTTAGTGTTAGTGTCTACAAAATACAGTCAATTAATAAAGGTTTTTCTTGTTTTAGCATATTAAGTTTAATGTATTTATTTGTTGGTTCTAGTTGACAAAGGAGATAAAGACTTATTATTATAGGTTGTATTTAAGTTGACGTGGAAATGTATATGATATAAGTATAAGGTCAAGTTGAGGATTGAATGTGTGAGAGATAAGAAGATGCTTAGAGGAAGGGAATTGGAAGGATAAGCAAAATATCCTTGTTGGGCTGCAAAGATTAATTTGATCAAGAAGGATCAAGTATTCAAGCAAAAATTGAGATCTAAAATTAGCAATACAGTCGCATCAGCAGTTAGGTCATTTAACTATTACTCTCTAACCATTATAGCAACAAACTAAATCTCTTAATAGAGTTAGCTTAACAACTATTTATAAATCCTCTAACAAGGTGACATTTCTAGATTGAAGTGTCTAATGACCTCTAACAAGGCCACTCCTAATAGGGTGATTAAATACTTTTATAGGGTCACACCTAATAGTGTATTTTATAACCTTTAATAGGGTTGACTCCTAATAGGGCTCACTTCAAAAGAGTGAAAAATAGTAACTAGTTATGTAATTGGTGGTTTTTCTCAAATTAGGTTTCCATGTTCAATCTTTATGTCACTTGTGTTCATGCTATTTCTTTTATATGCATGAAACTAAATTAATTAAGGTTAATCACACTTAATATTATAAGATGTGCATGTTCAGTATTAGTTGAATAATAGTTGCTATTACAATGTTTGCCTAGTTATAACATATTAATAGTTTTAACTGAGTGCCTCTGTGTTAACCAAGTGAGAACAATTTTAGCTATATTTATTTGCTTAACAAGAGTCTTGGTACCTTCCTCTTCGAAATGTTAACACTAATTGATTTGGCCATCACCCCCTTGCTCAAGAAGCCCTATATCATTTCAATGTGGTCTGAATGACATGATAGTCTTAGTGTTGGGATTGTAGATCCAAAAAAGCTTATACTTTTAGTATAAGCACTACCCCTGCAAAACCAATGCCAAATTAGCAATCTCCATAAAATATGAAAAAATCAACAAGAGTCAAGGTCTTTTAAATATTGACTAGTCAACATTAGTTGATTAACTATCATTAAATTTAACCAAATGATACATATACATATATGCTCAAATTAAGAAGAAACCATAATTTCATAACCCAAATACCAAGATGTACCAATTATGTTGACCATGTCGATAGAAGCTCAAGAACTTGTCTAACAACACAAGGGTGAGAATATTGTAGAAGTGCTTTACCACCATACCACAAAGTTGTTAAGCTTCCCTAGAATCTTTTCTAACATGAAAGATACCCAACCCAATAAGGAGGAAGACTAACCAAGTAAAACCAAGAGAAGTAATGGAATTGTGTTCAACCAAAGAAAACTATATGTGTATATCTACTATTTTTATTATAAAAGTCATGCTCATTATCAAGAAAATTTCCAAGAAGTTTACCACAAATAGCACTTGAATCTCATATGACATAGTCACACGAGGTGCATTTTAAAGAAACTAAATCAATACCCTATCCATGCACAAGAAGCATAACTAGATTCAAATTCTATTTCATCATATGTACTTACTCATGGATCAAACAAAAATATGTTTATCCAAATGAACCATCATTATAGAACATTTATGGAAATGATGAGTTACCAATTATGTCTCACATAAAAAACTCTCTTTATATAGATAAAGTCATGAATGTAGAAGAAATAAGGTAACTCATGTCTATCTTCCCTTAAACTTTGTATTCCAAGCAATAGTTTGCCACAATGAAATTATAGAGCAATGGTGATACATGTAATCTTTATTTGTAAGAACATAGGATTTTTCATCTCTAAAAATACATGATGAAATTTTCTCTAATACCATATGTAACATCCATTTTCCATTGACTCAACAATCATATAGATTATATTCATCATATGCATACAGTTTTTATTTTAATGTGTCCTAATAGAATATCATTTTCATTATTCTTGTAATCTTTTAACTCTAAATTCAATCACAACGTAAGGGTTTCAAGTCTAACACAATTCTCTCGATAGTCGTCTTCTAGACTGGAACCCAATATCTTGATTGTTTTAAATAAAAGAACAAGTTTTCTCTACAATTCATACATGCTTTCAGTATGCTAGGTCTATGATGGCGATATCAATGATGTAGACCTACTTCAATGTACGTGATACAAATAATGACATTCAATAAATAGATACTTCTATTTCAAGTATTTATTCAATGGCATCACTTTCTATTGCCAATAAACAAACACCTCTATGATAGAAAAAGAAAGAATAAAAAGATAGAAGAAGAAAAATCATTCTTCTCCCATCATGCCAATCATAAAATAAGTATTCTATTCAAGATAAAATGAATTCTAATGCTTTACTTAATAGGATATGATTATCTATAAGAATCTAATCATTTGTTTGGACTTAAATTAATGGTTTGTTTTTTATTTACCCAAAATTTCTTAAAAAGAATTCAACCAAGATGAAGGAAAAACCACCCATTATGCAACTACTATCCTCCCAAACAAGGAAAATTTGACTTAGCAAGGGAATTTGTATGAATTCTTGTAGACAACAAGGGAGTACAATATTTCTGAAGGTGTGGTTCAATGCATTGATATATGTTACTAGTAAAGACACAATTTTTCAAATGCATAGGTCTTATGACTGTGACTACCTCATAGTTAAATAAAGATGAAGGTTACAACATTTTTGACAATTTATTTGGGAAGTGAATGATGAATTTTAATTGGAAACATAATAGTCAATGAAAAACCTAAAAGAAATAGAACTTGGTTTAACGAAGGTTGCCAACCCTTGAATCCTCCTTTAGAATCTCAACACAACCTTCAAATGAAAGCTTGGAGATATTTTATTTTTTATCAAAACATCCAGATCTCATTAGCACTACATCAAGATCATCTGATCTTCTTGTCCTCCAAATCCTTAAAAATACCATGAGTTCTTCCAATAGCATCCAACTCATCAATGATGAATGAAGACAATAGAAGGAACTTATTGAAGAAATGTTTGAGTGCAATGGAGTTCTTTTCTGGAGTGCATAGTCGCTTGCACTTGTCATTGGTTAGAAAATTCAAGATGAGGGTTTGGTCATCTACATTACAGTTGCTCCATCACCTAGCCAAATGGTTGTAGATATTAGTTTGTTCAATGATGATGAAGGTTTACATATATTTCCATGGTTTTATATGGATCCTCCCTTCTTCGGGTTCGAATCTTTCACCACCAGCCGCTTGCAATCAATGAGCAGCTCCAATATCTCATAACAATAATGACTAGATAAGTTTGTTTAATTATTCACAAGACATTTGGGTATTGTTATTTTGAAATTGTATTGGGATGGGGAAGATCATTTGATGTGGAAGTGGAGAGAATTCAAGAGAATGCCCTCAAAATCCCTCCCTAAATATCTTGATCCAAGAAAATTTACCAATTGGAATTGTGTTTGTGTGGGAGATAACTTGTGCTTCAATAGTCTATTGCCACAAAAGGGGTCGGTGACCTAACTGATTACTTCCCTCCCACTTCATGTAATGGTCTCCAATTTTTAATTAAGATGTTTCAATAAAATTGGTAACCGATTTTGCAATTCCCTCTCAAAAATTATTCCTAGTGAGATTCCCATTTAATTTCAAATTCACAAATTTAAAAATATATCCAAGTGGAAAAAGGGAGAGTATATATTTGGTAAGGCAAAATGGGTTGCAACATCCTTCCCCTCTTCGAAAATTCATCATCCACAATGTTGATATGTTAAAGCTTATAATGATATCTATAGAATTAAAAAAATTCCATATTTTAATGATCAATAATATACATTCTATTATACAAAACAATACATGTAGTGAATTCAATTCTATCAACAATATTGACTTTTATCTACTAAAATAAAGTCAAAATTTTATTTCTTTAAATGAAACCTACATCTCATCAACACATTAAACATTAACTCTCATCGAATTGTCTTTTCAAAGACACTATAGCACATTTGAAGTAACAAGTTTAAAGAAAATAAAATACATTTTATATAAGCACATGTATAAGTAATCATTTAAAAAATATTTCCTACATGTGAGTGTGCAAATTCCATTACTAGTCTATAGTTTTACAAGGTTAGACTACCTCTCTCTGATAATATTCCCCCTTTCTTACAGTGTGTCATTCCCTCTATTGCATTACAGGAACAACACCAAATTTCAGTCCATCATATATCATAAATCAAATCAATTTTCCAATGAAATATAAAATCAAATACTTCCTTATCTCAAGAAGTCTTCAATTTAAATAACATATTACCTTAAAATCACATGATATCACACACATACCTATGCTTACTTGCCATAACTTGACATCACCTATGGATTTGGCCTCATTAGTAGGTACTTCTTATCGATGTCCTACCATCCTTTTATGCATGCACTCACAATACCTTTAGCTCATCCATAATGTCAATAGCTAAAGAAGATAATTTTTGAGTTATAAATGTCAAGAGTAAGATAAATAATAAAGCATTCATACCATTTGCACCATATGTACCATACGTATCATATGACACATGGTGCTCGCTAAGTGAGTAATCATCCACATCACTAGGCCAATGTCCATGAAACATAATTAAGTAACGCAATCCCATTACATCTACTTCATCATCATTTGATTCAATATAAAATATAATAACATGCACATATAACATCATCAATGTAATCTTTAACATTTAATCATCATTATGAATCTAAATGCTTCCAAAAGTTGACATCCAGATGTATCTACATCATACTATATCATTTAGCTCAAATTTAATTATGTATGTATCTAGCCACTATGATAAGTAAATGGATGATATAAAGGCCACATAGTCAAATGTATCACGCAACATTGAACCAAAATTATTTATCATTAGATAATAAGCCCAAATCCCAATTAGATATATTGACCAAAGGTGTAAGTCGAATACATAATTACCAAGTCTATATCTAACAACATATTGACTAAGAATCCAAAACATACAACTCAAGACAACCAAATCATCCATTTTCATTCATCAACCAAGTTGACTAAATAAAATGAGTCAAGAACTTTCTATAATGTAGAAGTCACACACATGGTGGTTCATCACATATATATAACACCATTGCAATATATTTCCATAAATAAATAAAAGAAGGATCTATACATACCTTTTTTGCATTCTCATAGGAAGACAACATTTCCATACACTTGCTATGTAGGCAAAAAAGTCAAGTCAGGTTAGTCAAAAGTCATCTACAAATAGTTGAATCAACAAGTAGATACACTATCTTCCAATTAAGTTTGTAACCTAATGTTACTTTCCAACTTACATGTCGAAATGATAGGTGCACTAAAAATTACATTTCATAACCAATTATCGACCAAATTGTTGAACACAACATGTCATCACATGACTATGCCATAAATGAAAATATTAGAAGAAGTTGAGCTACATGTCCAACTTTATTCAATCGTATGTAAGAACCATGTCCTACTAAGCAATTTCCACATTATCAATTGTAAGAAACATGAAAACAATCAAGAAAAACCATAGTTTGAATAGTCAACATCTATTTCATTACCATAATCAAGGATTAACAAATAATTATCCTTTTATGAATGTAACACATGATATTATCCAATGATTCTAACCTATATGTCATCCATCTATCAAAATACATGAAATACAATTTAAAGCATCATTACCTCAATAGGCATCATAAAAATGTCGACCTACACTTCGGTACATGGAATAGTAAGAACATCATACAAGTGCAATGTCATCTACCATGTGATCAACACCATTAAGTAAATCATCTAGGTATGCTCATCAATCACGTGCAAGGATCAGTAAATCCATTTTTTATTAATTCAATGACCTTAGGCCCTCAAGCCCATTTCATCACCATAGTGTGCTTAGCTAGCATATAAGCACAAGTTGTGATGTATGGCCTTCATGCCATTAAATCATCACATAATATATGGTTTGAGGCACTCTCTTTCCCAACCATGAAGCCTTACACTTCCATGGGATCCTACCTGATAGAGGGCCACACCACCCTTACTCACTCACAATCAAGAAAGCAACAATATAGAGACCAAGAAAAAAAAAATGCTTCACAAATAATTTTATTATACTTGAAAAATCCTTACAACAGCCACAAGATGATATCAAGCTTCTCCTTGAGCTTCTACTCCTCAAGCTTCCCCCTTGAGCTTGATTTAGAAATGCTCATATGCCTTGTTTAAATAGGCACTTCCAACCCAAGACATTACAAACACAACCAATGTGGGATCAAAGGTAAATACAACTATCTTTAAATAAATATTAAATTCCCACCCAAATACAACTAAGCACCCAACAAATACTAAATACATGATTTATCCAAAACCTTCTAGAATTTCCTATTTATGCCACCCATGCATCTCGAAAATAGAAATTCTTCTTTTCCTTTATTCTTATTTTCTATTTTTAATTATTTCTCCTCTAATTTTCATCACTTTTCTCTCTCCTCCAGAATTTTTTTTTTTTTTTCCAATAATTTTCCCATGCAAGATGCTCCTGCATCACTACCTAACTCATAGAATACCCAACCCTGTAATGCCCAAATATTACCAATAAGCATTTCCTTAGTATCCTACCTAACTCGTAGAATTACCCAACCCAAAAATTTCCTAGTAATACAAAAGGTACTTTCTTGGGATCCCACCTAACATGTAGAATTTCCAATTATGGAATGCCCATATAGTACGAAAGACAAGAGGTATCCGGTGTAACCATGAAACATACTACTTCCCACATATGTCCAAGTAGCCATAATGATAGGTGTGGTAGGGAGATGAAGCATGGGAAAGCATATGAAATAAACATATGCACATAGCTTTTGCCAAATCATTTTTGTAGTGCTAGTATTACACTGACAGGTAGAGTGAAAAATGAAAGTAGCACTTCTACCCTTCAATGTTTGTCCACATTTGACACCCAGGTTGGAAGGTAAGCTTTCCAAAATAAAATAAAATAAATGCAAAAGGAAGAATGGAATGTTCTTCAAAATATACTCCTTTCAACATCCAATCAATATTCCACACTAAACATGATAGACGGCATCACTTTCAAATCATGGAACTAGCTTCATCAAAAACACACACACACCCTAGCCAACTCAAGATAAAAGAAGTCTTGAAAATAAGATTCATAATTCTCAAGTCAAAGTCTAAAAAGGAGGTACAAAACCAAAATAAAGTGAACAAAAGTCATAGTAAATAAGTCACAAAATTGGTGGCTCTGTGGTGACAAAGAACAGAAATTTTCAAGCTAGTCCTTAGTCACATCCAAGTTAACAAAACTCAAGATAATAAAATGAAAACCCATTTCACTTAAAGCACAATGACTCTCACTAGTCACCAAAAGTTAATATATGTTTAACAACACCTTGCATCCAAGGGTTGTTAAGAACATAACAAATTTTCACATGTGTCACATGCAATTTATCTTGATAATCACACTTTTTTAAATGCATAATGGAATACTTTTGTAAATGAAATCCATATTCTTCCCACTTATCATACTAGGTTACTCAATGAACCTCATGAATCTTGCATAAGAATTAATTCTTGTACCACATGTGCATCACATATCATTTACAAAATATAAAGATATTTTCATTGCTATCACAAGCCAAATCTTCATTTGGTAGGCACTCATAGCCTAGTGCAAAAGTCAACCATCATTTGACTATCTCAATAGTTAACAAAATTTTACACTCTTCCTACATTACACTTGCAAGAAACAAATACTTTAGATGTAATTCATAATTATGCATAGTATACCACCACATAATGTAAATCAAAAATATTATCATAACCATGTTAGATAAGATAATTACCAATCATTCCATAAACTTTCCATTTTTGACAATCTTTAAAGGAATACAATTTCAACTCAAAATCATGACATGCATAAGGAGCATCATATCCTTCTTTTTCAAAAGTAATCATAGCTAAGAGACACAATATGCAACCCATGTGATCATCT
Organism: Cupressus sempervirens; assembly: GCA_028749045.1. Taxonomy (NCBI): domain Eukaryota; kingdom Viridiplantae; phylum Streptophyta; class Pinopsida; order Cupressales; family Cupressaceae; genus Cupressus; species Cupressus sempervirens. The sequence continues at coordinate 407,652,209 of CM053786.1, forward strand.
CATACAACATAAAGTGAACTAGTTGACTTACAGTGGTGTGTCTAACATAGTGAATTCAAGGCCCAAGTGTGGAACCAAGAGCTCTAATACCATATGTTAGGACTAACCCTTCAAAACCAATACCACATCAACAATCTCCATAAAATGCAAAAAATTCAATGAGAGTCAAGGTATTTTGAATATTGACCAGTCAACATTAGTTGATTAACTATCATTAACTTTAACAAAATGATACATGTACATATATGCTCAAATTAAGAAGAAACCATAATTTCGTTACCCCAGTATCGAGATATACCGATTATGTCGATCATGTTGATAGAGGCTCAAGAACCTGTCTAAGAACACAAGGGTGAGAATATTGTAGAAGTGCTTTACCACCCTACCATGAAGTTGTTAAGCTTCCCCAAAATCTTTCTTGACATGAAAGATACCCAGCCTGGCAATGAGGAAGACTAACCAAGTAAAACCAAGAGAAGTAATGGAATTGTGTTCAACCAAAGATAACTATATATGTATATCTACTCTCTTTATTATAAAAATTGTTCCCATTATTAAGAAACTTTCCAAGTAGTTTGCAACAAACAATGCTCATATCATATGACATAGTTGCGCAAGGTGCATTTTAAAGAAACTAAATCAATACCCTTTCCATGAACAAGAAGCATAACGGGATTCAAATTCTATTTTATCATATGTAATTACTCATGGATCAAAGAGAAATGCGTTTACCCAAATGAACCATCATTATAGAGCATTTAGGGAAATAATAAATTACCAATTACATCTCACATAAAAAATTCTCTTTATATAGATAAAGTCATGAATGTAGAAGAAATAAGGTAACTCATGTCTATCTTCCCTTAAATTTTATATTCCAAACAATAGTTTGACACAATGAAATTATAGAGCAATGGTGACACATATAATCTTTATTTGTAAGAACATAGGCATTTTCATCTCTAAAAACATATGATGACATTTTCTCTAATAGTGTATCTAACATCCATTGTCCATTCACTCACCAATCATATAGATTATATTCCTCATATGCATATAGTTTTTCTTTTTATGTGTCATAATAGCCAATCATTTCCATTATTCTTGCAATGTTCTAACTATATATTCAATCACAGAGTAACAATGGAGTTCAAGTCTCACACAATTCTCCCAATAATCCTCTTTTGGACTAGAACCCAATATCTTGATTGTTTCAAATAAAAGAACAATTTTTCTCTATAATTCATACAATTTTTCAGTGTGCTAGGTATATGGTGGCGATATCAATGATGTAGACCTACTTCAATGTATGTGATTCAATTAATGACATTCAACTAATAGATGCTTTTATTTCAAGTATACATTCAATGGCATCACTTTCTATTGCCAATAAATAAATACCTCTATGCTAGAAAAAGAAAGAATAAAAAGATAGAAGAAGAAAAATCCTTCTTCTCCCATCATGCCAATCATAAAATAAGTATTCTATTCAAGATAAAATGAATACTAGTGATTTTACTTAATAGGTGCAAGTCTTGATAAGAATCTAATCATTGGTTTGAACTTAAATCAATAGGTTATGTTTGACTTATCCAAAATTTATTAAAAAGAATTCAATCAAGATGAAGGAAAAACCACCAATTATGCAGCTACTATCCTCCCAAACAAGGAAAATTTGACTTAGCAATGGAGTTTGTATGAATGCTTGTAGACAACAAGGGAATATAATATTTCTGAAGGTGTGGTTCAATGCATTGATATATGTTTATGGTAAAGACAAAAAATTGTTCAAATGCATAGGTCATATGACTGCGATTACCTCATAGTTAAATAAAGATGAAGGTTACAACATTTTGGACAATTTATTTGTCAAGTGAATACCGAATATTAATTGGAAGCATAACAATCAATGAAAAAGCCTAAAACCCGAACGGCTTAAACACCACACACTAAGGCTTGATTCCTAGTGCAAAAGTCTTAAATAGTCAAAGTTTGAATTACTTTTCCAAACTTAATTTCTTCCTTAGTGTGTGATGTTTAAGGCTGCCCCCTAAAACCTAAAAGAAATAGAACCTAGTTTAACGAAGGTTGCCAACCCTTGAATCCTCCTTTAGAATCTCAACGCAGCCTTCAAATGAAAGCTTGGAGATATTTAATTATTGATCAAAACGTCCAGGCTTCATTAGCGCTACATCAAGATCATCCGATCTTCTTGCCCTCCAGATCCTTTAACAATACCATGAGTTCTTCCAGCAGCATCCAGCTCATCAATGATGAATGAAGACAACAGAAGGCACTTATTGAAGAAATGGTTGAGTGCAATGGAGTTCTTTTCTAGAGTGCATGGTCGCCTGCACTTATCACCGGTTACAAAATTCAAGATGAGGGTTTGGTTAGCCCCGTTACAGTTGCTCCATCACCCACCCAAATGGTTGAAGATCTTAGTTTGTACGATGATGAAGAAGATTTGCATCTTATTTCCATGGTTTCGTATGGATCCTGCCTTCTTTTGGTCGGAATCTTTCGCCACCAGCCACCTGCAATCAATGACAACATTCCTACAGCTCCAATATCTAATAACAATAATGACTGGATAAGTTTGTTTAATTGTTCGCGAGACCATTTGGGTATTGTTATTTTGAAGTTGTATGAGGATGTGGAAGATCATTTGATGGGGAAGTGGAGAGAATTTGCAAGAATGCCTGCAAAATCCCTCCCTGAATATCTTGATCTTACCAATTGGAATTGTGTTTGTGTGGGAGATAACTTGTGCTTCAACAGTCTATTGCCGCAAAAGGGGTCGGTGACCTAACTGATTACTTTCCCCCCACTTCATGTAATGGTCTACAATTTTTAATTAAGATGTTTCAATAAAATTGGTAACTGCTGCTGTAATTCCCTCTCAAGAATTATTTCCGGCGAGATTCCCATTTAATTTCAAATTCACAAATTTAAAAATATATCCAGGTGGCAAAAGGGAGAGTATATATTCGGTAAGGCAAAATGGATTGTGACATTTAGATTGGCAAAAACGTTATTTTCATGAGGATATGGGTATGAAACGTATGTCCCAAAGGGAGGGAAACCTTAGTAGAACGGGTGAGGAACACAATTTTCTATCCTTCATTTTAGCTTTGGTTATATTTTTGCCTTAAAACTCGCTGAACCGATTACGTGTTATGTAGGCGTGGGCGCTGTACAACGAGGGGAATGTGTCGGACATTATTGATTCAACAATTCTAAATGAGTACCCCGAGGAACAAGTGCCGAGGTTCATTCATGTCAGGCTTTTGTGTGCTCAAGACAATGCAGAACTCCGTCCATCCATTTCTATTGTTATTCTCATGATTTCAACCACTTCAATGCCTTTGCCAATTCCAACAGAGCTCGGGTTCTTAGCAAGCAGCAAAAATGGTGTTGATGAACATTTGGGATCATCGAAAACATCTGTTATGACAACGTCATCTTCATCGTTCACAGAAGAGAGTCGAAATGCAGCTTAGAAAAACTGATACCAGCGATTCTGTAAGAAGTGATGCTAAGGAAAAACACGGCCGGAGATTGTATGTTATAAAACAAATTATATCTGTTTGTGTCTTATGAGTTTGAGGATGAGTTGTAGACTTGTTTTACTTTGGATTCTGTAGTCTGGTTTCTTGTCAGGCTGCATTTCAGACAACGTAGTATAATTATACAAAAAAGTGTCGGTTACATATATCGAATTCTCCTGTTGATTCTGATATTGTATATACAATTATTTCTTCCACATCAAGAATGTTTCTTTATCATCCCAAGTTTCTATAGTTTTTCTTCTTTCTTTTTGTGATAGGTAATTGCATGCATGTGATTCTTGAAGCTATGGGTTGAGATTTCCTCAACTGCAACACAAACACCAAACTTGTTTTTCATAGGATTGATGGAAATTAACTCTCCAAAAGATGAAGTTAGCATCCGTTTGGCAGGAATATGATGGAATAGGCATATGCAAATTTTTAAAATTTCAAATTTTCGGTTTGGGTGCACCAGATCGAAATTGTGAATAGGAAAGCGTATTCCAATTTTTGTCCAAAAATGAGCATTTACAGTTCCATCTAAATAGGTGGAATTTGAATATATATTTCTATTCCAGTTATATTTATTTTAGAAAACATAAATTTTTGGGTCTATGAATTCCCATCAAATTCTAACTGAACCAAAAAAGAATAGGAATACGTATTCTTATTTTCTATTCTTGAATAACAATTCCAGAATACATATTCTTATTCCTGTAGCCAAACATACCCTTAAGTCTTTCAAAATGATTTTATTACCAATGTTAGAAGGGGAGACCTGGAAACCAGATCCAAATGGGAGCTGAATGAACAAAATATCATAGATATCAATATTAGGTTCCCATGTTTTAAGAGCTAGAGATATTTTCTCAAACATCTAGGGACCATCCCATAGGGTAAATTCCAGATCTTCCTTACTCGTGAAGCTTAAAAAGAGGAACCCTTGTAGAAGACAAGTAATGTCAACCTGTTCTTTGAGCTTCTATTTTTCCTTACACATTTTTTGAACAACTTTTATGTTGGGTTTAGGCCCCAAGAATTTTCCCACACGCATGAGATGCATAGTAGAGATGGAGTGGTCAACAAAGAATCTCGAACAAAGATTTTACGCTTCCTTTTTCAAAATAAGCATTGCACATGATAGGAAGGAAAAAACGAAGACTGGCCATTTGGTTTGACACCAAATAAGGATGACCATTTTTTAGGACCAGGAAAATCATTTTGATTCTTATCCTCCAAATGGTCATGTTTGAATTATCTAGTGATCCCTTTGCATTGTTGGACCCATTGGCACCCTTTAGCAGACTGTCGAATATGCCTAATTTTTCTTGCATAACTCAAGAGACAAAATGTAGACAATCATCACCCATGCTCCCACCCAAGTAGATTTCAAATTTTTCATTATTTTTCCCTCGAGAAATAATGTTTCAGTGGATTAGAAAATTTTATTAAACATAAATAGAGAAGTCTTATTTTGTTTCCATTTTTTAGGGAGAAACAAAAGAGGGAAAGGAAATAGCAATGTAAAACTGTCTCCAAAGTCAACACAAGAAAATGAACAATTTATGAATGGTTAGCATCAAATTCTTTTGAAAATTGTTGAGATGTTGTGCTGAGACAGATGAAAAGTTAATTGTTCATGAGCATTTTTTCAACAAGAACTTTGTCACCCTTGTCTTTGGTAAGTTAACATATTTTTTTGTTTGAGAAATCTCAAACTTATAATTAAGGTTTCAAGGTCACATAATCAAATGTGATGCCAAATTAATATCTTTTTAGCCAAGGCATCCAAACTAGTTCAAAAAAGTGAGATCAATGATCATGCCAAAAAGAAAGAAGACACTCATAGCTAATATTTTTATTTTCTTATAACCAATAAAATTTAACTAGCAACTACTATTACAATGTTGTGTGAAAAATTAGATATTAAATCAAATGAATACTTATTAAACTAACAAGTGTACATATTAAATAAACAACTTCTATAACAACTATTGGAATGCCTTGAAGTAAGAGTCTTTTTCCTATCTCAAATATCATTGTGAAGTTCCCCCATCTTTTCTTTTGTAAGAATTTTATTTACTAAAATAATTTAGATGATCATATCACAAATAAATGTTTAAATTTTTTTAAATAAATAAAATGTTCCTTTTTTAATCAATCTTTATCTTTTAAATTAAAGTATATTTGAATTGAAACCTTGTAGATATATAATAGTTAAATTTAAACTTTTATATATATTGTTGAGTCAATCTTTAACTTAAAATAGTTAAAATACTATTTGATTTTATACAACTAATATATTATTTGATTTCTATGTGCTAAGAAAAAGTTTTCCGACCTAACCTTAAAAAGTTGGTAAAGGAACTTTTTCACCCAATCTTACTTACTGAGTACAAGACTATAATGATAAGTATGAGAAATATTCCACAACTGAAATGTAAAAGAAATTTCAAAGAAAAGTGAAAAACTAATAAAGAAACTCCCACCTAACTTTTCTTATATGATAAAACTCACTTTTACACTTTGCCATTATTACTTTTGTGTAACAGGGTATATATTCCACAAGGGTCGGCAATATACCTTTCGCCGAGATATGAGGGTCAGCGAATTTGGTATAATATTTTTTATAGCATATATGATCTGCTTTACCTTATTTTATTATCGTACCCTTCGAAAAAGTGAGGAATCTCTCCGACCATCTGCGCAATCATCGATTATATTGCGGATATCTTTACATTCGGTTATGGCCGTTTGAAGAGTCTATGACCTTTGCATCGCTTACAAATTATGCAATCATGACAAGAAATGTTGATGCACTTGCTGAAAAGGATTCAAGTTAACCTTAAAAGTTAACTTGGATCCATTCAAGCGTGTTAAGATTTAGTTACTAGTAAGGCAAGAGTAGACAATGAGAGAGTTAGGGTATTGTAGCAGGTTTAATGTTTATGCAACAAGGAACAAATAGCTTGTACATTGCACGAAGCAAATTGTAAAAGTTGTAGCTAATCTGATGCAAAAGACCAAATGCCCACTAAGATGATAGAATGGATAAAAAACTAATAGAATGGATTTTAATTAATTCTATGTTTAAGTTATTCTTGAATTTTCATTGTGATAACACATCCGTTTTATAATTGATTTTTTAAACTCATAATTATTAAAAAATTTCTTAACTACATTTTAGATTTGAAAAAGAAAGTATAATTAATATAAATGTTTTATTTTATGAAGTTAGAAATAATTTATTAATTGAAATTTCAGTGATAAGTAGGAGATAGGTATTGTGAACTATTACTCATGTAAATAGGTCAATAAGTTTGACTCAAAAATGACGTGAATCCTAAGAAAAATATAGCTAAAATTTTAGTATTTTTAAATGATGATATTCATGATAATTTGTATTTAATTTTGATACATTTTTAAAGAAATTGTGTAATTCAATAACATAGTGAAAAATAATATAATCTTGTGTAATGTTAGGTTCATTCACATAACATCTCTCTATTTACACTAGTTTTAACCATATGTGATTTCTATTCACATAATATAAAGTATCAATTAATTACACAACATTTCACATAACAAACACTACTCTTGCATTGACGTAAGCTCTAAGAAATAACCCTAAATGGAAAAGATGGATTTTTGTGAAATTGGAAATGGAAAGGAAAGAAGAAATTTTGGTTTTGGTTTAGAAGATTATGAAGAATATTTTATCTTTATAATTATAGAAATATAATTGTTCTTCAAGTTGTGTGTCCATTTGCATTGAAATAGAATAAATTATTCCTTCTATTTCACTATTGTTTTTTCTAGTTAGTTTTTTTTACTAACCATGATCTTACTCGATACTTAGATGTGACATCTAATGATTGTAATTAAAAATTGGATATTAAGATAGATGAACAAAATCATATTTCTCAAATGGTAACTATACTTTTTCTACTCATTTGATATCATCTCAAATTCAAGGGGTTGTATATCACAACATTTCTCTTTATGTAAAGAGTGTCTACTTCTTCACAAACACTACTCTAGCATTAAGGTAAGTTCTAAGAAAGAACCCTAAATGGAAAAGATGGATTGTTGTGCAATTGGAAATGAAATGGAAAGAAAAGAATTTGGTTTAGGTTTAAAAGATCATCAAGAATATTTTATTTTTACAAATATGGAAAAATAGTTGTTCTTAAGGGTGTTCATTTGCATTGAAATAGAAAATATATTCCTTCTATTTCACTATTGTTTGTTCTAGTTTTTTTTTTTTATTAACCATGATCTTACTTGATACTTAGATGTGACATTGTGTTCTTATAATTGAAATTAAAAATTGGATATTAAGATAGATGTTTTCTAACATTGCTTCCCTTCTCTCTAGTTTAAATAATGAAATAATCAATGTAATCATTATTTTGTATCATGTAATGAATCTAATCATTACTTATTTGTATCACATGGTGATATAATGAATGTAATCATTCTTTTGTATCACATAATGAGTCTAATAATTACTCTTTTGTATCACATGGTGAATCTAATCCAATCATTATCCCTTTTTGGCATCTCTCTCTCTCTCTCTCTCTCTCTCTCTCTCTCTCTCTCACACACACACACACACACACCTCCATTACCCCCATTTCCCTACCACTTTATTTTATACCTCTACCAATTGTACCATTAATATTAGCCTAGAAAGAGATGAATAAGAGAGAGGAAGAATAGACAAGATGAGATGAAAACAAAAAAAGATATATAGAGCAGTAAAATAAAGATAGATAGAGGAGGAAGAAACCTAGATATGGAAGGGAGGAAGAAGAGGAGAGACAAACAAGAAAAGATAGATAAAGGAGCAACACGTGTGTGCACGTGTGCATGCGCGGGCACGCACGCACGCACACACACACGCACACACACACACACACACACACACACACACACACACACACACACACACACACACACACACACACACACACACACACACACACACACACACACACACAGAGAGAGGAAAACATAGCTCAACATATTGAACAGAAGATGTAGAGTGGGAGAGAGAGAGGATAATATAAAGAGATAGAAAAGTATACTAAAGAGATAAAGATACTTATGGAGCAATAGAGAGATATAGGAAATGAATTTTAGATATAGAGAAATACAAATAAAGAGAGGGAAAGATATGGACAAAAAAAAAATAAAGAGAGAGAAAGATAAAAATGGAGAGATGATAAATATAAAGAGATCAAGTTAAGGAAATTGGTTAAAAGTGCCAAAGAAAAGAAAGCCCTAAATTGCTAGAAAGACCTCCGAGGAAAGAGTGAGTCTAGGGTAGAATTATGGGGTTGAAAGTGAGAGATGGGTAAAGAATGAGGGGAAAGGGATCTCTTACTCTCTCCTTTCATCGCCCCCTCCCTCACACTCTCTTCTCCCCTCTCTTAGTTTCTTCTATCTCTTTCCCCCTCCCTCTATACCCTATTTCCTCCATCTTTGTCTTTCTTCTTGTTCGTTACCCTCTCTTCCTTTCCTCAACTCTCTTCCCCCTCCCTCATATCCCTTCCTCAATCCATTTCTCTCACTTTCCATACCCCCTCATACTTTCCCTCTCTATTTTCCCTTCCATCACTCTCCCCTTCTTTCTCCCTCTATCCCATATCTTTTTCCTCAACCTTCAACCATAAATCCTAATGCCAAAACTATAAACCCATAAGCTCTAAAATCTATATTAAGTTCAAACATGTTCTAATGTGTCCTAATGGATCTTGTTGTAGGTATGTGTAGTATATGACCTAGGACCCCTATGGACATATATTGTCATCAAATAGGTTGAAAGGGGTCACATTATCATCCTCGCCATATGTCACATACTTCATCATATGTGTACAAAAAATCATAAACCTTTAACCTTTATCCTTATTGTAAATCCTTATCCTAATTGTAAACCTTAACATTATTTTTATCATGTAACTTAAATCTCTAATCTTAGCTAGAAGGTAAACCTTAACCATGGTGTAAAATCCATGGATAGGGTATTGATTTAGCTTCTTTAAAATGTACCTTGTGTGACTATGTCATATGAGATTCAAGTGCTATTTGTGGTAGACTTCTTGGAAATTTCCTTGATAATGAGCATGAATTTTATAATAAAGAGAGTAGATATACATGTATAGTTTTCTTTGGTTGAACACAATTCCATTACTTCTCTTGGTTTTACTTGGTTAATCTTCCTCCCTACTGGGTTGGGTATCTTTACTGTTAGAAAAGATTCTAGGGAAGCTTAATAGCTTTGTGGTACAGTGGTAAAGCACTTCTACAATATTCTCACCCTTGTGTTCTTAGATAGGTTCTTGAGCTTCTATTGACATGGTCAACATAATTGGTACATCCCGGTATTTGGGTAATGAAATTATGGTTTTTTTTTAATTTGAGCATATACGTATATGAATCATTTTGTTAAATTTAATGATAGTTAATCAACTAATGTTGACTGCTCAATATTCAAAAAACCTTGACTCTTGTTGAATTTTTCATATTTTATGGAGATTTCTAATTTGGCATTGGTCTTGTAAGGGCAGTGCTTATACTAAAAGTATAAGCTTTTCTGGATCTGCAATCCCAACACTAAAACTATCATGCCATTTAGACTGTATTGAAATGATATAGGGCTTCTTGAGAAAGGGGGTGATGGCCAAACCAATTAGTGTTAACTTTTTGAAGAGGAAGGTACCAAGGCTCTTGTTGAGTAAAGAAATATAGTTAAAATTGTTGTCACTTGGTTAACACACAGGCACTCGGTTAACACTATTAATATGTTGTAACTAGGCAAACATTGTAATAGCAACTATTATTCAACTAAAACTGAACATGCACATCTTATAATATTAAGTGTGATTAACCTTAATTAATTTAGTTGCATACATATAAAAGAAATAGCATGAACACAAGTGACATAAAGATTGAACATGGAAACCTAATTTGAGAAAAGCCACCAATTGTAACTAGTTATTATTTTTCACTCTTTTGAAGTGAGCCCTATTAGGAGTCAACCCTGTTAAAGGTTATAAAACACACTATTAGGTGTGACCCTATAAAATAATTTAATCACCCTATTAGAAGTGGCCTTGTTAGAGGTCATTAGACACTTCGATCTAGAAATGTCACCTTGTTAGAGGATTTACAAATAGTTGTTAAGCTAACTCTATTAAGAGATTTAATTCATTGCTATAATGGTTAGAGAGTAATAGTTAAATGACCTAATTGTTGATGCGACTGTGTTGCTAATTTCAGATCTCAATTTTGGCTTGAATACTTGATCCTTCTTGATCAAATTAATATTTGCAGCTAGACAAGGATATTCTACTTATCCTTCCAATTCCCTTCCTCTAAGCATCTTCTTATCTTTTACACATTCTCACACATTCAATCCTCAACTTAACCTTATACTTATATCATATACATTGCCAAGTCAGCTTGAATACAACTTATAATAATAAGTCTTTATCTCCTTAGTTAGAACCAACAAATAAATCCATTAAACTCAATATGCTAAAACAAGAAAATCCTTTATTAATCGACCATATTTTGTAGACACTAACACTAAAATGATTTTTTTTTTATAACCAAGTGAACTCGGTTAAGATTGCAACATCAAAAACTTTCTTTGCTGACCGAGTGAGCTTAGTTAACACTAGTTCCATCCAACTTTCCTTTGTAACACTAAACCTTTGTGAACTTCTATTTGGTTCTTGAGTGAACTTGGTAGAAATCATCTTCTAAACTTGGAAAATACTGGAATGCTTGATAGACATAGGAAAATGTCTTCATCACCCTAGTGAGCTTGATAGACATTGACTGGAAAAGATATGACATTTTGTGTAACATCAAAGACACTATACAATTAATTAAATATTTTCAACAACTCTTTGGTTTGTGATATTATTAGTCTATATTTTGGGGTCTTGTTTTCCTTATTTACAAGCAACATAATATTCATTTCCCTTGTCTCTTCACTTGGGGGGAAAGGGCCATATTTTCTCTTTTTGTATCATAAGATTCATTATCTCTCTTTTTTGACTTGCTTTCCTTTTATACGATGACATGCATTCTTGCTTTCATATGACTACTTGAAATTACATGTCTAGTATAAATAGGAACCACTTTGGGAGGCATGATTTATCATTATTCCTTTCTTCAATGAATCCAATATCCTTTTTGAACTTTTATTCTAAGGAATCTATCATTACGGACTTACATTTAATTTTTCTTTATCTTTTCTCTCTATGATTCATTATCTTTATGTTGTTCCTTTAGTGATAACTAAGTAGGAATAAGTTGGTACCCACTCATATCTTTATTTAATTTTTCTATAGATTTCTATTTTCTATGGAACATTTATATCTATGTATCTATTGCTTTGTTATATGCATGGTGTTATTCATTTTCCTAGAAAGTGTATCTACATAATATTGATTTTAAATACTTCTCATTCAATGATCATCTATATCTTACTTCAAATCTGTGATATTCTTTTTTAGAATCTTACATTGTTTAGAATTGATTGACGTATGATGTTTATTTCTTTTATACCCTCTATTGTGTAGCATTATATTCTTCTTGTTAGATATCAAGTGTTTGTGTTTTGTGCATGGCTATCATTTTTTGCTTACAAATCATCCTTATATCTTAAAACATTTTGTTATATATGTTAGATATAATTGATTAATTGTGTGTTGTCTTTGATGTTACACAAAAGTCATATCATTATCAGTCAGTATATGACAAGCTCACTTGGATAGTGAAGATAGTTTTTTGTGTCTACCAAGGTCACTCCAGCATCGAAGGAGAGTCTACAAAAGATGAGTGTTAACCGAGCTCACTTAGTTAATGAAAGAAATTTTGGATGGAATGAGTGCTAATTGAGTTCACTCGATTACCAAAGGAATTTTCTAGTTTGTAGTGTTAACCAAGCTTCATTTGGTCAACACAAGGAAATCATTTCTGAGTTAGTGTCTACCAAGCTAGGTTGGCTAATGAAAGATTTTGTTATTTTAGCCAATTAAGATTAATTGATTTATCTATTGGTTCTACCCAACTGAGATGTGAATGTTAATGATTCTAAATGTATTCTACCTAACTTGAAAAAAGGAAGGATATAAATATAAGGTCAAGTTGTGAAATAATGAGAGAGTGTGTATGAAAAAAAAATAATCAATATTGAATATTCGAGAATTTCTCTAAGGAAGAAAAATCTAGAAATGAGAAGTATGTGTTTGAGGAGCTGGAAGGATACATTTGATCAGGAAGGATTTCAAGTACAAGCTAGAATAGAGATCTATAATCTGCAATTAGTTGCATCTAAATCAGATCATCTCATTGTTACTCTCTAACCATTGTAGCAGTGATCTAAATCTCTTAATAGAGTTGGCTTAACAACTATTTGTAAATCCTCTAACAAGGTGGACATTCTTTTGAATTGTCTAAAGATCTCTAATAAGGCCACTCCTAATTGAGTAATTAAATCTTTTAACAAGGTCACACCCAATAGTGTGTTTTGTAACCATTGACAGAGTTAGCTCCTAATAGGGCTCACTTCAAAAGAGTGAAAAATAGTAACTAGTTACAATTAGTGTTTTTCACAAATTGGCTTTCTCCATTAAATCTTGTTGTCAAATGTGTTCATGCTATTTCTTTTATGGTTGCAATTAAGTTAAATTAATGATAATCTCTAATAACATCTTAAGATCTGCAAAGATAATTCATTACTGAGTACATAAGGTATCTATTTGGTTACAACATTAATTGTGTGTATGCCAAGCATCAACATTTCAATTTTTAGAGTTTGTTTTGTACCAACATCTAAGGGATTTGGGATTAATTTTTAGTTGTAACTAATTCACCCCTCTCCTCTCAGTTACTTCTTTACATTTCCAACAATTGGTATTAGAACTATTTTGGTGCTTATAGAGATGGTTTCAAGGACCTAAGCTAAAGATCAAGATATCTTACAAAAGAGAGATTTCCAAATTGAATAGAGACAATTTTGCAGCATGGCAAGGACTTATGAGGTTACATCTAGCTACTATCAATGATTTAGGTTGCAACTATCTTAATACTAAATATAAAACTCCCATTGAAACATTATCAGTTGAAGATATTGCTGAAAAGAAGAATCATAACATCATGATGACTGATATTGCATCTGCTCTCAGTTACACTAAATTTGATGAGGTAAAATACTATCAAATTGCTCATGAAATGTGGATCAAACTGAAAGATACATATGGAGTTGATGAAAATGCAAGAAGAACCAAAGCATAAATTCTTAGAGGAAAATTTTACCAAATTAGAATGAGAGAAGATGCAAACATTGTAAAATATGTGGAAAGAATCAAGGCTACTATAAGTGCAATCAAAGCAACAAGAGGAAACATCCATGAGACAACTATTGTAAGCAAGGTACTTAGAACTCTTTTTATATATGCAGTTAGAGTGTCTACTATTCAAGAAATGAGATGTGATCCAAATAAAAAATTAACCTTGGATGCTCTAGTTGGAAGACTAATAGCTTTTGAATTAGACAACTATGATAACTATGTTCTTGTCTCTAAAAATATTGAGTCTTCATTTGAAGCCAAACTCTCACTTAAGGAAAAGAGCAAGAAATCAAATACCAATCAATGAAGAAGCGAGGAAAAAATTGAAGAAAGTTCTAATAGTGATCTTGAAATTATTGAAGCCCTACTTGCAAAGAAATATTCCAAAGGTAGAGGAAAGTAGAAAGGTAAAATTCCTTTAATTTTCTTTTCTTGTGAAGAAATTGGTCACATTGCTACTAGGTGTCAAAACAGAGAAAGTAGGGATGAGAAGAAAAGCCACAAGCACAAAGGCAAGAAGGAATTCAAAAATCACAAGAACTACAAGGATACATGGATTATAGATAGTGGATGTTCACACCATATGATTGGAGATTAAAAAAAGTTTGAACATTTTGAACATTATGATGGAGAAGTGTAAGATTTGGTAACAATAAACCTTGTTGTATAAAAGGAAAAGGTTGTATCTCATTAACCAATGAACTTATATGTGATAATGCCTATTGGGTTGAAGGACTAAAGAATAATCTACTAAGTGTGGAATAGTTTGAGAACATTGGATTCAAGGTAGAATTCATGAATGACAAGATGAAATTGTTAGATGATAAAGGAAACTTGGTTGGATCGGGCAAGCAAACAAAAGGTAATCTATTTTATCTTGATCTCATTGAATGTTCATGTTTTATTGCTCAAGTAGAAGAAAATGGTTATGGCACAAAAGACAATGTCATGTAAAATTTGATAATTTGGTCAAGATAAGAAAACATAGAAGAGTAAGAAGTATTCCTAGTTTAAAGAAACTTGATATGGGTTTATGCAATAATTGCCAAATTGGTAAGATGGGAAAGACTAGTTTTAAGAGAAAAAACTATCACTCAGGAAAAATCTTAAAAATTATACATACTGACTTATGTGAACCCATTAGAATAGAGAGTTACAATGGAGAAAAAAATTTCATTCTTTTTGTTGATGATTATTTTAAAATGATGACTCTGATATATCTAAAAAAAAATTAGAAGCTTTTGAGGAATTCAAATGGTATTTGGAAAGAGTAGAAAAAGAAACTAGAAAGAGATTGAAATTCTTAAGATCTGACAGAGGTGGTGAATTGATCTGCAATGAGCTCAATAATTTCTACATTGAAAGAGGAATCAAAAGGCAAGTATCAACCCCTTGTACACCTCAACAGAATGGTATAGCTAAAAGAAGAAATAAATCCTTCATGGATTGTGCAAGGACACTGATGCTAGGAAAGAATTTTGTAATCAAATACTACAAGGAAGCTATTAGCACTATAGTTCATACTTTGAACTAAGTTCAGTTGAAGAAAAACTCAAACCAAAATCCCTATGAACTATGGTATGGCTACAAACCTAATTTAAGTTATTTGAAAGTATTTGGAAGCAAATGTTATATCCTAAAAGAGTCTAGAAAAGGAAAATTTGATGTCAAAGGTGATGAAGGCATATTTCTAGGATACTCTTGTAGAAGTAAAGCATAAAATGTTTGAATTTGTCTACTCATAAAATCATAGAAAGTGCACATGTCAGAATTGATGAGTTTTCAAAAAAGAGTTATGAAGAAAGCAACAAAGAGCTAGAGGATTACAAAAGAATCAATTACTATGAACCTGATACCTTTCCAACATGTTGGAACTAAAAATTGCATGGTCAATTTTGAGAACCATTGAAAAAATCAAGCCCTTAAATGCTTTTAAATGAGATTGTACTTGGTTGTCAGTCTGAGACCTAAGAGGTGTTTAATGTTTCTAACACCTTTCATTTAGTGCATCTATGTGTTCTATGAAGTTAAACTGACATTTTGAACCAGTCTGCGAAGTCCCATTTTGAGCTAGTGTCAAAATTTGCAATTCTGCCCGAGTGTCAAATAACAATTAGAGGCCCAATTTGAATTTGAATATCTTTTACCCAAGAATGTCTCATGGCTCACCACTTTGGGAATGTTTATTATGCATATCAAAGAACCTATGTTTCAATTTTCAAGTCATTTCAAATCCATTTGACTAGGTTTTGCACCCCCCAAAGTTGGTCATTTACTGTTTTGTGCATTTGACTAGTTGTTCACAATTTTGGGAAGCCCTGTTCGACCAATCATATCTTTGACCTAGTTGACCCAAATGAAAAAATTATTTTTGCATTGTGTTCCAGGGGTTAGACACTTCATATGTTCCAATTTTGAGATCATGACGAATCCATTTGATCAATTTGGTATCATGATTAAACACCCAGTTTATATTATTTTATTACGGCTAAGGTATCCTGATTGATCCGTACCCCTGTTCAGAACGTTATAAATTTGATCCTGTGATTGGTAAGCCTAAGTGAATTGTACCATTGTGTTGCATCCTGAAAATCCTTGAAGTATGTCAATTCTTAAGTCATGATGAATCCTTCTACATACTTTCACAGGTCCATACATTTGCTAAAAATCACTTTTTGACACATTTGCCAATTAAAATTTCCAAGTGCCTGTTTTCGAAAATTCACCAAATGTGCCCTGTGATTCGTCATTAGCCCAAAACATGGAATTATATTCTCTTCATGGAAAAGAACTTATATCCTAGTTTTTAGAACCCCAAGTGATCAATAACCCAGTTTTATAATGCCAAACCCGAGCCCAGTTTATGTTTTTTAACATTGTTTGCCTGCAGGGTAATTGAAGTATGGGTGTTCGGCAATTAAAATCATTTGATTGGGAAATCGTCATGGGCTAAAAATTTGTAGTGTGGTAAAGCATATAGGATTGAACACTCATGTCGATTTTTATGGCCTAGTTACTTGATTGAGTTAGTTTTTACGGCCACTTGGTAGGCCTCCTGACACAATTTGTACAATGGTGCGAAAATGATTAAAATGGAGCTTTAAAGTAATGTTCCTATGATTGTTTTTAATTCCAGTCATTGCAATGGAGTCATTGGATAAATCTACAATGAGACAAAATGATTTACTTTCTAAAATGAATTGGACCACCACGGTGAAATTGAAAGTAAGTTGCATTGGAGAAGAATGAGGTTAGACATAAAAATGCAGCCGGCTACAAAAAGTAGAGAGCCTTCCAAGGCTGAGTAAAATGCAGGAAACCCCATGCACACAGGTCAAAGAAGAAGCCTTTCTCAAGGCACACACCATAAAAGAAAAAGGCCACGTGAGCAGAGCAGGGGAGCTTTCAAGCAAAGCAAGCCATTCAATACAAAAGGAGTTACCTGCAGCCACAAAATGACAAAGATAAAGGGCAGTGAGCAGTAGTCAACACCATCATAAGGAAGTTTCAGCATCAAAACAAATGAAGAGAGCAGAGCACTCACGCATAAAAAGAAAAGCAGACATGAAGCTTCCTAACGCAATCAAAGAACAGACCACAGCAAATACCAAAGAACTCAAGAAAATGGCAAAGCAAATAGAGGTTTGTGCATTAAAAGGGACACCAAAATTGGAGCTGTAGTAAATAAAAAATGTCAGTAGCAAGTTGATTGGAGAAGCCAGCAAATAAGGGTAGTCCAAGAATTATATGAAGCCCGTGACAGTCAGACCCACACATATTAAAAACAAAAGCCATGGGCAAATAAAGAGGAGCTCATGTTTTAGTGAGAGATCGATATTCAATGAGAAGGTCATGCATAGAGAGGAACCAGTCAAAAAGCATTATCCCACATTGGTAAGTGGAGAAACTATTTTATAGTTTAAATACAATTGCACTCACATAACATTGTGAATTGAAACGTGAGCCTTTTGAAGGCAAAGCTTGAGTACGCGGGTCCTAGTAATCTGACTTGGTGGAAAAAAGAAATAAATTTTGAACGAACATGCAATTAAAGACCAATGACATCAGTAGGAATGGAGATCAGAAAATTGAGAAATCCGGCTAGTCGCTACTTCGCTAGCCGAAAAATCTTGGCAACTCCGGCTAGCGAAGTAGCGAAGTCGCCGAAAAAACATAAAAATTCGGCGAGTTCCAAAATGTTACATGGGTTCAATAGCAGTGCTGTTAGCAAATCGAGTGGTGACAAGTGGCAGCGACAGAATGATTAGATAATGATGTGGTGGGAAAAGCTCATAGTTCACCAGATGTTGACACGTGGATGATATGACGGTTCTCGCTAAATCGCCAAGCAAAAGATGCACGACAATTAACATAGCAAGTTAGCAAGAAGACGACACGTGGCAGATGGTGAAAATCAAGCAGGCCAATCAGCAAGTGACACGTGGCACTCGATCAACAGTAGTTGACCATGGATTTAAAGGGTCAGGGAAATATTGAAAAGTTAAAAATAATAATATTTTATTATTATTTTTGTTGAAAATGCCCACGTCAAGTTTTAAAATCAAATGGGACATTTTCTAAAGTTTATACTTTAGAATTTTTTAAATTTTATAAAAAAAATCAAAGTTGCAAGCCTGAACCTTCTAGCAGGGGACTAATTTTTGAAATAAGATTTTGGATATTTTCGAGAGGCTAGATAGGTGATGTTATATATCACCGAAATCCAGAGAAGATGAACTTTTCGATTCTAGAGTCATTTTTTACATAGGTATCAGTCAGTTTGAGCTACACGAGGTTTTCTATCAGGTACCTGAATTGCAACCATTTTTAGACTAGGAAGTTCAATTTTGATTTTTGGCAAGTTAATAGCTTGAATATGCATAAAAGACAAGGAGAATTCAGCTGGGGGCATCTCTGAGTCAGTTAAAGCAAGTTTTATCAGCATTTTGATGCAAATCAGATATTTAGCAAATAAGGGATTTCGTCATTCAGGAGGGGATATTTTGCAAATCAGTTACAAGGCAATGATGAAATCAAATCAGATCAAGATGGAGAAGGAAGGACGAAGTTTTTAGTTGCCAGAAGATTGAATTTCAAGTGGACACTTGTCAAGTAAAGATCAGATCCAAAAATTCTTTCTCTTCTATATCATTCTTTCTTTCTATCATTTGAGGGGTTTCAGTTTTTGGGGAAGTTCCAGTTCTTTGGAGAAAGTCTGCACATTACTGTGATACCAAGGTCTTGGATCCAGTTCTGGTTGTATTCCCATGACTGTACACCATTTTTCTTCAGCAATATTCTTCTTGTATGAACAGTAGTAGGAAGATAAATACAGATAGTTCAAATCTATTAGGTTGTTTCATGTCTTTCATTTCATGCATATGATTGTATATTTTCAAGGAAACAACGCAAAGAGCAGCAGATGATTAAGTTTTAGTTGAAACTTGTCTCCTTTCTCATTGAATTTCAATGTTTTACGATCTCTGAACAAAGAGTTTAGGTCGTAGTTGCAGTCCCCTATGACTGTATGTTGTTTCATTGTTGCTGATAGTTCAAGGAATTGTGTAAATGCTTCATAGAAATCAACAGGGTTGCAGATTTATTGAGGAGGATATCAGGTAAGAATGAGATTTTAAACTAAACATAGATGTCTATTTACAAGTTAAATAGATAGATCTATATCTGAAGATACACACATGTCTCAGATATTCATATGTATGTTTGTGATCCATGAATTTGCCCAATGGACTAGGCACTAATTAGCTACAGGGTCATTACTTTCTCATTGCTGCATATCTGAGGGTTGTTGAAATCAACATCAAAAATCAAACACTTTTCCCCTTTCATGTTGAAGAGCTATCATAGAATGCCCTCATTCAGCTTATGAGGTTCATAGATCTGCATCTAGCTATCATAGGTCTATGTTATTTCATGGGTTCTTAGGAGAAATAAGGATTTTATCTGCTTCATATTAGATTCAGTGTATGCTTTGACAACTAGTACCATATAAGGAATCTATAGGTTCACCTGCCTAGGTTTTGCAGAGCCTGAAGAAGAAGAAAGGTCATGCCTTATAGTTGGCCTGGTGTCTGAATGGGTGTGTTGATAATGGGAGTTAGCTGCCCCTAGATGCGTTTTCTTCTCATCAGGGTAATTGGAAATGGGTAAAACTTTCAAACACCAACACAACACACCTTAAAACCTAAGTATAGAGAAGAGGGGGAAGGGGAGATATAGAGATATATAAATTGTAATATATAGTGTGATATAGATATAGGCATATAAAGAGATGTAGAGATAGTGAGAAGGGAGAGATGTATAGAGGTTTTGACAAGTTCATTAATAGGTAAATATAGGAAAATTGAGAGAGAGAGAGAGAGAGAGAGAGAGAGAGAGAGAGAGAGAGAGAGAGAGAGAGAGAGAGAGAGAGAGAACAAAGAAAGGGATTATGACTATAACTAATACCATGATCACTTCACTAATTCATATCAAGCTTTTCATTACAAAACAAAAAATTTCATTGATTATGATAGCTCATTTACATAATATTATGTAATGTAAAGAATAGGTAGCTAGGGAGGTCAGAAAAAGAGGGATAAAGTGAAAAATGGAGACAGTGAGATAAGAGTAGTAAGGAAATCTAAGCCTTTGCAAGATCAAATCGTGAATCCCTCAACCTTAAATTATAAACCCGATAGTGGTCTATTAGCACTAGATCATTTAAGGCATCAACCCTTGACCATCTCCACTATTACTCTCTCTAATGATAAACCATAATCGATATGCCTTGAATCCTAACAATAACAAGAGCTAGACATAATTAGATTTAGATAAATAGAGTGAGGTAGAGATAGAGGCATAAAAGTGAGATAAAGAAGGTGATGTAGATGAGTAAGAGAATAAAAGAGAAGTGGATATGGATAGATAGAAGGAAAAAGTGAAACAAGGGAAAGAGTTGGGGAAGAAGAAGAGATGGAGAGTTATTTGAGGAAGAGATATCACAAGATTCATCTTCAAGTAAAAGAGATATGCATACCTCAACGTGATTTCATTATGATTATGAAGGTTGGTATAAAATTAAATATTGTAGGCCCCCTACATATATCTCACCACTCCCTCTTCCTATCTAGGTCTCTCATATCTCTCTCCCTATCAAAATTTTCTTGTTGAACAATAAAGAAACCAATAGGAACTCATTGTGAGAAATAGGTGACACAAAAAGTAATGTCAACGATAGAAGAGAGTTATTTGAGGAAAAGATATCACAACATTTGTCTTCAAGAAAAAGAGATATGCATACCTCAAAATGATTTTATTATGAGTATGAAGGTTGGTATAAAATTGAATCTTGTAGCCCCTCTACATATATCTCACCACTTTCTCTTCCTATATAGGTCTCTCATGTCTCTCTCCCTATAAAACTTTTCTTGTTTAATAACAAGGAAACCAATAGGAACTCATTTTGATAAATAGGTGACACAAAAAGAAATGTTCACTATAGAAGATCAAAATTTAGGATTGCATGATTATTTAAAAATGGATTTTTTGTATGTAAGATATTAATGTTACCTTTAGAGTTCTCATATTATTCACCATGTTGTGATGTCAAATTATCAATTGTATCTAGAAATAAAGATAGAGATGAATCTCTTAGGATAAGGGTAGAAGTATATTGAGACCATTATCCCCATTTATAGAATTTTTTCATTATTTCATTTATCTCAAATCTAAAGACCTCAGAGAGAAAGAAAATGATACCTCCTTTGAGCCTATGCAAAGACTTCATGATAAACCTATCTATGATGAAGACATGGATCCATCCTATTCACTTGCAAAGCAACAAAATGATTCTAGACATACTTTTGAGAGAACTTTTACTCCCTTAGGAGATTCTTATGATGTTGTCTTACCAATGATCCTTGCCAATGAGCTCATTATATTTCCTAAATCTATCTCATATGGAAACCCATTCTTGGATATATATATATATATATATATATATATATATAGTGCACTTTTTCTTAGTTGCACTCAAGTTAAATATTCACTAATTACCATTTAATTAATCTTAATTAGGAATATTAATTGCATAGTAGCTCAAATATAATAGACATAAGGGTTTGTATATACCTATACTAAGGACATGGTGTAGGAGAGTTCTATTTTATGTGGGCATAGTTGTTATCATTCAAGAGTCAAGCACATAAGTCATCACTTACAAGAGAGATTTCAAGGTGCATTCAAGAAGTATGAGAGAAGAAAGCAAAAATTCATTGAAAGCCTTCATTTAATATTATCATTCATGCATTCTATTCTAACGATATATCTTATTTATTCAATAATGGAGCTATTCATAAAGGGTTTTGGCCTTAGGGTTTAGAGTTTAAGATGGCTTAGGGACACTTAAGACTTGATCTGGTATATGCGATACACTTGTTAGTAGGATTTTTAATAATGTTTGATGTGAATATTTGTATCAAATAATGAGTTGACTGAACCAAGGACCAATAGTAGTCCTTAAGTCCTTTGGAGCTAAGTGGTGTCAGATTAACCTACTTGGTACTGGTTTGAGAATTTCAATACAAGTTTGATTCATCTCGATGAGTAGGATGATAGGAGAGGGAGAAATAATTAGAAGTGGGAGAGAGGGAGCTAATCTTAGAATAGAAATTGGGAGAATGTGTGTGTGTGTGTGTGTGTGTGTGTGTGTGTGTGTGAGAGAGAGAGAGAGAGAGAGAGAGAGAGAGAGAGAGAGAGAGAGAGAGAGAGAGAGAGAGAGAGAGAGAGAGAGAGAGAGAGAGAGAGAGAGAGAGAGGGAAAAGAAAGAAATTGTTTAAGGTTTAGGGATGGGTGAGAGAGGGCAGAAGTGAGAGAGAGGAGAAGGGTGTGAAAGAGGGAGATAAATGAAGGAGGGAGAGATTGGGAGAGTAGAAATTATGTGGAAACAAAGGAGAGAAGGAAAAGAGGGACAAATTTTGGAGGGGGGGGAAGATAGAGGTACCTCTCACTTTCTATTTGTTTTAAAAGAGAGATTGTATAATGTTTATTAATTTGATTTATTTTTTATGACAATAGTAATAAATAAACTAGGTCAAGAAAAAGGTTAAGGTAGAGATTATCCAATTTTGTTTGTATTTTATTTTGGCTATGTTGTAATGAATTTATTTATAAATGTAAGCAGTATATGAGGATTAAGTCCAAGATAATAAAATAAACAAGTATAGTCATCTAAATTTATTACATAACCTTTCAATAGTATACAAAATATGTTATAAGTTGTATATAAATAAATAATTATTTTCTTCTTGTAGAAGTATTAGAAAGTTGTACTTAAGAAACTACTAAACCTCCTAACTTCTTTCCCCATAATTGTCTTTCTTGTTATCTCTCCTCCCTAGGCATCCTTCCTCTCTATATACCTCCTCTCTAGTTCTCTCCCTCGTTATAGATCTTCGTATGCCTACTAGAAGAACACAAAGGGGTATCTTACTTGATTTCCCCATCTAATTCTCTCATATTTGTCCCCCATACATATTTATCTCCTCTATATCTACACCATCTTTAGTTCTCTCCCTTCCTCTTGATCTCTCCCCCTCCCCCTTATTCCTCTCTTCCTCTTCTCTTTAACATGATCATCTTTATGTCTCTACATCTCTCTCTAACATCACCTCTCTATATTTATGATACAATATTTATCTCTCTATATTATTATTTTTTATCTCATCTTATCCCTCCCTTCCATCTTTGGTTTTCTTCCTCCCTTATTCCTCTCTCCCACACCAGTTTCCTCCCTCTTCTATATCCCAAGATAGATGGTATGATTGGTGAGAGAGAAATTAAAGTAGTAGTGAGATGAGGAAAAGAGTGAGAGAGGGGGAAGAGAGGGAGAGAGTGAGAAAAGGATAAAGAAGGGAAAGAGATTTGTGTGTGTGTGTGTGTGTGTGTGTGTGTGAGAGAGAGAGAGAGAGAGAGAGAGTATTCTTCAATTATTAATATGCTAACTTTGTAGAAGTTAACTTATTGTATTGAAAAGTTCTTAGATGTTAGCTTTGTAGAAGTTAGTATTATTTAGGAAAAATGAATTTTTAATAAATATCTCTATATTTATATTCCCCACCTTTATCCCTCTCTCAGTTTCCCCCACATCTCTCCCTCTCTCTCCCATTACCCTATTAGACACACTCTTTTTCCTCCAAGTTCACCTTCCCCTCTCCTCCCTTTCTATTGTCTCCTTCTCTCTCCCCCATCCCTATAATACTTGTAGCCTCTATTTCCTGCAAGCTTCATACCTATTATCCTCCTCTACTCACTCTCTCCCTTGTAATGATTATATTCATTATTTGATACAAAAGAGTAGTTTTTTTCCCTTTAGCCACCCAATTCCCCTCTCCCTTATTCCTCTCTTCATGTTCAATCACCATTTCTTTCCTATACCATCCCCCATGTTCTTTCCACTCTCTCTACCTCTCCCTCCCATGTCCATTTAGTGCTAAGGATGAAGGGGAAGAAAACAAAGATACAAGTTGGAAGAAAAGAAATATACATACACATGCACATGCACACACACACACACACACACACACACACACACACACACACATATATGTACATACATATATACATGTACATGCATAAATAGATACACACACAGGCGCATACGCATGCACGCACGCGCACGCACGCACGCACACACACACGCACACACACACACACACACACACACACACACACATAATCAAGGATAATTTCTTTTTAAAATCTCCTTTAAATAATTTTGGTTATTATGATATTAAAAAATAAACATAAAATAAATATATTGTCACAACGATAATTCAAGGTTAAATTATATTTTAAAATATTAACTACTTTGAGACTTTCTTCACATTTTTCAACTAAAATATAATTATTAATATCAAACACTTCTTTGATTTGAGAATTTAATTTAAATTATGTCATTGTTATTTTATTCTAATTGTGAATATTTATTTAACTAGTGTCAAATTTATTTTTTAAATGTAATTGAAAACAACAACAACAACAAAAATTATATTGTTGACAGGATATCATAACATAACATAAAATAATAATTTAAATGTATGATATTGACATATTTCATATATATATATAAGATTACATATCTTTACAATTATTTGTTATATATTAAAATTTGCAAAATACTTTAAAACAACTAATATTAATAAATATTGTAAAAGTTTAAAAATAAACAATAAGTGTTAAAGTTTCAAAAGTTAGAAATATTGTGAACTAAAAAAAATAAAAAATAACTTAACATTATAATATTTGAAAATAAAATAAAACAATAAAATTATTTGTCATTTTGAAATATGTTAAATAATTATATTAACATATTTCATATTGATTTATAATACATTCTATGTACATATATTATACTTATATATTTATTCATATAATTTATAAAAACTATATATCTTTACAATTAATTATTATATGTTAAAAATTAAACATCACTTTAAAATGACTATTATTAGTAAATATCATAAAAGTTATAAAATGAACAATAAATAAAAAGTTTAGGAAATTTGATATTAAAGATCATTTATAAAAATCTAAAATCTAAATTAAAAATAAGTCTTAAAGATAAAAATGTTGCAAACTTTAAATAAACAAAATAAAAACTAATAATGAAATTATTTTTTCATTATGAAAAATGTTTAAAGGATTGAACATATTTGAAAATAAAAATAAAACAAGTAAATATAAAAATAAAATAACTAAATTACTACATAATACGCTAGATGCTTCGCTGGCAAAATTTAAGCTGACAAAGTTACCGGGCGCGAATTTGAAATGCAACTTAGCGTCGTCAGTGATACCAACAACAAGAATGAAACCGATTTTCGTAGTGGCCACTCTAATTATGAATGGTAATGCACGACTTCGATGTGTTTTCGCCTCTACCATGTTGCTTTTTGCATCAGGATAGATGACGCCAATTGCAAATTCCCTTCGTATAGAAAGAGCGCCACTCTATTTCTTTTGCAGGCCCCACGCTGTGAACAAAAGATTCCAAGCAACAGTGTAACATTTTGTTTGCTTTCGTTGGCAGTATTAATTTCTCCCAATGTCCACAGCCACACAACCGTCCACAGCCTTCAGCAATAAATGAGTAGCCGTCCTCTTTAGCCGTCCAAGCACCGTCCAATATTAATTGTAATAGTCAGCTCTATGCATAGTCAAGATAACATTTAATATGCATTTGCTTATAAATAGAATAAGCTAGACCTGTGTTCGGCAGAACCCATTTTATAGGTTTCTCAATGACTTTTCCTCTCTATTAACTTTCTCTCTTGTCTGATTTCTTTGTTGTGTTGTGCTGTAATTTTCATCAGTTTTCAGAGGACTAAATGAAGAGGGTCCCTAGATGGCCACCCTTCGTGCAAGTTAAAAGTTGCACGAGAGTTCAGCACAGTGGAGTGTGTTTAAAGTTTTCACTACATAAAGCGCGTTTCCCAAGTGTTCGATGGGTCATCGGCAGAAATAATAACCCATTTCCGTTTATTCCAAACCATTATTCTGTAAAAAAAATGCGGCTTGTTTTGCTACTTGTGATCATGGGTTCCCATTCAGTCATATGTGACTTTCAGATGACCGATTGCAACAATGTTTGGGCTAATTACACAGAGTTGAGAGCATACCTCCAAAACTTGAAGACACTAATCGATGATCTTTCCAAAAATGTAGTTGAAGGGTTTAGCAGGTCGTCCAGTGGTCAATCTCCCTATACTGTCTATGGTCTCTTACAGTGTTTTGGTAATGCTTCTGTTACCAGATGCACATATTGTTTAAGCCAAGCATACACTGTTGCTCAAAGTGAATGCGCCAATGACACAGGTGCAATGGTGTGGACGGATAGCTGTTTCTTGGGCTATGATATTACCAATTTCAGTTCAAGATTAAATACCACCTTTGAGTTTTCGGGAAACCCGAATTTCTTTCCAGAGGATTTCACACCTAGAACCTCTAGTCTTCTCTCCCATTTGTCTGGAGAAGCAACAAATACAAATAAATATTTTGCTGTTGGATCAGACTATATCAAGCCCGATACCCTCAACGAGACGGGCACGGTGTATGGCCTAGTCCAGTGTTGGAGACATATATCCATCAAGGATTGCACTACGTGTTTGTCTCAAGCAAGAAAAGAACTAGAAAACTGCTGTTCAGGGAAACAAGGAGCTCGAGTTCTGTCAACAAGTTGCACCGCGAGATATGAGACATATCCCTTTTATTCGCCAATGGTGGAATTCGAGTCGTCGTCATCATCATTCCCGCACCGAAAAATATCGCGTGGTAAGTTTACCAACTTAGTTTCATGTTTTCTACAATTAGTCTTTTGAGCATGTTTACTAGATTTTCAGTGGTTAGAATTGTGATGGATTCAGAGCCCTTCTATTTCATTACATGACCATAAAGATTTGGCATGCAGAGAAGCCCTCAAAACCAGTGCCCTATATTGTGGGGTTTGTGGCAGGAATGGCTGTGATGTTACTCACTTGTTCATTTGCTATGAGAAAAACTCTCAAATCTGCTATTTTCGGGGGACCAGTAGCCCAAGCCGCCCATAATGAAGGTGTAGATTTAGATTAAAATCTCGTTTCTTGTTTTCTCTTTTGTTTTGTTTCTTAAATGTAGCATTTGCTCATCTAGCTAACCCATTTTTCGCACTGTAAAGAGAGGTCATTATTTCAACAGGAGCAGCATTTTGACTTCAGCTTCGAAGAGCTAGCAGAAGCCACTGCCAATTTTCACAAAAATAAGAAGCTTGGCGAAGGTGGTTTTGGTGCCGTATACAAGGTGAATCTCTATTCTACATCTTTTCCCATACGAAATGATGTTTCCATTGATTAGGAAATTTGTTTACATAGAAATAGAGAAGTCTAATTCTATTTTCATTTTCCAGGGAAGAACTAAAGATGGAAAGGAAATAGCTGTGAAAAAACTGTCTGCGAAATCTACACAAGGTAATAAACAATTTATGAACGAAGTGAAACTTGTGGCCAATGTTCAGCATAGAAACCTTGTGAAACTGATGGGATGCTGCGCTGAGAGAGATGAAAGGTTGATTGTTTATGAGTATTTGCCCAACAAGAGCCTTGACAACTTTCTCTTCGGTAAGTTAACACTAATTGGCTTCGTGATCAAGCTTTTTACTATTACAATGGTGTCCTAAAGCGGACATGACCGTTTTAGAATTGGCACTGCAGAGCCAGAAAAGTTTAGACTGTTAGATTGGCAGAAACGTTATAACATGATCGTCGGAATCGCCCGCGGGCTTCTCTATCTTCATGAGGATTCGCCCATGAAAATAATTCACAGAGATATTAAACCAAGCAATGTTTTGCTTGACGAGAAACTCGATCCAAAGATAGCCGATTTTGGGCTGGCAAGACTCTTCCCTGAGCATGAGACGCATATCCAAACATCTGTTGCAGGCACGTGGTAAGGACAACGAGATGTTTGATTCGGTAGTGTTTTGTTCTTTGAAGTTTACAATGTGTAGATAAATACTGATGTGGCAGTGGCGCGCGATGCAGGGGCTACATGGCTCCAGAGTATCTAATCAAAAGGAAGCTCTCTGTTAAGGCTGATATTTATAGCTTTGGAGTGCTCTTGCTTGAGATTGTCAGCGGAAAGAAAAATATGGATATGATACGTATATCGCAAGGGGCTGAAACCCTAGTAGAACGGGTAAGGAACTCAATTTTCTCTCATTCGGTTTAGCTTTGGTTATATTTTTTACCCTAAATTTGCTAAACCGTTGATGTGTTATATAGGCGTGGGAGCTTTACAATGAGGGGAATATGTTGGACATGATGGATTCAGAAGTTTTAGAAGGATGCCCGGAGGAACAAGTGTCGAGATTCATTCATCTCGGGCTTTTGTGTGTTCAAGATAATGCAGCACTCCGTCCACCCATTTCTATTGTGATTCTGATGTTATCAAGCAGTTCAATCCCTTTGCCCATTCCAACAGAGCCCGGGTTTCTAACGAGCAGTAAAAGTAGTGTGGCATCAAAGTCAAGCTCAGTGAGTGGCAGTGATATGTATGAAAAGAGCACGGCATCACAGACATCTGTGAGGACCAGGTCATCTTCGTCGGGCGTTCACATAAACGAGCCCAAAATGATCAACATCACGGCCAGAAATTCCACATTAGAATTTGATTTTTAAGTAAAACAAAATATTTTCAAGCTGTGTTTGTGTCATATGAGTTCTATATTAACTGTTTTATTTTGTTGCGTGTAGCTCAGATTGTTATGAGGAGTCTTTAATTAGATTCCAAACAAACTTGTTTAACCATAAAGATATGTTCAGCCTTCAATATGTAGACATATTTAATATGATAATGAATGAGTAACGCAGCAGTTCTATTCTGCGATATATATCCAATTTTTTTCACTTCTGATGTATTTCTTTATATTAAAATATTTTTGTTATATATATGTTATTTGTAGTAATTAGAGAAAGCTAACCATTTTTTTTTTCTCTTGTTCTATATGTTCTGATTGCAAATATGTTCTAATTGAGAATCATAAAGTCTGATTCAAAATACAAAATACTTAATTTATTGGATAAAGAATCAAAAGTCAGAATTATATAGCTTTCAAAATATAGAGTAGCTGTAACATAGTTACAACATAATTACAAGAACATGTTCATTATATCAAACTTAACTAAAGTTGTAGCAGTGTTGGGATAAACAAAATAATTTGAAGGAAAGAACCAACAAATAACATGATATGACACGATCTAATCAGTCAATGAGCTGGAAATCTCATCTTGTTGAGTCTTTTTTAAACTGGTTGCAGAGACAGATCTAGAATGAATAAGGAGAAGCTACCATGGAGATTTTTATGGCCATTAATCATAAGGATGGAAAGAAGTTTGCATAATTTACTAAAGATCTTGTATTATCAATTATAAAAAATCAATGTATTATAATGTCATTTCTATGTCTTTAAGTGCATTATAGTAGATCATTTGTATATAATAATAGAGAAGTTGTTTTTACTTATGTTAACGGGTTATTCATTATCAATAGTACAAATAAAAAATCTTGATTAGATATAGAAAGCTAGAGCACATTAAGAAAAAACAAGATGTATAAAAGTCTATTAGTTTTCTTCCTATATAGAGAAGATTGGGCCATATTAAATAAAAAGTTGCATAATATCTAAAAAGGTTCTTTCAACCTAATGGTGACATGTGTCTTCCTAGTCAATATCTAAGGTCTATTATTAACATAAAAGTCTAACATAGTCAAGATGAGTCCATGACAATATTTTATCTCCTATTTATCATTAAATATAAGATGTTCATATTCAAACCTAACCTATATATGTCATGATTCCATTAAGTTTTCCTATATAATATTGTCAAGCCTCATTCACATGTTTTTAGAAAAATATTAGCAAAGATCATTCCAAGAAACCCATTTAGGTTCCTTAAATCTAAGTGCCCAAGAGATCTAATGACAATGGATATATGCACCCCTCATTATCCTATTATGTTCACTTCCCCTATTTGAAAAAAAAAAAATGGTCTCAAATGGAATAAACCAAAAGATTGATGAAGTGAAGATAAGAGGTCATATGGACACTTTACAGTAAATAATAGATTTTAAGTTTTACAAATGTTTTGAATTTATATTTTGTGATTCTATTCAGGATTACGTTATTTGAACAGCTAAGTATTAATTTTAGGTAAATCTTACAAAAAAATTTTATAATAATGTATAAATTAATTAAGAATATTATAAGAATACTAATTATTTAAAAAGGGTTAATCCATTTCACTTATATTGTACAACTCTTATAAAAATGTCACATTATGTGTAAAAGTGTCATATCTAATTATAAAAAAATGAAATACTATATACAACCAGTGCAACTTAGCCTTTCATTCCATATGATAATAAAACCAAGTGCCACATAGAGGCATGTACTTTCTGTAATAGTAAATTGTAAAATAAATAGTAAGATAAGATTGATAATAGAAGCATATTATGTAATACAAATAGAAAATAAGACTAATACTTGAAGAAAATTATTTACTATTAATAGTAACAACCTTTGTACTCAGACATTGCACATTAATGAAGAAATAACTAAGGTTAAATTAATTGTATAAAATAGAATTATATTGTAACCTAATTTCTTGAATTTAAATAATTTTAAATTCTTTTAGAATAAATAAATTTATTGCTCCACTTTGACCTATAATAATAATATTGAGATTTAATATACTTCTAATTTTGATAACATTAGCTTACAACATGTTGCCCGGTTATAAAATTGTTTCAAATTTTATAAGCCTCAGTTAATTTTTGAAACTTGCCTAGTTTTAAGCTTTAAATTGGCCATTTTATCTCTAAATTTTTGTGAGTTTCTAAATCTTCATGTTTGCGGCTCGTTACCAGCTCCGCACAGCACTTGAAATTTTTAAAATCCAGCTTCTGAGCTCCAACTTATCGCAGGTTAATGTAGAGACCCAAAATACATGTTTTCAAGTCTATCATTAACCATTAACCTCTCAAAAGGTTAATGGTAACTTTCAAATCGCACATTTTGGAGTAGGTTAATTAACCTCTCCAAAAATGCATTTTTCTTAAACTCTCAAAAGGTTAATGATAACGTCCAAAAACATGTTTTCATTAACCTCTCAAAAGGTTAATGATAACCATCAAAAACATGTTTTCATTAACCTCTCAAAAGGTTAATGATAACATCAAAAAACATGTTTTTCTTAACCTGTACAAGGCAGTTATTAACTTGTTTGAAAACTCTCCCATAAGAAGTTAGACATGTACATGGGAGCAATTGGAAATAACCATGGAAATGAATTAGACTGAGTCCTTGATGATTCATCATGTGCAGTAAAAGGTGGTTTAAATTACATAAACAATGAGAAGCTTCTTAGCTGCATATTTGGGTTCTGAATGAATTATATAGGTGATTAATTGGGTACCTACCAAATAAAAACCAAGGTATCAAATCAGTAAATTAGTCTCAAGGGAAGTAAGAGTTTATAAGCCTCCAAAAAAAATAGGCTAGGCTGTACAAATAGCATAAACAATGGCAAACTAAAATACTCTTGCAATGTGCAATATAAAGCCTTCAATTTTTTGGTTTTTGGATTGCGATAGATATTATTATGCTATCATTTCAGCACTCACTAAAAAGGTTGCTTGACTCCTGCTAGATGTGTGATTGGTGTGGATGTTGGTAGATGCTCAGGAAGTTTTCAAACTATTTCAAGTTTCAAGTTTTATAAAGGAACACACTATTCTATCCATGTGAGGAAGAGAAATGTTCATCTAAAATCCATCTTGTATGTCACCATGGGTGAACATAAATGGCTTCCACTTCTTGGCTGATCGCTATAAATTCTTTCGATAATGAGACTATATAATAATACATTCACAGTGGATTTTTAGATTACTGCAACATGCACAAAAGAGTGCATTATTATCTTTAAGCTTGTAGGGAAGAGATAATTTAAAGAAAAGGAAACTGAGCCTGAGGTTTCTTCAAATATTTATATGTCACCTATCCACTCTATCGCCAAATCTCAACCTTGAAGGTGTCGACAGGGAAGGCTTCTTAAGAGCTTTCATGGTAGAATGTTTGCAGTTATCGATCACAATTGGTGCTAGACAAATGTTTGATAGATTGCCCAACTGATAGAATGTTAAGGAATCAAATGATTTTCGGTATGAGCCTGATATGGATGAATTGGAAAGGTTCTTGATGCCTTTAGTAGATCCAATTCGGTAGGTGTAAAGGTAAATATCATTGTAGCTTGAGAAGAAAATATAGAAGGAGCCACTGCCTATGTAAGATGATGGTGTGTGAAGCTATATCTCACATCACTTGCCAATAGCCTCTCTATGCATGCCCAATTGGAGAAACACATAGACCTCTATTAGATTGTAAATTATAGAGGAAAAAGTACAATGTTGTTTAATGGAGGGCTGTGTAAGTTTTGACAGAGTACCCGAGAAAAATCTAGTGTCTTGATCAACATGGTTACATCATATGCTCAGAATGGGCAAGTTGATAAAGCTCAAAGTATGTTTGACCAGATGCCTGGAAGGAACTTGGTTTTGTGGAATCAACTGATTGCAGCATATGCTCAAAATAAATGAGTTGGTGATGCTTGAAAACTCTTTGAGGATATGCCTAGAAGAGACTTGGTTTCATGGAACATAGTGATTGTTGGATATGCACAGAGTGGATAGGTTGATGAGGCCTTGGTGCTTTTTGAAGAACAACTGCCTCAGAGAGATCTTTTCTCCTGGAATATAATGATTTTATGATATACTCAAAGTGGATGTTTTGAGGAAACTTTTATCCTCTTCAAGGAAATGAGGAAAGTGGGTATGAAGCCATGCCCTGTTGCCTTTGCAAGTGTTCTCCCAACATATGCCCACGTAGGGGATATTCAACAGAACAAGGAGGTCTACAAGGAAGTACATAGATGATAAAGAAGAGTCTGCATCAAATAACTCAACAAGCTAATGATTCAACCATCTGAAGACATGTTCCAAGCTATACATTTTGACTAGTTGTCATTTTTATTTGAGGTTAATTAACCTCACCCAAATCACATATTTGGGAGACAGTTATTAACCACGAAGAGGTAGTTATTAACCTCTATGTCTATATAAGGGCTCTTTTGGGGCTTTGTAAAGGGACCTTTTGGCTTTGGAAAAAGGGAGCACTATGCTAAAATTTTGATTAGGAGATGATAATTGGAAAGTATGTACAAATTTTTTCTTTGTAATCAGAAATTCCTCTTGAGTTCTTGGTGCAAGAAAATAAAGGAACATGCAATTTGAGTTCTCTTCTTCTAAATCTAAATTGTTAGAAATGTTGATTCTCTTTGTAGCGAGCGTTCTCACGGTATGGTGTAGATGTTTATGAATCTATGGATCAACATTGTACTAGTAATAGTTTTTAAGCATAGATCTTGATTGTTGTTATTAGCGGTTTTAATTTAGTAGTTCAGGAAAGCCTTGGAGTCGTGTGGTGCATTCGTCATCATGAGCTTTCTCACCTTTTAGTTTTAGATTCTTTATTCAAAAAATACAACAGTTGTGAACAGTTTGAAGATTTAGATTCTTTATTCAAATTTACCCAAGGGCCTATCCAACTATTGTGAACAGTTTGCCACACACTCCGTTGGGTAAATTTTACTATGACAAATTTAATTACCAACACAACAATATTTAAATAAATATATTTTAAAGTCTTAATGTTGAAAGTTATAATTAGTTATATATATTTATATTTATATTATAAACTCTAATACTTTTAATATTAACCAATGTTAAAAATTAAAGATATTATCATGTTAGTATTTAAATACATTATAATAACATAAAATATTCTACAATAATTTTCTATTGAAATAGTACATACTAAGCTTTTACTAATTACACATTGATTATAAATGGTTTGTAAACTCAATAATTATTAAGTAAACCCTATTTCCACACAAAAAATGAATCTTGTTTGAAGAACAATAAACATTAATATGTGTAAATGTTTTGAAAAATTAAGTTGTCCTAAAATATAGCCAAAAATGATGCAATATAGAGAGAGTAACTAGTGTTTCTAGAAAAATTGTCTCTATAACACCAATTTCTTTGAGCCAATCATATTTTAAATAAGTTTAAAACAATGTATACATATAAATTCAAACTTTATAAAAACTATAATAAATTTAATAATAAAAATAATAAAGTGTTTTGATTGATCCAAACTAATACACTAATTGCATTAACTAAATGCAATAGTATTGCCTACAGTAAATACGATGTATAAGTAAGTGCAATATAAAAGAAAATATAACCAATGGATCTTTCTTTGCCTTCAACCCCTAAAACTTTAACCATTAGTCCTAAAAATGGGAACTTGGCTGCACTTTTGTTCCCAACCAAAATACTTATAATTTCCTGAAATCCTTCATAACGTGAAGAATACTTAAACCAATATGAAATGCCTCTAAACCTAGAAATAATAAGAAAAAGGGAATATCAATGCAACATGATATATTTACAATATGAATATGAAATGTCATGTTATCAAGATATGAGAGAAATGTATTAATATACTTTCTTTCTGTCTAGAAACACTTGATTATACCTATAGATCCAAAAACGGAACCACCTTTTATGTTAGCCCGTTAAGAAATAGATAGAATAAAAAACACTTGATTATACTATTAAGCTTGGACAAGGTGGTTTTGGTGCCAAGGTGAACATCTTTTCCCTCAAGAAATTGCGTTTAAAGAGAAAGATAGATCTCAAATTTTGTTTTCATCTTTCAGGGAAGAACCAAAGACGGAAAGGAAATAGCAGTGAAAGAACTGTATATATTTTCTTGAGTTTAAAGAGAAAGATAGATCTCAAATTTTGTTTTCATCTTTCAGGGAAGAACCAAAGACGGAAAGGAAATAGCAGTGAAAGAACTGTATATATATATATGACTGAATAGGAAGCCATGATCAGAAGTAGCAAAACAAGCAACATTTTTTTCCCGAATGTATCAGCTATCACATTTGGATACAATGGAAATGGGTTTTATCATAATCAAATGGGTTATCACCTTGAATCCTTTCAAGAAAGTGCGTAACATCTCCTGTCAATGAACATTCATATGCCATAAACTAATGTAAAGATATCCTCCGTAATCCAGTCAATGATTGAGGAGATGAACGGAAAGATTCCACACTTTTCTAATACAAATAACATATATAAAATAAGGTAAAGCAGACCAAATTTGTTATCGAAAAATATTATAACTAATCTGTTGGCCCTCACATGACGCGGAAAGGTTTATTCATGGAGCCCTTAGTGGAATACTTTTACAATAATGGCTACAGTGTAATACTGACTTGTACCAAGTGGAAGAGTTTCTTTTACATTTCTCTTATACAATATTATTTTCCTCTTAATGATTAGAGTGTAAAATTAAGTTTTATCCAGTAAGGGCAAGGTTAGGTGTTAGAGTTTCTTTTTACTACCTTTTTTTTCCTCTCTCTTTTTTTTCTTTAAAGTCTGTTTTACATTTCATTTGTAGAATACTTTTTTTTAGTTATCTAAATGTAATAATAATTATACTATAATTCTAAGTTTTAGTAAGCAAGGTTAGGTATAAGAATACCTTTACAAAAAAATTCACTCTTCTTCTATGGTTTTTAACAATTCATCATTTTCTTAGCACATGTAACCAAATATTATATTAGTTGTTTGATTAAGGCTAAAATGAGTTTTTTATAAGGGACCAAAAACCTCAATTGTTTTATAGAAAAAGTAAAATTATTAAGTTCAAAAATGAAACAGTCTTGGCCAGCAAAAATATCAACAACTAAACTTAAGCAAAGCCAATGCCAAAACTAGCTAAAATAGAAAACTAACAAAAAGTCAATTAGAGCACAACAGACCAAAAAACAGCAAAAAGAGAGAAGCAAACTAGACTAAGGCTTCAACCTTATCTTTCAACTCCTCATAAAAATCTTTAATCTTCTCAATGACCTACTTGATATCTTGTTGAGAAAACTAGGCCTCCTTCTTCCATTTATTTTTAGTATTGGAGTGAATTTGTTTTCTAGGTCCCTTCTCCACCTTGTCCTTATCAGGCACCTATAGATCTAGCATTGGTTTCACCTCCTTCCCCTAATGCATAAGACTTGTGACCCTATTTAGAAAATAACCATAAGAGTCCAGGATTTCCTAGCAATTAGTCAACACATCCTTGGTGGTCCTTTGCATTTCTTCATCTTCATATTTAGTTCTATGATGACCTCCTATAACCCCTAGTGCTCAGTGCACTCTCCATTTGCCCACTCCCATCTTTCTTATTTTCCATCTCATCCATTCTCCCCTTGAAAGCCATACATTTTAGGTTCAACAACTTGATTGAGTGAAAGGTCCATTCATTGAGCCTTAGGGAATACAAAGATATAGTTTTAGTAGTTTCCAACATTCCATGGAGAGGATCAACAACTAGTCTCTAATGTCATTTTTAGATTGGTTTCATCAACCACCCTAGCCTACTTACGCCAATTCTTTCCTTCTAGGGGAAACCCTCCAACCTTAGCAACTAGCTCCTCCATGATTTCAAATGGTGTGCCAGTAATGTTAACCTTCCTATCATTCTAAGAATTTATGAATTACATCGAGATGTGCTTGTCATACTTTTCCATACCCTCCATAAACGGATGTAAGCCTCCTTCTCGAAGATAAACCAAAGAAAACTCACTCTTTTGGATGTGATCCTCAACCTCCACTAGTTCCATGCGGTCACTAGCTCCCATTTCATCACCAAGATCAACCACTAGTTTCTTAGAGCTTTTCGATATCCCCTTCTTATGGACCAAATTTTTGTTGCCATGACAAATTAAATAAATCACACTCAAGCTGAAATTGTTTGGGAAGTGAAAAACCCATCATAAGATCAAAAGGCTTCCTAGAATACAAGAAACCTCTCTTCATGGAATGTGTGATTAGTACCTTTCCTTCCGAAACTAAAATTTGCTAGTTGTAGTTGAAGTGGGATTTGGTGAAAGTGTCATTGACATCTCACTCTTGTGATTCTCCACATCTGAACATAATGACACCCCTTGTCCTTTTCTTCAGATAATTAATATTCATGATGAGGGGATCATAAAAGAAAATCCTGACACAATCTCTCCAAAATGTAGCTCTATGAAAGCAAGTCCATTGGCCTTCTCACCCATGTGGATTCATAATGGTACACCATCTTTTGAAATGAATCATATGACATTGTGCAAAGTACACTCACACTCCATCATCACTTGAGTTGATGATAGAAGTTGGCTGACATCCTCCCATTTGATTATTTGCATGGCATTATGGCCAAATTTTCCTAACTCATATGCTACTCCATTTCCTTCATGGTAAATGTGGTCCATGTGGATCTCTTGGAACCCCTCCATCAACTTGCGAATTTCCTCTATTATTATTTTGATCTTTCAACTACTCTAGCCCTCTCCTTTAGTAGCACTAATAATCAACATTGAATCCCCCTTGATTGTCAATTTGTCAATTACTTTGGCTCTCATAATTCTCAATCCCCACATAAGAACTAGGGCTTTTGCATCACTTTTTGGACCCCCTATACAATTCCTAGTGTAAGTGGCAACCAACTCCTCCATACTATTCTAGAGGACACCCTTGGCTATAGTGCTTCCAACTATGGCCAACCCATCAAAATTAAGTTTTATCCACATTTCAACAAGAGGATGCCACATCATTCTACACTTAGCCATAACTTTGGTGTTATCAAATTGTGCCACCATCAGGCCTAAATCCCAAGTAGACACCCACTTCATATCTAGTCTTCTCAAGGGATTCAGGGGGTGGGGAGGTCTTCCATCACCATATTGCACTACATTCCTTTAAGAGTCTTGTAATTTGTTGGGTCACAACCAAACTTGTAGTGGCTTTGTCTTTAAAGATTATGTTGATTCGTGATGAAGGGCACGCCACCCGTACCAACTCACAACCAAAAATGCAACAATATGAAGACAATTTTATTATACTTGAAAATCCAATAGTAATTACAATAACATTTTTGCAAGATCTCTCAAGATCCAACCCAAACCCAAGCTAGTCCAAATCCACCCTCTAGTAGAAACCTCTAAGATCTAAACTTGTGCTCGCAAGCCACCAAGCAACCTCCTTGTTTCTAAACCGCAGTCACTAGCTCTTCTCACAAACTTAATCCAAGATCCAACTATAAACTACCTCACATTTGGCACTCTGTCTACACACTCACAACTCCATCATAATCCTACTATAAATTGCCTCACATTCGGCGCTCTGTCCACAGACTCAGGAAAACTCACTCTTCACTTTCTCCTCTTTCTCTTTCACACCTTGAAGCCTTCACCTTCCCAAGCTTCCACTTCTCGAGCTTCTCCTTCTCAAGCTACTCCTTGAGATTCTACTCCTCAAGCTACTCCTTGAGCTTCTACTCTTCAAGCTTCCCCTTGAGCTTCCACTTCTCAAGCTACTCCTTGAGCTTGATTAGAAATGCTCATATGCCTTACTTAAATAGGCATTTACCACCCAATGCACGACTTATCCACAAGCTTCTAGAATTCCTCCACAACCTTCTACAACTTCCACAACCTTCTACATTATCCACAACTTTCTACAATATTCATAACTTTCTAGAATTCTACCCACACACCTCGATAAATGGAATGACAACCATTTATTTTTTTATTTTGTTTTATTATGCTACCTATGCACCTCGAAAATAGAAATACTCTTTTCCTTTCTTTTCTCCTTTTTCCTTTTTTATTTTTTTATTATTTCTCCTTTAATTTTCGTCAGTTTCTCTCTCCTCTAGATTTTTTTTTTTTTCCAATAATTTTCCATGCAAGATGCTCCTGCATCAGACTCCCCTAGTAGATAGAAAAGTGTGTCCCACACTTTGACGCCAAAAAAGAAAGGTCTACAACCATCTTCATCTTCACCAAAG
The DNA here is from genome assembly GCA_028749045.1 of Cupressus sempervirens. NCBI lineage: Eukaryota > Viridiplantae > Streptophyta > Pinopsida > Cupressales > Cupressaceae > Cupressus > Cupressus sempervirens. Next base: position 407,691,685 of record CM053786.1, read on the forward strand.
GTTTCCACCTCAATGGGGACAAGAAAACCAATGTGCAAATCTTCCACATCTGCATTACTCTATCAAACACCAGAATCTCAACCATCCAATCAACATGCTCATTCCCAAGAACAAATTGAACATAATTCTTCATCAACAAACCCTCATTCACATCAGCAACTAGTGAATCCACACCAGTAGCAACAAACCCCGCATCAGCAACAACAAACTCCATATTAGCACCAACATGTAGATCCCCATCAACACATGCTAAACTCTCAACACTAGCAACCTCATTGCTCACAACAAGATGCTCTGCAATACATAACTCACCTCCAACAACAATCAGATCATCCACGATCAAGTGCTCTGCAGTCTCCATGTCAAACTCAACCAACTGATCATGAAAACCAATCTCCATCCCAACATCAGCGAGGTTAGGAATATCCTCAACAACAACCTCTATTTTCTCTACAGGTTCTGCATCGGGCTCCACAAACTAATCAGCAAAACCATCCTCTTCCACCTTAACCTTCTTAGCTTGATCAGCCAATCTAGCATCCAACCGAGAAATCATCTTAGAAAAATTCCTCTCCACTATATCATGGATTTTCGCAATCATCTTAGGGTCCAATCCTCTTGGAGCCATCTCCCAAGATCTTCGTAAACCCTCTGCAACAAATCCTTCCTACGCTTCTTGTGACAACCAAATTATTTGCAAGTCAAATCGCAACCTGCCACCTCACACAAACAATTAGGAACCACATCACAAGTCTAGGACCACGGATTTGCAATCCATAAACTCTCTATGATCATGCCTCAACAAGTTCTGTCTTCTATCTTTGCATCAATTGATCAATCTGCATGTTCTCCCAAGGTCCTAGTGCAAATTGCCTCAGCTTCAGTGATCTGTCTACACACTCAAGAACCCCTACTCTAATAAACTTCACCCAACCAAGGTCCTAGTAAAAACTGCCTCACACTTTGGTGATCTGCTTGTACACTCAAGAACTCTTGCTCTGATACCACTAATGAAGGGCATGCCACCCATACCAACTCACAACCAAAAATGCAACAATATGAAGACAATTTTATTATACTTGAAAATCCAATACTAATTACAATAACATTTTTGCAAAATCTCTCAAGATCCAACCCAAACCCAAGCTAGTCCAGATCCACACTCTGGTAGAAACCTCTAAGATCTCAACTTGTGCTCGCAAGCCACCAAGCAACCTCCTTGTTTCTAAACCGCAGTCACTAGCTCTTCTCACAAACTTAATCCAAGATCCAACTGTAAACTGCCTCACATTCGGCGCTCTATCTACACACTCACAACTCCATCACAATCCTACTGTAAACTACCTCACATTCGGCGCTTTGTCCACAGACTCAGGAAAACTCACTCTTCACTTTCTCCTCTTTCTCTTTCACACCTTGAAGCCTTTACCTTCCCAAGCTTCCACTTCTTGAGCTTCTCCTTCTCAAGCTACTCCTTGAGCTTCTACTCCTCAAGCTATTTCTTGAGCTTCTACTCGTCAAGCTTCCCCTTGAGCTTCCACTTCTCAAGCTACTCCTTGAGCTTGATTAGAAATGCTCATATGCCTTGCTTAAATAGGCATTTACCACCCAATGCATGACTTATCCACAAGCTTCTAGAATTCCTCCACAACCTTCTACAACTTCCACAACCTTCTACATTATCCACAACTTTCTACAATATTCATAACTTTATAGAATTCTACCCACACACCTCGATAAATGGAATGACAACCATTTATTTTTTTATTTTGTTTTATTATGCTACCTATGCACCTCGAAAATAGAAATACTCTTTTCCTTTCTTTTCTCCTTTTTCCTTTTTTATTTTTTTATTATTTCTCCTTTACTTTTCGTCACTTTCTCTCTTCTCTAGATTTGTTTTTTTTTTTCAAATTTTTTTTTTCAACTTTTTTTTTTTCAATAATTTTCCATGCAAGATGCTCCTACATCAATTCACTCCTTCCAAATTTTCCACAAGACATACAATGGGATAATTCCCATAGACTTTTGAGATATAGAAGATCTGATGACCCTTCCCAATGAACAAATTGGTGTAAGTTCACATTGACACACCACTAGTCTCCCCATAGCACAAGGACTCCCGTCCAAACATCAAATGTGAATGGGTAGTGGATGAGAAGGTATATAATAGATTCCACTTCTTTGTAACACAAAATACAATAGTTGGCTAACTAGCACCCTCTCATTTGAAGATTATCAATGGTGAGTATATTCCCATGTAAGATTGTCCACCAAAATAAATTTATCTTTGGCAAGATCCATGGGTACCAGACCTTCCTACAATCCCCCATGGCCACAAGCCAACTAAGATAAGAAGATTTCACCATAAAGTCTCTAGAGGGGGTAAGTCTCACACCAAAGAATCACTGATCGAGGTGGGAAGAATCCTATACCATAGAAGAAGATTTTGGAGTTCTAGAGCAAGCCCTATCCCTTCTACATTATGAATTATTTTGCATTGCCTTTCAAGGTGATACATCTCTGAATCAGACTACCATTATATCTAGTGCAATCCTCTCTCAAGGGTTGGAATCTGGTAGGCATGAGAGGGTTATCTTGAAGTTATTAGTTTTTCCAAAAGTCAATGTTGCTAAAATTTTCCACCACCCAGTGAGTATCCATCTTTAAAATTTTTTGCATATGCATCACATTATTCCAAATTTTAGAACCCTTGGGGAGAGCATGGGTACAAAGGAAGTGATGGAACAAGTCACCTCCCAAATAGTTAGCCTTCACAATGTTGCAACAACTACCCAAGGAGTTCATCAATATCCATCCTACCTTAGTCAGGATGGCCTTGTTCATATGCCCCATCCTCTTAATATTCAAACCCCTAGGGCCTTAGGATGGTAAAAAATTTCCTTACTCACAAGCTCATCCTAGAATTCTTTTCAAAACTAGATTGTAAGAAATTCCTTTGGATTTTTTTCCATGATGTCTCTATATCTACCAAGGAGTTTAAAAATAGAGAGGAAGTATATCAGAATACCCTCCAAAGAGGCTGAGAGAAGTTGGAGTTTCCTTGCACTTCTTAGGATCTTTTCCTTCCATCCCACCAATTTTCTCTAAAAGGATTCCACCAAGCCATTCCCAAACTGATTGGAGACTTCTTTAATTATGAGTGGGAGGCTAATATAGGTTCTTGGAAGGTTTGTCTCCTGGCATCCTATTATTTTGGTCACCTTATATCTTAGACTAGAAAAAAAAACTTTTCTTTTATGATAGTTTATGCATTGACTTGAAATCTTCTCATAGTAATTTAAAATTAGTTTCCACTCCCTATCTTCATGGATAGAAGAGATGCCAAATAATAAAGTGTCATAAAAAAACTACTGGGTAATTTGTGGGGGGCACAAGGATGTAGGTTTGACTCCTTTTATTATTCCCAAGTTACCCATAGCCACTAAGTTTATGCTTAGCACCTTTGCCACAATAATGAATAGGTAAGGTGATAGGGTTCACCTTGTCACAGACCATGGGAGGAAGAGAAAAATCTCCCATGGGTCTCACTAACTAGAATAGAAAACATGACTGTGTTCATAGAGGTCCTAATAATTTTACTAAAATTTTCATTGAAGATTAATTTAGTTAGGATATCAAACATAAATTCCCTCCTTACCTTGTCATAAGCTTTGGATATATCAAGTTTAAGGGCCATACCTGGGTTTTGACTTCTTTCTATAGAGTTTTAGTAGTTATGAGTAAGGATTTTCAAAACTATCTTAGAAATCAAAGAGCAACAATTAAAATGTTAAAACAAATATTTAATGCACCTTTCAATAAATAGACATCATATCTCACAAACTCACATCTACATATAAGACTCTAATTCATTCATCCAATTAAAAGATTAAAAATTAATATAGAGAAAACATAGAGTTAATAAGGGCATCATAAATGTGGGAGATATATATTTTAATATACATGCACTAATTAGAGCTCCAATAGTGTCTCATTTATATGAATATATTCATTGTCATTAGATTTTTTGGGAACCTAAATGTGTTTCTTGGAAGGATCTTTGTTAATATTTTGTAATAACTATGTGAATGAGCCTTAACAATATCATATCTAATTAAATTATGACATATAGATAGGTTAGGTTTGAATGTAAACATATTATATTTTATGATAAAATTGTTAATGCTAATAGGCATTCTATAATGGTGGAATGGGTGGAGTGGGATGGTGTATGCATGTAACTTTTATTCTTCTACCTTAAATTTGACAACCATCGACATGTCAAAAGTTTAAATCTTATAATAAATAGAGTACACTTTTAAAACTAATTTAATAAATACCATATAAAATATTTGTTTAAATTATTATATTGGAAGATATAAATCATTCATTTTTTAGAAATTAAAATAAAAAACTTAAGTTAGTAAAAACCTAAATAAATGGAGATAAAGAAAATATAAATAATTTTATATGTAAATTAAATTATAATTATTTTGTAGTGGGCATTTTTTAGGTAGATTTATATAAGATATCTATACTAGTAAATAAAATATTGACATGTATAGACTTTTATAGACTTTTATGTTGATAATAGAACTTGATATTGACTAGGGAGACATATGTCACCATCAATTAAAAGAACTGTATTGACTAGGGAGACACATGTCACCATCAATTAAAAGAACTTTATTAGATTTTATGCATAATTTTTCATGTGATCTATAGATGGTCTTTCGAAAGAACTTAAGCAGGGGTTATCCAACTATTTTTGATATGGTCTAGCCATCTCTATTTGAAAGAAACCTAGTAGACTTATTGCATTTGTACCATGACTGTGATGTCATGCTCTTTTAATTCGTACCACTCGCTCGCGGCCAGCCTTAAACTTCACACACTAAGGAAAAAATTGAGCTTGGAAAAGTAAGTCAAACTTTGACTATTTAACACTTTTACTCTAGAAATGAAGCCTTAGTATGTGATGTTTAAGCCATTCGCTCGCTGATCTTGACTTGATGCAACACTACTTTTGCTGCTTGTTTGAAACACGGGCTCTGTTGGAATTGGCAAAGGCATTGAAGTGCTTGACAACATCAGAATCACAATAGAAATGGGTGGACAGAGTGCTGCATTATCTTGAACACACAAAAGCCCGATATGAATGAATCTTAACACTTGTTCCTGAGGGCATCCTTCTAATAAAACTGCCGAATCCATAATGTCCAACATATTCCACTCATTGTAAAGCTCCCACGCCTACGTAGCAGAACACGGGTTCAATAAATTTAGGGCAAAAATAGCACCAAAGCTAAACTGAATGGCATAAATTAAAGCTCCTTACCCTCTCTACTAAGCTCGTATCCATATTTTTCTTTCCGCTGACAATATCGAGAAGGAGCACTCCAAAGCTATAAACGTCGGCTTTAGCAGAGAGCTTCCTTTTATATACGTACTCTGGAGCCATGTAACCACTGCTTTGCACGCTACATCAGCATAAACTCATTTATATCCAAGAAAAGCATTAATATCTCGTGATCCTTACCGCGTGCCTGCAACAGATGTTTGGATATGCATCTCATGCTCAGGGAAGAGTCTTGCAAGCCCTAAATCGGCTATCTTTGGATCGAATTTCTCGTCAAGTAAAACATTGTTTGGTTTAATATCTCTGTGAATTATTTTCATGGGCGAGTCCTCATGAAGATACAGAAGCCCCCGGGCAATCACAACGATCATGTTATAACGTTTTTGGCATTCTAAGCTTCTAAAATTTTCTGCCTCTGCAATCGCAAATCTAAAACTATCATGCCATTCAATAAACATTGGAATACTAAAGAGCTTCATGAGAAAAGGGATGATGGCGAGACCAATTAGGGGTAACTTACCGAAGAGGAAGGTGTCAAGGCTCTTGTTGGGCAAATACTCATAAACAATCAACCTTTCATCTCTCTCAGCGGAACATCCCATCAGTTTCACAAGGTTTCTATGATGAACATTCGACACAAGTTTCACTTCGTACATAAATTGTTCATTTCCTTGTGTTGACTTCGCAAACAATTACTATAAATGTGTGTGCCTATTGGAACGATTTTCTTCATACCATTTCATTACAGATCAGATTCCTGATACATTCTTTCTTAAGCCATTAAAAATGAAATAAGGTATGATATAGGTAAGAGACTTGTTGTTTCCAAGTTAAACATTTACTCATAGTAAATGACGGACTTAGTGTACTGATTTGATAGTTTAGGCTGCATCTCTACTCTTCCTCAAATTTTTTTTTTTTTTTTTTTTTGACTAAAGGTGGGTGGAGCCATTAGATAATATTTATTAAGATAAAGCTAGTTCAAGAATTCTATAGGGGAAGAACCAGCAAGAAACCCTATATCATCATTCAGAAACAATAAAAGAAAGAGAGGACAAATTCCCAGAACAGCCTTAAGGTCCCATCTGGTACAACAACTAACAAGACAACCCGGTGCAAACCTTCAGCCAACCAGCAGTACAACAGATTGGGCGTATAAAATGAGTACACATTCATCCCTGATTTTCCATATTTGCCAAATCACAAATGCCAAGATAGAGATTGCATTCTACAATCAAATTGAAAGAGCAAATACTAACACCATCACACCCTAAAGTGGCATTGAATTTCATTGAAAACTATATGCTAAAGAATCCTTAAAATCAGTTATGACCAAACAGATGAATTACGAAGCTTTTCATTGTGCAGTGTCATTAGAATTGTCAGCAAGACCCTTAAACTTGATTGGACGTATTATCCAAAATAAAACCTATGGGCTGTGCATTCAATTACATGGATATATTGTTACCATAGCTTAAAGGATTTTCAAGCTTTAGAGAGGCTCATAATTATAGCCAAAACTCTAGCTGTCATAACCCATCTCTCCATAATCCGAATCAAATGGGAAGTTCATTGCCATGTAGACCTTGTTAAGGAAGTTAGTTAATAAATGACTTTATTTTTATCATTAGGGAATACGATGGGTGGTGGCATAGATTTAGGGATCAACTCATCCATTTAGGTTTGAAGATACCTTGCATTGATACAAGTCTTTTGTCAAAGAATGGTTTTTCATGCAGAAGGAGCTGGACTCGGGAATGGTGCTGAAGAAAGGAGATGAGAAAAGTATGAGACGGCAATTTCTTGCAGTTGCACATAACTAGTTGGGCCAAGTAACAAACACTGTAGCTCTGCAAATAGTCTCAGGGATATAATCGTTTGAAATAAAGTATTACTTCTTCTGAGCGATAAAAAAGGCAATTTTTGAATTGGATAATATAGCAAGATTGGGTCAGTTACAAGGGGAAGATTAATAAACATATACCACTATGAATTTTGGAAGGAGGACACAGAGGAAAATAGACCTAGACAACTAGACATGTAAGAAAGGGGTTTTGGAGAAACAAGCTTTGTAGAAAGATTAACAATGACAATTAAGACTAGGTTCCCTTTCAATATACTTTCTATGAGAGAAATTAAATTAAATTTAAAAAATCAACCCTAAAAAGTTCCTCGGCTGATGAAGGTGTTGAGTGAAATTTTTCTCGACACCAATAGAAGCCGAGTGACGAGAGGGTGCCAAATAACTCAGCACAAGAGGAAGCTGAGTGAGCTCGGCTATCAAAGGGTAGCTCGGCACAAGTCAAGCCAAGTAAGCTTGAAAATCACAGGAAGTGCTAAGTGAACCTGTAAGCTAAACTTACAATACAAATTTCTTCACCATTAAAACTAGGAAGCCAAGCATTCAACAAAGAACTTTTCAACTAAAAAATATGCAATGATGGATAGGAGAAGAACAACAATAATAGTTATGCCTACTTGCTTGGTATTGAAATATTATAAACTATTACAAAAAAAATTTGGGAGCATTCCACTTCAACCAGAAAACTCTAGAATCTTGTAAACTTGGAAAACCTAAAACTTCAAACTTGCAGCTTTAATGGCTGCATACCACAATGCCTAGAGAAATCACTGCTTCAATAGGACAAATCCAAAAAATTATGAACTTATAGAACTTCTTTTTTGTCTACCTGCAAAATGATCTGTACACTTCATGCTTCTTCCTTGTGTTCTGCTGAACACTGAAACTTTTCTTCCTTCTACTCTGTCGATTTGTTGCAACTAATCCAACAACTAGAATGAAACATTCCCTATGGCTATATGCCATTTTCCCTCTCAACATTCAAAAATTCAAATTCACCTACCAAACATAAATGCCTGCTGTCCATGGGTGCCTGTGGGAAACAACCTAATAGGGTAGTTGGGTGTGAGGCTCGAGGACAACCTGTAGTCTGTGTAAATTTCCAACACTCCTCCTTTGTCCTGAGACCCACAAACTAGGATCACACTTGATCCAAATCAACTACACCAAGACTCTCTCTTAGGTGTACAAAAGGTCCAATGCCTAATGCCTTTGTGAAGATGTCTGCTAGCTATTGCTCAGACTTACAAAATTGCATTTTGATATCTCCATTTTCAAACAACTCTTTGATGAAGTGATATCTGATCTCTATACTCTTGCTTCTCCCATGGAAGACTGCACTCTTGGACAATGCAATTGAGGAAATGTTGTCACAATAAATTGTGGTACCATCCTCTTGCTTTTTATTCAAATCCGTCAGGATCCTTCTTAACCAAATAGCTTGACATGCTGCTGCATTTGCTACTATGTATTTAGCCTCTGCTATAAATTGAAAAACAATAGGTTGCTTCCAAATCCTTTAGTACCTTTCACATACCTTAGGATCCTCTTTCTTGGTTGCCAATGGGAATCCTTTGGTGTTTCCATAAATTTGGAAATCAAACTTACTGCATGCATCAAGTCTAGACAAGTTGCAGTCAAATACATTAAACTTTCAACCATACTCTTATAGTGTTGGATCCACTCTCCTACTAGAGTCTTCCTTGCTAAACTTTAGACCTATTGCTATTGGTGTGGGGGCTAGCTTACTATTCTACATTTTGAATCTCTACAAGATCTGCCCTACATATTTTTCTTGAGAGATGAAGATAACATCATGCATTTTTTTTACTTCTATGCCTAGAAAGTACTTCAAGAGACCAAGGTCTGTCATCTCAAATTCATTTTTCATGGCTTCTTTGAACTCACCAATTAGAGCCTTGTCATTACTAGTAAAAATCAAATCATCTACATACAAGAGAACAATCAACACATTTCCATTTTCTACCTTGATGTAGAGAGTGGGCTCACCATTGTTTTTGCTAAAGCAATTGCTCATCAAATATGAGTCAATCCTACTGTATCATGGGCTTGGAGCTTGCTTGAGCCCATAAAGAGCTCTCTTCAATCTATATACTTTGTGTTCTTTACCTACAACTTCATAACTAGGTGGTTGCTCCACATAGACTTCTTCTTTCAATACACCATTAAAGAAAGCAGACTTCACATCCATTTGAAATACCTTCCATTTGTGTTGAGCTGCAATTTCTATGACAACATGCACGGTTTCCGTTCTTGTAAACAAGGCATATGTCTCATCATAATCTCTACCATTCTATTGTTTGTAGCCCTTGAATACCAACCTTGCCTTATTCCTATCAATCTTGCCTTCAGCATTGCATTTGGTCTTATAGACCCATTTCATTCCAATCACTTGCTTTTTGAGAGGAAATTTAGTTAGCTCCCATGTCTCATTCCTTTCTATAGCATCTGTCTCCTCATCCATGGCCTTACACCATTTCTTCTCCTTAATAGCTTCTTCAAAATATATTGGATCACTGCGAGAAAATAATGCAAAATTAACACTCTCATCATAATCTTCATACCTTTCATCTTGGTATATCTCCCTAAGATTATTGGTCTTTCTTGGTAATAGGGAGGAGAGTGTGAGATCAAAATCTTCACTATTGCTACTTTGTCGACCAGCTCAGTCTTCACTATTACTTGGCACTAACACTTGGGCATGCCTAAAGGAGCTTGGTAATGACTAAGGCTTCTTGTCTTTTCTTCCATCTACTCCTTCTTCTTGGTGTTCATCAACATCCTCTTCACTCGTAATTGGCACTTTACTTGAGATGCTTGATGATACATTAGTCGGTCCATACCATGACTGATTTTCAAAAAATTCCACATCTCTTGAGAGAATCACCTTGCTGTTCAATGGGTCATACAATCTATATGCCTTTGATTTTGACTTGTACCCTGTGAAGATGCACTTCACACCTTTGTCATCCAAATTCTACCTTTTCTCTTTAGGCACATGTGCATATGCAACACATCCAAACACCCTTAGATTTTCAACTATCCATCTTCCTTGTTACCATGCTTTCATTGGAATTTTATCATAGATTACCTTTTTAGGACACCTATTAATTAGGTAAACTGTTATTGCCACAGCCTCTCTCCAAAATTCATTTGGGAGACTTTTCTCTTTCATCATGCTCCTTGCCATTTCAACAATGGTCCTATTCTTTCTTTCATCCACTGCATTCTGCTATGGTGTATAGCTAGTTGTGAGCTCTTTCTTTATGCCATAATTCTTGAAAATTTTTATAAAAGAATTACAAGTATACTCCCCTCCTCTATTTGATCTTAGGACCTTGATATAGTGTCCACATTCTCTTTCAGCTTGGGCTTTGAACTCAAGAAACTTATCAAATTCTTTAGATTTAGATTTTAAAAAATAAACCCATGTCGTACGATTGAAATCATCAATAAATGTTATGAAGTAAGTACTCCCCCCAATGGAAATAACTTACATAGGACCAACTAGGTCCGTATGCACTAACTCTAATGGATATCTAGCCCTCCTAGAATTTTCAGAATTAAAGGGAAGCCTATGTCGCTTACCCAAAATACAAGTCTCACACTTGTCACATGAATTTTCTATTTGTGGAAAACCTTCTACCATTCTTTTATTTGACAAAAAAATTAAACCAGCATAGCCAAGATGACCATACCTAAGGATCCATATTCGTGAAGGGTCTTCAATCACACTCTTTGAGCTGATTGTGTGGCAGGTGCAGCACTAACTTGAGATGAGAAACATGTCTTTATCCTCAAGAGAAACATTCTATTCTTTTTCATTTGAACTACTACAAGCAAGTTCTTGCTCCCATCCTTTTCATGAATGACACACTTGTCATTCTCCATCAACAATTTGTATCCATTTTGAATGAGCTAACCAATGCTCATCAGATTGTGCTTCATACCAAGGGCAAAATACACATTTTATATTTCCTTCTTCTCACCTTGCTTGGTGGAGACCATAATAGATCCTTTCCCCACTATTTGTAGTGTTCCATTTTTACCTATTTTAATCTCAAATTTGAAACTCTTGTCCATAAATGAAAACAAGGTTTCATTACCACTCATGTGATTGCTACATCCACTGTTGAGGTACCAAAGTTCAACACTTCCTTCTTCACCAACATTATACATGATGAAGGTAGTGGCATTATTTCCACTTCCCATGTTCACATCAGCCACATTTTCTTGTCCTAACCTATGATTTTGCTTCTTCCAAAATTCACTTACATAATGCCCGTATTTATGATAGTAGTAGCATTCTACATTACTCTTATTTGAGTGATAGCTTTTCTTACCTCCTCTTGAAGTGTTTTGAGAAGTGCTTGCTCCCTCTGCTCTTCTCGAGCTTTCTGTTGTAGCATTTTTTTGTCCTGCATTACCTTGGCCTCTGCCTTTGAAATTTTTCCCTAAGCCATTTCTTCCTCTCCCCTTCCTCTTGGATTTGACTAAGCCTTGAATGCTTGCTCTTGGGAAGAAGAAGATGTAGATATGTTGATCCTATGCTCATGGGTTTGAAGAATACCCATCAACTCATCCATTGTCAAAATAGTAAGGTATTTTGCCTCTTCTATGCTCATGACCAAATTGTCATATTTATGAGGTAAACTCCTCAATATCTTTTCCACTATCCTCTTCTCTTGATAGTCTTCTCAATTTGACTTTAATTGATTAATCACATTGGATGTCCTTAAACTGAAATCTACAATTGATTCATTTTCCTTCATCTAAATGTTTTCAATCCCCCTCCTTATATTCTATAGCTTTACTGTACAAAATTTATCAGTCCCCTTGAAATTTGTCTCAAGGATATCCCATGCTTCTTGATGTAGAGTGGCAATAGAAGTAACTTCAATGCCTCTTGCACTGGGTATGTTTAGGATCATGGTGTACCAAACTATGGCCTTAAGTGGCAGTGAAAAATCAGCAAATCAGGGTTATGTCAACTTGACACATAATTTTAAAGTGGTTCTGGACTTTATATCAAAAATTTGTAAGAAAATAATCTATAGGAAATTGAATATAGTTTCTAAACTACAAGGCCTTATCTGGAGAAAAAATTATTTGATTGGTCAAAAGTTTAGATTTTAATGCAGTACTACAAAAATTTTAGGGCAAAAATAAAAAGTAGGTGTATGTCTGACCACCTTAATCATAATCAAATGATAATATTTTTAAATATAATTTTAGATATAAAAAGTAGATTCATGCCTGGATGTGATGCATATTTTTGGAAATTTTTATTCCAAATAAATAATTAACTATGAATTTTCTACTATACTATTTTCAAAATTAAAAAACTCCCATGTTTGACCACCTTAACTAGTTCAAAAAAAATCAAAATTAAGTTTTTCTTTTTTTTCCCTTATATTTGTCAAAGCATAGAATGTGACGCATCTTTTGGATTTCATAAATCTTATATGGTTTGAAAGTTATAGCTATTTTTCAACCAGTATGTTAATCAACACTTTGTAGCTAACTCGATTATAAAATAAGTAATAATTACTTACTGAACTCATAATTTGACAAAACTTACATTTATGAAAAGCTAAGAACATTCTTAAGAAACCCTTTTCATTACATCAAATTTTGGTTTAAAAAAAGTCGTCAACTACATGCTTGAAGTAAAAAACACATAAGAACATGCCAAAAACACATTTTTGGGATGTTTTAAAGATGACCATATAAGGTTGGTATTGAAAGATATAGTAGGAATTATAAAGGTATTAATTATTTTCATTTAGTATCAGGATGGGTGGGAAAAAAGTGGGAATAGATTTTGAAATTCTTTGAGGCATTTCAGAACTACATATTTTTCAGATCACCACTTTTTGGCACACCATGATCCTGCACATACCCTACTTCTTTTGTAGTCTTTGTACTTGTCTTCAACCAATGGTATCTGTTTCAACTTTTAGTCCTTCTGTCCTTCAAGGAATCTAGAAGAAATCAATAACCTTGCTTAGTACTTTAGGATACTATTTCCAAAAACACCTTACTTCAATGTTGAAGGGTTCTTTCAAGGTTTCTATTTATTGACAACCCATGAAAACCCCAAGTTATTGACAAAATTTACATAGTTCAATGCTTTGTCTTTGTTGACTCTTTGAACTCACAAACACAAACATAAACTTCTTACTATCCACCTTTTGAAATTTACCAAGTAGTCACTATTAAGTTGTGACAGACATCACATAACTATACTTCATTGATCTATTAGCAACTTTGGAACATTCCAAGTCACTGGTCTAACATAAGGAAAATTTTATGAATTCTCTAAGCTCTATCTTGACAGGGTCCTGAACTCACAGACAACAACAAACTTCTTACTGTCACCAAACAGACAATATTATATGTGACAATCTTACCAATCTATGACTCTATTGATTTTTTTGGAAAACACAAACTTACGATCCTTGACCAAGTAGAAGATGGTGATTCAATGTATTTTAAACACTTGATAGTCTCCCCAACATCTAACATCAAAACTTACTCTAGCATAATGAAAGTGTTCAATGCATATGTAGTCCTAGTAGGCCTATCTAGGTTTGATTGCAAAGAAACCCTACCAAAATGGTACATAAGCCAAATGTTAATGTTAGGAATACCTTACAGATACCTCATGACTTGCACTATCTAATTTGATTGATTGAATCCATGCATTTTGGTCTGTGAGTTCAATTAAGACTGTTTCTAGGCCAAACATCCCAACTATTTTCCCTAGGGCACAGGAATAAAAATAGTAAACTACCTTCTATGAGTCTCTCCTTCTCAAATCCATTAGTAAACTCATCAAACTATACATCTCTAGAATTTCAAGCAAATTGGTCAATTACTGTGGTAGAGACACATCCATTTGCATGAAACCCTAAAATAGTGAGGGTTTCTAACCTAGTCAGAGAAAAATGACAAGATCTCGCTCCAAACTAAACCAAATTCCTTCAAACTTGATGCATTCAAAAGAAGACTTAGAGCACTACTCGTTCATATGACTCTTAGACCCGTGCCAATCTATATAGGTACAAAAAATTTGTTTGCAATAGTAAAATTAGAGAGAAAACAAAGAAAATTTTATTGATATCAAAATAAACCCATGCAAAAGATTGAACTTTGGCTTGTGATAGATTCACAAACGATTTTAAAGACCTTCTACTTAATCCAACTACCTTAGATCACAAGAAAAAATAAAATTTCCTAACTAGTTTTAGTTTTTCCATTTTGCAACTATTGACAACTTTTTGCAAAGTTGACAAAATGTTGCATTACAACAATTTTTACAACATTAATGTATTTTTGAGCAAATATGTATGAAAAGTTCTCTTATTGACCAAAATTGAGACTAACTCCTAGCCTACACTCTTAGAATGCAAATGTGCATAATCTAAAGCCTAGATGCCATTGTCATGAACCTAAGCCTAAGGGTCCTATAGGTGAAAAGCCATTGGTTTATAAAACACCAAATGGCTTAAAACCTTTACAATTGGACCAAAAACCACTAACATGACCTAAACCTATCATAAAGAAAAATCAAAGAATTGAACTTCATTTTGATGACCCCCTTAACACAAGGGTGCCCTGCACCACTTCCTTTGCATAATTTGCTACTGCAATTTTGGGAAAAACTATCCCTATCATTATTGCCTCAATGAAACTTAATGCCTTAGCATCCTTTCTCCTTGACTCTTTCAGTTGAGTCTTATGTGCATTTATGAGAGCATCATACTGAGTTGGGTTGTCACATCATTGAACCCATTAATTACAAACTCTCATAAATCATTTGCAATGATTATTGTCTTCATCTTCTTTTCCCATGTATCATAATTTTGTCCATTGAAAGGTGGTGGCTATTGCCATATCTTTCCTACATCCCCTGCCATGTTAAATATCCTAGAAAAATTTCCCTAACTCACTGTGGATGTGGGGCCTCAAGGCTCTGATAGCATGTGAGAGAAATTAAATTAAATTTAAAAACTCAACCCTAAAAATTTTCTTAGCTCATGAAGGTGTCGAGTGAAATTTTTCTCGACACCAATAGAAGCTCAGTGATAGGAGTGTGCCATGTAACTCGTCACAAGAAGAAGCTAAGTGAGCTTGGCTCTCAAAGAGCAGCTTGGCACAAGTCAAGCCGAGTAAGCTCAACAATCAAAGGAAGTGTTGAGTGAACCTATAAGCTGAACTTACAATAGAAATTTCTTCACCATTAAAACCAGGAAGCCAAGAATTCAATAAAGAACTTTTCAACTACAAAATATGCAATCATGGATAGGAGAAGAACAACAATAATATTTATGCCTACTTTCTTGCTTTCTATTGAAATATTATAAACTATTACAAACAAATCTGAGAGCATTCCACTTCAACTAAAAAACACTAGAATCTTGTAAACTTAGAAAACCTAAAACTTCAAACTTCAAACTTGTATCTCTAATGGCTACATACTACAATGCCTGGTGTGGTCACTACTTCAACAGGACAAATCCAGAAAACTATGAACTTACAAAATTTTCTTTTTGTCTTCCTAGAAAATGATCTGCACACTTTGTACTTCTTCCTTTTGTTTTGCTGAACACTGAAACTTTTCTTCCTTCTACTACTCTGTCAATCTTTCGCAACTAATCCAACAACTGGAATGAAACATTTCTTATGGCTATATGCCATTTTCCCTCTCAATGTTCAAAAATTCAAATTCACCTACCAAACATAAATGCTTGCCATCCATGGGTGCCTACAGGAAACAACCTAACAGGGTAGTTGGGCGTGGGGCTCGAGGACAACCTACAGTCTGTGCAAATTTCCAACACTTTCTTCATTTTTTTTTACCATGGTTAATTTGAATAGAGAACAGGCATGGTAGCTCTGGCATTTTTTTTCAATAGAGAATAGGCGTGGTAGTTTCTATAACATTTGGAAAACTATGCTATATGGAGTTTTCATCAATGATGCCTCTATTAGATTTATGCCTCTCTCAATTGGAATGACAACCTTTCATCACATAAAAACATAGATTGTTGTCCTTATACTTAGGTCATTGGACCAAACTAGTGACTATGTAAATTGCTATTTGAGTATGATGCCCTATATTAGCTATACCTAGCTCTTGTGTTCGAGAGTTCCCCACATCCTGGGTAAAGAAATGCATGTGTCATTTCTGAATATACACTCATTTCTCATCTTTCAAATCTTTTACATGAAGTTAGGATCTTTTCTTTGAAACCACTTTTATGGAGGCCAAACAAGCAGTTGTGGTTTATGATTTACTCGATCTCCTCATAGATATTTTGTAAATTTGATAGTACAAGACAAAATAAGCATGATGTGCTGCATAAGTTGGGAGTAGCGTAAATACCATATAAAGCCATCTTGCCTTCAATCATAGCAATCAATGCAAAATCCTTACCTAGATTAACTATGCCCTTACTAAATAGAATTATCTTAAAACCCCAAACTCTTGGAGCCATCAATGGTATGATAAGACAATCAAATATCTATTTGTGTGTGTATTGAGATGAGCATTGAAAAGAGTAACCTAAAGGGTTCAAATGAGCTTGGATAGTAGAGATAATTGAATAGATGCAATTTAAGTTGGTAAGACAAACATATATACTTTTCACTGTGAAGGGTGAAAACTTTGGTACATAGGGAACTGCAAAACTGCACACTACACTTAGTTAGAGGAACATAATCTCCAGAAATTGTAATAAGTGTAAAGGCTACATCAATGGTTAGTGAAGAATTTATGATTTTTCCATAGATTATGTTAAATCTCATACCATAGTATTGTGGTAACTAAACTTACAAATGATAGGCCATGGGATTTGGATGTGATTACAGGCACTGCATGGAAATTGTGATATGTGGTAGATACTTAAGAACTTGAAACAAATGAATGACAGTTGCTTCAATGGTGAGCATCCATAGAAGGTGTCTTTTTTTAGAATATGTACATCCCACCAATAGCATGCGGACTCTATATGATTGAATTGAAAATAGGCACAATTAGGCATAATATTGGAGTTGTTTCCTTAATGATTGTGGTGAATGTTGAAAGATGTGTACCAAAGTTGGACTAATAAAACTATATAATGTGATGATGAAACTATGAAAATACCTAAGAATTCTCTAAAGTCCTCAAACGAGAAATTGTTGGTGTGATATGATATATATACCCAATCATAGTCACTGAATGATGATGTTTCTCTATTTAGGTAAATGACAATAGTTGTAGTAATTAGCTACATTTCATTATCTAAAAAGAAAAACAATGCAAAATATAGACTTAGCTAATTGAGTGAAGGTTTGCTACTTATTTAAAGAGTAAAGCACACATTGTTTGTAAATTTTACTTTGGAACTAATGATTGTTCTATTCTCAGTTGAATTTTTTTTCCTAATTGTCTAATAATATGTTTCCATCTCTTAAATTCTAAGCTTTGTGCTCGTAAGGATGGTTTATGATGTTCCTTGAATGAAAAATTATATAAAAGTGATGGTGTTTTTATATGTACATGAATGGGATTATGATAAATCCTAATATGCCTTATTGCATTATGAAATGTATAACCATGGATGAATACCCTCTTTTAGAAACCTCTTTGAATGCTTAGGTGTGGATAAAGCATTAAAATTTTATTATATATAGAACTCTGAAATATATTGAGGAATGTAGTTGAGTATATTCTCTAAGATATATTGTTATAGATGTTCAAATTGTTATGTTATGACATACATATAAATATGTTGTTATTTCATTTATTACATATGAGTAGATATGTTATATTTTTTTTATTCCATACCACATTCTGTAATTAGAGTACTTAGACATATGTGGAAAGTAATATTTTTCATGGCTATGTTGGATCTATCTGATCTTCATGTTCTAAGGTGCTAGGCTTCTTGAACCGAGTTCGGGGCATTCTTCATGTTAGGAATAACCCCAGGAAAGTTAAACACTTCATGGCTGGTGTGGTAAAAGTGCCTAGCCACACTCTCATCTCAACTAGTAAATCTATGATTTTTGGTGGCTTTAGAGATTAGACTTGTAGATGGACACATGTTTGAGGAGTCATGTATAATTATTCTATTGATGTAATGTAAGTAATCATTTTATGATGTAATTATATACAATGGATAATGTATCTATATGATCTTGATGTATTAATTCAATCATGCATTTTGATGGATGGATGATGTGTTCATCATCATCCTAGATAATGTAATGTAATTACATTTTGTTAACATTAACAAATTGTTAATGCTTGATTATGCTAAATGGAATGGTTATTGACTTTTCAAACTAGTATTTTGTTTGTATATTCTTCACATTTCTAGAAATTGTATGATGTGGAAATTGTTGAGTAGGTCATGGTCCTTACATATGGTATCAGAGCAGTGTTTTAACCCTAGGGCCTTGTGGGCTACTATGCTAATGTGTGCAGAGTGTATAGGTGTGGGTGTTTGATTTTCCACCATGAGAACTAGAGCTCTTGGTTCCACACTCAAGCCTTGAGTTACCTATGCTACACACACAACTATAAGTAAACTAGCTTAATCTATATTTGTGTGACTTGATGACATGGGTTCTATGTTGTGTTTCATAGTTATGAATACTTGGACATGGAAGGATATGATGCTCCTTAAATGTATGTCATGATACTGGGTTGACCTTGTTGTCTTTTAAAGATTGTCAAATGAAACTTACTTTAATGAGTACTAAGTTGAGCACCTCATATGGTAGGATTTCATGAATTCGGTGTCTAAAAATGTACAATTTAGATTTAAAATATTAAGTATTTGATTCTTGCATGTTTTAGGCAACAAGGGTGTAAATAGATCTTATCCATTGAGGTAGTATATTTGATGGTTAGGAATGCCTCTAAGGTTTTGTACTTGACTTGTGATTATAATGGAAATCATGTCTTATAATGTGCAAGAGGCATATGTTGCATAAGTGGTGCAAGGAATTTGATATTAGCTTGATGAGATTGTTGGAATAACCTAGTGTGATATGAAGGAAGAATAATGTGTTTTTTTGTAAAGATATTATTGCATGTTACATTTTGCATTTAGGATCAATGCATGGAATTGTAAAAGAAAAAATTTAATTAACAAGATGTGATACATGTTTTTGAAGTTTGGTCATGTTCTTAGTGCTCCTTAGATGCAAGGTGTCATGAAAAATCTACCTACTCCCTCTGATTATTGATGAGAGTCATTGTGTTTTATGTGAATTAGTTTTCATTTAATTATATGAACTTTAATTTTTATGAAGTTTAAAGTGATGAAGGGATAGCTTGAAATTGTATATCTTCCTTGTGACCATCTAACCACCTATTTTGTTGGTGATCTATATTCTTTGAATCTTGATCATTTTTATTATTTGGTTTTGTTGCTCTCTTTTGAACTTTAAATTGAAAATTGTGAATCTTGATTTCAAGATTTCTTTGATCTTGAGGTGGCTAGGGTGTGTGTGTTTCATGATGCTAGTCCTATGTTTTGAGGTGACATCATCTACAATGTTTAGTGTGGAACATTGATAGGATATTTATGGGAGTAGACTATGAAGAACATGTCATTCTTCCTTTTGTATTAATTTATCTTATTTTACTTTATTTTGGAAAGCTTACCATCCAATGTGGGTACCAAATGTGGACAGATAGAGAGGGGTAGAAGTGATGCTTTCCTTTTTCACTTCACCTACTAGTGTAACATTGGTACTAAAAAAAATGCTTTGGCCAAATCTATATGCATATGTTTATTTGATATGCTTTCCCATGTTTCATCTCCCTACCACATCCATGATTAGGGCTACTTGGACATATGTTGGAAGTAGTATGTTTCATGGCTACACCAGATACCTCCTTTTTTTAAAAAAATTATTGGGCATTGTCAGGTTGGGAATTCTATGTGTTAGCTAGGATTCCAAAGAAAGTACCTTTTGTACTATGTGCGAATTACTAGGTTGGGAATTCTATGTGTTAGGTAGGATACCAAGGAAGTGTATTTTATGATTATTTGGGCATTGTAGCGTTGGGTATTCTATGTGTTAGGTAGAATCCCAAGGAAGTGTAAGGCTTCATGGTTGGGTAGGAAAGCACCTCAACCATATATTATATTATTATTGAATGACGAGTAGGTCATACATCACAACATGTGCTTATATGTTTTTTAAGCATGCTTACTTAAATGAATATATAACATTGTTTTTTACTTAAAATTTCCTAGAAATGTTGTGGTGACAAGATGGGCTTGAGTACTAAGGTCACACAAATTAGAAAGTGGGTCCACTAATATGTACACATGATAGGTGGACATACCCAAATGATTCACTAAATTTGAGAAGATCGCATTACATGCTATACTTGTATGATGTACTTATTATTCCATGTCCAATGTGTAGGTCGACATTTTCTATGATGATTATTAGGGTATGACATTTTAAGGCTATAATTGATGTAAACATATGATGGAATGAAGTTTGACTTGTAGGTCAACTTCTCGAGTGTATTCATTTATGTCATAGTCTTGAGATGTCATGTTATGTTTGACAGTTTGGTTGATAATCGACATATGAAATGTAATCATTGTGGTATCTATAATTTTGAATTATAGGTCAAAAATTAGTATAAAGATACATAATTAAATGGAAGATATTTTAACTACTGGTTGAGTTGACTATGTGTAGTCAAGCTTTGACTTGTTTTGACTTTTGGCCTAGGTGGCAAGAATATGGAAATATAGTTTTTGCCATAGTTATACTCTAAAGAGAAGTTGATATGGTGACTCCTAGTTTATAGGAAGTCGTTGGTACAATTCACTTAGTCAGCATAGTCAATAAACATTGACCGATGAGTTGGTCATCTTGAGTTGTCTATTTTGGACTCTTAGCTGATATATTGTTCAACATAGGCTTGGCCATTATGTATTTGACTTAGACAATTGATCATTGGGTGTGGTTGGGATTTGGTTTTATTGTCTATTAGATGTAAAACTCTAGGTTAAATTGCTTGATAAATTTGATTGTGTGGCTTTGTATCATTCATCTTCTTATTATATTGGTAAATATATGCTACTAATTTTGAGATAAATTATGCATTTTGATGTAAATGTCCTTTTTTGCAAGATATTTAGATGCATAATAATGATTAAAAGTTAATGAGTATATTTATGGTGTTATATGCAACTGTCATTGTATTTTATGATGATTTAAATGATGATGAGTTAGATGTAATTTGAATGCATAAAATGAATTTTTTTCCATGGATACTAACAATGTTTTGGATGCTTACTCACTTAGTGAATACAACATGCTAGATGGTATGTATGGTTGATTATTTTACTGATGATCAAGGTGTAATTAATGATGAATTTAAAGAAAATGTTGACTCTTGATATTTATAGCTAAACACTAATCTTTTGAGACTTTATTGACATTGTAAACGAGCTAATGGTATTGGGAGTATATATATCCATGTGTATGAAAGGTTCAGTGGATATAAACTATCTACCAATGTAATGACCCTCTCTATAAAGGCCACAAAAACCCTCGAACTGAACTTAGGAATTTTGTCAAACACTTGGCGTGTAACAGTAACAATATTCAGAATATGGTAATTTCAGATTTGATACTTTCAGAGTATAATCACAGAATTACAATATATATAAAGCCATTGAACTATATTTCAATTACAATGCAATAAATTCTGAAATTATTTTATTACCAATTCTGGACTGATTATTACAATGACTGTATGACAGCAAATTTACCCAAAAATTGACATATATTTCAGAATGCAAGAACCTAGTTTGAAGAAATATGGAAGAACACCACGTTCTGATGCAAATCATTGATGAAGACCTCCAACCGCACCCCCAAACTGCCCTTAATTTGCAGCTGCTACCCAAACTAGCAGGGTCGTACCAGGCCGTACCTGTACGGCTGCTGAAATAAAATAATATTAGGGTTTTGGGACCCCCAAATGTAAGGAAAATGGGCACCTAGGGTTAGGTAGTAACCCTGTAAAACCATAAAAAATAACTCCAAGGGGTTGAGGAGATATGAACAATTATGTGGTTCCGAACCCTACTTTGCCAATTCTAAAAATGCACTTATTCTGTCTTCAAACTCTTGTCAAATGCTTCTCCAATGATAGGGAAAATCTGAAATCCTTATTCCAACCAAAAACAAACCCTAACAACGAATTCTCAATAAGCTCCAATGAGATGGCTGAATACCAACTCCAATTATGCAACAATTTAGGTGATATTTCACACCCTCAAAGTCGCCAATCCAAGGGAGTGATTCGTTCCCAAAGATCGAATAATTTGCAGATCCAAAGTCCACAAATGTCTTCACAATGAAGAAGTAGAAGAGTTCTCCAATCCAAGCATGTCCAAATGAGAGGCCCAGCCCTCTATTTATTCACTTTTCTAAGAAGTTGCTAGAACTTCTAGAAACATCCTTTATAATTTCTCATTATAATGCACTTTTTTATAATAAAGTAATTTTATAAAATAAAAAGTGCAACTCAAATTAAAATTATAACATGTGGGCCCCAATATCACATAATGATAAAATATAACCTCTTAACACTTCTTCAAGAGCAAGATGTGACTATCTGATCCGCAGAATTGACTCTCTTTCCACACCATTTGCCTACGAGAGTTTGGAATAGGCAAATCCATGATCAATGCCATGTCGAACTAAAGAGGGGACATTACAGTCTGCCCCTCCTGAAATTGCTTGGCCTCAAGCAATCTCAACGCCAGGTGCTGCAAAATAGCCTCCCCCTCCCAAGTAGCATCCTCAACAGGTAAACCTTTCCACTTAACCAAGTATTCTCTGATCACCCTTCTATGAAGCTGCTTTTCTCTGCTCTCCAGGATGGATTCTGGTACTAAAATCAATTTTCCCTCATCGTCTAAAGGAGGTAATACTGTAGAAGGCACCACATTCTGACCCAACGCCTTCTTGAGGCATGACACATGAAACACATTGTGCACTCTGCTGTCTACGGGAAGCTCCAACTCATAAGCCACTTCACCAACTCACCTGATAATCCTGAATGGTCCATAATAGCGTGGCTTAAGTTTCTCTGCCCCACTCTTCTTAAGAGTAGATTGCCTATATGGCTACAACATGAGGTAAACCATATCATCTACCTCAAAACTACGCTCAGTTCTCTTCTGGTCTGCATACTGCTTCTGCTGGTTCTGAGCTCTTGCAATATTGTCTTTGAGGGTAGCAACTATATCCTTACTCTCCTGTAATAATTCACCTGCACTGGGTACCCAACTGTCGCTCAACAACAAATCCAAGAAACTAGGTGCTTCATAACCGTAAAGTGCCATAAAGGGTGTCATCTGTATAGTCATATGATATGTAGTATTGTAACAATACTCGCAGAGATATATCCATCTGACCCAAGCTCGCTGCTGAGCTGCCACATAATTCCTTAAATACCCTTCCACCCATTTGTTCACAATTTCTGTCTGACCATCGGTTTGTGGGTGATAGCTAGTGCTGGGTGTAAGCTCCGTGCCACATAACCGGAATACCTCCTGCCAAAAGTGACTCATGAAACGGCTATCCCTATCACTCACAATGTTTTGAGGCAAGCCGTGCAATCTGAAAACCTCCCGAAAGAAAACCTCTGCCACCTGAGCTGCTGAATGTGTAGTGGTGATAGGAAAGAAATGAGCATATTTCGTTAATCTATCTACCACCACATAAATACAATCTCATCCTTGTACCTTGGGCAAACCTATGATAAAGTCCATGGAGATGCATTCCCACTTCCTGTCGAGAATCGGAAGTGGCTGCAGGAGCCCTGCCGGATAGCTGTGTTCTTGTTTGTTTTGCTGGCAAACAAGACACTCTCGAACATACTGCAAAACATCAGCTTTCAACCCTTTCCAAGTGAACCGCTCTCGAACTGACTTGTAAGTCTTGAAGTACCCGGGATGGCCTGCTGTCGGTGAGTCGTGAAGTGCTCTCATAATTAGTTGCTTAACCTTCGATCCTGGGACCAGGTAAATCCTGTTCTTGTAAATGATCAAATCATCCACAAGTGTGTATCTGGTATCAATCACTATTCCCTCTACTATATCGGAGGCCCATGTATCCCTACCATACTCTGCTATAATTAAGTGTCACCAATCCTCTGATATCTGAACCATAAGAGTGAGGTGTGGCCTTCAAGATAGAGCATCTGCAACAACATTCTGAGTTCCCTTGACATATGAGATGTCAAAATCATATGCCTGCAACTTACTTACCCACTTTTGTTGGCGATCATTCAGGTCCTGCTGTCCCAAGAAATGCCTCAGACTGTTATGATCAGTTTTAATACAAAACTTGCTACCCACAAGATATTGTCTGAATTTGGCCAAAGCATGCATGATGGCCAACATCTCTTTATCATATATACTGAATGAACGCTCAGGGCCTCTGAGCTTCCTGCTCTCATAAGCTATGGGGTGCTTATTCTGCATATGTACAGCACCTACTCCCTCTCCAGATGCATCACATTGAAGCTCAAATGGCTTTGTGAAATCAGGTAATGCTAGAACTGGGCACATAGTCATTATCTCCTTAAATCTCATAAAACAGTCCTGTGCCTTCTGAGTCCACACAAATTCCCCTTTTTTCAATAAATCTGTCATGGGAGCTGCATGTCGTGAGTAGCCACTGACAAACCTGCGATAAAAACCACATAAACCAAGGAACCCCCTCAACTGTGTAAGGTTCTCTGGTGGAGGCCAATCAACAATAGCGTGAATCTTTTCAGGATCCATCTGCACTCCCTCTGCACTAATGATGTGTCCTAAATATAACAGCTCGATCATCCCTAAGTCACATTTGGACTCCTTTGCATACAAGGACTCCTTCTGTAGAATGCTCAACACCGTCTCCAAATGCTCTAGATGCTCCTGCCATGATCGACTATAGATCAAAATGTCATCAAAAAACACCAGCACGAATTTCCTCAACTGATGGTGGAAAACTCTGTTCATAGTGGACTGGAAAGTGGCAGGTGCATTGGTTAGACCGAAAGGCATGACTACAAACTCAAAGTGCCCACAATGACATCTGAAAGCAGTTTTCTCAATATCCAGTTCACAGACTCTGATCTGGTGATATCCTGATCTCAAATCAATTTTCGTGAAATAACAGGCCCCATGCAATTCATCTATCAACTCATCAATGCGAGGAATAGGATACCTGTTCTTAATGGTTCTCTTATTTAATGCCCTGTAATCAATACACATCCAAAGCATTCCATCCTTCTTTTTTACCAAAACAACAGAAGATGCAAAAGGTGACTTACTAGGTCGGATGTGCCCCATAGCTAGCAACTCCTCAATGGTCCTTTCGATCTCATCCTTGAGTCGCTTTGGATGTCGATATGGTGTGATCATGATAGGTTTAGCATCTTCCTCCAGTTCAATAATATGCTCAATACCTCTGTCCGGTGACCTGCCTGGTGGAATCTCACTGAATACCTTTTCGTACTTAATCCTCAACTTTTGAATATCAGGATGATATTCCACCTTATGTTGCTCCTCCTGTGTAGGTATCAAAGTACAAACTGCTGCCCACTCTATATCATTATGCCTAGTTAATCTCTCCAGTCGCCTAAATGAGATAGTCCTGATGTCTCCATTATGGATAGCCTTTAGCACATGAGTCCTACTATTCATTTCGAATTGTATCTCCATATCCTCTAATCTCAGGGTAACCACCTTCAATGAATGTAGCCACTGCATTCCAAGTACTATGTCCATGTCACCCATGTTGACCACATGATAGTCCGCCTTAAACTCATAGTTGTTCAAGCGCAAAGGAAAGTCTCGTACCATCCTGTCACAACGAAGAGTGTATCCATCAGCTACCTTGACTCTTAGTCCTTCAAACTCCTCAGTAATGAGTCCACGCTTCTCTACAAATCGTGCATCAATGAAATTATGCGTGGCACCTGTGTCCAACAATGTAATAACCTTCTGTCCAGCCAAGACTCCCCGAAGTCTGAAAGATCCCTCTCTCTGGATACTAGACAGTCGTGCTTCCTGTAAATGTAGCTCTGTTTCCTGTCTTTGCCCTGCACTGTCTATCTCCTGCTCTCCCTCTGCTTCATCAGGATCCTCATCATGATGTTCTGAACCATCTGAATCTGAGCCTTCGTAATAAGCCCACATTGCCCAGTTGGCCTTCCCTTTTGGCCTCATAGGACAGTCATGGCCGTACTCATACGGGCCTTTGCAATAGAAGCATAGCTTCTTCCTATGCAAGTCATTAAGTGTCTCCTTGTCTAGCCTCTTACTTTCTTCCTTAGGTAGCTGTGCCTCTCTATGAAAGGGTTTCCTGTCCTTATCTTTTCCTGAAGGGAAACTCTTTGCCTGAAATTTATTTTTAGAAGCTGAAGAGGAATCCATGTCACGAGCTTTCTTAATGGCTTCCTGCAAAGTGGGAGGGTTGAGAGCTTTAATCCACCCTCTCAACGGATCAACTAACCCATCCATAAATAAAACCAATAGCCTTCGTTCAGATACATCTATTACTAACACTGCAAGTTTTTGAAACTCTGAAATGCATGTTTCCAATGAGCCCCACTATTTAAGCTGGGCTAATTCCTTGAAATGGAGTTCTGGATCTTTCTTATCAAAATGTTTAATTAGTCTCTCTGTAAACTCCACATACGAAGTAATGTGTGCATGACCCATAGTGACCATACCATGATGCCACCACTCGTGTGCTAACCCATCCAAGTGAATTGCTGCATACTTAATAGCTTCTTCCTCGGACATAGGGTTCAATTGAAAGTATGTGTCAAGCTTTTGAACCCAAGCTCTTGCTGTAGACTTCCCTGAGCCATCACAATATGGTAACTGTAGTTTTCCTACTTTCTTTCGTAGCTCATAGCTCTGAGTCCTGTCTTGTCCACGGGGCATATGCTTCATCCGCACATCCATATACTCTCTAAAGGTGATTGCAGCTATAAAATCTGGACCTCCTACTTCCCAATCTCTCCTCAGCTGATCCTGTATGTCAGTGATCTGGGGTTCTGGTACCGGCTGCTTTGGAGCTCTAGGAAGGAATGTAGGAATCATAGGCCTCGAACTCACTGTCCTAGCTTGCTGGGGGGCATGACCGAAATTGTTCCCAATTTGTTCGCCTCCATTATGTATCTCATCCTAATTATTCCCATTCTGATTGTGACCATTTTGATTATTTCCTCCACCTATGTTAGCGTTCAACCCCATTTGTCGAGCCATCATCTGCATCATAAGCTCCATTCTCTGGTTCTGTTCCTATGCTCTCTGTTCTGTTAATCGCTGTCCCTGTGCCAAAGTGTCTAATAACTGTAAAAATCTTTCCTCTCGCTAATCTGGACCAAGATTCCCACCTCTATCCATATTGTAGTCATAGTCTTGATCAAAGAATACCTCCCCTATGTCTGTATGACTGGATTCTATGTCCACCTGGATAGATGAGCTAGACTATTCGCTCTGCAGGTCTGAAATCCTATCTTGTCTTGCTTTGGTATTGCGAAAATTATAAGGCCTTTGTCGCATGCTCTGATTTTAGTGTTTTGACATTTCATCAAACACTTCCCCAGCTATTCCAAATTCCCTACAGGATGGTAGGACTTTGGCTCTGATACCACTGTAATGACCCTCTCTATAAAGGCCACAGAAACCCTCGAACTGAACTTAGGAATTTTGTCAAACACTTGGCGTGTAACAGTAACAATATTTAGAATATGGTAATTTCAGATTTGATACTTTCAGAATATAATCACAGAATTACAATATATATAAAGCCATTGAACTATATTTCAATTACAATGCAATAAATTCTGAAATTATTTTATTACCAATTCTAGATTGATTATTACAATGACTGTATGACAGCAAATTTACCCAAAAATTGACATATATTTCAGAATGCAAGAACCTGGTTTGAATAACTATGGAAGAACACCACGTTCTGATGCAAATCGTTGATGAAGACCTCCAACCGCACCCCCAAACTGCCCTTAATTTGCAGCTGCTGCCCAAACTAGCAGGGCCGTACCAGGCCGTACCTATACGGCTGCTGAAATAAAATAATATTGGGGTTTTGGGACCCCCAAATGCAAGGAAAATGGGCGCCTAGGGTTAGGTAGTAACCCTGTAAAACCATAAAAAATAACTCCAAGGGGTTGAGGAGATATGAACAATTATGTGGTTCCGAACCCTGCTTTGCCAATTCTGAAAATGCACTTATTCTGTCTTCAAACTCTTGTCAAATGCTTCTCCAATGATAGGGAAAATCTGAAATCCTTATTCCAACCAAAAACAAACCCTAACAATGAATTCTCAATAAGCTCCAATGAGATGGCTGAATACCAACTCCAATTATGCAACAATTCAGGTGATATTTCACACCCTCAAAGTCGCCAATCCAAGGGAGTGATTCGTTCCCAAAGATCGAATAATTTGCAGATCCAAAGTCCACAAATGTCTTCACAATGAAGAAGTAGAAGAGCTCTCCAATCCAAGCATGTCCAAATGAGAGGCCCAGCCCTCTATTTATTCACTTTTCTAAGAAGTTGCTAGAACTTCTAGAAACATCCTTTATAATTTCTCATTATAATGCACTTTTTTATAATAAAGTAATTTTATAAAATAAAAAGTGCAACTCAAATTAAAATTATAACATGTGGGCCCCAATATCACATAATGATAAAATATAACCTCTTAAGACTTCTTCAAGAGCAAGATGTGACTATCTGATCCGCAGAATTGACTCTCTTTCCACACCATTTGCCTACGGGAGTCTGGAATAGGCAAATCCATGATCAATGCCATGTCGAACTAAAGAGGGGACATTACAACCAACATGATGAATCCCATGTGATGCCAAGGTATGACAAGTAAACACAGGTATGTGTGTGATATCATACAATTTTAAGGCAATATGTTACTTAAATTTTAGAATCCTTGAGATAAGGAACTATTGATTTGATAATTATTAATGTTTATTTTTCTTTATGATATATGAAGGATGGATATATCTGATCATGGTTCTATGAGAACTAGCCTATCAATGTGGTTTTGAGAGTGTTTGAATGGTTGCACGATGAAGGTGAGATTGTGGTTGAGGTAGAGAAGGCCAGACCACAAAATTATTATTGTTCTTGGCATAGTAACTCTTGTTTCTCCCTTATCTCAAGTCAACTCTGAGTTTTGTTTCTACTTAAGCTCTTGTGATAGAAACATAAAATGATAGATAGTAAATTACTTTTTTTAATGCATTGTGATATGTGGAGAGTGATAAATTGCATTCCTTAGCTTAGTAGATTAGGTACAATTGATGTATATTATATTAGAATGCATTCGATCAAAAATCAATTCTTCAAGGAAGTTAATGTATCATGTGTCCGAGTATGAGCACTGAGTTTGATATTCTCAACTTTCCTTATAATATGATTCTAATTTTTTGAAAAATTTATACATAGTTTCATCAAGATGATGCATTCTTCAAGGGGAGGAGGATGTCATAACCCAACTCTCCATAATCTAAACCAAATGGAAAGTTCATTTCCAAGTAGACCTTGTTAAGGAAGTAAATAAATAAATGAATTTATTGCTATCATTAGGGAAAATGATGGGTGGTAGCATAGATTTATGGATTGACTCACTCGTTTATATTTGAAGATACCCTGTAATGATACAAGTCTTTTGTGGAAGAATGGTTTTTCATGCAGAAGAAGTTGGACTTAAGAACGTTGAAGAAAGAAGGAGATGAGAAAAGTATGAGATGATAATTTCTTGCAGTTGTAGATAACTAGTTGGGCTGAGTAACAACCACTGTAGCTCTACAAACAATCTCAGAGATATAATCCTTTGAAATAAAGTATTACTTCTTTTAAGAAGAAAAAGGCAAATTTTTAATCAGATAATATAGCAAGATTGGCTCATTTGCAAGGGGAAGATTAATAAACATATACCACTATGAATTTTGGAAGGAGGACATGGAGGAAAAAGGAGCCAAACAACCAGACAAAAGAAAGGGGTTTTTGGAGAAATGAGCTCTCCAGAAAGATTAACAACGATGATTAAGACCATCTTCCCTTTCAGTATACTTTCTTCATATATTTTTTCCTATATTTTTAATTTTAATAGAGAACAGGTGTGGTAGCTTTGGCATTGTAATGCATAATCATATATAATGAATGCTTCAATAGTAATAAAAGTAGTCATGTATGAATGCTTCTACAACATTTGGAAAAAAAAATGCTATATGGAGTTTTCATCAATGATGCCTCTCTCAGATTTAGGCCTCCCTCAATTAGAATGACAACCTTTCATCACATAAAAACATAGACTATTGTCCTTATACTCAGGTCATTGGACCAAACCAATGACTATGTAAATCACTATTTGAGTATGATGCCTTATATCAGCTATATGCAACTTGTGTGTTCAGGAGTTTCCCACATCTTGGGTAAAGAAATGCACATGTCATTTCTAAATATACACTCCTTTCCTCAACTTTGAAAATTTTTCCTTGAAGTTAGTATTTTTTTTGAAACCATTTTTATAAAGGTAGAATAAGCAGTTTTGGTTTATGATTTACTCGATCTCCTAGTAGATATTTTGTAAATTTGATAGTGCAAGATAAAATAAGTATGATGTGTTGCATAAGTTGGGAGTAGCATAAATACCATCTAAAGCCACCTTGCCTTCAACCATAGCAATCAAAGCAAAATCCTTACCTAGATTAACTATGCCCTTACTGAATAGAATTATCTTAAAATCCCAAATTCTTGGAGCCATCAACCATATGGTGAGACAATCAAATGTATATCTATGTGTGTATTGAGATGAGAATTGAAAAGAGTAACCTAATGGTTTGAATGAGCTTGAATAGTATATATAATTGAATAGATGCAATTTAAGTCGATAAGACAAATATATATACATTTCATTGTGAAGGGTGAAAACTATGGTACATAGGGAACTACAAAAGTGTATAAGAACATAATCTGTAGAAATTGTAATAAGGGTGAAAATTGTGTCAATGGTTAGTGAAGAAGTTACAATTTTTCCATAAATTATGTTAAATCTCATACCACAATATTGTGGTAACTAAACTTACAAATGATAGGCCATAGCTTCTGGATGTGATTACAGGCACTAAATGGAAATTGTGATATGTGGTAAATACTTCAAAGCCTAAAATAATGAACAACAGTTGCTCCAATGGTGAGTGACCATAGAAGGTGTTCTATTTTAGAATATGTTTACCCCACAACATGATGTGGATTCTATATAACTGAATTGGAAACAGGGACAATTAGGCATAATATTGGAGTTGTTTCCTTAATGATTATGGTAAATGTTGAAAGATATGTACCAAAGTTGGACTAATGAAACTATATAGTGTGATGATGAAATTATGAAAATACCTAATCATTCTCTAAAGTCCACAAATGAGAACTTATTGGTGTGATATGATATATATACCCAATCATAGTTACTGAATGATGATGTTTCTCTATTTAGGCAAGTGACCACTATTGTATTAGTTGGCTACATTCCATTATCTAAAAAGAAAAAAAAAATGTAGAATATAAACTTAGATAATTGAGTGAAGATTCAGTACTTATTTAAAGACTAAAGCATACTTTGTTTGTAAATTTTACTTTGGAACTAATGATTGTTCTATTCTTAATTGAAATATCATTTTCCTAATGGTCTAATAATATGTTTCCATCTCTTAAATTTTGACCTTTGATGCTCTTAAGGATGGTTTATGATGTTCCTTGAATGAAAATTGATATAAAAGTGATGGCATTTTTAGATACATGGATGGAAATACAATAAATCCTAATAGGTCATATTGCATTATAAAATGTACACCCATGAATGAAAACCTTCTTTTGGAAACCTCATCAAATTCTTAGGTTTGGATAAAGTATTAGAATTCAATTAAATATAGAACTCTAAAATTTATCAAGAAATGTAGTTGATTATATTCTCTAAGATATATTGTTATAGATGTTCAAAGTGTTATGTTATGATGTGTAAATATGAAGTTATTTCATTTGTTTCATATGAGTAGATATGCTTACTTTCATTTCATTTCATATGAGTAGATATGTTTTATTTTTTTAATTCCCTACCACATTCTATGATTAAACTACTTAGACATATGTGGAAAGTAGTATTATTTACGACTACATCAGATCTATCTAATCTTCTTATTCTATGTTGCTAGGCTTCTCGAGTTAGGTTCAAGGCATTCTTCATGTCAAGAGGAGCCCCTAGGGACTTAAACACTTCATGGTTGTTGTGGTAAAAGTACCTGGGCCACACTTCCATCTCAGTTAGCAAATTCTATGATGTTCAATGGCTTTAGAGATTGGGACTCACAAATGGAGACAATTTTGAGGTGTCATGTATAATTCTTCTATTGATGTAATGTAAGTAATCATCTTATGATGTAATTATGTACAATGGATAATGTATCTATAATGGTCTTGATGTATTAATTTGATCATGAATTTTAATGGATGGATGATGTGTTTGTAAGCATCCTAGATAATAAAAAATAATTACATGTTGTTAAGGTAAACAAATTGGTAATTCTTGATTATGGTAAATGCAATGGATATTGACTTTTCAAACTAGGGTTTTGCTTGAATATTTTTTGCAATTCTAGCAATTGTATGATGTGGCAATTATTGAGTAGGACATGGTCCTTACACTAGGATAAGTTATACTAAGAATGTATTCTTATATAAATGAAGAATGTAATTTATAAATCCCACATGATAGCATTTCCATATTTCTTCTCCCTCTTTAATAAATCCCCTTATGAGAAAATTTCCCTTCTCTTGTTTACTCTCAAATTTTCACTTTGAATTATCTTCATTAGCATGAAATATCTTTGAATGCTGTATGTTAACTTTTTCTAATCCATACTTTCTATAGTCTATAAATGACCTTCTCTTATCAAATGTTTCTCTCTTTTCACTTTCCTCATTCATTACAGGGTTTCCTTTACCTTCAAAGAAAGTACATTTCTCTTTTTATATTATCACCCTTCTAGTTATGTAATGTTGATGTATAAGTTTAGCATAGTTCCTTTGCAACTAGATATTAAATTAAATAAATATTGCTTGATTAATTTAAATATTTTTAATATTCTAGAGGCACTATAGTTGATTTTTAAGTATCTTACTTCTTTTATTAAATTGGGTGTTAGATTGTAATTAGAATTAGAAAATAATAATATTGCAGCTATGGACTCCTTTTCCTTGGATAATAAATAATAAATTATCATGGAAGATTTTTTTAAAACATAGAATATGTCTAACTAAACAAGAGAAAAATTTGTGACTACTTGCTCATAATTTTATATCAATTGTGTGATCATTTAATTCAATATATTTTGTTTTATTTGTTAAAAAATAATTAATGGTTAGCTTTAAGGTTGATACTTTTCATAATTAAGATTTAGTTAAATTTTGATTTTGGTTTCTTGTGTTATTTCATGTGATTTCATATTGTTCATTGAGTCATTCTGAGTTAGTGATATTTATTTATATGTAGATTTTAAAATGCACACACACACATGTGCACGTGTGCACGCCCACACACACACATGCATGCATACATACATACATACATACACATATACATATACATACACACATACCCACTTAGTGGGGATACTAAAATATCATGGCAAGTCTTTGAGAAGTTCTTTTGTGAATATGAGTCTTGGATTTGATTACTTTACCATGAGCCAAATACAATGATATTAAAAATTGCTAACATGAGAATATGTTAATGGAATATGTCATGTAAATAAAAGGGATTTCATAGAAATTACAAATTAATTATGCTTGAAAAATGAATTTTTAAAAAATGTCACTTGGCATTCCATAATATTTGAAGAAAAAATTAAAACACCAAATGTCAAATGCCAAATACCTCTGGTTTCAACACATTTCTTTGTTGGTGGCTTGGAGCTATTGTCTCTCATGCCAGTTTGTGTCAAATGTGATTCATGTGCTCAGTTCCATAGAACAATTCTACCCAAAACCTATTTGTTTTGGTTTCCACCAAACATGGGCGAAGAAGTTCTTCTTTTGCATATCGCTAATACTGATATTGATGTCATGTTTTTTATTCATTCTCCTTCCATTCGGCATGATATCAGACATGTAATTGGGGACGATATTCTTTCCCCTTCCTCTAGACATTTCCTCTTCCCATCCAACTTGGTGTCAATCTCCCTATCTAATGCAATGAACTTATTGCAGTTTGTCGCTCTTTTGGAAATCCTTGCTGCCAAGGTTGTTCACCACAAATTTTGGGGAGATCATAAGTTGGCAATCACAATGCAACATTACGACTTTTGGGTAGATAATGCTCTGATGGGGGGGTTTTTTTCATGGTCCTAGCTAATGCAGAAGCACAATTTCATGGAAACTTATGAGGCCCTTAAAAAATCTTTCGAAAAGAAAATTCCCCAATTTATGAAGAATAGTTTGTAAGTCATTGTGAGGGCATTGGGATTCCAACTAGAAGAGCATGTGAAGCAAACATGGCATGCTATTTTGGACCTAATGGATCTTCCAAATAAATTTTCCTTGCCATCACCCAATCTCTAGCCTCCATCTCTATCGACCCTTTTTTCTCAACATTGGTTTGATGGGTCTTAGAATGTGAATACCACTAGTCTACAGGGTCAATACTAGGTCTCACTTGCATTGGTGGGTTGTTCCTCCAAAGATCTTCTTTGTTCGAATTGACTATAGTTTATTCATGATGCTTTAAAATTTGTGTAGAATGTGGTAAATATTTTTGTATCCTCTTCTTCTTGGAGTGCGACTCATGGGTTGGGTTGAGAATTTTCTCCTTAGCAATTACCTAATTTTGGCTAGGGATGTAATGTTCGTAATGTGAGTGCTTTGACCTCATGTGTTAAGTTTGAATATGCAGTAATAAAGAAATGAGATTGAGATCCTTATAGTTTAGCATTTACAAAAGATTAAAATAATAAAAATAAATTTTAAATGCTATTTGAAATTTAGAAAAGATTAAAAAAATGAAATACTAAATGTCATTTAACATATTCAATTGTTTTTTAATTATATTTAACATTAAAAAAGGAAATAAAATACTAAAAGTCATTTGGGTTTTTTATTTTAAATTGAACATAAATTTAAAAATTGAGAAAATAATTAAAGCAATATATAAATTAAAAATCATAAAAAAAAATTTATAAATTTTGTAAAAATATAGGCAAGAGATCCTGCATACCATACGATGCGAACCCATGCCCTCCTGGTGTGTATGCAAGGGTTACAACTCACACAATAGCTAAGAAGGGAAAAGATGATAGTAGAAGTTGTCATTATCATATTTTCCTCATTGATTTATGTATGGGTTGTAAAACTGCATGGCGGCCTGTCACCTCCTTTTATTAATAAATATATTCATTCAAATTTTAAAAATGTCCACCACTTTGTGTGGTGCCATTTATTTACTATAATTTCTACATATAGAATTCTAATGGTCATTTGAGAAATGTGAGGTTGGAGAATATGGAAGATCAAGAGGCATTTTTGGAGATGAAGAATTATTTTATAGATTAAACACTCTTCTCTCATTTCATTTTTGTTTGAGAGAGAGAGAGAGAGAGAGAGAGAGAGAGAGAGAGAGAGAGAGAGAGAGAGAGAGAGAGAGAGAGTATGTTTGGAGATGCATATTGCAAAATAAGAAGGCATATTTTGAGAATGCGAAGAAGCATAAAAAAGAAATGTAAGTGACATATGATCTTTATTTTTGGATTTAGATTTTTATGTTAGACATAGTACCTAAATTTAGATTTGTATGCTTTTGTATTTTATTTTGATTTTGCATGTTGGGTGTAGCACTTAGATTTAGATACACATGTTCTATTTCATGGTTAACTATAATTTTGTATTATACTTTTTTATATTTTATATCTATATTTGCATGTTAGGTTTAGTATTTAGATTTAAATATGCATGCTATATTTTGTTATTAGATTTAGATTTTTCCTATGTTTTTATATTTAGATTTAGATTTAGATATGTGTTTTACATTTTGTAGTTTGATTTATATTATAGAATTTTTAATTAATTTTATTCCATGCACAAATTTAATCTTAATTATATATGGAGGGCAATGTTGTCTTATAAATTATTTAAATTATTTTTAATTGTGTTTTGTATATTACATTTGATTTGGACATAGATTCACATTTTCATGTTAGGTTTTCAATTTAGATTCAATGCTTTTATTTAAGTAGTTTGAGTAATGTGGTTATATTCTTGTTTGAATATTTAAATAGTTTTTTAATATTCCTATTTTAATTCCTACAACTATTTTAATTTAAATGGTTTGTTTTAATCTAGATTTCTAGATCTAATTAGTTATTTTCAGTCCATGTAATTGAAATTAATTACATATGGAGAGGAGTGCCACCATGTAAATAGTTTGAATAATGTATTGATTATATTTCTATATTAAAATCATGATTTATTGTTATTTTGATAATTTTCTAGATTAATCTTGATAAACATCTTTTTTTAAATTGGTAAAACGTCGAAGCCATATTTTACATCTTATAAAAGATTACAAAATTAATTTTTTTAAAAATATTTAGGAGATGAACAATCTTTTTATATTTAGTATAAATTCTACTAAATTGTATTCTTCCTTTTATAACTTAATCAACCCCTTATGTTTTTTTTGAGGTTTCTTAATTATGGGTTGTAATATTAAATCTTACTTTATTATCGATGATGATTTGCATTTTGAGGGCTATTATATGTTTTTAGGCTCTATGAATATCTTGAGGTTAGCTTGTTATGTTTTTCTACTCTCTATTAATCCAAGAATTTATAGCATTGACTTAATGTTGAGTAGTGTCATTATACATATTAGTATCATACCTTTAATTACACATAATGTGTCTTCTCATAGGATTAATTCTAACTCTATTCTAAGATAAAACCATCTATTCCATTGAATTGGTGCCCAAATCTAAATTATGTTCTTGAGATTTTGTCCATATTGTCTATAAGATGATAAAAATAGAATAAATTCTTATTCACTAGTCTCTCTTCTTAGCATATAGAGTGAGATTTGAATTCATCAATTCAAATTCATAAAAGATGTGGTTTATCCTTTTGAGGCTCTAAAATAGTCTCATGTATTATTAGAAATTCTAAATTATTTGAGAATGAATTTAAAAATGATAAATTGCCACATAACTAGTTCATGTATAAACTTCATTTCTATTATATTAGTATTGATATGTGTCATGCCAACAATTTTGGGCAAAAACACACCAAATTTTTTTTTAAATTAAGCTAATTAATCCACTATGTTTAATACATGTTACCTTGAAATGAAAGGTTTGACCAAGCGTTAGAGCGAGAAGTGGTTTTTTTTAGTGAGATGCAAAGTTGACATTTCGACCATACTATATAGGTTTCGGACACTCAAATCATGGTGTTATACAAACACAAAGTTTGGGTTGACTAAACCCTAATTGTTGACTAAGTCAACCTTAATTTGAGACTTCCATAAATCATGTTATTTTAGTTCATAAAGTTTGATTTGTTCTATTAGGTTAGCAAGTTATTTCATATTCATTTGTGTGTTGGTTCAATCTCTCAGGTGGAACTGTCTCATCATTTCAGAAAAATTCATCTAATTACCTTAATACTTTGTGTCCATTATTTAAATGAACTTTTAAACTAGTTAAAGTCTTTAATTAATTTTTATTAAATCATTTTACAATATTCATTCCATCTTCAAACATAATCCAATTTACCAACTCAAGATGTCTAGTCAATTTCATCTTACAACCCCTTTTAAACATTACATGCACATTAACATGTCTTGATGACACCTTAAAATCAAAATATTAATAACAATAAAATCATATCTAATTAATTATTTAATAAAATAATATAAAGCTTATGTTCATTCATTATTTTAAATCTAATTATACACATATTCATACATCAAGGGACATGGGTTACCTCCCGTTACTATCATAGTTAAAATTTCAATACTAATTCTATAGATTAATATGCATAATACCTTTTACCAACCTTTTTAATATTTTCAATCATAAAAATGAAAATCAAATTTCAAATGCCTATTGAATTTAAAACTAAATCCTAACATATAACTTCTAACCATAAAATAATTACTAACACTTATATTTAAATATGAAACTTATAGAGCATAACTTATAATCAACACTCACTTTATATATCTAATAGTAATAAATCCACCTTTGTTTGAAAGAATATCTTACATGTTAATTAATTCCTACTCTAACTTTATTACTCACCTTTTTAAACACTTAACATCTAGCTTATTCTAACACTAAACTTTAACAACTCACTTCCACCTATTAACTAAAAACTAATTATAATCCAATACTAATACAAACATTAAAACTTAAAAACATATCCTAACCCTTAACTAGCCTTTACTAACACCTCACAACCACTAACTTTTAACTAATATTAAATAATTCCTAACTTGACTTACTATTCTAACCCCCTACCTCCTAACAAACCCCACCAACCTTCTAACACTTTAACATTTAACCTAACCCTAAGGACATTGGTGCTTCCCCATTCTGGTATTGCACAATAGGTTCAATATTGAACCAGACTAGGGAGAAGGTGGATTTTCCTAATAGGAGATGTCGACCACAATACCATAACATAGCCCTTTCAAGGCTAAAATCTCAGGAACTTTCTTTGTTCCTCAAATTCCCTTTCGAGGCCTATAAATCCAAGGATATCCATTCTTTCATTTTATTTTTCAAATTTCACAATTTCAAACATGGTATGTGATGAAAAGTAGGGGCCCATAACACCCTACCCTCTTTCCCTCTTCTCGTCATGAGAAGATACTCTACACTATCAAGGTCCAACTTAAGCCCTTCCCTCGTATATGGCCACTGCTTCCCTATCCAAGGGTGAGTAATGCCAAAAACAACCCACAAAATCTCTTCGAAAATCAAACAAAAACATGAAGGAAAAACCATTTAAGAAAAAAAATTTCAATCCCTCCCAACCATACCCAAGATACATACAAGCATACCAAAGAACAACACAACAACATAAGCATGAACAAGCATGAACAACATGAGAAAACCTAAAAACAATGAACAAAGGAGATGAAGAACTTCTACCTTCACAAAGAGGTAATGGTAAATGAACAATTTGAGTAGAGCTTTTCCCTTCCTTGCCTTCAATCTTCCAAGACTCCTCTCTAAAAGTAGAGATTGGGTAACAACCAAAACTACTCCAAAAAGAGCCTCTAAATAATATCCAAACTCAACCACCAAAAAGGGCAATAACTTCCCCCACTCACCTAAAAATCTAGAAGTTTCTAACTCAACCAATCCTAAGGTTAACCACTAAGTGGAGTTGAGGTTATGCAACTCATGGTAACCACTTTCAATTTTCGTACAAAGGCAAAAATAGACTTTTTGAGTGACCTCAAAAGTCAATAAAAGGGGCTTAGGGGGTGGAAAATACCCCCAACCCATACCCATACCCCTTGGGTATAAAGATTTCATGTTTTAAGGCCTTAGGAATTGATTTGGGGCCAAGCAAATGCTAGGAAAAATTTAGGATTATCTAACAACTCCAAAATGCAGATTAAGCACTAATTCATATTAGGGGTGACTAAACTCAATTAAGAAACAAATTAGTGAAAATGGTTACTAACTTAGTCCAACTTAGGTCCAAAGGTTACACAGCTAATCCTAGCTAGCATGCTGGAATGCTTAAGCAATTCACAAGTGTCAAGTGACACCATAAGAACACAATTACGAAACATTAACATTTACTGATCACAGAAAGATACATTCATACATCTCACAAAATAATTAAGTTACGAACAAGAAGGTTTCCACAAATAGCACATAGGGATCGGTTTTGTTTCTTCGTCGAGTTTCTCAGCTAAAATATCCTGCACACTCATTGCACACATCAGTAGTCCCATAAAATCATATGCACATATGTATATATGTATTAGGGATTCACATAAATTAAAATATACATCTTTCAATAAATCAGAGTTTCTTTCATCCTACTCATATTCTTAATCATTAAAATTTCATAATCAAAGTGTTAAATCCTACATTTACTTACTTCCCAACATACATGTTCATAAAGCATTAAATGATGAACTCAAATATCTGAAAGTAAACATCACACAACATAAAATAAAATATTATGTTCAAAGCATCAGGTAGTGTCTTGACATCTCGAGTCATGAGTATCAAAAATAATAATAAGGTATCAACTATGCTATGAAGGGTCAGGGTGAGGCCTCACATAACATAACTTTATTCATTAATTCAGATTTAAAATTTTAGTATAATCATCATTAGGCATGCATATACCTAAACATCATAACATCACCAATAGGTCATATTTTACCATATGAATTGCATATAACTTAGTCGTCGTGTTATCAAAATCAACATCCTCATTATCAGGTGAAAACACTTCATATGACCATTAGTAAAAAATTAATATTTTAAACAGTTGAGGTGATGTAGTAGTTCTTGAATCACTAAGTATCTAAAACATGAATGAATAAACTAATCTTAGTTTCTTTTGGGACATTCTCAACATAAAACATTACTTCATTTCTGATACAATCTCCTAGAACAGTTTTAACATAGGATTCATATTTGATAAGTACATATGAGGAGGGTCCTTACAATATGTACATTATAAGAGGTAATTACCAAGAATCCATATGTAGATCGTATTGGCCCACATTAATGTACTTATGTGACAGAGGATGCCAAAATTTTTTGTAGCATTTGTAAAACATAAGGGACTATACGCTTGATGCATAGATGATAACAAGAGATCTTCATACTAACATATTTACAAAATGGGGATAAGAGACGTAAATATTTTGATGAAAAACCAATAGAAGAAATCCTTAAAAATCTCTAAATATGGAATCTCTATTGTGCTTTTGGAATAATATGATCACCAGAGCTGCAAAATGTTATGTTATCCAACAAATAGATACAAAAAAATTGGATAAACAAGTTGGCAAGCAAAAAAACTCTTTTCACTATGCAAATTTAACAAGATCCTTCTACATGGAGATACCATCACATCCCCTTCTAGTTGAAAAAAATTTATGTGTTGGTGATGGCTAAAAACAACATCTAATTTTGGATTATCCCTCATCTCTTTCCTCAAATGCCCTTTGATTTTATATTTCCAATATATGGTAGACCTGAACAGGGTTATTTTGGCTCCATATTCACTATTCTTTAGAATGTATAAGTTATTATTAATATTCTCCATAACCATGTCTAATTCTTTGATGGTGGGGCTTTTGTACACTTTCCTATAGAAATCCCTAATTGTATCCTTATCCCTATCTATGTGGAGGATTGTAGTAAAGAACATTGCCATAGTGTTAGTATTGTGCTTCTTTCTATTAATAAACCTAGAAAATTCTCCACCTATAGTGATCCTAATTTCCCTATGAACTAACCCAATTTTGTTCTTATCCTTAAATCAATTAACTCCCCCTAGAAATCAATTCCACTCTTCCCAGGATGCATATGAATTGGGGTGTCCATGCCTAAACTAAAAATGGCTACTATTAATCAAGAAACCAAACTCTACCTAAGAGGCTATGCAAATAACTAGAGCTAAATTGATCTAAATACATAGTAGGTTGCTTCTCTAAATAGATTTTTTTAATCATAAATACATCATAGGAAGGGGAGTATGGATTGATTAATAGTTTTCCCATCCATCCTTACTTCAAACTAATTTATTGAATATAATTGCCACATTTTATACTCCACTATGTTATGGAATTCCTAACATGATTTTTCATGATGTTAGTGCATGGTCTCTAAAGTTGCATGTGTAAGAGAATAGTTATTAAAAAAAAAGATTACCAAAACCACACAGATAAGATGATTTTCTTCAAAAATGTAAAAATCATGGTAGGATCTAGTCATCTAATTAAATTTTGAAGAGTAGGTTTAAAGGTATGGTAGATGCTAAATTATATTTGAAATAAATTGGGAATG
Organism: Cupressus sempervirens; assembly: GCA_028749045.1. NCBI lineage: Eukaryota > Viridiplantae > Streptophyta > Pinopsida > Cupressales > Cupressaceae > Cupressus > Cupressus sempervirens. The sequence goes on from CM053786.1 coordinate 407,734,119, forward strand.
GTTTGTTGATCATTTTAATATTTTTTGATGATATATAATCTTTGGAGGTAATTATGAAGCAAGTGATAAGTTTGTTGAAGAGATGAAGAATAAATTCGAGATGAAAATTAATAGTGAGATGAAGTTTTTCCTAGGTTTATGGATTGTGCAAAATATTGATGGTATTTTCATTTCATAAGTTAAGAATTTGAAAGACTTGTTGAAAATATTTGTCTTGGAAAGTTCTAAGTATGTTGGTACACTAATGGTAACTGGTCATAAGTTATCTAGCAAAGATGAGATGCCTACAGTTGAGTAGAAGAATTATATATCAATGATTGGAGGTTTACAATATCTGACTCACATTAGACCAGATATAGAAAATGCATTTATAATTGTAGCTGTATTTCAAGATGATCCTAAGGAGCATCATTATGCTACAGTGAAAAGGATATTCAGATATTTGAGGGGTACACCTAATTATGGATTATTGTATGATAGATCAAGTAATTTCACTTTATGTGCTTACTAATCCTAATTGGGTAGGCAATATGGGTGACAAAAAAAGCACCAATGGTGGAGCATTCTTACTTGGAGGAAGACTGGTCTCTTGACTAAGAAAGAAACAATATTGTATTTCATAGAGTACAACTGAAGTAGAGTATGCAGTAGCAGGAAATAATTTTAATCAGATCATGTGGATGAATCATATGTTAAAGGACTTGGATAGAATTTTTAGATTTTTTTATTACACTTTGTGATAACACAAGTATAGTGAGTATGTCTAAGAATCCTATATTGCATTCTAAGACTAAGCATATATCTATTAAGTATCATGTTTTCAAAGAGAAAGTTGTAGAGAAAGAAATTAGATTGGAGTATGTTAGTACAAAAGATCAAATTTTAGATATCTTTATTAAGCCACTTCCTAAAGATAAATTTGAGTACTTAAGAGGTATGCTTGGGGTTATGACCCTTCCTACTTTTGAGTAGATGATGTAAAAATTACATCAGTCAAGCGATATAGATCAATGTTGTTTAAATGGATTGAATGTTGATTCTTCCTATATGAGGTCATATCTAAAATGAATAGAGTTATCAAGGACTTTTGGTAATTGTTCTTGAATAGTGTCTTTCAAGATTTGAGTTGATTCAAGAGTTGGAGTGAATGATTGACATAATGAAGCCTTTTTCATTGATGTCAGTGGGGGAGAATTTTCATGAAAAATATTTTCTTAGATAGAGAGTGTATGCATTGGGGAGAGAAAAAAACATTTCCTTAGTATTTTGGGGAGAGAGTTCATAGAGAAGTACCATGAATTGGGGAGAATATTCTCTAATGAAAGATTGGTCAATCAGGAGAGATTGAGATCTCCTATGTATTCTTGTGTATAAAGTTTCAATGTGGAGATACATTGAATGGGGGAGAAGTTGAGAGTTGTTTAGCATGTAAAGAATTGATGCCAATTCTAAAGAAAGATATGTAGAACAAAGTGGCATTCCAAAGGATTTCAGATTTGATTGATGAAGAGGATATGAAAAGAAGATAATAACAACAACAATTGGGATAGAGTATTGTTTTGGTATTGTTAAAACTTAGATGTTTTTTATCTATGTTATCATCAATGCCATAGGGGGATATTTTTGGCATGAATGTTGATGATATTCCTTTGGAGGGTTATCCGAAGAATTTCTAAAGCATGTGAATATTTTCAACATGTTACATTCATGATTGTGTTTTTCATTGATGACAACATAGTACGGTTTCCATTAAGACTTATAGAGTAGTAGACAAATATTAAGGTTGTATGAAAAATGTAATGATGATCAAGTTAAGTGTGGTTGAGAATGTATTTTACACCTTTTCCTAATGATGAGGTTAAGTGCACATGAGGTAAGTCAATGACATACAAAAGATATGCTTGATTTATGGAGAGTAGTATATAGATACAGTATGTAAGAAGAAATTTATGATGAATAGAGTGTCTCTCCTAACAGAGATAGAATTGCAATGTGTGAAGCTATACAGTGGCAATGGACAGTTTGATAATGTCATCAATGAGTGCACAAGGTCTAGAGTCACACATGTGAGAAGTTCTTAATTCAATAAGATGACAATGTTGTGTATTTGTGAAATAATTAATTATCTTAATGTGGTCCTATTATAATTAATTAGGAAAGCCTCAAGGTTGACTCAAGGAATTATTCTGATTACATGGTATAAAGGATGGTTATTTTCCTTTTTCTAAGTATGAATTGTGTGTTGAAGAAGTGTGAAGTTTGTGAGCAAGAACAAAGTATTTAGTAAATGTGAATAAGAAATCCAAGGGATTATTGGATGCAAAGTTTTTGATCTAGCATAGAGATCAAAAGAAGAAGAAATAGTCTATTTGACAAAATAAAGTAAGAGGAAGTACAAGTATAGTTCATTTCTATTATTCTACAAGGAATAATGCAAAGATCATTTGGACGGTGGCTTCATTGGTGTTTCCTTGAACTTGGTTGGCTAATGGGTCCATCTGCCTTCTAGAACTCCTAATAGGGTTGGCACAACTCCTAATAGAAATGGAATCTCCTAATAGGAATTCAAAGTCTCCTAACATGGACTGTATGTAATGAATATTTTTATTGGCTTCTAACAAGGAATATCTATATTAGTACATCATCTTGTGGGTATCATTCCCACTGTGTTTTTCCCTTTGATCAAAGGTTTTCCTAGTGACCATATCTAGTGTTATTGTGTATGAGTAGCTTGTTATGGATTATAACTATAATAATCATGTGGTTAAGGATTAATAAGGTTGATAATTATAATAGTTGGATAACATATTCACCACCCTTGCCCTCAATTATATTAATGGACTTTACATTCCAAAAAACCTTAGCCATAATCTCAAGAATATGCATAACTCTTATAGGATGCCTAACTACAACAATAAATCTAATCTAAAACTCTAAGCTTTATGCTAATCCTATTATAACCCTAACACATAGCTTGTCATAACTATGGCCCTACTTATAACTTTAAATATAACCTTAAATGAGTAATCTTGCTCCTAAACATAATCCTATACCCATCCCTTCACTTATCCTAAGTCTAACCCTAACCTTAAATCCATCCCTACTCCTCACTGTAAGTACAAGTTTAACCTAATGCCTAACCCTACTACTAAATGAAAGCATTTTCCCAATCAAAATTCCTAATTATAATTCTACTGTTGAATCCAACCCTAATCATGATCTTGACACTTACCTTATCATATCTTGGACTCTAGTCATAACTCAATTTCTTGTCACTTTAGATTTAAATAAAAACATTACTCTAAGCATAATTTTTATCCAAATTGTATCTCTAATTGTATCCATAACCCTAATCATAAGTCTAACATTGATCCTTATTATAACCCTAATCCTAGTCCTAACCATATTCCTAGTACTAAGTATAACTAAAACCTTACTTAAAACTGTAAGAAAAACCCTAACCTTAAATATAAATATAAATATCATCATAGTAGTTACCTTACTAAGTTAAATAAATTACTAAAATTATACTAAATTGAAGAAAATGAATCATTTCTTTAAGTTTTGCATATAAAATTACTACATATAGAAGGAAAACTATAATCAAAAACCCTAACCCTAAGTGAAACCATATACATAAAAAAGTTAAAATTTTAAATTAAATTATTATCATCCATATTTCTTCAAAAAATATCTTCTATGGGTATATAGGGACTACTACTACTACTATAGACATATATATAACGTATATAAGTATGCACACATAATTACACACACACACACACACACACACACACACACACACATATATATATATAAATATATATATATATATATGTATGTATGTATGTATGTATGTATGTATGTATGTATGTATGTATGTATGTATGTATACATAAATGTATATACACACACACACATGTGTATATGTATGTATATATATATACAGATACATACACACACACACACACATATATATGATACATATATACATACATATATGTGTGTGTATATATATTTGTGTATATATATGTATGTATGTATGTACATATATATGTATATATGTATATATGTGTATATATATATGTATATATATAATATGTATATGTATATATAATATATACATGATTATGTATGTATGTATACAAACACACGCACACACACACACACACACACACACACACACACACACACACACACACACAGAGTTGTATATGCTGAGAGTAATCCTTTTCAAGGATCTTATTTCCATCAAATTGTAAAGACTTGAAAATAGGTTTTGATTAAAATAGACACCTCAAGAAGGATTACTTTTGCAATGCACATGCATGCACACACAACTTAGTGATATATGTTGAAAGTGTGTTAGTCTATTATAGAATTATGATAGGATTAGATGATCCTTATGTATTTTATGATTTAATTTAATTATAATTGAATTTTTTGGGTTTTCAGTTGAAGGTTGGTGCAATTGTCTTGATTTTTTTGTTGGAAATTTTAATATTTTCATGTTAAAATTTAAATAGAGAATCTGTTATTTATAAAATGTCAAATTAAGACCTAAAACTTTAATTTAGGGTACATGAGGGTTTGTTTTTATTTTTTATTATTAGTATCAATTTGACATTTTCACCTATAACTTTATTTATATGCACAATATGGACCTAATTTCATAACTGAGGTTGCATGGTGTTCATAGTGAGTCTCTTGTCACCTTTTTTGTGAATTCATTCTATTATTTTCTTGTTGATAAATTTGGTTCTCTTCATCCAATTTTTTATTTAGTGTCAATTTTTTTTTTATATGTTGGTCTACTGGTGTACATTTCGAGCTTGATTGGGCATTTGTTGATTCATGGAGACCTTATGTATCTAGTTTGCTAGCATCAACCCAAAAGAGGAATTACTCACATGATATGTGTATATAGAGATTTGTATGTATTTTATAACCTAGAGGCTTCTTATGTGATATGATGTTTAAAAAACTTGTACAGTTGTCTCTTTTTTATGTTGGGATACTGGATCCTATTGAAGATTCTTTATGTATAGTGTCTTTTAAAAATTTAGTTTTCAGCATAAAAAGCTCTTGTTCAAGTGGGGTTGTCATTGCACCAAAAGATCAATCTGTTAGTGCCTAATACTACCACTCAACTTATATTACATAGTGTAATCACCGAAAAATGGTTATCTAGACTATTAGCCCCCTTCTCAGGATTTTGGGTAATTTAACCAATCATTTACCTAGACTAAATTGCTAATAATTAATTAATTTGATTATAAGCTATAGTTTTTTTTTTTGTTTTTTTTTTAAAGAAAAAGAGGGGTAAAAACTTTATTGAACTTTAGAAAAAAGCAATGCAAAATAGCAAAGGACCAAAGCCCCAAAAGACACTAAAAACCAAATCATCTCTCCCTGATTTCACTTACTTCCTCTATCAAAATCCTCTTCAAGTCTTGACATAATTCACCTGGAATTTGCTCCCACTCATCGATCCTCTAACCATCTATATTTCCCAATGCCCATTTTGGCAAGCAATCTGCCACCCTATTCCACTCCCTTGGAATATGGGCATACAACATTGAATCCATCACAGAGCTAATCTATAAGATCTGTTGCACTATCAAAGACAACTCCCAACTAACATTAAAATTCTTCCTCTCAAGAATAAGATTCACCATAACCTGAGAATTAGATTTTCAAATCACCTTATGCCATCCAAGAGCATACACTCACTTCAAAGCATAAAGAATAGCCAGACCTTCCATTCTATTAACAAATTGCATCCCTTTATTGACTGAGAAAATAAAGGCCACCAATCTAGAAGAATCCCTACCAATCCCACCTATTCCAGCTGGCCTCAGATTTTCCCTAGACAAACCATTTATATTAATTTTTAGAATGCCAGCAAGAGGGACCATCCATTTTCCCATCCTTTGAACTTTTTTCTTTGTATTTCTGCCTCTCCTGACATAGGGTAATGCCAAAGATATTCCTTATATCCCAAGCCTATCAACCATCGTAGCATCATCTCTCTCAAGTGGTAGCACTATCTCACTCTTAGCCAAGATAGTATCTTGAATCATTCCCAAAATTCTATTCCAAACTTGATGAATCCCCAATGCTCCCCCCCAGAAGATTCTTCAATTTCATTCCAGCCAGACTTGCTCAAGTAGAAAGATAGGTCCAGCATAACAAACATCTTGCAGGAAGGGGGCCAAGGATGGGGGCCTCCCCAAGATCATCCAAAAATTAGCCAGGGAGGAGGCATGAATGCATGGGTGTTTCCAAACACCCCACCAAAAATGCCATAATTTTAGGGTGAAAGAGCAATGGAAGAACAAATGCGAAGAGTCTTCCTCTCCACTACTACAAAGGATACATCTTGAAGGGTTAGAGAAACCCCTTTTGGAATATTGTCCCAAGTCAGGCATCTATTATGGACTAAAGCCATTATGAAGCAATTACATTTTGGCCAAGAAAACCTATTCCAAACTTTCTTCCACCATTGAACCTCCTCCCCCACCAGCTGTTGGGAGAGAAACTCCTGATATCCAGAGGAAACAGTATAAGCACCCTTGGGATTAGGGGACTAGGACAACACATCATCTCCCATAAGGTCACTACAACTTTTCCTAGAAAGAATGTATTGAAGCTCAGGACACTCCACTTCTAAACCAAAAATAGGCCATTCCTTTGGGTCCTTCCACCTTGCCTCCACCATCTGACCCTGAAGGGAAAATGACTTAAAGTCGCACACCCTTGACCAACTAGCATCACAGAACCCCTGGGCTAATATGCACAAATGAGGATATTGAGAAACCATGGGAGGATAGCCATCCCAAGCATCATACCAGAACTGGATATGTGTCCTCTCTAACTCCTCCAAAGATATGGCACTCATAAGCTACTCTTTCATTTCTAAAGAGACTAAAGAAGGAATACAAGAAAGGACTTGAGCCTCTTCAACCAAGCCCCCTGCGATTCCTCCCTAAATAAAGATGAAAAATACTGCATAGCTTCACTGAAGATGTCCTAAGAAGAAGAGAGAATCTCCCCCCTATCAGTCACCAAAGTAGATATGAAATTACTATGTCACCTGGCCTTCACCGAGTTGAAGAAGAAAGCAGTATTCTTATCACCTTCTTGAAGCCAGTCGATCCAAGATTTTTGTTTCCAATAGATTTCCTCTCTCAGCTCCCATTCCTCCAAGGTTTTTAGAGCCCTAGCTTCCTCCTGCAGAAAATACTCTGACACCCCATCTTCCCTAATCAACCTAGTAATATCATGCAACTTAGCCTAGGCCACATATTTTTCCTAGAAAATATTTCCAAAGCTATACCTATTTCATCATTTAAGTTGGTACTTAACATATTGAAGAAGTTTAGCAAAAATATACATTGTTGTACCAAAGGTAGGTCTACCATCCCTCCACCACTCAGCCACATAGCCATACAGGTCTGGGTCACTCAACCACATAAGCTAGAATTTAAAAGGTGACCTCTAAGGTAGCCGATTTGAGGAGATTGCTAACTTTATGGGCCAATGATCTGAACCTCTCTGATCTAATATCTCAGACCTGGATGACCACAATCCACCCACCCAAAAATAGGAAACCATGAACTAGTCTAATCATTCAGCTATGCAATTGTCTCCTATCCTTCTATTATTCCAAGTGAATTGGCCATTACTAGGCTTGATATCTAGAAGATTGAGAGCCGAAATGTTATCCCGGAGAAGCACAGAGGAGGGCACAAGTCTTGCAATACCCCCTATTTTTCAAAGAGATCTAGAATAGCATTAAAGTCACCAGCAATAATCCATGGCAGATAAGGAAAAAGACCACAAACAAAATGCATATTATTCCATGTAAGAATCTTACCCTAGAACTCAATAGGAGCATAAACATTGGAAAAAAGAACCAACTCACCCAACTCACTGCATAGAGAGACCAAGGATAAGGAGGACCTAAATGAAATCCACCACAAAGGTTGGATCTTTCGTGGATTCCAGAAGCATGCCACACCCCCGGAAGAACCCTGAGCCCCAATGCACTGACATTGACCATTCCTCCACAATTTAGGTGCTATACCCATCATACACTCAATAGAAACCTTGGTCTCCTAAAGGAAAAAAACATCATAGGAATGACTTCTAACCAAATCTTGAACAACTTTTTGTCTAGGGCCGCTATTCAAGCCCCTTGCATTCCATGAAATAATAATCATTTTGGGGGGGCTAGAAAATGGAAATTCATGGTCTTGATAGATCCTGACTCCACCAAATTCTTCCCAATCATCTTAATCTTCTCTATGTCCTTCTTGTGCCCACTTTTTCCACTTTTCTCTAAAACCCCCTTGTTGCCATCCTTCTGAAGAATACCCAAATGAGGAGAAGACTTACCATGCTTTTCCATTTTGGGAACAACATTTCGTACTGGAAGGGCAACACACACTTCTCCCTGACCCAAAACAAAATTTGACTCCATAATCACCTGAGCCCCTAGTTTCCCCTCAGTGACCATAGGCATGGTAGGTTCCACTTGTGGAACAGGATGAGGAATGGAAGAGACAATCTCCAAGTTGGACTCTGCATCAATATGATCCATACTAGTAAAACCTGGATTGACTTCATGTTGTCCCAATTCATCTAGAGTCTCAAATCTATTAAAAGCATCCTCCTCTTGTCTCTCCAATAGAGTCCTCTTTTTTCCTCTATTACAGTTTTGAGCCTTAACTTGAACAAAACCCTTAGCATCCTTACCCTCACTAGAGATTGGCTTCTTCCCTTTATCAACACCTGGAATGTTATGAGAAGGAGGTGGAGGTTGCTATTCCACTAACTTGGCCTTTAGACACCTATGCAGAAGGTGGCCATAATCATGACATAAATAGCACTGGAAAGGAAGGGTCTCATTATCCAATTGTTGCATCCAAGAATGAGTACCTACATGCATCTTTACTACATCTGGCAATGGTCTACTCAAATCAAGTTCCACACAAATTCAAGCAAAGGTCAACACCTTCTTACCAAGGGTTTGAGTTGAAGGCCCCACTGGTTTCCCCAACATTGAGGCAAGCATATGAAGAACATCGTCTCAATAGCACTCTATTGGAAATCTAGGTAGCCAAACCCACATTGGAACTCGATTCGAAAGCTCCTCAGAAGGATTAAATCTTGCATGCCATGGTTTAACAAATAGCCCAACCTAGTTGTAAAAATAGGGCCCACCTTCAAAGACCCTATTCCGATCAGCCATGCAGGTGAATGTGACCATGAAAAAGTTATTTGCAAGCAATGTGATCTCCATTTTTCCCTCTAGTTCCCAGACTCTCTGAGCCCAATTATCCAAAAATTGAAGGGATACTCTTAAACCCAAAAATTTTCAATATAGAAAGTGCCTTGAAAAATACTCAACATCCTCAACAATCATTTCATAAGGGATTATCAATTTAGGTCTTTCTTTGCATCGTTCAAGACACTTATTTATCTTCGTGATCTGAGATCCACCAGATGGGTTTGAATCTATAGCTCCTGAGCTCTAAGAAAAAAGGGCATTATCAAACACCTTCACCCCTTGTTTTGGTAGATGCATGTCCTCTGCATCATGTAAAACTATGTCGGGTGTAGCCCCAGAAGGCTCACCCCAAGACATATCTTGCACAGCACTGTGGTGATCACCGTAGGGGGTCACTATCTAGGCTCCACCTGATTCAGCACACCATAGCACACAGGAATGCAACTACCAAGGCTCAGCCTGTAGAAAACCCATGCTCTGCACCCAATACCTTCCTCCATACAATCAAAACACACCCTCCCGTAGTTGCATGCACAACAGACCCAGGAAAGAGCTAGGGCATGACTGCCCTAGCTTGGCAACAGCGGATAGATGCTACATGCAGACTCCATCACCTATTCGATTATAAGCTATAGTTTGACTATGCTATCCTAAGTTCATTATTTGATTAAAAGAACATGTCCCCTTTTAATTAAATAAAAGGCCCCATTCTTCTAACCCACTTAAAGTGCACACATAAAGTCCCTTTTCCATTTTTCAAATTAAAGGAAAAGGTTTTGTGACTTTTGTCTTATACATGTGGGAAGTTGACTTTTATTTTATTGGTTGACTTGTGTGCACACATGGATCCCTCTCATTTTTAACTCCACCATTGATCTTCCATAATCCTTATTTTGATCTATATTGTCCATACAACTTTAAAAGAGAGAGTTATCTCCCTCTCAAAGGATCCACAATCTTGAGTATTGTTATGTTGTTGGTTTACTATTAAAATCCTTGCAAGCCTTTAGTGAATAAATTCTCATATCTTGTCTCATTCTCTCATCTATCACATATTATCTTAGAATCATTCAGCATTTTAGTATAGTTACATATTAATGTAGTTTCTTTGCAATAGCTTAAATTGCATATCATAATAGCTAGATTGTAACACTTCCATTCTTGGTATTATAGCTGCATTTTGCATTTCATATTAACTTACTCCATACTTGCATTGTATCCTTGAGGAACTCCTTTTGGAAATTTGCATTCTTGTATCTCATCTTTGGAACCTCCTATTGCATGGTTTACTAGCAAGAAGAGCATTCTTAAGGCTCTACTAAGAGCCTATACCTCGCTCATTTCTACATTTCCCTTACCTCATTTCAATTTTGGTCCCGAAGGGGCATAAATACTCTATCATCACTTGCTACAACTATCTATTTCTTAGGAGCACATGTTTGATCTTTTCATTTTCTCTCAACTTATCTACTTTGCTAGGTGTTAGCATTCTTCTTGAATTCTAACATCATCTTTTTCCTAGTGTTCAATACTATCTCTATCATGTTGTACATTTAGGATTTTCTACCCTCTTCTTCATTTTTTTCTTTAGAATTAGATATCTATATCTATTGCTCCCTACTTGGGTTTAGTTTTCTTTCATGTAATGTGTTCCCAGATCGATCACACATTAGTAAAAGAGGAGAAAATGTAATCACCTAAAAATTGTCATCTAGATTATTAGCCCTTTTCTCAGCATTTTGACTAATTTAGTTAATCATTTACCTAGACCAAATTACAAATAATCAATTAATTTGATTATACCCTATAGTTTGACTATGCTATACTAAATTCATTATTTGATTAAAAGAGCATGTAGGAAAATGCTTTGTGACTTTTGTCTTATGTAGGAAGTTAACTTGTACTTTATTGGTTGACTTGTGTGTGCATATGGATCCCTCCCATTTTTGAACTCCACCATTGATCTTTCATCACCTTGATTTTGATCTCTACCATCTATACAACTTTAAAATAGAGAGCTCTCTCCCTCTCAAATGATCCACACTCTTGAGTATTGTTATGCTCTAGGTTCAGTATTCAAATTCTTGAGAGCCTTTTGTGCAGAACTTCTCATATCTTGTCTTACTCTCTCATCCATAACATATTAGTTTAGGATCATATAGAATTTTGGCATAGTTGCATGTTAATGTCATTTCTTTGCAATAGCTTAAATCACATAGCATAATAGCTAGATTGTAATAGTTCCATTCTTGGTAATATAGCTGCATTTTGCATTTCATATTAACTTACTCTATACTTGCATTGCATCCTTGAGGAACTCCTTGTGGACATTTGAACATTCTTACATCTTGTCTTTGGAACCTCCCCTTGCATGATTTACAAGTAAGAAGAGAATTCCTAAGGCTCAACTAAGAGCCCTCATATCTGAATCATACTCTCTTGCATTATGTGGATAGGGAGCTCTAAGTCAACATCCAAGCATTCCAAACTTGTGAAATCATTTGGATAGAAGGTTTTAGAGTGTGAGACAATTATAGTGTACATTTTGGGCACCCACTGTGGGGCAAAATGTCTTAGTTTTTCTCTTCATCTTGTTGCATTTCCACATTTTTTGCATTTTGGGTATGTGCAGGATCATGGTGTGCCAAAAAGTGGTGATGTGAAAAAAATAGAGATTGAAGATGTCCAAAAGTGCTTCAAAATCCACTCTGACTTTTTTCCACCTATCTAGGTACCAAACCTAGAAGGTAAGGCTGAGCCTTATCGGATATCCAATTCGACATCAAATATCTGATTCAATATTAGATATCTGATATTATCAGATATCTGATAATTATAATTATTATAATATAATATAATAATAATATTATTATATTATAATAATATAAAATATTATGTTATAATCGTATCATATTATACTATAATAATAATATTATATTATAATAATATAATATAATATTTAATATTATAATATATAGTAATGAAATATAATATATATATATATTATATAATATAATATAATAAAATATATATTAAATATAATATAATAATAAAAAAGTAATATATTATAATATAATATATTATAAATTATAATAATATAATATTATACATTATAATAATATAATTTAATAATATTATTATTATATAATATAATAATAATATTATATTATAATAATATAATATAAGATTTTATATCATAATATATATATAATATAGTGGATATACGATATTGAATCGGATATCCCATATAATATAGGATATCTGATACCTATGCACAACATAAAATAAAAAACACAAACCTATGGGCCCATTATTACGTTATTTGGGGCTAGTTTTTTGCCAAGCCAATCGGATATACGATTGAATATCGAATATTAGATATTAAGGCATTTTTTTTCCCCAACTCATTTTTAAACTAAATTTAATAGATTTTAGCATGATTTTGTTTTTTTTAGTTGAATCTAGGGTTTTTTTTGAAAAAATGTTAAAATAAAGATTTTTTTTAAATATATATTACGTTTTGCAATTCAATATGAATGGTTGATCAAAATGATGACACTGAGGCAGGGAATAATATTTCTCGTAAACCCCACCAAACGATCTAGTATCCCCACAAAATTGTCCACCAAATGATCCTCTACCCCCTCAAAACCCTCCTCAAATCGAGGATTTGATAAATGAAAATCTCATCGAGTTGAGAGGTTTGCATAGAATATATAATAATGTACCCATATTGGCTCCTATGTTATCCACATTAAACACCATAGTGGATAACATTGAAACCCTTATGAACCAACAAAATGTTGCTCTTCATTGGCATGATGACATGCATGAGATGTTTGATGATGGTTTGGACTATGATGAGGTTGTGGCCCTCAACATAACCAAAGATGATTTGGCTAGCCTTTTTCCAAACCCAAAAATGGGTTTACCAGTCAACCCAAAAAATTCAAACTATCCATTAAATGGTGCAAAAATGATGCCATAAGTGAAAAATTTTGGGATTGTTGGTGGATGGTTTTTGATATCGCTCCACATGGCAATTTAGACATACCATTTTATTTCCTTAGAAAATTATATGCAAAATTTGTGTTGAAAGTTAAAGTGAACTATTGGATCATGAAGCCCAACATGGGCTTAGGACTAGGAGCTCCTCAAGATAGACCCTCTTCCTAGCGGAAGAAAGTTGGCACTTTTGTTCCCCCCACTAATATCTCCCCTCCTCCTTGAGTGCAGCATCTAGATATTATGATAGAGGCTAGCTCTTAGACCATCAGAGCCATTCATAGGCTGAGTAGCCTAATGGTATCTCAAGCAAGGTCAGTCCTGCCTCCTCATGTTGATGATGCTAGTGTCAGTTCATCATCAGCTAGCTCATCACACATTTGTGTGCCTCACACTTGCATTACATCCAAGAATATTTTCTTGAGTCCCATAGGTGATCTTCCTAAGTATCATTTTGTATTAGACAAGGATACACCAGACACATGTACAGAGGCTACAGACCCTGATGCAAGAGAGGAGGGGAATGTAGAGGCATGGAATCCTTTGATGTCAGTATGTGTATACTTTTCTTTTATGACATATGTGATTTAAAGTTAATTTTTATAGTAGAGTAATTTTAAATTTTAAGCCATATTGACTTTTATACATATGTGATCTTCATTCATGTTTAGTTGATGACTGAGGAGGAGCTTAGATAGATTAATGATGCCACAATCTTAGGCATTTAATTTGGCCTTTAGACATCTATGTTAAATTATTTTGTGTTCACATTTTTTTTCTATTTGATATTGTAGCATATATGGCTGCTAAACTTTCTTTTATCTTGCAAGTACCACCTATCTCGGGGGGACAAAGTGTGGGGGGTGAGCCAGCATGCATTGATAAAGGAAATGTAATTAGGTGCTTTCTATTTGATTAAATATTGATGTATTCTTGTAACATGGTTGTGGTAATCCCATTTAATTAAATTATTTATTGCATATAGGGCGTGGCTACTGGCGATGAGCATGTACAGATTCTACATCGTAGACCATCAGGGATTTCCATTCGCACTGAGAGTCCCATTGTATGTATAAGTATCATTTATTTTCTATTATCCTTATCTTCATAAATAAATTAAAACTAATTTCCATGATATTAACAACTACTATTTTGTATCTCATAGGAGACTCCTAGTGCACATGAGGTTCGACGACAGAGTTATGTAGATTTGATGATGCAGCCACTCTCTGCTGAGGAGGAGCCTACAATATTAAGTTGTAGTTTGAATTCATGATTAAATATGTTATGAATTTAGCATGCTATTAATTATAATTTTATATTTTAAATTTTAGATTCATCTGACAAACGTATTTGAACATATACAACCCACAATCAGAGAGGTAGAAGCATTGTTGAGGGCATATGAGAGGACTCCTAACCGGTGTAGGAGGTCAATGAGAGAGGTATTTATTATGAAATTTTGATAGTATAAATCTTCATTACAAAAAATATTATTCTGCATTTGAGTAATTCAATGTTAGATACAAAGAATCATATAAATCTAGTAGTCTAAGTTTGGGTTTTCCATTTTTGTTTATGTAGGAGGCATCCGATCCACCTAGTGCAGTGAAGAGGCTGCATTTTTATCATCCACTAGCACCCTAGGATAGTATAGTTGTCGTAGGATGCATCATGAGACATTTTGAGATGGTATATGCCACATTGTATATAGAAATATTGATATTATACACATTCTAATGGCATGATCAGCCACATTTTGTATATGGATCTATTTATTTTGATATATATTTGAGTACTTTGTCTATGGATATGCTGGTCTAATTGATGAATGAATGACAAATATAGAAAATTAGATATCCATTCAAGAGGTGCAACATGTATTCATTGTCCATTCGATCCAACCCCACGTTTAGCTCATGATTCGAAGAGATTTCACTGGCAAAATATTCTTTCCAATGGTTGAATTTATGGATACATGCTTCCATTTTGAGCTAAGGCAAGTTTAGTAATGTTAAAATGAATTTTTTGTTCTCTCTACCTACTAACTAAAATCTAGAAAAGAATAATCGATGGTCGTAAAGGATTGGGTTTTCAGTTTGTATACAGTAATATATTTCTTTTAATTACATGTTTTCTATTATATCTTGATTATAAAATCTATTATATAATGAGGCCTCATCAGTTTAATATCTTTTTTAGATAGTAAAGTCCCCTCATTTTAATATCTCTTTTAGATAGTTCAATTGCAAGATGTTTCCAAGTTGAGTACAAATATCTTTATGTGTTATACAATCTGGTATGAAATGTTGTTCAGTTTCAACCATTCCTTTGCTGTAGGAAATGCAAAATTTTCTCTTTCCTATTAGTGATCGGACATCTATTTGTGTCACATCTAAGATGGTGAGACCTAGTCCGCAATTGAACTAAAATTCTAGCCTTTGACTCAATTGTAGCCTTTAACTAAGTCTTTTCATTATGTTCCCATATGGGGTTCAACTTTTTGATATAGTGTGATTTTCTAACCTATTTGTTTTTGTAACATGGAAATCCTGAATTTTTCTTGCACATTTTTTTTTATGTCTCTTCATTGATATTATGACATTCCTGCCCATTAATGTCCCATTTTCTCATCCATTTCTTTTGCTTCATCCAATTCTTCTTTCAATAGTCCTAATTCCTCTGAACAATAATTTCAGGTCAGCAATTTTTTTTTCTTTATGTTTTAGATTTTTGTAAATAGCTTAGCAAATAGATTATAACTGATGCTTCCCTTGGAAACATCTTTGCTGCATTCAACAGAATCTCATAGAGAATTGAGGATTTGACTTTAAGAGTATTGACGATTAAATGTTCTTTGATTTTTTCTAGCTATCTCTAGTTAAGGTTTGACATACAACTCCCCCCAATCTCACAATCGTAGAGGACAACTGGCATGGCCAACAAAGAAAAGAGGGTTTTCCAATCCCACAGCTTTGGTTTCTTGCACCTATTTTGAAGCAGCAAAGAAGTTGTCCATCCTCTTTGAATCCTTTTTGTTCTACATGTTTCTTAAGGGAGCTTATTGTGGAACCAACTCATAGGTACTTTTATTCAGACACTCTCTTCAACAAGCTTTTCCTAAGGATAAAGCTAACATGTTGCTTCTTCATTTTAAAGAAAAACATTATTAATTTGATCTTTCTAGTTTTCAGTTACTTTCCAACTTTGTGGCAAAAGAGCTCTAAAGCCTTCAAATGTTCTTTCAAACCATGAAAAGGTTTCATAATATGAATAAGGCTAGCTATATTAAAAATTTGCTTTACCATAACTAGTTGAATACCTTCAACTATAATTTTATTAGTCATTCTTCTAGTCTATCAATATATAACTCAAATAATGTAGAATGTAGAACACACCACTATTCAACTCTAATGTCATTGCTAAAACATTCAGACATATCCTCTTTAATTATGATTTTACCACAAACTTTCTTATAAAATTTAAGTATGATAAAAGTGTGAAGGAAGGCTCTAGTACGGAACTAAGATTTCCAAGGTGTTGTAGCATACCACCTTAAACCTTCACCATTGAATGCATTATCATTTTTTCATTGCTTAAACTATGGCATGGTCAAGCCTTGTATTGCCATGACTCAAATTTATGTTGACCTACGATGTTGTTGAATCTAATAGCAGGCAAATGTCTTCTAACAATTGGAGATTTCTTCGTGAACCAGTGCCTTAATTAATGCTTTAGTGCGATTTAGTTTGTCAATCATCAATTTTAAATTCTACTTTTAACATGTTTATTATTAATAAATGGTATATTACAGTTCAAATTTTTATTATTGATTCATATTATATGAGTAGTGGTTTGTACAGATTTATGACTTATAAGAATGTATGGTCTATTTAGCACTTATTGCATTCTAGCAATGCTGATATAGATGACAAAACTTCTTAAAAATCTCCACCCTTGCACTACTCTAACTCAAAACCTATTTAACCATAAAATTTTCAAGATCAAAATCAGTCAGTTCACTAGCCCATTTAAAAATTAATATCATATGAATTCAATATTTATTCTCAACGTCCCTGGTACTGGAAAAGTCTTATTCTGAGTGGTTGAGCTAACCAAATGCTTTTAACATATACTTTGTCTTTTAAACATAAACTATAATAACATAAAAAATATGTGTGACTTATACAAATAATAATAGGAATAGAAGACATATAAGTAATTTTTGTAACATTAAATACTAACACATGATGCTAGATTCTCAAAGAAGCACCTCGGCCTTCTTACTTATTGTTTGCTACTTAACCCTTTTCTAAGCATACTTACATGCTGACTTTCTAACACACCTACCTTTGATAACTAAGCATTTGTTAAATGAGGAAAATGCAGTTGTTATCACAAACTGTAAAAAAGGTATACAATTTCTAAGGTATATCAAATTTTGCTGCTCAGGCAAGGTTTTAAATTCACCTCCTATTTCACACGCAATTGTCTTTTTATTACAAATGTTATGGTGCTTGCAGACTTGGAGTAGAATGCTAATCAAGTTAACATGTGATGTTATTTTTGTTTATCGCACTGGCAATTTGGTCCAAGAATTTTTAAGAAGGTTACAGTGTAGAGATCATGTTTGATAGTTGACTAGGATCCTTACAAATTTTGCAAAGAGGCCATTGAGATTATCTAGTGTAGGGCAATAGATTTCTCAGCATTCTGTAGCATTGGATAGTTGAATGCATTTTTTTTGAAACTTCCTAATGGTATTGAGCTTACTAAAATCATTGAAAGCTTGCCTCTACATAGACCAATGATAGAGCAACTTATTCTAGAAAATGGCAATTCATTTTCTCCCTTTCCACGTATGGTTCCAACTGTTAATGTTCCAGAGGGTGTTAGTCTACCGTATGAGATACTGTTTCAAATCAACTCTCTTATTCATCATGGGATACTTAGTGGTCCAACACTGAATTGTCACTTTTTTTATTTGCTAAATAATGAGAAGAAATCAGCTTTGCACATATGTCTGGCCTTAATAGAACTACATAAATTGAATTCAACATGTTTTAACCCATAAGCATGGCTTCAAAATCAAGTAAAGAAGTTGCAAACTAGTCAAAATTAGTTGAAGTCTCTAACAATTTTTGGACATAATGACACATCAAAATTCCATCAAGCCCTAGTTACTCCGACTAGGATCTACTTTTTGGGCCCCAACTTGAATATTTCAAGTCGAGTGACAAGGCATTTTTCAAAGTATGTTGATGATTTCCTCAAAGTCTCTTTTATGGAGGAGGACTTTAATAAGCTTCATTCAATTGCTTTGAATGTAAAAAATGAAGGAAGGCTTTGATTTTTCATGCAAGACCAAAAAGATCACAAGTATATGATAGAATATTGTCAATTTTGAAGGAAGGCATTACAATAGGAAACAAAAGATTAGAATTCCTTGGCTTCTCGGCCAGTCAGTAGAGGGAAAATTTAGTTTGGATGTTTGCTTCAAATGATGAAGTTACTGTCAAGTACATCAGAAAATGGATGGGAGATTTCCACTGTACAAATGATTTAGCCATACATGCCACGAAAATGGTGCAACCATCTAACTCTTCAAGGTAAACACTAAATGTTCGAGATCATCAAGTTTCCCTTATTCCTAATAGTTATGTTCATACAAATGGTATCAACTACTATTATTCAGATGGAATCAGGAAGATTTCTTTATGTCTGGCAAAGTAGATAGCTCATATTTGTCGATTGAGTATGCCTCCTCCTTCAATGTTCCAAATTGCTATGTCGAATCCAAATGGAATGTGATCTCTCAAAAATAAGATAGGTTATTTTAGGCCTTAGCATCACTATCGTGTACCATTAGATAATTCATTGATAGCCCTCACAAGCTCTAAGTTATGACCCTCAGAAGTTCAACCTCGAAATGCACTTAGAGAACCTTGGGGACTCCTTAGTATGGGGTGGCTATGGACGATGGATGGTCTCCATGGCAAGAACAAGGGTGTCAATAGGGTTCAATCGGCCACCCAGAGCTAATGGCATTGACGATTCGATGCCAAGATCAAAAATTCCAAAGTTGCAATGTGGTGCACGTATGAATTGAGGCACATTGAGAGTTTTGGCATCAAGTGAGATCATTGTGCTGAATCCAAATAGAATGTGATCTCTTGAAAATGAGGTAGTTTATTTTAGGTCTTAGCATCACCATCTTGTAGCATTCAACAGTTCATCAATAGTCCTCACGAGCTCCAAGTTATGACCCTCGAAAGATCGACCTCGAAATGCACTTAGAGCACCTTGGAGACTCCTCGATACGGGGTGTTGCAGATGATGGATGGTCTCCGTGGCTGAAACAAGGGTGTGACTAGGGTTCATCCACCCACCCAAAGCTAATGGTACTTACAATTTGATGCCAAGATCAATGGTTTCAAAGCTACGCTATGGTGCACCTATGAACTGAGGCACACTGCAAGTTTTGGCATTGAGTGACATCGTTGTGCCAATCCAAATAGAATGTGATCTTTAAAAAATGAGATAGGTGATTTTAGGCCTCAACATCATTGTCCTGTACAATTTGATAGTTCATCAATATCCCTCATGAGCTCTGATTTATGACCCTCAAAAGATCAACATCAAAATGCACTTAGAGAACCTTGGGAACTCCTCGGTACGAGGTGGCTGTGGATGATGGATGGTCTTCATGGCCAAAAAAAGGGTGTCACTAGGGTTCACCCACTCACTTGAAGCTAATGGAACTAATGATTCAAATAGTTCTAGCCATTAGGAGTTAGATTTTGAAAAGTTGTCAAGAAAATTGCAAAAGTTGCTAAGCAACCTTTTTCAATTTTTGCGCTAAGACAAGTTTTATTGCAAATTTGATTGTAAATGGACTCTACAAACTCCTAGGGACCCTAATAATGTTCTAAACATCTAGACTTACCTAAAAAACATGGAATTTACCAAAAATCCACTTTATTGGACCAATTGATGGCCAAGGTTTATAGTTGCACCATGAGGTCTTGTGGCCATTACGAATGTGGATGGTCATAGGGAGATCATTAGATCTATCCCTAGACCTTATTACATCAAGAAAAGAAAAATGATTAGGTGTTTTGCACTATTGTTCCCTGTATTTCATTAATTTTATTGGACTAAGAACCAATTTTCCTATCAGTTGGAAGGGTGGGCCTAAGGGGTCAACACTAATGGGTGATGTTGAACCAGCTTGATAATGACTAGTTCATTTGGGGAGGCTTGAGACTGCATGCAAAGAAATTCTTATCAATTTTACTCTTGTTTCAAGGGGTGGGCCTAAGAGCTCAACATATTAGAATAATGCGAAGTCACCTTATTAATGAATAGCTCATTTTGAAATGGTAGCTAATCAAAGCTTAGAAGATTATTTTTATAGTATTGTAAAAGTTTTTTGTGAGAACCTTGCTACTAAAAATTTAGAGTATATGTAATTTTCACAATGATTCTAAGCATGGTAACCAATGGAGGAAGAGTTGGCATGGTTGTAATAATGCATGGTAACCATGATGAACCAACAAAAAGGAGAAACATTATGAACCATGATGCACTTGAACATAAAGATGATTATGGAGAGGATCAAATGAAACATTTTGCTTTAGTCCCAAATGTTGACAATATACAAGTGATGCAAAGGATAGGGTGATGGACCCAAGTAACAACCTAAAATGAGCAAATTTGTAACAATGTGCCAATTGACCCTTCTAGGTCCTGATGGTCAAATCCCACAAATGGTCAATTGTAGGAGGCTTTAAGGATTCAATGAGTTTGTTTTGAAATTTCACCATGTTCCAACACTTACCCTTGAGTTTTAATACTTTTCAAGCCAAAATGCACAACATGCCAAAATTTTGTCTATGCAACTTTACAATTCTGTGATAGTAGCAAGACAAATAGGTGGATAACTTTTATTTTTTCCAAAAGACTCCTTGAAAAAATGGATGTTTTGGATACCCTTTATTCTTTCACAAAATACATATAAGACTTAGATACCCTTCCTTTGGAAAATATCAATGAACTTTCACACTTCTCCTATTTTTTTAACAATGTAAAAAAGATACATTTACAAAGTAACCACTAGAAGGACTTAAGATCTGGACTCCAAACTTTGCATAGGCTCCTAAAATGACTTTAATTAGAAAAATCCACTCTCAATTTTAGTCTATGGGTTCCCTAACCCCAAAAGCCCCAATTCACCTTCTCAAAACCCTTGTTCCTAGGGCATCACCAATCTCACATGTGCCAAGCCTTGCTGGACTAATTCAAAATTCATAAATCTATGTTTTATCACCATAAACATGAATAAACTCACAAACACTTCCCTCTTTAAGGAAAATATCTTCTTATAGAACTGACCCCTCACTTTCAACCCTTGTTTTCACCCTTTTATGTTTGGTGGCCACCAATTATTCTAGTTAGTTGATCATTTCAAGGTTAGAAGACATTATACATGTTAGTACAATGGCATTCCATGAAGAATTAGGTAAGAATTTCATGGAATGACCATGATTAGATGAAAAAACTATCAAAATGCTTATGAAAAGGACTGCTATAGCCAACAATCAGCAAGTTAGATGAATAACCCTTCAAAAATGAAATCAAAACTTAGTCCTAAACTTCCTTACAGATCTTAGAAGATGCCTCAATACATTAGAATATCATTAAGAACTCAAAAACTCCAAAGAACCTTCAAATTTCTATTAAAATCCAAGCTTTTTTACTCAAAATTCTGAATCAGTTCGTACATACTGCCCTTATAGTTCATACAAACACTATTTATAAGTTTCAGGGGTTGGTTAATGACCACCTCCAACTGGTTTCACTTCCTATTCCTTCATAAAATTTGAACTATGGATATTTCCTCCAAAATGCTCATGTAGCCATTACATTCAAGATTTGAATTTTCTAAAGCAATAAGCTAAATTTTAAGTAACTTATTGAATGTTTCAACTTATGAAATGACTCAAGATTATTATGAGACCTTATTAGGACCTATCTAATGCCTCACTTACCCTATGCAACCCTAGACATTACTAAACTTCAAATCTCATGGTCCTTTACAACTTTTCAATATGAAAGTCTTTCAAAACATTATACAATATTATGACTCTTTATGCTTTTAAATGCCATGATTGGTTGCAAAATGGAAGAAATCAAGTATTCTAATTTTTCATCCGCACATTCTAGATTTTTCTTATTTGATTAGTTTGATAAAAATAGTTTTAATAATCATAATGCCAGCTTTATGTGAAATAAGGAAAAAGCCAAACTTGTAATAAGATATCTACAAGCAATTATCTTGCATATAGTTATAAATGCTCTTAAAATTATCCTTATAGCCTTGTATCACATGCAAATATGATTTGCCAGAACTTGTTCAATATCTTCATCTTATAATTCCTTACAAAGAACCTACCAAAATACAAATTAGAATGTGCAACCAATTTATCATTATGAAGAAAATAACATAAGAAGTAAATATACCTAGTCAAGTGTTCCAATAGGGTCCTCTCTCTATTTTAGGGTCTCTAATAGGGCTTTATGATCAGCATTAGCAATAGTAAAAAATTATTTTACTTTTGGTCTTCCTTGATGCTTCAAAAAATTTACATTTGTTGCTATAATAAGATGCGAATATATGAGAATTATTTTTTGCTTCTGATAGTCTTCGAATCCAAGAATTCCATTCCTTCTAATCATGTATGTTCGCAACCATGTTCCAGCAACAACCTTTGAACCAGTAGCATATGTGAATCCATCATCATCTATGATCGATTGTGCAAGTTTTTGTTTACCTCTTACACAATGTGCTAACCAATAATCATATTTCTTGTCATTCCCTTATGGTGCAACCAATGCAAAGACATGTCCTAGCTAAAGTAGATCTGATAGATGGTTATGCTCAAGTGAACTTTCCATGTTATCATTTCTGATTGAGGGTATGATAGACAATGGAGTAAGATAATGTGGAGCCCATGTGTCCACCCACTCATTTGACTCACAGTGATCCTAATCACATTGAAAAATAACTAGGACAAAAGCAAGCTAGATGTCATGTCCAAATGGTCCATTTACTAGAATTAGAGCTTCGGAATGAATGCATTTTTTATAAGTCTCTCACTGTAGCACAATTTTATCTATCAGCTATGGACCCTTCCTTAACCAACCAAAAGAACCTACGTACCACTCAATCAAGAGTCCCACCCTGTGATAATGCTAAACTACACCAATCAACAATGCTACGAGCATCAAGAAGCTCTGCTACTGAAATTTTCACTTGCTCCTTAACTAGTGCTCTCTTCACACATGCCCCTGCTCCATCATGTTCCCCTTTTCCATGGTTAGACTCAAAATAAATCCAAATATGAGGAACCCCTCTCTTGATTTGCATCCTACACAACCAATAAAACATGGGAGCATTCTTGAATTGACCTATATAGTTATTTGACCAAATGATATGTCTATCCATAGCAATTGCATGCTCATGTAAGAAATCAAAATAATTCTCAAAACAATGTTGCACAAACTTGTGAGAGTGAGATCTATCATGACTCATATAAAAATGATACTCTCTAATAATCTTCTGATTATCTTCTGCACTATCAGGGGCATGTCTATATGTTATGTTAACAAAAATAGCAACCTAAATAGAGTTTTAATATTGAGATTGTGTCTCATTTTGAGGTTGCAATGTGTAGTTCTCAGCAAAATCAAAAACTGATATAATAGTTCCAATAGAAAAAGTCTCCTTGCACATTCTAAATTGTTGATCCAACTACTGAAACTTGTGACTATGTCTTGCATACTTGTAAAAAATATTTGCCTTGAAATCTAAAATAAAACTAGCCATGTTGATATCTTTTCCAACCAATTCACATCTAGAGCTCTCACCTCCACTTTTCAATGTGTATTTCACTATTTCATATACCTTTTTTTTCAGTATTATCTTTCCAAAATCTTGTTTGCACCCCTCATGGAAACATGTGTCAAACTTGGATAAGCCACCACATTCTGAACACTTTTCATTTAAGCAAGCATTTCTATAAAATAAACAACCACCAACTCTATGACATAAAAGTTGATCTAACAAGTCTATTGATGATTTTGGAGCCCCACAATCCTCCAACATTTCTTTACTATGCAAAGTAGAATGGATGGAGTGTAATAGTTCATGGTGGATAGAAAACTCAACATGATATTTGCAAAAACATGTATTTTGAATCTTGGGTGGCACACAATAAAATGCCTTCAAAGATTGAAAAGCCCTTTTTGATATATGAAGACTTGGATGACTTTCTCTAAATTGTTTGAACAACATAGTTTGACTTACCTCCAAATAGTGTTTAGGATGTGGCGTGCCGTCTCTGATGCCAATTCTCAACTTTAACACATCTTTAGCATTGGGTGATACTTGTGAGTTAGAGTGCCAAAATTGTGTAATTTCTTCCTTCACATCATCGAATAGCTTCTTATCAAAACATGGAAGTCTCCCACCAAATGCCCATGTTTCATTTTGAAGAGGATCATAATTTTCTCTTGTCAACTCAGTGCTCTTCTCAAAGTAGTACGATTTAAATTTGATCAATACAAGTTTGTCTCATATATCTACCCTTTCTCAAATGATGACTTACCAAAGAGGCTGTAATAACCCTTCAAGTAACTCTGTTATCCTTCTCCCTACTATTTTTCTCAATGCTATTGAGAGTACAAAAAAGATTCTTCACAATAATTGTATTTCTTTTCAAATTTTTATTGACACGAATCTTCAATTTGGAAAGCATAGGTCTCATCTTTTGCATCTTTAATAAGTTCATGAAAAGCTGACATTGCTCTACCACTATCTTGTTACTGAAAAACATCTTATATAGTCTTGAAGCCCATAACCAGATGGTTCTTTTTGATTTTTTACCTTCCAAACTAGTAATAATCATTTCATCAATTTCAATTATCCATTTTGGTGTTTTAGAACCTTCATGTTGATTACAATTAGGAGATATGTAAGGTTCTTGTGCATTAGGTTCCTATGCATTGTCATGTTCGACATGGTCAATTATACAATTTGGATT
The DNA here is from genome assembly GCA_028749045.1 of Cupressus sempervirens. Classification (NCBI taxonomy): domain Eukaryota; kingdom Viridiplantae; phylum Streptophyta; class Pinopsida; order Cupressales; family Cupressaceae; genus Cupressus; species Cupressus sempervirens. The sequence goes on from CM053786.1 coordinate 407,759,523, forward strand.
ATGACTTGGTAGCATTTTCTCTTCAAAATTTTCATTCTCTAAATTTTCAATTTAGGCATTATCATTTTCAATAGGTACATTTTCATTCCCCAAGTGTACATATTCATTATCTGACTCTATGATTTTACCTTTGACTAATTCATCATCAACTTGACTGATATTTAGCATACCTTGTCTTTTTCGTTGGTGTTCCATTTTGTCCCTTTTCCTATATGTTGCAATGTCTTTATTGGATATCTTCCTTTTGCATTTAGCCTTTCAGATGACAATATTGGACACCTCGCGTTATATTTTTAAACTCTTTTAGATTGGTTGGGCCCCAAAAGGAAACTTTTTGTAAAACCCGTCAAAAAAAAACTCAAAAAATGATGTTCTCAGGTCTACAGGGATAGGAAATATGATGGAAATTGATGCCAGTAATATCGGATATCCGATTTTAAATCGAGTATCTAATATGCCTCCTAAAGACATTTTGGAGGGAAAACCAACTTTGTGAGTTAATAGTTTATAACTTATCAATTATTTCAGCTATATTACTATGTAAAAATATATTATATAATATTATATATATAATAATGTAACGTAAAGATATAACATATAATCTATTAATATATAATAATATATTATGATATTCTTATGATAATCCAAAAATATAATATATATTATTATATTATATTATTATTATTTTTTATATATTTTTATTAAATATAATAATGTAATATTATATATATATGTTATTAATATATAATAATATATTATCTTATTAGTATTATAATCTATAAATATAATATATATGTCCCTAGGTGTCCTAAGACCCTTAGGGACATATTAGAATCATTCCTATGGGTCAAAATTTGACACATTACATGAGGACATATGTCCCTAGGGGTCCTAGGATTCCCTTGGACATATAAGAATTGTTCTTATGGGTCAAAGGGGGTCATAGGTTGACCTATGACCCCGTTCAATCCATTACATGATGACAAATGTCCCTAGGTGTCCTAACACCCCTAGGGACATAGTAGAATAGTTCTTATGGGTTGAAGGGGGTCATAGCTTGACCTATGACCACCTTTGACCCATTACATGATCACATATGTCAATAGGGGTCCTAGGACCCCTAGCGACATATTAGAAACATTCTTATGGGTCAAAGGGGGTCATAGGTTGACTGATGACCCCCTTTGACCCATTACATGATGACATATGTCCCTAAGGGACTTAGGACCACTGAGGACATATTAGAATCATTCTTATGGGACAAAGCACATCATAGGGTGACCTATGACTGCCTTCGACCCATTACATGATGACATATGTCCCTAGAGGTCTTAGGACCCCTACGAACATATTAGAATCATTCTTATCAATCGAAGGGTGAAATGTCCCTTTTCTAATTTTATATGATATTTCAAGCCTCTAAACATATTTTTAAGATCAAACAATCAATATTTCAAACATCCACCAATTTCTCAATAAACCCCAAATCGAGTATGCCAGAAATAGTGCCAAAAACTTCACAGCTTCACATATTATTAATAAATATGAATGTGGAAATTTTTATAAAAATTTCATTAGTATAACAGCCTACAAAATTAAATTTCTATATCTGTATAACATTTACACAACAGCTTCCAAACAGAGGACAAAAATAATGCTCATCGAGCTCCCAAAAATAACATAAAATAGCCCAAAACACCACAAAAATACTAATAATCTATCACAAAAGTATAATCATAGCCAAATACATATATTTAGCTCTATTTTAACATCTTAATGTCTGATATACATCAGCAACCCAAACTAATATGAAATACTCAACTAGAAACACCAAACTCTTACAAAAAAACACATTCGAAAACTCACAAATCTGCACTGTTTAGCACAAAGGCAAACTCTGCATGAGCATGCACATGAAATGGCTTCAAACTCCCATCCTTAGCCTTCCTAGAAACCTAAAAACTCTCATTCTTGGGTCTCCTTCTCCACAGGTTTGGCAGCCTCTAAAGAACAACAAAGAAATGAGCAAAAATCAAGTTCTAGAATGAGCCCAAAATGCCTCCAAACCCTTTAAAAGAGGGCATAACCCTAACTCAATTTTTATTTATTAGTCCATTGGTTTCCAAAGATTAGCCCCTTTTGCCGAAACTTCACTTTTTTGGAGCCTGCCTGCCTTAGCAAAGTTTATTATTTTTAATTATTTCAAAAGGGGACATGACAAGTCCTCCCCTCCCAGATATTGCTTGTCCTCAAGCAATGAGGGTTGGAATTCATCAAGAATATGTGCTCCTTCCCAAGTTGCATCCTCCAGTGGTAATCTTTTCCATTTGACCAAATACTCTATGAAACTCTTGTTTCTCAATCTTTTCTCTCTTGTATCCAAAATCTCTTCTACTATCAAAACCAATTTTCCTTCATCATCAAGAGGTGGTAATTCTATAGATACTATGGTTTGCTGGCCTAGAACCTTCTTCAGGAAAGATACATGGAAAATATTATGTATTTTTTTGTTTGGTGGGAGCTCCAATTCATAAGCTACCTCTCCTACCTTCTTGATGATCTTAGAAGGCCCATAGAACCTTGGCTTAAGTTTGTTTGCCCCACTCCTCTTCAAGGTGCTTTGCTTATATGGCTGCAACCTAACAAATACCAAATCTCCCACTTCAAAAGATCTTTCAATCCTTTTCCTATTAGCATATAACTTTTGTTGGTTCTGTGCATGTTGTAGAGCATCCTTGAGGGAACTTATTATGTCTTGGCTTTGCTTGACGAAATCACTTGCTACAGGTACTTTGCTATCGAAAAGTATTAGATCAACAAAGGAAAGGGCATCATAACCATAAAAAGCATGAAAAGGAGGCATACCAATAGACATGTGATGAGATGTATTGTAACAATACTCCCCTAGGTGTAACCATTTCACCCAAGCATGTTGTTGATTTGAAACATAGTTCCTCAAATATCCCTCTATCCATTTATTAACTATCTCTGTTTGTCCATCTATTTGAGGGTGATAGCTAGTATTGGGAGTAAGTTAATTTCTTGCCAAATGAAAGAGCTCCTTCAAAAAATAGCTGAGGAATCTACTATCCCAGTCACTAACAATGTTTCTAGGCAAGCCATGTAATCTAAAAATTTCCTTGAAGAACAATTTGACCACTTGTGATGCCTTGAAATCAGATGTAATAGGAAAGAAATGTGCATACTTAGTTATTCTATCTACCACCACATATATGCAATCCTTACCTTAAACCTTGGGCAACCCAATGATGAAGTCCATGGAAATACTTTCCCATTTTTGTTCAGGAATAGGAAGTGGCTGCAACAACCCTACAGGAAAAGTTTGCTCACTCTTGCTTTGTTGGCATACCATACATTCCTTAATGTGTTTAAGGACATCTTCCTTCATACCCTTACATGAAAACCACTCTCAAATTTGCCTGTATGTCTTGAAGTATCCCTAATGACCAGCCAAAGGTGTGTCATGAAAGGCCCTCAATATCCTCTCCTTAGTTTTTGATCTTGGCAGTAAGAAGATCCTATTCTTTTAATAAATCAATTCATCAACAACTTTGTACCTGTTATCATCCACTAACTTATCCAAAATCTTGGTGGCAAAGGAATCTTTAGCATACTCTAAAATTATGGAGACTTTCCAATCAGCAGAGATAGATGTTAAGGAACACAAAGTGGGCTTTCTTGAGAGAGCATCAGTAACCACATTATTCTTTCCTTTCATGTATTCATTATCAAAATCATAAGCTTGCAATTTTTTTACCCATTTTTGTTGACAATCATTCAAATCCCTTTGGCTCAAGAAGAACCTGAGGCTATTATGGTCTGTCTCTACAATAATCTCCCACATACCAAATATTGTCTAAACTTATAAAGTGCATGCATGATTGCCAACATTTCCTTGTCATAGATGGAGTAACCTTTCTCTGATTGACTTAATTTTTTACTCTCAAATTCTATTGGATGTCCCCTTTGAGTTAGGATAGCCCCTATACCTTCTTCAGAAGTATCACATTCAACAACAAAAGGTAAAGAGAAATCCGGAATTGCAAGCACAGGGCATGAACTCATTACCTCCTTAAGCTTATCAAATGTTTTTTGTGCCTCTTTTGTCCAAAAAAAAGCTCCTTTCTTTGTCAAATCAGTCAAGGGGGCAGCAAGCTAAGAAAATCTTTTGGAAAATCTCCTATAGTAGCTACACAACTCGAAGAATCCTCTCAACTGTGTAAGATTAGTAGGTGGAGGCCAATCCAAAACTGCCTGGATTTTTTGTTGATCAACCTGTACTTCTTTAGAACTTATAATATGTCCCAAATATAGGATCTTTGTCAAACCAAACTCACATTTAGATAACTTAGCATAGAAGGATTGCTGCTCCAAGATTCCCAAAATAGTGTCTATGTGCTTTAGATGCCCTTCCCATGTTTTACTATAAATCAAGATATCATCAAAAAATACCAAAACAAATTTTTGAAGATGCTAGTTGAATACCTTATTCATACAAGATTGGAATGTTGCGGGTGCATTAGTGAGGCCAAATGGCATAACAAGAAATTCAAAGTTCCCATAGTGACATCTGAAAGCAGTCTTTTCCACATCTTCACTCCTCATTCAGATTTGATGGTACCCTGTTCTTAAGTCAATTTTTGAGAAGTATACAGCACCATGTAATTCATCAATGAGTTCATCTATGCATGGTATGGGATACCTATTTTTTATGGTCTTCTTGTTTAGAGCCCTATAGTCTATACACATTCTTATTGTACCATCCTTTTTCTTGACAAGTACCACAGATGATGCAAATGGACTAGAGCTAGGCCTTATGAATCCATGTCCAAGAGTTCTTTAATAGTTTTTTCAATTTCTTCCTTATAACCTCTTGGATGGTGGTATGGGGTTGTTATAACTATTTTGGTACCCTGTTCTAACTCTATAACATGCTCAAAACCTCTATCTGGTAGTAATCCTAGAGGCAAGTCATTGAAAACTATACTATGCTTATCAAGAAAATTTTGAATTTCAAAATGAAAATTACCTTGATTCTTTGGAGAGCTTTTTTGATGGATTACGACTCTTGTTGCCCATGGTACTTGTCCTCTTCGAAAAGTCCTCTCCATCCTCTTTGCAGAGACTGCCTTAGGTGCTCCATTTGATAAGCCTCTCAATATGACTTCTTTCCCATTGGAATAAAATTTAAACTCCATAGTTTGATGGTTCATGTAATAGCCTCCAATAGAGTGCAACCATTGAATACCCAATACAAAATCAGTCTCCCCAATACCAACCACATAGAAGTCATCACATAACTCATAATCTCCTAAGGTCATCTTGAGTTGTTTCACCACCCGTGTGCAAGGCATAGTGAATCCATCAGCTACAGTAACATTGAATCTCTTAAAATCTTCTACTTTAAGCCCTCTTTTCATGACAAATCCCTCATCAATAAAATTGTGAGTTGCCCCACTATCAAGAAGAACTGTCAACCTTTTCCCTGCTAGTACCCCTCAAATTCGAAAGGGATGGTATCTTGGGACTCCTGATAATGATGCTAAAGTGCCATACTTGCTGATTTCTTTTTCTTTATCTTCTTCTACCTCCTCCTTAGTGTCATGAAATTCCTCTTGCTCATCTGAATCAGATTTTGAAGCAACTTCAATATAGTGCACTTGACCTTTCCTCAAACATCTGTTTCCTAGAACCCATGGTACTCTACAAGTAAAACAAAGCTTTTTCCTTTGTAATTCACTCCTAGTCTCTTCATCTACCTTCTTTTTTGCCACATTTATCACATCTTTTGGTGGTAGTGTTGGGAAAGTCTTTTTCTAAAAATTTCCCTTATGTTGCCAAAGATTTGGGGGTTTTTGATTAGTCACTGGTTTCATAGGCACGCAAGTTTCAAGTTGCAATCTTCTTTTGATAGCTTCTTGTAAGGTTGAGGGTGAGAAATCCTTAACCAAACCCTTAACAAAATCTTCTAAACCATCAAAAAAAAGATAAACAATCCTCTTTTCACTCATATCAGGTACCATAAAAGCCACTTTTTGAAACTCTTCTATATACTCATTAACTGATTTGGTTTGCTTCAACTTTAACAATTCTCTAAAGTACTCTTCATCATCTTTGAGGTCAAATCTATTTATCAATCTTTGACTGAAATTATCAAATGTAGTTACCTGATAATGACCTTGAGTAGTCATTCTATGATACTAGCAATCATAGGCTGCATCTTCCAAGTGTAGACTTGCAAATTGAACAGCTTCACTCTCCTTCATGGGGTTAAGTGTGAAGAAAGACGATAATTTTTGTAGCCATGCTCTAACTGAAATTTTATTTGTTCTATCAAAAGTAGGTGCTGTAAACTTGCTTATTTTATTTTGGAGCTCTCTTCCACTTATGTCATGCTCCCTCCTATTCTCTTTCTTGGGCATCAAAGTGTTCATCATATCCACATATTCTCTAAAAGGAATCGAACTGCGAAAGTCATCATCTAAGCCATTGTAAGTAGCTCTTAATGCAATCAAGTTACCTGTAACCTCTTCCACAGGATTAAGGGCTAGATTTGGTACTGGTGGCTCATCTACAGGCAAAAAAATAGTTTTTGTTTATTTAGATGGTGTGGATTTTAGATTTCTTGGCTCCTCTGAAGTGCTCCCTTTCTCATTAATAGATGCAACTCCTTGCAGTTTTTCTATCAATATTCGCAAAGCCTCTCTAATTTCTGCCAAACTATCCACTATTTGCTTCTTAGTATTTTGGATGTCTTGGAAGAATTTCTTTGCCATCTCACCGGATCAGCCATACTTTTCCATTCCTTGGATTTCATTCTTTTACTTTCAAATGGAGGTTTGATAAAAAAAAATCATTCTTTTCTCGCTGCAAATATATTTTTCCTCTTTAACTTAGTTGCATGCAAACTTCTACAAACCCTCATGCTGGAAAGATCATAGCTTTGATACCACTGAAATGTCCATTTTCTAATTTTAAATGATATTTCAAGCCTCTAATCAGATCTTTAAGACCAAACAACCAATATTTCAAAGATCCACCAATTTCTCAATAAACTCCAAATCGGGTATGCCGGAAATACTGCCAAAAACTTCACAGCTTCACATATTATTAATAAATCTGAAAGTGGAAATTTTTATAGAAATTTCAGCAGCATAACAGCCTACAAAATGAAATTTTTAGATCTGTATAACGTTTACATAACAGCTCCCAAACGGAGGACAAAAATAATGCTCATCGAGCTCCCGAAAACAACACAAAATAGCCGAAAACACCAAAAAAACACTAATAATATTTCACAAAAGTATAATCATAGCCAAATACATATATTTAGCTCTATTTTAACATCTTAATGTCTGATATACAGTAGCAACCAAAACTGATATGAAATACTCAATCGGAAACACCAAACTCTTTAAAAAAAACACACTTGAAAACTCACAAATCTGCACTGTTCAGCACAAAGGAAAACTTTGCATGAGCATGCACATGGAATGGCTTCAAACTCCCATCCTTAGCCTTCTTATAAACCTAAAAACTCTCTTTCTTGGGTCTCTGTCTCCACAAGTTTGGCAACCTCTGAAGAACAACAAAGAAATGAGCAAAAATCAAGTTCTGGAATGAGCCCAAAATGCTTCCAAACCCCTTAAAAGAGGGCATAACCCTAACTCACGTCTAAGAGGGGTTAATAAAATATAATTTAATAATAATTTTTATTTATTAGTCCATTGGTTCCCAAAGATTAGCCCCTTTTTCCAAAACTTCAGCTTTTTGGAGCTTTCCTGCCTTAGCAAAGTTTATTATTTTTAATTATATCAAAAGGGAACATAACAAAGGGGGTCATAGGGTGACCTATGACCCCCTTTGACCCATTACATGACAATACTAGAATCATTCTTATGAGTCGAAGGGGCTCATAGGTTGACCAATGATCCTGTTTGATCCATTACAAGATGACATATGTCCCTATGGGTCCTAGGACCTGTAGGGACATATTAAAGTCATTCTTATGGGTCGAAGGGGGTCATAGGTTCCACCCATTACATAATGACATATATCCCTAGGGTTCCTAGGACCCCTAGGGAAATATTATAATTGTTCTTATGGGTCGAAGGGAATCGTAGGTTGACTGCCTTCAACCCATTACATGATGACATTTGTCACTAGGGGTCCTAGGACCCCTAGAAACATATTAGAATCATTCCTATGGGCTAAAGGGGGTCATAGGTACCCCCTTCAACCCATTACATGATGACATATGTCCCTAGGGGTCCTACAACACCTAGTAACATATTATAATAATTCTAATAGGTCGAAGGGGATCATAGATTTACCTATGACCCCGTTCCAACCATTACACAATGACATATGTCCCTAGGGGTGCTAGGACCCTTAGGGACATATAAGAATTGTTCTTATGGGTTGAAGGGGGTCGTACGTTGACCTAGGACTCTGTTCAACCCATGACATGACAACATATCTCCTGAGGAGTCCTAAGACCCCTTGGGACATATTAGAATCATTCTTATGGGTCAAAGGGGGTCATAGGTTGACCTATGACACCGTTCGACCAATTACATGATGACATATGTCCCTAGGGGTCCTAGGACCCCTAATGACATATTAGAATCTATCTTATGGGTCGAAGCAGGTCATAGGTTGACCTATGATCCCCTTCAATCCATTACATGATGACATTTGTCCCTAATGGTCCTGGGACCCCTAAGGACATATTAGAATCGTTCTTATGGGATGAAGGGGGTCATAGATTGACCTATGACCCCGTTCGACCCATTACATGATGACATATGTGCCTAGTGGTCTTAAGAACCCTAGGGACATATTAGAATCATTCTTATGGGATGAAGGGGGTCATAGATTGACCTATGACCCCGTTCGACCATTACATGATGAAATATGTGCGTAGTGGTCCTTGGACCCCTAGGCACATATTAGAATCATTCTTATGGGTCGAAGGGGGTCATAAGTTGACCTATGACCCCACTCAACCCATTACATTGACATGTCCCTAGGGGTCTTAAGACCCCTAGGGACATATTAGAATCATTCTTATAGGTTGAAGGGGGTCATCGTGTGACATATGACCCCCTTCGACATATTGCATGATGACATATGTGCTTAGGGGTCCTAGGACTAGTAGCGACATATTAGAATCATTCTTATGAGTCAAAGGGGATCATAAGTTGACCTATGACTCCCCTCGACCCATTACATGAAGACATATATCCCTAGGGGTCTTAGGACCCCTAGGTACATATCAGAATCATTCTAAAAGGTTGAAACCTATGACCCCCTTCGACCTATTACATGATGACCTATGTCCCAAGGGGTCCTAGGACCCCTAAGGTCATATTAGAATTGTTCTTATATATTTAAGGAGGTCATAGATTGACCTATGACTCTGTTTGACCCATTACACAATGACATGTCTATAGGGGTCCTAAGACCCCTAGGGACATATTATAATCATTCTTATGGGTCGAAGGGTGTCGTAGGTTGACCTAGGACCCTGTTCAACCCATTACATGACAATGTATCTCCTGAGGGGTTCTAGGACCCCTTGGAAAATATTAGAATCGTTCTTATGGGTTGAAGGGGGTCATAGGTTGACCTATGACACCGTTCGATCGATTACATGATGACATATGTCCTTAGGGGTCCTAGGACCCCTAACGACATATTAGAATATATCTTATGGATCGAAGCGGGTCGTAGGTTGACCTATGATCCCCTTTGATCCATTACATGCTAACATTTGTCCCTAGTGGTCCTGGGACCCCTAGGGACATATTAGAATCATTCTTATGGGATGAAGGGGGTTATAGATTGACCTATGACCTGGTTTGACCCCTTTCATGATGACATATGTGCCTAGTGGTCATAGGACCCCTAAGAACATATTAGAATCATTCTTATGGGACGAAGGGGGTCATAGATTGACCTATGACCCTGTTTGACCCATTACATGGTGATATACGTGCCTAGTGGTCTAGGGACCCCTAGGCACATATTAGAATCATTCTTATGAGTCGAAGGGGGTCATAAGTTTACCTATGACCCTGCTCGACCCATTACATTATGACATATGTCCCTAGGGGTCTTAGGATCCTTAGGGGTGTATTAGAATCATTCTTATGGGTTGAAGAGGGTCATCATGTGACATATATATGACCCCCTTCAACATATTACATGATGACATATGTCCTTAGGGGTCTTAGGACCACTAGGGACATATTACAATCAATCTTATGGGTCAAAGGGGATCATAAGTTGACCTATGACTCTCTTCGACCCATTACATGATGACATATATCCCTAGGGGTCCTAGGACCCTTAAGTACATATCAAAATCATTATTATGGGTCGAAGGGGGTAATAGGTTGACCTATGACCCCCTTCGACCCATTACATGATGACATATATCCCTAGGGGTCATAGGACCCCTAGAGACATATCAGAATCATTCTTATGGGTCACAGGCTCAACCCATTACATGATGACATATGTCCCTATGGGTCCTAGGACCCTTAACGACGTATTAGAATCATTCTTATGGGAGGAAGGGGGTCATAGGTCACTTTTGATCCATTACATGATGACATTTTTCTCTAGTTGTCCTAGGACCCCTCGGGACATATTGAAATCATTCTTAGGGGTTGAAGGGGGTCATAGTTTGACCTATCACCCCATTCGACCCATTACATGATGACATATTTTCCTAGGGGTCTAGGACCCCTAGGGACATATTAGAATCATTGTTGTGGGTCGAAAGGGCTCATAAGTTGACCTATGACCCCCTTCGATCTATTAAATTACAACATTTGTCCCTCATTGTCCTAGGACCTCTAGGGACATAGTAGAATCATTTTTATGAGTTGAAACAGGTCATAGATTGACTTATGTACCTGTTGGACCCATTACATGATGACGTATGTGCCTAGGGTTCCTACGAAACCTAGGGACATATTAAAATCATTCTTATGGGTCGAAGGGCATTATAAGGGTGCCTATGACCCCATTCTACCCATAACAGGATAACATATGTCCCTAGGGGTCCTAAGACTCTTAACGACATATTACAATCATTCTTATGGGTTGAAGGGGGTCATAGGGTGACCAAAGACCCCCTTAACCCATTATAGGATGACATATGTCCTTAGGCATCCTAAGAAACCCAAGGAGATATTAGAATTGTTCTTATGCGTCAAAGGGGGTCATAGTTTGACATATGACCCCTTTCGACCCATTACATGATGACATATGTCCCTAAGGGTCCTAGCATTCCTATGGACATATTAAAATCATTTCGATGTGTCAAAGGGGGTCATAGCTTGATCTATGACCTCATTCGACCTATTACATGAGGACATATGTCCCTAGGGGTCCTTGGGCCCCTAGCGACATATTAGAATCATTCTTATGGGTCAAAGGGGCTCATACATTTATCTATGACCTCCTTCGACACATTACATGACAACATATTCCCCTACGGGTCCTAGGACCCCTAGGGACATATTTGAATTGTTCTTATGGGTAGAAAGAGGTCATAGGTTGACCTATGACCTTGTTCAACCCATTACATGATGACATATGTTCCTATGGGTCCTAAGACCACTAGTGACATATTAGAATTGTTCTTATGGGTTGAAGTGGGTCATAAGTTGAGCTATGACCTTGTTTGACCCATTACATGATGACATATATCCCTAAGGGTCCTAGGATCCCTAGGGACATATTAGAATCATTCTTGTGGGTCGAAAGGGTTAATAAGTTGAACTACGATCCCGTTCGACCCATTACATAATGACAGATGTCCATATGGGTCTTAGGATCCTTGAGAACATATAAAATTCATTCTTATGGCTCAAAGGGGGTCATATGTCAACCTATGAACCTGTTTGACCTATTATAGGATGACATATGTCCCTACAGGTCCTATGGCCCCTAAAGACATATTAGAATCATTCTTATGGGTCGAAGGGCATCATAAGTTGACCTATCACTCCCTTTGATCCATTACATGATGAAATTTGTCCTTGGTGATCGTAGGAGCCCTAGGGACATATTAGAATCATTCTTATGGGTCGAAGGGGGTCATAAATTTACCTATGACCCCGTTCAACGCATTACATGACGACATATGTGCCTAGGGGTCCTAGGACCCCTAGAGACATATTATAATCATTCTTATGGGTCGAAGGGGGTCATAGATTGACCTATGACACCTTTTAATCCATTACATGACAATATTTGTCCCTAGTGGTCCTAGGACCCCTAGGGACATATTAGAATCGTTCTTATAGGTCAAAGGGGTTCATAGAATTACCTATGAGCCTGTTTGACCCATTACATGATGACATATGTGCTTAGGTGTTCTAGGACCCCTAGGTACATATTAGAATCTTCCTTATGGGTCAAAGGGAGTCATAAATTGACCTATGACCCTATTTGACCCATTACATGAAAACATATGTCTCTCGAGGTCCTAGGACCCCAAGGGACATATTTCACTCATTCTTATGGGTCAAAGGGGGTCATATGTTGACCTATGACCCTTTTCAACCCATTACATGATGATGTATGTCCCTAGGAGTCATAGGACCCATAGGGACATAGAAAAATTGTTCCTATGGGTCGAAGGGGGTCATAGGTTGACCTGTGATGCCCTTAGACCCATTACCTGATGACAAATGTCCCTAGCGGTCCTAGGACCCATACGAACATATCAAAATCATTCTTCTAGGTCGAAGGGGGTCATAGGTTGACCTATGACCCTATTCCCATTATATGATGGCATATGTCTCTAGGGGTCCTAGGACCCATAAAGACATATCAGAATCGTTCTTATGGGTCAAAGGTGGTCATAGGTTGACTTGTGACCCCCTACAACCCATTACATTATGATATATGTCCCTAGGGGTCATAAGACCTCTAGCAACATATAAAAATTATTCTTATGGATCGAACGAGGTCATAGGTTGACCTATGACCCCCTTCGACCCATTACATGATAACATATGTCTCTAGGAGTCCTAGGACCACTAGAAAAATATTAGAATCATTCTTATGGGTTGAAGGGGCTCATAGGTTTATCTATAACCCCCTTAAACCCATTACATGACATCATATGTCTCTAGGGGTCCTAGGACCCATAGGGACATATTAGAATTGTTCTTATGGATTGAAGGGGGTCATATGTTTACCTATGATCCCCTTTGACCCATTGCATTATGACATATGTCCTTATGGGTTGTAAGGCCCCTAGGGACATATTAGAATCATTTTTATGGGTTGAAAGAGCTCATAAGTTGACCTATGACTCCGTTCGACCCATTACTTAACCACATATGTCCCTAAGGGTGCGAGGACCCTTAGGGACATATTTGAATCATTCTTATGGGTTAAAGAGGGTCATAGGTTGACCTATGACCCCCTTTGACCAATTACATAATGAAATAAGTAGGGGTCCTAGGGACATATTTGATACATTCTTATGGGTAAAGGGGGTCATAGGTTGATGTATGACCCCCTTCGACACATTACATAATGACACATGTCCCTAGGGGTCCTAGGACCACTAAGGACATATTAGAATCATTATTATCTATTGACGGGGGTCATTATGTGACCTATGAATGCCTTCGATGGATTACATAATGACATATGTCCTTAGGGGTCCTAAGAACTCTAGCAACATATTAAAATAGTTCTTATATGTCAAAGGGGGTTATAGGTTGTCCTATGACCCTATTCGACCCATTACATGATGACATATGTCCCTAGGGGTCCTAAGACACCTTATAACATATTAGAATCATTCTTATGGGTCAAAGGGTCAACCAACTTTGTTTGATTAATTATATGATGACATATGTTCCTAGGGGTGCTAGGACCCCTAACGACGTATTATAATAATTCTTATGGGTCAAAAGAGGTCATAGGTTAACCTATGACCTCCTTTGATGCATTACATGACGATATTTTTTCTTAGTGGTCCTTGGACACCTAGGAACATATTAGAATCATTCTTATGGGTTGAAGGGGATCATAGATTGACCTATGACCCCATTCAACCCATTACATGATGACATATGTGCCTAGTGGTCCTTGGACCCCTAGGGACATATTAGAATCATTCTTATGTGTCGAAGGGTGTCATAGGTTGACCTATGACCTCATTCGACCCATTTCATGATGGCATATGTCCGTAGGGGTCGTAAGACCCCTTGGGACATATTAGAATGATTTTTATGGGTCGAAGGGTATCATAAGTTAACCCATGACCCCGTTTGGCCCATTAGATGATGACAAATATCCCTACGGGTCATAAGACCCCTAGGGAGATATTTGAATTATTCTTATGGGTCAAAGGGAGTCATAAGTTTACCTATGACCACCTTCGACCCGTTACATGATGACATATGTCTCTAGAGGTTCTAGGACCCCTATGGACATATTGGAAACATTCTTATGGGTAAAAGAGGACATAGGTTGACTTATGACCCCCTTCGATAGATTACATGATGACATTTGTCCCTAAGGGTCTTAGGATCCCTAGGAACATATTAGAATTGTTCTTATGCTTTGAAGGGGGTCATAAGTTGACCTATCACCTACTTCGACCCATTACATGATGACATATCTACATAGGGGTCCTAGGACCCTTAGGAAAAAATTAGAATCGTTATTGTGAGTCGAAGGGGGTCATCATGTGACCTATAACCCCCTTCGACACATTACATGACAACATATGTCCTTAGGGGTCCTAGGAACCCTAGCGACATATTGGAATCATTGTTATGGGTCAAAGGGGGTCATAGTTTGACCTATGACCACTTCAAATGCATTACATGACAACATATGTCTCAAGGGGTCCTAGGACCCCTAGGGTCATATTAGAATCATTCTTATGTGTTCAAAGGGTTCATATATTAACCTACAACCCCATTTGACTCATTACATGATGACATATGTCCTTAGGGGTCTTAGAACACCTAGGGATATATTAGAATCATTCTTATGGGTCGAAGGGGGTCGTACGTTAACCTAGGACCATGTTCAACCAATTACATGACAACATATCTCCCGAGGGGTCTTAGGACCCCTCGCAACATATTAGAATAGTTCTTATGGGTTGAAGGGAGTCATAGGTTGACCAATGACCCTGTTCGACCGTTTACATGATGACATATGTCCCTAAGGGTCCTAGGACCCCTAATGACATATTAAAATCTATCTTATGGGTCGAAGGAGGTCATAGGTTGACCTATGATCCCCTTTGATCCATTACATGACAATATTTGTGCTGAGTGGTCGTGGGATCCCTAGGGACATATTAGAATTGTTCTTATGGGGCAAAGGGGGACATAGATTGACCTATGAGCTGGTTCAACCCATTACATTACGACATATGTGCCTAGTCGTCCTCGGACCCCTAGGGACATATTAGAATCGATCCTATGGGTCCAAGGTCGTCATAGGTTGACTAATGACCTGCTTCAACCCATTACATGACGACATATGTACCTAGGTCTTCTAGGACTCCTAAGGACATATTAAAATCATTCTTATGGGTCGAAGGGGGTCATCGTGTGACCTATGATCCCCTTCGACAGATTACATGACGACATATGTCTTTAGGGTTCCTAGGAACCCTAGAGAAATATTAGAATTGTTCTTATTGGTAAAAGGGGGTCATAGGTTGACTTATGACCCTCTTAGACTCATTACATGATTACATATGTCCCTAGGGGTCCTAGGGTCATATTAGAATCATTCTTATGTGTCTAAGGGGGTCATAGATTGACCTATGACCCTGTTCGACCCATTATATGATGACATATGTCCCTAGTGGTCTTAGGATCTCTAGGGACATATTAGAATCGTTCTTATGGGTCGAAGGGGGTTGTAGGTTGACCTATGACCCTGTTCAATCCATTACATGACAACATATATCCCTAGGGGTCCTAGGGCCCCTTGGGACATATCAGAATCATTCTTATGGGTCGAAGTGGGTCATAGGTTGACCTACGACCATGTTCGATCGATTACATAATGAAATCTATCCCTACGGGTCTTAAGACCCCTAAGGACGTATTAGAAACATTCTTTTAGGTTGAAAGGGGTCATGATTTGACCTATGACCCTGCTCAACCCATTACGTGATGACATTTGTCCCTAGGGGTCTTAGGACCCCTAGGGACATATTACAATCATTCTTATGAGTTTAAGGGGGTCATCGTGTGACATATGACTGCCTTCGACACATTACATGATGACATATGTGCTTAGGGGTCCTAGGACCACTAGCGACATATTAAAATCATTCTTATGGGTCAAAGGGGGTCATAGTTTGACATATGACCCCCTTAGACCCATTACATGATGACATATGTACCTACGGGTCCTAAGTCCCTTAGGTTAATATTAGAATCATTCTTATGGGTCCAATGGAGTTATAGATTGACCTATGACCCTGTGACCCATTACATGATGACATAACTTCTTAGGGGTCCTAGGACCCCTAGGGACATATTAGAATCATTCTTATGGGTCAAAGGATGTCTTAAGTTGACCTCTAATCCTGTTTGACCCATTAAATGATGACATATATTCTCAGGGCTTCTACAACCCCTAAGAACATATTAGAATTGTTCTTATGGGTCGAAGGGGGTCACAGGTTTACCTATGACCCCATTTAACTAATTACATGATGACATCTGTCCCTAGGGGTCCTAGGAACCCTAATGACATATTAGAATCATTATTATGGGTCGAAGGGGGTCATAGATTGACCTATGACCCCCTTTGATCCATTACATGATGACATATGTCCCTACTGGTCATGGGACCCCTAAGGATATATTAGAATCATTGTTATGGACTGACAGGAGTCATAAGTTCACCTATGACCCCATTAGACTCATTACATTACAACATATATGCCTAGGGGTCCTACAACCTCTAGGAATATATTAGAATCATTCTTATGGGTCGAAGGGGGTCATATGTTGAGCTATGACCCTGTTCGACTCATTACATAATGACATATGTCCATAGGGGTCCTTGGACCCTTAGGGACATATTAGAATCAATCATATGGGTCAAAAGGAGTCATAGGTTGACCTATGACCTCGTTTGAACCATTACATGATGACATATGTCCCTAGGGGTCGTAGGACACCTAGGGTCATATTAGAATCATTCTTATAGGTAAAAGGGGGTCATAGGTTGACCTATGACCCCCTTCGATCCATTACATGATGACATATGTCCCTAAAGGTCATAGGACCCCTAGAAACATATTAGATTCATTCTTATGGGTTGTATAGAGTCATAGGTTGACCTATGACCCCTTTTGACCCATTACTTGATGACATATGTCCCTAAGGGTCCTAGGACCCCTATGGACATATTGTAATCATTTTTATGGGTGAGCTATGACCCCCTTTGACCCATTACATGAGAACATATGTCCCTAGGGGTCCTAGGTCCCCAACAACATATTAGAATCATTCTTATGGGTCGAAGTGGGTCATATGTTGACATATGACCTGCTTCAACCCATTACATGATGACATATGTCACTAGGGGTCGTAGGACCCCTAGGGACATATCAGAATTGTACTTATGGGTTGAAGGGGGTCATAGGTTTACCTATGACTTGCTTCGACCCATTACATGATGACATATGTCTTTAGGGGTCCTAGGACCTCTAGCGACATATCACAATCATTCTTATAGGTCGAACGGGGTCATAGGTCCCTTTAATCTATTACATGACAACATATGTCCCTAGGGGTCCTAGGACCACTAAGGACATATTAGAATCATTCTTATGGGTTGAAGGGGGTCATAGGTTTATCTATGACCCCCTTCGACCCATTACATGATATCATATCTTCCTAAGGGTCCTATGACCCCTAGGGACATATTAGAATTATTCTTATGAGTTAAAGGAGGTCATAGGTTGACCTATGACACCCTTCGACCCATTACATTACGACATGTCTTTAGGGGTCGTAAGGCGCCTAGGGACATATTAGAATCATTCTTATGGGTTAAAAGGGGTCATAAGTTTACCTATGACCTCGTTCGACCCATTACTTAATCACATATGTCTCTAAGAGTGGGATGACCCCTAGGGACATATTTGAATCGTTCTTATGGGTCAAAGGGTGTCATAGGTTGACCTATGACCCCTTTGACTAATTACATGATGACATAAGTCCCTAGGGGTCCTAGGACCCCTAGGGACATATTAGAAACATTTTTTTGGGTAAAGTGGGTCATAGGTTGACGTATGACCCCCTTCGACACATTACATAACGACACATGTCCCTAGGCGTCTTAGGACCACTAAGAACATATTATAATCATTCTTATCTATTGAAGGGGTTCATTGTGTGACCTATGAATTCTTTTGACACATTACATGATGAAATATTTCTTTAGAGGTCCTAGGAACCCTACCAACATATTAAAATAGTTCTTATGTGTCAAAGGGGGTTTTAAGTTTTCTTATGGCCCTGTTCGACCCATTACATGACGACATATGTCCCTAGGGGTCCTAAGACCCTTTGGAACATATTAGAATCATTCTTATGGGTCAAAGAGTCAACCCACTATATTTGACAAATTATATGATGACATGTCCCTAGGGGCCTAGGACCCCTAACGACGTATTAGAATCATTCTTATGGGTCAAAAGGTATCATAGATTGACCTATGACCCCGTTCAACCCATTACATGATTACATATGTGCCTAGTGGTCCTCGAACCCCTAGGGACATATTAGAATCATTGTTATGGGTCGAAGGGTGTCATAGGTTGACCTATGACCTCATTTGACCCATTACATGATGACATATGTCCCTACAGGTCGTAGGACCCCTTGGGACATATTAGAATGATTTTTATGGGTCAAAGTGTGTCATAAGTTAACCCATGACCCCATTTGGCCCATTACATAATGACATATGTCCCTATGGGTCCTAGGACCCCAATGAATATATTAGAATCGTTCTTATGGGTCGAAGGGGGTCATAGCTTAATCTATGACCCCATTCGACACATTACATGATGACATATGTCTTTAAGAGTCCTAGGAGCCCAAGGTACATATTAGAATCATTCATATGGGTCAAAGGGGGTCATACGTTGACCTATGACCCCTTTCAACCCATTGCATGATGACATATTTCCGTAGGGGTCATAGGGCCCCTAGGAACATATTAGAATCGTTCTTATGGGTTGAAGGAGGTCATAGGTTGACCTATGACCCCATTCGACTTATTAGATGACAAAATATATCCCTAAGGGTCGTACGACCCCTAGGGACATATTTGAATTATTCTTATGGGTCAAAGGGGGTCATAGGTTGACCTATGACCTGCTTCGACCCATTACATGATGACATATGTACATAGGGGTCCTAGGACCCTTAGAAAAAAATTAGAATCATTCTTCTGAGTCTAAGGGGTTCATCGTGTGACCTATGACCTCCTTCGATAAATTGCATGATGACATATGTCCTTAGCATTCCTAGGAACCCTAGAAACATATTAGAATCATTCTTATGGGTCGAAGAGGGTCATAGTTTGACTTATGATAACTTCAGACCCATTACATGATGACATATGTCCCGAGGGGTCTTAGGACCCCTAAGGTCATATTAGAATCGTTCTTATGTGTTCAAGGGTGTCATATATTAACCTACGACCCCATTCGACTCATTACATGATAAGATATGTCCCTAGGGGTCCTAGGACCCCTTGAGACATATTAGAATCTTTCTTATGGGTAAAAGGGTGTCGTACATTGACCTAGGACTGTGTTCAACCCATTACATGACAACATATCTCCCGAGGGGTCCTAAGACCCATTGGGACATATTAGAATCATTCTAATCGGTCAAAGGGGGTCATAGGTTGACTTATGACCCCATTCGACCATTTTGCATGATGACATATGTCCCTAGGGGTCATAGGACCCCTAATGACGTATTACAATCTATCTTATGGGTCGAAGGGGGTCATAGGTTGACCTATGATCTCTTTCGATCCATTACATGACGATATTTGTGCCTAGTGGTCCTAGGACCCCTAGGGACATATTAGAATCATTCATATGGGTCCAAGGCAGTCATAAGTTGACTTATGACCTACTTTAACCCATTACATGACGACATATGTACATAGGTGTCCTAGGACTCGTAAGGACATATTAGAATCATTCTTATGGGTTGAAGGGGGTCATCATGTGACCTACAATCTCCTTAGACACATTACACGATGACATATGTCTTTAAGGTTCCTAGGAACCCTAAAGAAATATTAGAATAGCTCTTATGGGTAGAAAGGGGTAATAGGTTGACCTATGACCCTCTTAGACGCATTACATGATGAAATATGTCCCTAGGGGTCTTAGTCATATTAGAATCATTCTTGTGTGTCCAAGGGGGTCATAGATGGACCTATGACCCCATTCGATCTATTACATGATGACATATATACCTAGTGGTCCTAAGATCCCTAGGGACATATTAGAACCATTCTGATGGGTTGAAGGGGATCGTAGGTTGACCTAAGACTCTGTTCAACCCATTACATGACAACGTATATCCCTAGGGGTCCGAGAGCCCCTTGGGACATATTATAATCATTTTTATAGGTCGAAGTGGGTCATAGGTTGACCTACGACCACGTTCGATCGATTATATGATGACATATGTCCTTAGGGGTCCTAAGACCCCTAATGACGTATTAGACTCATTCTTATGGGTCAAAGGGGGTCATAAATTGACATATGACCCCACTCAACTCATTACATGACGACATATGTCCCTAGGTGTCTTAGAAGCCCTAGGGACATATTATAATCATTCTTATGGGTTGAAGGGGGTCATCGTGTGACATATGACCGCCTTTGACACATTACATAATGACATATGTGTTTAGGGGTCCTAGGACCACTAGCAACATATTAAAATTGTTCTTATGAGTCGAAGGGGGTGATAGGTTGACATATGACTCCCTTAGACCCATTACATGATGACATATGTATCTAGGGGTCCTAGGACCCCTAGGGTCATATTAGAATCATTCTTATGGGTCCAATAGGTTCTTAGGTTGACCTATGATTTTTTTTGACCCATTAAATGATGACATATGTCCCTAGGGGTCCTGTGACCCCTAAGAACATATTAAAATTGTTCTTATGGATCGAAGGGGGTCTTAGGTTTACCTATGACCCCGTTCAACTAATTACATGATGACATATGTCCCTAAGGGTCTTAGGACCCCTAATGACACATTAGAATCATTCTTATGGATCAAAGGGGGTCATAGGTTGACCTATGACCCCCTTCGATCCATTACATGATGAGATGTGTCCCTAGTGGTCATCGGACCCCTAGGGACATATTAGAATCATTCTTACAAACTGAAGGGGGTCATAGATTCACCTATGACCCCGTTTGACCCATTACATTACGACATATGTGCTTAGGGGTCCTACAACCCTTAGGGACATATTAGAATCAATCGTATGCGTCGAAGGGAGTCATAGGTTGACCTAAGACCTTGCTCGACCTATTACATGATGACATATGTCCCTAAGGGTCCTAAGACACCTAGGGTCATATTAGAATTATTCTTATGGGACAAAGGGGGTCATAGATTGACCTATGACCCCCTTCAATCCATTACATAATGACATATGTCCCTAGGGGTCCTATGACCCCTAAGAACATATTAGATTCATTCTTATGGGTCGAATAGGATCATAGGTTGACCTAGGACCCTCTTTGACCCATTACTTGATGACATATGTCCCTAAGGGTCCTAAGACCCCTATATACATATTAGAATCATTGTTATGGGTTAGCTATGACCCCCTTCGTCCCATTACATAAGAACATATGTCTCTAGGGGTCCTAGGTCCCCATCAACATATTAGAATCATTCTTATGATACGAAGGGGGTCATAGGTTGACATATGACCCCCTTAGACCCATTACATGATGACATATGTATCCTAGAGTCGTAGGACCCCTAGGGTCATATTAGAATCGTTCTTATGGGTCCAATGGGGTCATAGATTGACCTATGACCCCGTTCAAACCATTACATGATGGCATATCTCCCTAGGGGTCCTAGGACCCCTAGGGGCATATTAGAATCATTCTTATCAATCGAAGGATGTCTTAGGTTGACCTATGATCCTGTTCAGTCCATTACATGATGACATATGTCACTAGGTGTCCTACGACTCCTAATAACATATTATAATCATTTTTATGGGTCAAATGGGGTCACAAGTTTAGCTATAACCCCGTTAAACTGATTACATGATGGAATATGTCCTTAGGGGTCCTAGGACCCCTAATGACAGATTAGAATCATTCTTATGGGTTGAAGGGGGTCATAGGTTGACCTATGGCCCCCTTCGATCCATTACACGATGACATATGTCCCTAGTGGTCATGGAAACCTTTGAGACATATTAGAATCATTCTTATGGATCGAAGGGGGTCATAGGTTCACTTATGACCCCGTTCGACCCATTACATTATGACATATGTGCCTAGGGGTCTTACGACCTCTACAAACACATTAGAATTGTTCTTATGGGTCAAAAGTGGTCATATTTTTACCTATGACCCTATTTGATCCATTACATGATAACATATGTCGATAGGGGTCCTTGGACACCTAAGGACATATTAGAATCATTCGTATGAGTCGAAGGTAGTCATAGGTTGACCTATGACCTCATTCAACCTATTACATGACGACATATGTCCCTAGGGGTCCTAGGGCACCTAGGGTCATATTAGAATCATTTTTATGGGTCGAAGGGGGTCATAGGTTGACCTATGACCCCCTTTGATCCATTACATGATGACGTATGTCCCTTGGGGTCATAAGACCTATAAAAACATATTAGATTCGTTCTTATGGGTTGAATAGGGTCATAGGTTGACCCATGACCCCTTGCGACCTATTACTTGATGAAATATGTCTATAGGGGTCCTAGGACCCCTAAGGACATATTAGAATCATTGTTATGTGTCAACTATGACCCCCTTTGACCCATTACATAAGAACATATGTCCCTAGGAGTCCTAAGTCCCCAACAACATATTAGAATCATTCTTATGGATCGAAGGGGGTCATAGGTTGAGCTATGACTCCCTTCGACCCAGTACTTGATGACATATATCCTTAGGGTTCCTAAGACCACTAGGGACATATTAGAATCATTCTTATGGGTTGAAGGGGGTCATAGGTTGACATATGACCTGCTTCAACCCTTTACATGATGACATGACATATCAGAATTGTACTTATGGGTTGAAAGTTTACCTATGACCCGCTTCGACCCATTACATGATGACATATGCCCCTAGGGGTCCTAGGACCCCTATGGACATATCAAAATTATTTTTATAGGTTGAAGGGGGTCATAGGTTGACATATGACCCCGTTTGACCAATTACATGACAACATATGTCCCTAGGGGTCCTAGGGACATATTAGAATCATTCTTATGTGTTGAAGGGATTCATAGGGTGAGCTATGACCCCTTTCGACCCGTTACATGACAAAAATTGTCCCTAGGGGTCCTAAGGCCCCTCGGGACAGATTATAATCATTCTTATGGGTGGAAGGGGGTCATAGGTTGAACTATGACCCCCTTCGACCCATTACATGGTGATATATGTCACTAAGGGTCCTATGACCTCTAGGAACATATTAAAAAAATATTTATGGGTCGAAGGCAATCATAGGGTGAACAATTCTAATATGTCCCTATGGCTCCTAAGACCCCTAGGGACATATGTCATCCTTTAATGAGTCGAAAGAACTTATGAGTTGACCTATGAACCCCTTCGACCCATTACCAGGTGACATATGTCCCTAGGGGTCCTAGGACCCCTACAAACATATTAGAATCATTTTTATGGGTCAAAAGGGGTCATAGCATGACCTGTGATCCCCTTCGACTCATTACATGAGGACGTTTCTCCATAGGCTTCCTAGGGCACTTAGAGACATATTAGAATCATTTTTCTAGGTCAAAGGGGGTCATAGGTTGAGCTATGACTCCCTTCAACCCATTACATGATGATATATGTTCGTAAGAGTCCTAGGAACCCTGGAGACATATCAGAATTATTCTTATGGGTTAAAGGGGATCATAGGTTGACCTATGACACCCTTTGAACCATTACATGATTACATACATCCTTAGGGGTCCTAGGACCCCTAGGAACATATCAAAATCATTCTTATAGGTCAAAGGGGGTAATAGGTCAACCTATGACCCCCTTCGACCCATTACATGATGAAATATGTCCCTAGGGGTCACATATCAAAATTGTTCTTATTAGTTGAAAGTCATCATAGTTCGATCTATGACTCACTTCGACCCATTAAATGATGACATATGTCACTAGGTGTCTTATGACCCCTAAGGACATATCAGAATGATTCTTATAGGTCGAAGGGGCTCATAGCTTGACCTATGACCTCGTTTGACCCATTACATGACAACATATGTCCCCAAGGGTCCTAAGATGCCTAAAAAAATATTAAAATCATTCTTATGGGTTGAAGGGGGTCATAAGTTGACCCATGAACCCGTTTGACCCATTGCATGATGACATATGTCCCTAGGTGTCCTAGGACCCCTAGAGACATATTAGAATCATTCTTATGGATCGAAGGGGGTCATAGGTTGACCTATGACCTCGTTCGACACATTACATCATAACAAATGTCCTTGAGGGTCCTAGGACCCCAAGGTACATATTAGAATAGTTCTTATGGGTTGAAAGGGGTCATAGATTGAACTATGACTCCCTTCGACCCATTACATGATGACATATGTCCCTAGGGGTCCTAGGACCCCTAGGGACATATCAAAATTGTTCTTATGGGTCGAAGGGGCTCATAGGTTGACATGTAACCCCCTTCAACCCATTACATGATGACATATGTCCACAGGGGTCCTAGCACTCCTAAGGACATATCAAAAGTGTTCTTATGAGTCGATGGAGATCATAGGTTAGGGGGTCATAGGTTGACCTATCACCCCCTTCAACCAATTACATGAAGACATATGTCCCTAGGGGTGCTAGGACCCCTAAGGACATATCAGAATCATTGTTATGGGTTGAAAAGGTTTATCATGTGACCTATGTCTTCCTTCAACACATTACATGATGACATATGTCCTTAGGGGTCTTAGGAACCCTAGCAAAATATTATAATGCTTCTTATGGATCGAAGGGGGCCCATTAGATCCATTGCATGATGACATATGTCCTTAGGGTTCTTAAGACCCCTAGGTTCATATTAGAATTTTTCTTATAGGTCTAAGGGGGTAATAGATTGATCTATGATCCTGTTCAACTCATTACATGATGACATATGTGCCTAGGGGTCATAGGACCTCTAGGGACATATTAGAATCATTTTTTTGGGTCGAAGGGGGTCATAGCTTTACCTATGACCCCCTTTGACCCATTACATGATGACATATGTCGCTAGGGGTCCTAAGACCCTTAGAGACATATTAGAATCATTCTTATGGGTCGAAGGGGATCATAGGTTGAGCTATGACACCTTTCGACCCATTACATGATGACATATGCCCCTAGGGGTCCTAGGACTACTAGAGACATATCAGAATCTTTCTTTTGGGTTGAAGTGGGTCATAGGTTGACCTATGAACCCCTTCAACCCATTACGTGATGACATATGTCCCTAGGGTCCTAAGACTCCTAAGGACATATCAGAATCATTCTTATGGGTCGAAAGGGGTCATAGGTTGACCTATGACTCCCTTTGACCCATTAATTGACAACATATGTCCCTAGGGGTCCTAGGAACCCTAGGGACATATCGATATCATTCTTATGGGTTGAAGGGGTTTATAGGTTGACTTATGACCCCTTTCAACCCATTACATGATGATGTATGTCCCTAGGGGTCCTAGGGCCCCTTGAGACATATTTTAATCATTCTTATGAGTCAAAAATGGTCATAAGTTGAACTATTACCCCTTTTGTCCCATTACATAATAACATATGTCAATAGGGGTCCTAAGATGGCTAGGGACATGTTAGAATCATTGTTATGGGTCAAAGGGGGTCATAGGGTGACTTATGATCCCCTTTGACACATTACATGATGACATTTATCCCTAAGGGTCCTAAGATCCCTATGGACATATTAGAATCTTATGTTTGAAATGGGGTCATAATTGTTTTTATGTATAAAATGGGGTCATAGATTTAACTATGACCCCCTTCAACCCATTACATAATGACATATGTCCTTAGGGGTCTTAGGACCACTAGCGATGTATTAGAATCATTCTAATGGGTCAATGGAGGTCATAGGTTGACCTATGACCCCCTTAGACCCATTACATGATGACATATGTCCCTAGAGTTTATAGGACCCCTAGAGTCATATTAGAATCGTTCTTATGGGTCCAATGGGGTCATAGATTGACCTATGACCCCGTTCGACCCATTACATTATGAAATATGTCCCTAAGATTCCTCAAACCCTTAGGGGCATATTAGAATCTTTCTCATGGGTTGACAAGGGTCATAGGTTGACCTATTACCCCATTCTACCCATTGAATTATGACGTATGTCCCTAGGGGACCTAGGACCCCTTGAGACATATTAGAATCATTCTTATGGGTCAAAGGAGGTCATACGTTTACTTATGACCTCATTTAACCAATTACATGATGACATGTGTCCCTAGGGGTCTTAAGACCCCTAACAATGTATTAGACCTATGACCCCCTTTGACCCATTACATGAGGACATATGTCCCTAGGGGTCCTAGGACTCCTAACAATGTATTAGAGTCATTCTAATGGGTCAAAGTGGGTCATAGGTTGAACTGTGATTCCCTCTGACCCATTGCATGACATCATATGTCCCTAGGGGTCCTAGGACCCCTAAGGACATATCATAATCATTCTTATGGGTTGAAGGTGGTTATAAGTTGACGTATGACCTCCATCGACCCATTACATGATGACATATGTCCCTTGGGGTCCTAAGACTCCTAGGGACATATCAGAATCATTCTTATTGGTCGAAGGGGGTCATAGGTCAACCTATGACCCCCTTTGAACCATTAGATGATGAGATATCCCTAGGGGTCCTAGGACCCCTAGGGACATATCAGAATTGTTCTCATAGGTTGAAGGGGGTCATAGGTTGACCTTTGATCCCCTTCAACCCATTACATGATGACTTATGTCCCTAGGGGCTCTAGGGCCACTACTAACATATTAGAATCCTTCTTATGGTTCAAAGGTGGTTATAGGTTGAACTATTATCCCCTTCGACTCATTATATGATGACATATTAAAATCGTTCTTACGAGTCGAATGGGGTCATAGGGTGACCTATCACCCGCTCTGACCTATTACATGATGACATATGTCTATAGGGGTCCTAGGACCCCTGGGGACATATTAGAATCATTCTTATAGTTTGAAGGGGGTCATAGGTTGATCTATTACCCCCTTCGACCCATTATATGACAACATATGTCCTTAGGGAACCTAGGACCCCTAGGGACATATCAGAATTGTTCTTATGGGTCAAAGGCTGTAATAGGGTTACTTATGACCTATCACCCCCTTCAACCCATTACATGATGACATATGTCCCTAGGGGTCCTAAGACCCCTAGGGACATATTAGAATCATTCTTATGGGTTGAACGGGGTCATGGGTCCTTCGACCCATTACATGACGACATTTGTCCCTAGGGGTCCTAAGGCCCCTAGGGACATATTAGAATCATTCTTATGGGTTAAAGGGGGTCATAGGGTGACCTTTGAACCCCTTTGACCCATTACATGACAACATATGTCCATATTAAAATCATTCTTATGGGTTGAAGGGGGTCATAAGGTGACCTATGACCCCCTTCAACCCTTTACATGATGACATATATCCCTAGGGGTCCTAAGACCCCTAGGGACATATTAGAATCATTCTTATGGGTTAAATGGGGTCATAGGGTGACCTATGACCCCCTTCAACCCTTTACATGATGACATATGTCCCTAGGGGTCCTAGCATGGCTAGGGACATATTAGAATCTTTCTAATGAGTCAAAGGGGATCATAGGGTGACCTATGACCCTCTTCAACCCATTACATGATGGCATATTTTCTTAGGGGTCCTAGGACTCCTAGGGACATATTATAATTGTTCTTATGCGTCGATGGAGGTCATAGGATGACCTATGACCCCCTTCGACCCATTACATGATGACATATGTCCCTAGGAGTCCTAGTACCCCTAGGATCATATTAGGATCATTCTTATGGGTTGAAGGGGGTCAGAGGGTGATCTACTAACCCCTTCAACCCATTACATGATGACATATATCCCTAACGGTCCTGGAACCCCTAGGGACATATTAGAATCATTCTTATGGGCTGAAGGGGGTCATAGAGTGACCTATGACCCCCTTCAACCCATTACATGACAAGATTATATTTAATAATTATATTATATTGTATATTTTAATATAATAATAATATATTATTAGATTATATAACAATAATAATCATATATGCTACTAGATTATAGATTTAATAGTAAGAATATATATCATATATATCACTATATTATATTTAAAGCTATATTATATTTAATAAAAATAATCATATATATTGGTATAATGTAATAATAATTATAATATTAATGTTCATAGATTCAAAAAATGTATAATTTCTTCTAAAATTGTCAAAAGTTATTGTTTTGTGTTCATTTTCCTTTAAATTTGTCTCCCTCCAAATTTAAAAAAGCTTGCCTTTTAAAATTTCCCTTCAAAAATGGATGGGTGCTCACCGAGCCATATCGAATATCTGATTAGCCCTCGTATTTACCAAGCTTGCCTGATCAACTCAAAAAATGTGTTTGAGGAGGGTTTTAGTGACACTCAGGCTTTGGGTAGCCATTTGACAATGTTATTTTGATCGAAATTGAATGAAACGAAAAAAGTTTTTTAATATCGCTCTCGAGATTCCATCAATATAATTGATCTCAAATTTTGAGTTCAATAAGTATTTATTAGTTAATTATCAATGAAGATTATTGTAAAGTGCTTATTGACATACTGATTAAAAAATAGCTATAACTTTCAAACAGTATAACATTTTTTGAATCTAAAAGTTGCATCACCTTCTATGCTTCGCCTAGTATAAGAAAAATAAAATAAAATAAAATTTGGTAAAATTTTCTATTAGTTAAGGTGGTCAAACATGGGATTTTTTTTTCGAAAAAGTTTTGGTAGAAAATTCATATTTAATTATTTATTTGGAATAAAAATATTGAAAAATATGTGTCACATCACAACATGAGTCTACTTTTTATATCTATAATTATATTTAAAAAATATTATCATTTGATTTTGATTAAGGTGGTCAGACATACAACTACTTTTTAGTTTTGCCCTAAATTTTTTTATAATACTGCATTAAAATCCAAACTTTTGACCAATCAATTATTTTTTCCTCCTGATAAGGCCTAGTAGTTTAGAAACTAAATTCAATTTCCTACAAATTTTTTTCTTACAACTTTTTGATATAAAGTCTATAACCACTTTAAAATTATGTGTCAAGATGACATAACCTTGATTTGCTAATTTTTAATTACCACTTAAGGCCATAGTTTCGTACACCATGATCCTACACATACACTTTTGTCAACATATTTTCTTTTTTTTATAGTTGCAAATTTTGAGCAATATCTTTCCAATATCATGCAACATTTGTTAGTATTGTAGTGTGGCAGTTTTCTTATAAATGTATCATATGCTTATACTGAACTTTATCACCTTGATATAGTAAATTTTGTCACCTAGCTTAGGAAAAATATCGCATAGGAAGATTTTGTTGTACAGTTATGCTAAAAAGTAGCGCACGACAAGCTTCTAGCATAAACTATCGCCTAGCTTGAATTTTCTTACTGTTGGGTAATTTTGTTAGTTTTTTAGTTGCTAGTTGTTGCTTATTGGTTTTTATAGGTCTATAGATTTTTGACAATAGGTGATTTATAGATTTAATGCTATTTTGAAGCTAACTTGTGGGGCTAACGATTATGGTTGTAGGGTGCTACCTTGGAATATTTGCTTAATTTCCTTTGAAAAAGAATGCATGTCAAAGCTTCAAATGCACAAGGGCTATTAATAGTTGTTTTTAGGGCTATCCAATGCATACAAACCCAAACTTTCTTTTTTCTCTTTCTTTTTTCATGTGTGACATCTACTAGTTGTTTCATTTTCTAGGCACATAAAACTTGTAATTAAGATTCTTTGGTGATAGAAGACTATGCCCTTCACTCTTGTGGTGAATAAAAAATCTTGACTTACTTTAGGATTTTGAAATCGAGGAGATAAATTTTAAAACTTCTTGGTGTGTTTGGAGAGAAGATTGGAATAGGAGAGTATGCTCTTCACCCTTGTGGTGAATTGAAAATCTTGACTTTGAAAAGGTGATATACTTCTTGTTTAATATAGAATCCTTTAGAGGGCCTACTCTTCGACAACCTAAGATGAATGACCCAAGTGGGGACAAGCTAATACCCAGCTCTTCCAACCCACTATAAATTCAAGGCTATGAAGGACACAAAAACTTGGTAGATGTATTGTTTGTCTTCACTTAGTGTGATCACTTGTGGGATTGGGATCATGAGGAGATCACTAAGAAAGAATGTTTAAGGTACTCTTGTGATCACTAGGTATTTTACCCACCGCAAGGTGGGATATCCCTTAATTGGCTACAAGAGGAACATTAAGAGAAAAAATCCTTTCTAGACACCCTAAGTTAGTAACTACCATATTTTTTGCTCAACTTCTTGGTACAAAGATTGATCCTAGTGGACTACCCAGATCACTCGAAGATTTTACACTCACTTTATATGTTCTCGTGGTTATGCTTATGGAACTTCCATGACAAAATCAATATCTCTTGTGGGTAACCACTTTCTCTGAGGTGAAGGAGCATGAAGCATGGGCCAAGTTGTTGAGTAATGAACTGTGACTTTAAGGTAGATTACTTGGCTACTATTTTTTAATGTGTTGACTAGTGTTAATGTTCTTGGAAAACATCCTGGTAAAATTGGTAAGAAGGCTATTCTGATATCACAAATGCATATTGGCAAGGTTTTTTTTAGCCCTTTTCAATTTTTTGAGACATGTTGAAAACCCCTACTATTTATAAACCTTGTTGTTAATTGACACAAATTGAAATCTCACACTAACTGATCTAAAAATTATCTATCTATTAAACCAAAACACAACAAAATTGGAGTAAAAAACTAGTCCTTTTTGTAGAAAAATAGCACTCTATCGCATATACTTTGGAGAAATATTGCACGACACTATTTTTTGCAAATTATATCACCCAATTGTTATCAAGTCTATCATCCTACTATACTAAAGTATGTCAACCCACCTTGTGTGAACTATCATCCAAGAGAAAAGTATCATCCCATTATTTTAAATTGTATAACATTATATATTGTATTGTCCTACTATCACATGGGTTTTGAGAAAAAATTGCCTAAGACTATTTGCTGCCAAAATAGTGCCTATGTTCAACTTTTCTTGATCTAGGGTCTTATCACTAGAATCCTATCCTTGTCTTGGTCACACATTTGTATGTTAAGTGTTGCCCAAAGTTAAAAAGATGGGTTTAGTCTATTAGATATAAGTCTTGAAACATCATTCATGATCACTTGTCAAAATCTAGTTACCATACTATACTAGCTATTTGCTATTCAGTTTCTTGCTTGCTTGCTTGGCATGAGTCACTAGTGCTGTAAATTCTTGAGCACCTTTGAGAAGCCATCTATTCTATCTTGACAAGTGATTATTCTTGATTGTAAGACCTTCAAATTTGAAACACTTCTCTCATCCTATTAAGCAAAGACACATCCTTACATGTCGGTCACAACTAGGTTCCAAGTTGGTAATAGTAGTCATTCCTCTTTCATTTTTACATAGTTTTAAACTCCACTGTAGAAAACTTTGAATGGAAGACCCTGATTCTAGCCATGTGTAGATGGCCAACATTTGGCACAATCCACTTTATAGTTTTGAGAATCCATTTGGAAGACCCTTTGATACAAGCATAGGTGAAAATACTTATAACAACATGCATCTTGACGAGATAAAATGCCACTTAGAAGAGAAAGAATGTAAAAATGAAACACTTTTGAAAATTATCCATGCTAGGGAAAGAATGGATCAAGAAGTTGAAGCTAACCATCATACACACAATGAGGATTCTATAAGAGATTATTATCATAATCCTTTTGAACACATTCCTATCAATGGTAATCATGGAAATCACTCACCTCTAAGGACTCCTAGAGTCAACACAAGGGCATATCCTTCACCACCTAGACAATCACAACATGAATGTGATGAGGAGATCACTAGTGAGGATGTTGTAAAGTTTCAGCAAGATGAACTGGCTCAAAAATTGATGTTAAATTCTTTAGAGAAAAATGAGAATCAATATTTCCAATATATGGTAACAAAAGGATGGAAGTTCCCCCATGATTTCAATATACAACAAATAATCCAAAAATGAGAGCCTACTAGGGCTAAAATTTTGAGGTAAGAACTAAGGAAACAACTTGCATAATTGCAAACTACGAAAGAACCACTTAAGACATCATTTATTGAATCAATCCATGCTCTTCCATTTGATAGGAGTTTATACATGCCTCCATTTCCTAAGGATATAGAGGTTCCTAAGTATAAAAAATATGATGGAAATGGTGATCCTCACAATCATGTGAGATATTTCTATGCTATTAGTATGGACTTTATGCATGAAGACTCCTATCTTATGCATTTTTTCCCTAGAATTCTAAGAGAGAAAGCTATGGAGTGGTTCACAAAATTGACTCCCCTTCTCAAAATATTTGACAAGCTATCACATCACTTTATCCAACAATACTCTTACAACATTCAACATCCTATAGTTGTGTTGGACCTATTCCAAATTAAGCAAAGAAAGGGAGAACTCTTTGCAACATACCTTCAATGATGGAGATCCCTATATTCTTTGCATCCTCGGCAAGTTCTTGAAGCTGAGAAAATTGATATTTTTATCAACACACTTTTACTTGAGCTATACTTTTATCTAAGAAAATAGTTGTTCACATCCTTTAATGCAACGGTTGAAAGCACATATTGCATTGAGGATGTTACTATCAAGAAGGGTGATATTGTCATAAGAAAAGACAAGAATAACAATGGAAATGGCAAAGAAAAGGAAAACCTTCAAAAAAAAACAATTATGTTGTCAATGATGGGATAGTGGACACTCCTGAGACCAAGGAACCTAAGTTTAACCTTTCTAATTCTATCTATGCTACAAAACAATAAGAAGGTCCAAACTACAAATATCTGACAAGGGCTCTAAATTTATCAAAAAATGATGTATCTATACACCAATGGTCAAGCCTCATGAAGTGATATTGAAAACCTTAGTTGTAAAAAAGCTAGTTACTTTACTAGATAACTCCTATCCCTATGACCCACCCATTAGACCTATATAGTAAAGAGAGGATCAGATTTGGAGTTATGACCAAAGCAAGGCTCACAACATAGAAAACTATTTCAAGCTCAAAGACACAATTCGAGATCTCATTGAGGCTGGTAAAGTTTTCACAAATGGCCTCATTAAAAATGTTAACCAAAAATATTTTAAACAACCCTTGCCAGAATGCGAGAAAGATAAAACCTCCAAAGTTGCTAAGAAGAATCATGATGCCAAAATCAACTATGCCTATGCTGATGTAGAAAACCTGATAGGCATTCTTGAGCTTGTTGAATATTTATGCATGACAAGTCCTAATGATGACAACCGGCCCAATTATGATGCTAAGGATGAATGACCAAAAGTTATCCTAAAAATGAGACATGTTCCTCAACATCATAATCAGACTAGACCTAAGGTGGTACCCTGAATGCCTAGATCATCCTCTTCCTACAGTGAACTACTTAATGCCATCACTAGGGGACAATCTAAGGTTTTCCTAAATGTTTATCAAGATCCTAAGAATTCTTCTTCTTCTAAACAACCAACTACTTCCAGGATCTTGAACTATGACCTTGTCAACCACTACAACATACACTAGCTCAAATTTCCATTTTTGAGCTATTAGAGTTATCCCCTTTCCACAAGGATATCCTTGAAAGATCTCTACGTTCTATCAACATTCCCGCAAATATCGATGCAGAATGATTCAAAGCTATGGTGAACCATATCTCTTCACTTCACTACCTCATGCTTTCTAAAGAATATGACCAAGCTCTCAGTCATCCCCACAACCTTTCTCTCCATGTCAAAGTCCAAATCTTTCGTACTCGCATTCACCGAGTCTTGATAGAAAATGGTGTAGGGTTAAGCATCATTTCATTTAACATGATCCAATAGTTGGGCATGTCAAAATTTCCAATCGACCTTAGGTGCAAGATCACTATAAAATCCTTTGATGAGGTCGAAAGACCTTCCAAAGGTCTAATTGTACTTCCAATTAGAGTTGGTCTGGTTAAGAAAGATATCATTTTCCATGTCCTTGACATACCACTTTCCTACAATTTGTTGTTGGGATGACCATGTATTCATGACATGTGAGCAGTACCTTTTGCATACCATCAGTGCATCAAGTCCCCTTTTAATGGCACTAAAATAGTTATCCCTAGTGACAACTCAATGTCCATCAATACATTGTCTACTACTAAAACACTAGTTCCTCATAATCGCTCTTCTCATGAGCTGACACCATCCTTTAAAGAGTGTGAACAAAAATTGAAAATGATGAGCCTCGACATGGGAAAATATGCTCTAGACTATATTGCCACTCTACCTATTTCCCCTCGGTCTTATGAGAAACCTTCTATCAAAAAGAATCCTTCTGCTTCCACCATGATTCTTTTTGGCACTTTTTTGCAGTCCTCATTTCTCTAAAAGAAGAGAAAGAAGAACAAGAAATTAAAGATTGGATCTATAGGGAAGAGGAAGCTAAGGAGAAAGTCAAATTCACTGCTCCCATTTCTCCTTAATGATATGGCAAAGGATATAAATTTCTTGGAAACATGGGCTATCAGGACCATAGTTCCTTAACTAGTAATAAAAAAGCTCCAGTTGAACCATTATGTCATACTCAAGGTCATGATGCTTGAGACACTACTGGCCTAGGTTTTGGGCTAGAAATTGATATACCAACATTTGATCAAAAAGAACCCATGTCTAGAAAATCCAAGGATGATGATCCTCCCTTCATTGTTGCCACTTCACAAGATAAGGAATTTATCCCTCTAACTTCTCTCCTTTGGGGAGAAGAAACACCAACTACCAATAGTGATGTTCGAGCTTCCACTTCTCAATAGTTTGAACAAGAGGAATCCACCCATGAAGACATTTATAGAGGATGGATTAGACAAAATATTTCTCATCTAATTGCTAGAGATTAGAATACAAAATCTCACAAGTATGAATGGGAAAGCCTTTCAAAAGCATCTTGTAAGCTAGGAGTGGATGTCATTCATGCCTATGCAACCCAACCAAATGTAGTTGAAGAGTCTAGTATAGGGTCAGATGATTTCGGCTTAGCAAATGTTTTAATGGATCGCATTGGTCCCTCTAGGTCTATTCCTAATCTAGACTCTTTTACAATGTTCACTATAGGCTCAACTTTGCATGTCACTAGAAATGACTTTTTTTGTATTAACAATCTTAAACCTTCCACATCACTCTCATTGATTCATCTTAATCTCATAGATTGGTCAATCCAAAATCAAAGCCCTAAAATACCATCTTTTCAAAATGACTATGAGATCACTCATTACCTAAATGCCATTGAACTCATCACTTCTTCCACTAGAAAAATTGCTATTAACATGATGAAATTAGATATCAAGCACCTTAGTTATAAAATCAAAAGAAAAAACAAGCAGTCAGATGGAGAAAACCACACTGTGGTGGTATCTAACCCTCAAAAAAGTAAAAATAAAGATGTATCTAATGGTGTAAACCTCATTGAGGCACTTGCAGATGATGTACTTGGTAGTTTCCCAAGCTATTTCTAGGATAGGTCTTCAATTCTCATTAACCCTACATAGCCTATCGACTTGGGGACATGGGAATCTACTAAAATTATCCATGTAGCTTAATTACTATCAACTGAGGAAAAGGAGAATTTTTCCAAATTCTTTCAAGACAAGAAGATCAATTTTGAATGGACATACTCAGATATGCCAGGGCTTGAAATAGATCTTATCATGCATCATTTATAAATATCTCCTAGTGTAAAACCTATCAAACAAAAAATGAGAAAGATGCATCCACATGTGGCCTTATTTGTTAAAGCAGAGTTGGAAAACCTCCTAAGTACAAATTTTATTAAATGGATTTTCAACATTGTACCTATGTCTAAATATGTTAAATCCATCCATGTTTGTACTAATTTTAGAGATCTAAACAAAACATGCCCCAAGGATGAATTTTTGCTACCAAACATAGAAATTATAGTGGACATGATGGTGGGCTATGAAATGTACTCTCTCATGGATGGCGTTTCTAGGTGTAACCTGTTGGTGTTTTATTTTGATGTTAACAGTGCTAAAACTACTAGGCGACAAAAGGCTTAGTACCTAGATATCAGTACATACACAACCTAAAGAATAGCCAATTCTCATTATCACTTGCATATGCAAAGTACTAGGGCCCAACTTCAACAAAACCTTAGACGGTTTTCTACTCTTTTGGCTCTGTAAAACCAGGGCGGGTGCACCCGGGGATGGTTCAAAGATGGAATAATTGTATGAGAATTATCCTTAGCTTCATTTTGATTCTCATCTCTAAATCCTCAAACATATAGGTAAATAACTGATAAACACATCCCTTGAACAGATATGGCCAAGAAATCTTCTATAGCTTTGCAGATGTTTCCAACAACAATGCCTAAATGAAGCTAAAACAATCCATGTAGGCAAGTGCAGGCTAACTTTGAAAATCTTACAGGAAAGATAAATGAAAATTGATTTTATGATGTATTTTGAAAAAAGCTAGTTATAATATACTTCTCTTTTGGCTGAAATACTTTCGATCAGTGCCTAATCCATTGGGAATTCAGAGTCAAGTAAATTCTTAGATCTAATTTGTTGCCTTGCAACGAATTTTCATTAGCAATTCTTACCAGAATTTATCATTCAAAAATCCTTATTAACACCCAAACAACCTCATCACATTCATCAGAGCCTTTATTTAATCCATTGAATTAACAGCAATAACAAATGGATGTACAGTCTTACTAAATTGCAATCAATTGCATAAGCTTTTACTCACACAACATCAAGGTAGCTAAGTATTAAAAAAGGAGACAGAATTCAGAGAAGAACAGATATGGGGACAGTTCATAATTTGTAATCATTTCCTTTGAAAATGGTATATCCTTTACAAAAGACCCAAAAAAACCTTCAGAAAAGAAGCACAGTTCTTTCTAAATTCATCTATATCTCAGAAATTTTGACAGAAAAAGTATACTATAAATTTCTTTCCCAAAATGTTTGGACCAAAAAAGAACTAAGCATAATACTTAGTGAAAACCAAATTCGGACCCATCTTTAGCCTTGGGATCTCACTTAAATAATGTGAGATGCAACAAGCTTCAGGCTACAGAAGGTGACAGGTGTCCTTCTTTTGAAAAACAAAAACAAGAATAACAGAAAAGTTGATTACAACAGCACTTCTTGGTGGGTCCCTTTCTGTTATGCTTCTTGGTTGTTATGATCCGCTCTCGCAATCATTCCTCATCTTCAGAGTACATACCCATAAGGTCTGCAAGTGATGTATCATCTTCTGTTACATGCAAAATCACTTTAACTTGGGGATTTTCTATGTCATCATTGCTGACTACAAGAGTAACTATTACTCTTACATCTTCCTCGTCATCTTCTCCTGACATCTGTTCACTAAACTGATCTTTCCATCTTTTGAAAGTATCATCATTTGGCCAATCAAAACTTAGGGTTTCTCTTTGTATCTTTATTAAAGAATTGGCATTTTCTTCTAAATCATTGAATTCCTTTCTTATATCAGCATAATACAATTGTATCTTTACCAGCTCTTCATTTGTCTTTCCCCAAAACCAATGGCCAGTCTCACTGATGATGTTTGTTATTCTGTTATCGAATAATTCATCCATTTCCTTTTTCCATTTGTCTTTTTCCTTTACTGTATCAATAGATTCTAAGGCACAAGGAAATAGGGTGAATTTTCTAGCAAGGTATCTTGAAAAACAGAGTGTCAATTTCCTCTGTAAAGAATCTCTTTTATTTTCAAAATTATCTAATTGATTCAATAAATCGAAAATTCTTTCAACCTGATGATAAGGCATTTGAACTGTAGATATACAAATAATTGTAACATCATTATTCCTCTGCCTCCACTTCTGTGCAAGAGAATCTAGTCCATTCTTTTGTGCAAAAAGGCCTCCTCCACTCCTCCCAACTGCCACAAAAATTCAGCTATCCCTACCTTCAAGGGTAACACATGGGGTGTTCCTTTGAAACCATAGACCCTGATGACCGTTGAGACTGAATATGGGATAATATCTCCCCAATTATGTGAAACTTTTAGATTATGGGTTTTGTCCATAGGCCTGACAAGGTGCATTAATTCCTTAGGGATTCTGGGATTATCACTCAATATGAGGCACCTTAGTTTGGAGGCAAAGTGCCTATCAAATCTAACGAAGCTAGCATTTTCTGCTTCCCAGGTCATGTCTGCACTCCATAATTGGACTGGCAGTGCTTCCCCTTCTTGTTCTCTATTTAAAACCATTTCTTTACCAAAATAAGTGGCCCCTTTAAAAAGAAACATATGCATCAGTAAGGAATACTGACCCCAAACCTTTTCCACCTTGCCCTGTGCAATCCCCACCAATCCATGATGGATCTCATTTGCCAAGTAAGATGCAAAATCAAAAATTATTTCCACACCAAAAGAAGAGATTTGGGTGATCATGTACATGAAGCTCACCGGAATAAAGTCTTCTTTGCCCTCTCCGAAGACTCTGCACAGGGTCCTATATATCTCCACTGCCCTGGCATTAAAACATGATTTCTTGAAGGGCTCTTTAGAAGATGATGTTATGGTTGGAAGGCCTCCAATTCGGCCTATGTGGGCTTTCAATGCACCCTGTCTAACTACATCCCTCTTGGATATATATTCTTTTTCTAAATCTATCAGATTAATGGGCACATGATACATGGTGAGGGGTCCCAGACTGAAAACCTTCCTAATCTCCTCGGGACTGATGGTAACTAAAGCCTCACCATCTATTCTTCTCACTACCTTAGTGGCTTGGTCATAGTTTTTTGCTATGGCTTCAAGCAGGTCAAAATCCATAAACACGCTGGGGACAACAAGCTTCCCAAGATCAAAATTCCAAATTTTGGCATGAGGGGCATATAACTTTCTCTCTGCAAACCATTTCTTGAATAAACTCAAACCAGTTTGAGCAGTTTGAGCATCTCGGACCCAATTACCCTTATCATACAATCCATCAGCTACCCTAAGCCTAGGGTCGAGTGAGGTTAACCTCTTAACTTGCACCGTTTCTACAGTGGACTCAGGAAGTAACTCAAGCAAATCATCATGCACATTTCTATCCAGGTAGTTTACTGCTCCTGTAAATCCCTTCTTAGGAGCCATCTTGGGCTATCCTTTTTAAAACTTAAAAGCTCACAAAGATGATGGCAGTTTTACTTACTTGAATTCTGTCTCAATTCTCTTTTCTATTCCTGCAAAAATTTTAGCGAACAGATAACTTGACAATTTTTATCAACTTTGGCACGCTTTTCTTTCAGTAATAGCTTCTGCACAAGAATGGCTTCAAATCTTTTCTCGCGTGAAATGAAACTGATGCAATCTCTCTGTATTATACTCTGTTTTTCCTCACGGACGAAGCTTTCTTGTCTAATTAATATAGAGAGTGGCACTGCATTTTTTATTTAAAACTGCGCCGTCAATCTTCAAAGATCCTACGATCATGCGGTACAAAGAGAACAACTAGGAGTTATATTTGCCTTGTCAGTTATTTTACCCAATGAGAGCTTGCCACGTACATAATTCTTTCTTTTGATGGCGCTTACATTTGGACCCACTGACGTCGGAGAACACGTGTCAGCATGTCGCTACTTCGTTATGCATAAAGAACAAGCACCTTGCCATGATGAGGCGGCGACAACCATTGATCGGATCAAGAAATGATCGAAAGATATGCTACAGGACTTCTGAAGAAAGAAGGCGGTGGGCCCAACTCGCTATGTCGCTGAAATTATCTTCCTTGCAACTTTTCATAGCGAGGTAGCGAGCTCCGTTGATTTACTTCAAGCTGACGTTCTAGATTTATTGTACATTTGGTCAGATAGGTATTAATGAGAATCGGATCTCTGCATAGCTGGCACATGTCAAAATTTATCACAGTCATCTATCATTACACGTCATCAAAGATCTTGCCGATCTTTTGCCATTTTACGGGGCCTCGCTAACTCGCTAACGGTGAAGCACCTCAATTTTCCAATAGCGAGGTAGCGAGCTTCG
This sequence comes from Cupressus sempervirens, assembly GCA_028749045.1. Classification (NCBI taxonomy): domain Eukaryota; kingdom Viridiplantae; phylum Streptophyta; class Pinopsida; order Cupressales; family Cupressaceae; genus Cupressus; species Cupressus sempervirens. The sequence goes on from CM053786.1 coordinate 407,800,252, forward strand.
GTACATTAAAGGATTCCGTGCCAGAAAATGCAAGGGGTACCCAGTAATTACTTCTATTAATTAAAACTGATTCTGACAACGGTATTTATGACTGGTCATGCCACCTGGTGTAATTATGATACAAGCAAGATGCAATGTCATCATTTTTAGATTTTCACGTGGCCTCGCTACTTCGCTAACGGTGAAATGCCTGAATTTTCCGATAGTGAGGTGGCGGAACTTTCAGAAAGATCAACATTCCAGCTCCGATGTCAAATATTCTTGTGGGTCCCTCTCCCCCTTTTTTATGGTGAATTGCAAAGTGTACCTGCACAATAAAGCATTTAATAAGCAAATCTCCAATCGCCGCACCTTCACTTCATGGTCCCACTGCTTAAAAAACTCAATGCTCGCTATCTCGCTATACTTAATGAGCATGCAACTCTCAATAGCGAGGTAACGCCAGCGGTAGATCTAATCGGATCTGACGGTTGGGACAAAAAGGAAGAAAGGTAACCCGGGAGAAAGGAAAAGGAATATGAAAGCATATTCGCTTCTTTTAAAATTTGAAAATTTCGCGCCCGACCATTTATGAATAGGGATGAATATAGGGCTTATATGGCGATTATTTCTTATAGATGTTTTATCCAAAACCCTATGCTTCACTTAGACATGGAACATCTGACTTTTCTATGGTTTAACTGAAAAAAAATTTTACTGCAGAAAAAGTCAGACCAACAGTGGCTCTGTCTGGGGATGATAGACTACTTGAGTCTATACAAGGATTCAGAATCTATGGGAGAGCAGACCACACATCTGGGGAGTGACAACTTCTTCAGAGAGCACAGAGCAACACACAAAAACAAAAACTCAGACTGTACAAGGATTTACAGAAAACAGGACGCTAGGAAAACCTAAAACTAATGTTCATGGAAGAAACTAAGTATTTTTTCAAGAAAAATACCTCTTCAAGAACTGTCCATGAACTGGCAATTCAAGAATATTATCAAATACATCTTTGATTATGTAGGAATCTTCACCCCAAGAATTCTCAATGAGATATGGGCCTAACCAAATGGGATCAAATTTACCATGTTTTCCTTTATCTTATATTCTGGCGTTCCACATTAAGACTAGGTCTCCATTTTCAAATTTCTTGTTTACAGTTCTTTTATCATAGAGTGTTTTGACTTGTAACTGCAATTTTTGATTTCTCAGAGATGCTTCTCTTCTAGCTTCGGTCAATCCTACCAATTCATTCATTCTTTCTTTCATTTCATCAGTAGTATCTTCATCATATGACTGGATGTAATTGTATAATCCCATCAAATTGTTCTGGGGCATTCTAGCTTGAATTCCATACACTAAATCAAATGGAGCCACCCCAATTGCCTTCTTTACAGTTACTCTGTCAGCCCAAATTGCCAACTGTAACTTGGAATCCCATGCCCTTTTATTATCGTCCAAGGTTCTCTTAATGATTTTCAGCAGGCTTTTATTTGTGGACTCAGCTTGTCCATTCCCTTGTGGATGATACGGGGCAGATGTTGTTCTTGTCATTCCATATTTATCACAAAACTTGATGAATTCCTCAGACCTAAAACACATAGCATTATCTGTGACAACTTTCTGTGGACATCCAAATCTGGAAATGATATTATTCAATAAGAAATGATTTACCACTTTACTCGTTGCATTTCTGGTAGGGATAGCCTCTACCCATTTTGTAAAGTAGTCAGTAGCAACCAGAATCCAAGAATAGCCAGTACTGGACTTGGGAAAAATTTCTCCTATGAAGTCCAGACCCCATTGTTGAAAAGGTGCTTTAGTTTCAACTGGCTTCAGTGGAGTATTTCCTGAGAATTTCAGCTTCCCAGCAAATCTCTGACAAGGATCACTTTTCTTAACCATAACTTGAGCATCTTTGAACAAAGTGGGCCACCAGAAACCAGCTCTCATTATCTTATGCACAGTAGTTTTGGCCATGTAATGTCCTCCACATACTCCAGCATGCATTTCTTTCAAAATCTCTTTTGCCCTTTCTCTGTCAACACATTTCAACAGAACTCCTTCAAAGTTTCTCCACCATAAGTTATTTTGAACAATTACATACCTGATGGCTTGCAATTTAATATTCCTTTTTTCATTATCAGGCAGATGGGGAGGAACTTCCATATGTTGCAAATAGTGTATAACATTAATGTACCAGTCACACTGGTCCATGTCGCATAAATCAGTTCTGAAATCATCATTTACTAGGTTTATCTGATTAGCTTCCAGGTTAGTTTCGGCCATAAGTTTGGCCAAAGCTTGACCTCTTACTAACTTAGTTATCTACATATCAATGTTAAATTCTTGGATTCTATTGATCCATCTGCATCTCCTTCCTAACACTTCCTGCTGAGAGAAAATATCTTTAACTGCAGCACTAGGTACAAAGGCAATAATAGTAGCACCTACCAAATAACTTCTGAATGCTTTTACGGCCTTTACCAAAGCATATGCTTGTTTTTCATTTATTTCATACTTCAGTTCAGCATGCTGCAGGGATTTGCTAAAAAAGGCAATAGGCTGTTCATACCCTTCTTGGTTTTTCTGTAATAAAACTGCAGCCACAGTATGGAATGATGCAAAAGAAAAAATATGCATGGGTTTTGTATAATCTGGGGTCCTCAACACTGGAGCATTTTTTATCGCAATTTTTATATCCTGGAATGCCTGTGAAGGTTCACCATTCCAATCTATAACAGCTCCTTTCTTGAGCATTTTTGAAATGGGTCTACTGATTTCAGCAAAATTTGTAACAAACCTCCTCAGAAAATTAACCTGGCCAAAAAAGGACTGTATACCTTTCACGTTTTTAGGTTTAGGGACTTTATCAATAGCTATTACCCTTTCTGGGTCTATTTTTACCCCATCCTTGGACACTATGTGTCCTAATAACTTTCCTTCTGTGACCCCAAACGAGCATTTCTTTGGGTTTAGGGATACCCCATATTCCAGGGCTTTTATAAAAAAAATTTCCAAATGTTTGCAGTGATCTTCAGCCTTGTTAGAATACACTGTAAGATCATCCTGGTACACAACCATAAATTTGTCAATATATTCATGAAATGCTACATCCATGGCTCTTTGGAAAGTAGCTCCTGCATTAATCAAGCCAAAAGGCATCCTCACATACACATACATTCCCCAAGGGGTTGTGAAGGCTGTTTTGAACTGTTCACTTTCTTTTACCAGAACTTGATTATATCCAGAAAAGCCATCCATCATTGACATCAATTCAGAGCCGGTCACTTGTTGCAACATGGCTTCCATATTAGGTAAGCCATAATTATCTTTTAGAGATGCAATTTTTAGATTTCTAAAATCCACACAAAGCCTAATATCTCCATTCTTTTTTCTTATAGGAACAAGGTTTGAAACCCAAGTGGAATGCCTAATTGGTTTGATTATTCCACCATCTCTCAGTTTTGTCAGTTCTTCCTGCATTTTTGGGGCAAGGGTAGGATTGATTGGCCTCTATTTTTGCCTGAAAGGTTTTACATTTTCTTTCAACGGTATGACATGTTGGAAAAGGTCCTCCCTATAAGCTTTAAGGTCATCATATGACCAAGCAAAAACATGCCTATACTTTCTAAGTAGGTCAATCAATGCTTTTCTGATTTGAACTGGCAGATCTTGGCCGATGTAAACCTTTTTAGGGAATTCATCCGTTCCCAAATTCATTTCTTCTAGCTCCTGCGGTTTGGGGTCCTTTATTTCCGATCTTACTCTGTCTTGGTTATCAAAAATGTTCTCCAAGACTACCAACCCCTTAGGCATCTTATTTGTTTTTAATTGCATGATTTCTTGACCAAAAATGGTTTCCTTCCCATTTATGGTTTCAATCAGTCCATTGCAGTCCATCTCCTACCCATGGTATTTGTCTTCATTTAGCAAAAAATTTGTGATATCTTTGTCATCTTCAAACTCCTGCCAATTGTCAATGTTGTCAGGTATAGAAGGTCTGTTTTGAACCTCAATCTGGGAGATTCCTGCAAATGATATTTCTTTTGGTTTGATAGCTACATTGGCCAGAAGATCAGCCATTTTATTCTGGGTTCTATCTCTCCATGAGATCCCAAATGCATCAAAGAATTCTATTTGATCCCAGACCGCGTTTGTATACTGTTTTAATCTCCTATTTTTTGAGGAGTATGTTCCTTTAATCTGAGAGATGATCAATTCAGAATCCCCTATGACACACAATTTCTTAATTTTGTGGTGTGTGGCCACTTTGAGACCTAGCAACAATGCTTCATATTCAGCAATGTTATTAGTGCAAGCAAACTTCAAGGTGAATGAATACCTGAAGGTGTTATTTTCAGGGGACACAAAGACTACACTTGCCCCTGCACCCTCTTTAGAACTAGCCCCATCAAAGAACATTGTCCACAATTTTGGTGAATTCATGCAACATTCAACCTCATTTTCAATGATATCAGGTAAGTTTTCCACTTCCTGAATAATTAATTCAGCCCTGAAAGCATTAATCCCCGTGTCTAGGAAACAGGTGGTATCTTTGTCAATTTCTTCACCTAAGATGTGGTTAACCCTTGGTTCCCTATTTACCTTGACAGCTTTGTCCCCTATATGGAAAGTGGCATAAGTAAGGTCACATTGTAGGCTTCCCCCCATGGCGGCACTCCATTTTCTGGAAAGTAGCATCCCGTAATGTGGGGGTATATCCACTACAAGGACAGACATGGTTAATTCCACCTCAGGAAATGCATCCAGTTTAAATGGTAAGGCATTTATAGTACCTATTACTGGAACCTCTCTAGCATCCATCCCTCGGCATCTACCTTGCTTAGTATCCACCTTCAATCCTAGGGCTTCCATTACTTTAAAAGGCATTATAGTTTTGGAAGCTCCAGAATCTATCATACAATTTTTTAAGGTTTTCCCTTTTATGATTAAACTAAGGAAAAAAGGATCAATATCTTGTATGAACGCAACTAATGAATCATCTAAGAACATCTGAGGAATCTGGGATATAATACCATTGTCCTCTATTATTAATGGGGTCTGTTGGGCTACAGCTTGATCATCAATACTATTGTTGTTTGCTATTCCACCCAACCATGACAAAGCCTTATTTTTATGCTCTTTAATTCTAAAAAGCTCAGACAAGGGTACTTTCACAGTAATTTGAGATAACATGGAAATCATATCAACAGGTTCAACCACAGTAGGTTTTACAATAGTACCTGGAATTGGAGTCTTTTGAGTAGTGGGTACTACTTTTAGCTTGACAACATCCGATTCTGATTTCTCTGGTTGCACTACGGTCTTTGTTGCTTCACCTTTCTGAAATTGAACCTTCTTTTTTGGTTCCCATTTTTGACCCTTGTTCTCCTTGATCTTAGACACATCTATACTGACTTTCTTGTGTTGATCATCTGTCTTATGAATGGTGTCTTTGATGAACATACTAGATGGCCTTCCTGCCTCATTATTTATTGCTCTATTTCTCAAATTGTAATTACTGTGGACTTGTGAAATCATTTCGGCTGTAATTCTATCAATTTCCTCCTTGGAGGGGATTCTTAGGTTTTTGAAACCTACTTCAGAAAATGTATTGCATACCTTATCTGTATCATTCTTTTCATAATCTGAAAATATTTGCTGATGATGTAACTGGTAAGCAATTCTCTGGCTGGTAACATCATTCTCAGGTTCTTCTGAATCAGAATCTATCAAATCATCAGATGTGTTCGCCATATTGCAACTTATATCATCATGGTTTTTTTCTTCTGTTTCTTCTTCTGCTTGCACTCCTTGAGCTTGGGCGAACGACTGGGCAACAGCACAATAATCAGCAGAATGAGATGATTGGCATATAATGCACCAAGGTACATCATCATTCATATTTATAGTGTTCCTTTGCAGGGGGTCTGGGGTACCCTTATCTTTCATATTTTGGATCTGGTTAGGAACTGGTTTACCATCTTTCCATTGGGTGGTGTAAGGGCAATTCTGCATCCTAGGCTGTCTATTGAAATTGCTGTTATTCATAGGGGTTCTCTCAGTAACATTTGTTTTACTAAAAATAGTGGGATTCATCTTCTTGAGCATTTCTAAAACATGGCCTATAGTAGGTTCTTCAGGCCTTTTTCCTATGGGAGTTTTGTCACCTTCCCTTTTATTATTATTCTTAGGGTTGAAAAGCTTAGGATCATCCCTCCTCCCCAATTTGCCAGAGGCCTTTCTATTATTTTCTATATTCACTGCTACTCTATAGGCATCTCTCAGAGTTTTAGGATCCTTATCTCTCAGTTGGTAGGCCATTTTGCTATCAAAGGCATTGAAATAGGTTGTAAGACAGACGTCTTCATTTAACCGCATAAATTGAAATAGTTTGTACATCCCTTTCTGAAATCTCACATTGAAATCAAATGTGGATTGATTTGGATTCTTCTTGATATTGTTGAACTCATTCAACATGAATCCTGCATTAGTATTGTCCCCATATTGTTCCTTGAACAATTTCTCCAAATCACTCCATGAAGTAATACTATCATCAGGCAACCTCCTGAACCAATCCCTTGCATCCTCTGTGAGTGAATGCACAAATAATTTCATCACCATGTCCTCATGTTCAACTTCATAATCATTAAGCATGTCAATGAAAATTCTCAAATGTTCTTCACCAGTAACAGCATTATTTCTAGAAAACTTAACCACTTTATCCCTTAAATCAAAAGATATGGGATGGGGGGCACCAGGAATACCGGCAAATGATATTTGTCTATATTTTTTGAGGTATATAGGTTTCTTCTGGAAACCAGGAGCGTTAGAGGTACTAGCTACATTAGCTTGATTTAGGAGAGCAGCTTGGGATAGCTGTGGTGGGACAAATGGGACTTGAGTGCCAATATTGGAAGATGAGGTAGGAGCAGATTGGGGTGCTTTCTGAGTCAGGATTATGGGAGCATTAACTGGTGTAGGATTTGTAGGTGGGATAGACAAACTAGGCCATGAATTCAATGCAGAATTAGACTTTATGAATTGGATTTTCCTTCTGGTTTCTGCGGCCTGAGCTTCATTTTCAACCTTCTCAAGTTCTTTTGCAAGGTCTTCCCTCTCCTTTCGAGCCTTCTCTAGTTCTAGATCTAATTTTGATATGGAGGGTTGTATAGGTTTGCTCGGTATGGCTTGAGGCTCATTTATTTGGATTCCTATAGCCTTGCCTTTCCCTTTATCTGGAACTGTTCCAGTGGGCTCTATTGGATTAACTTGAATGGGTTTATAAGCTTGAACTTGAGCAATAATTGGTTCTTGCCTTTGATTTAGGAGTTTTTCCTGTTGTTGAACTTTAGCTCTTAGATTATCAATATTTCCAAAGATGTCCTGATGGAGAGTGGGGGTATTCTCTTCTAATTTTTTATTTTGCTCTTTCAAAGCAGCCATCCTTCTTAGTAGAGTATCTCTTTCTATTATTGCATCCAAAGTGGCTCGCTCCCTTTCCTTTTCAAGACGGATGCATTTAGCTTCTTCCTCAGCAATCCATTTCTTCAAAAATCCTATTTCAGATTGCACTTCTTTAGAATCAGCAGAGGTTGCCTCGAAATCAACAGGATCATCTAGATTTATAAGGTTCGGTTCCATATATGGGGCTACTCTGGGATTAAAAAGGGTATCAGATGAACTCCTGAATCCTAGCCTACAATTTATATCTACTACAGGCCCTGGTCTTGGTGAAGCAATTCCCATAGTAGATACGTCTTTATCTTGAAAAACTCTCTGATTTGGTAATGGGGTACTGAAAATACCTCCTAAAAGTCTTGTATTTTCGGATTCAGAACTAAGCGAAGATGATTCTCTTGCTATTGTCGGTTGATAATGGGAATTTATGGAGGCATTACCTCTAGGCTTCCAAGTAGGATTTGGATCTATTCTTTTCTTATTTTGGTTCTTCCTACCACCTTGGGGTAAATTAGTATACATTGATACATCGGGATTGGCTCTCATGTAAGCCCTTGTGTTTTTTCTCTTGTCAGCCATATTCTCCTTTTGTTACAATAAGCACTAGCTTCAAAACCTTGACTGAGTCGCCACCCCTTTTTCGAGAAAATATAATAACACTTCTTACTGACAGAAAGAAAACAATACACAAGTGGGAACAGAAATACGGCACAAAGAGATCAATCACTGATGTTGTAAGACTGCAACTCTTGCTTGTTAGATAAGACACTTGGATAAGCTGGATGCGTCAGTGTGTAGCAATGGTACTTGGGTTTATATCTTCTTTAAATTCTCAAGTTTTGACACTAAAGATTCCCCAGTAGAGTCGCCATTTTTTTGGTGACTCAGATGGGCAAAATCCAACTGAGAGTAGGACTGAAATTTTCAATGAACACCAGAGATTCTTGTCCTTTCAACAAAATGGATTGCCATCTTATGTCCCCAGCAGAGTCGCCATTTTGTTGGTGTTTTATTTTGATGTTAACAGTGCTAAAACTACTAGGCGACAAAAGGCTTAGTACCTAGATATCAGTACATACACAACCTAAAGAATAGCCAATTCTCATTATCACTTGCATATGCAAAGTACTAGGGCCCAACTTCAACAAAACCTTAGACGGTTTTCTACTCTTTTGGCTCTGTAAAACCAGGGCGGGTGCACCCGGGGATGGTTCAAAGATGGAATAATTGTATGAGAATTATCCTTAGTTTCATTTTGATTCTCATCTCTAAATCCTCAAACATATAGGTAAATAACTAATAAACACATCCCTTGAACAGATATGGCCAAGAAATCTTCTATAGCTCTGCAGATGTTTCCAACAACAATGCCTAAATGAAGCTAAAACAATCCATGCAGGCAAGTGCAGGCCAACTTTGAAAATCTTATAGGAAAGATAAATGAAAATTGATTTTATGATGTATTTTGAAAAAAGCTAGTTATAATATACTTCTCTTTTGGCTGAAATACTTTCGATCAGTGCCTAATCCATTGGGAATTCAGAGTCAAGTAAATTCTTAGATCTAATTTGTTGCCTTGCAACGAATTTTCATCAGCAATTCTTACCAGAATTTATCATTCAAAAATCCTTATTAACACCCAAACAACCTCATCACATTCATCAGAGCCTTTATTTAATCCATTGAATTAACAGCAATAACAAATGGATGTACAGTCTTACTAAATTGCAATCAATTGCATAAGCTTTTACTCACACAACATCAAGGTAGCTAAGTATTAAAAAAGGAGACAGAATTCAGAGAAGAACAGATATGGGGACAGTTCATAATTTGTATTCATTTCCTTTGAAAATGGTATATCCTTTACAAAAGACCCAGAAAAACCTTCAGAAAAGAAGCACAGTTCTTTCTAAATTCATCTATATCTCAGAAATTTTGACAGAAAAAGTATACTATAAATTTCTTTCCCAAAATGTTTGGACCAAAAAAGAACTAAGCATAATACTTAGTGAAAACCAAATTCGGACCCATCTTTAGCCTTGGGATCTCACTTAAATAATGTGAGATGCAACAAGCTTCAGGCTACAGAAGGTGACAGGTGTCCTTCTTTTGAAAAACAAAAACAAGAATAACAGAAAAGTTGATTACAACAGCACTTCTTGGCGGGTCCCTTTCTGTTATGCTTCTTGGTTGTTATGATCCGCTCTCGCAATCATTCCTCATCTTCAGAGTACATACCCATAAGGTCTGCAAGTGATGTATCATCTTCTATTACATGCAAAATCACTTTAACCTGGGGATTTTCTATGTCATCATTGCTGACTACAAGAGTAACTATTACTCTTACATCTTCCTCGTCATCTTCTCCTGACATCTGTTCACTAAACTAATTTTTCCATCTATTGAAAGTATCATCATCTGGCCAATCAAAACTTAGGGTTTCTCTTTGTATCTTTATTAAAGAATTGGCATTTTCTTCTAAATCATTGAATTCCTTTCTTATATCAGCATAATACAATTGTATCTTTACCAGCTCTTCATTTGTCTTTTCCCAAAACCAATGGCCAGTCTCACTGATGATGTTTGTTATTCTGTTATCGAATAATTCATCCATTTCCTTTTTCCATTTGTCTTTTTCCTTTACTGTATCAACAGATTCTAAGGCACAAGGAAATAGGGTGAATTTTCTAGCAAGGTATCTTGAAAAACAGAGTGTCAATTTCCTCTATAAAGAATCTCTTTTATTTTCAAAATTATCTAATTGATTCAATAAATCGAAAATTCTTTCAACCTGATGATAAGGCATTTGAACTGTAGATATACAAATAATTGTAACATCATTATTCCTCTGCCTCCACTTCTGTGCAAGAGAATCTAGTCCATTCTTTTGTGCAAAAAGGCCTCCTCCACTCCTCCCAACTGCCACAAAAATTCAGCTATCCCTACCTTCAAGGGTACCTGATAGGGTAACACATGGGGTGTTCCTTTGAAACCATAGACCCTGATGACCGTTGAGACTGAATATGGGATAATATCTCCCCAACTATGTGAAACTTTTAGATTATGGGTTTTGTCCATAGGCCTGACAAGGTGCATTAATGCCTTAGGGATTCTGTGATTATCACTCAATATGAGGCACCTTAGTTTGGAGGCAAAGTGCCTATCAAATCTAACGAAGCTAGCATTTTCTGCTTCCCAGGTCATGTCTGCACTCCATAATTGGACTGGCAGTGCTTCCCCTTCTTGTTCTCTATTTAAAACCATTTCTTTACCAAAATAAGTGGCCCCTTTAAAAAGAAACATATGCATCAGTAAGGAATACTGACCCCAAACCTTTTCCACCTTGCCCTGTGCAATCCCCACCAATCCATGATGGATCTCATTTGCCAAGTAAGATGCAAAATCAAAAATTATTTCCACACCAAAAGAAGAGATTTGGGTGATCATGTACATGAAGCTCACCGGAATAAAGTCTTCTTCGCCCTCTCCGAAGACTCTGCACAGGGTCCTATATATCTCCACTGCCCTGGCATTAAAACATGATTTCTTGAAGGGCTCTTTAGAAGATGATGTTATGGTTGGAAGGCCTCCAATCCGGCCTATGTGGGCTTTCAATGCACCCTGTCTAACTACATCCCTCTTGGATATATATTCTTTTTCTAAATCTATCAGATTAATGGGCACATGATACATGGTGAGGGGTCCCAGACTGAAAACCTTCCTAATCTCCTCAGGACTGATGGTAACTAAAGCCTCACCATCTATTCTTCTCACTACCTTAGTGGCTTGGTCATAGTTTTTTTCTATGGCTTCAAGCAGGTCAAAATCCATAAACACGCTGGGGACAACAAGCTTCCCAAGATCAAAATTCCAAATGTTGGCATGAGGGGCATATAACTTTCTCTCTGCAAACCAATTCTTGAATAAACTCAAACCAGTTTGAGCAGTTTGAGCATCCCGGACCCAATTACCCTTATCATACAATCCATCAGCTACCCTAAGCCTAGGGTCGAGTGAGGTTAACCTCTTAACTTGCACCGTTTCTACAGTGGACTCAGGAAGTAACTCAAGCAAATCATCATGCACATTTCTATCCAGGTAGTTTACTGCTCCTGTAAATCCCTTCTTAGGAGCCATCTTGGGCTATCCTTTTTAAAACTTAAAAGCTCACAAAGATGATGGCAGTTTTACTTACTTGAATTCTGTCTCAATTCTCTTTTGTATTCCTGCAAAAATTTCAGCGAACAGATAACTTGACAATTTTTATCAACTTTGGCACGCTTTTCTTTCAGTAATAGCTTTTGCACAAGAATGGCTTCAAATCTTTTCTCGCGTGAAATGAAACTGATGCAATCTCTCTGTATTATACTCTATTTTTCCTCACGGACGAAGCTTTCTTGTCTAATTAATACAGAGAGTGGCACTGCATTTTTTATTTAAAACTGCGCCGTCGATCTTCAAAGATCCTACGATCATGCGGTACAAAGAGAACAACTAGGAGTTATATTTGCCTTGTCAGTTATTTTACCCAATGAGAGCTTGCCACGTACATAATTCTTTCTTTTGATGGCGCTTACATTTGGACCCACTGACATCGGAGAACACGTGTCAGCATGTTGCTACTTCATTATGCATAAAGAACAAGCACCTTGCCATAACGAGGCGGCGACAACCGTTGATCGGATCAAGAAATGATCGAAAGATATGCTACAGGACTTCTGAAGAAAGAAGGCGGTGGGCCCAACTCGCTATGTCACTGAAATTATCTTCCTTGCAACTTTTCATAGCGAGGTAGCGAGCTCCGTTGATTTACTTCAAGCTGACGTTCCAGATTTATTGTACATTTGGTCAGATAGGTATTAATGAGAATCAGATCTCTGCATAGCTGGCACATGTCAAAATTTATCACAGTCATCTGTCATTACACGTCATCAAAGATCTTGCCGATCTTTTGCCATTTTAGGGGGCCTCGCTAACTCGCTAATGGTGAAGCACCTCAATTTTTCGATAGCGAGGTAGCGAGCTTCGGCACATTAAAGGATTTCGTGCCGAAAAATGCAAGGGGTACCCAGTAATTACTTCTATTAATTAAAATTGATTCTGACAACGGTATTTATGACTGGTCATGCCACCTGGTGTAATTATGATACAAGCAAGATGCAATGTCATCATTTTTAGATTTTCACGTGGCCTCGCTACTTCGCTAACAGTGAAATGCCTGAATTTTCCGATAGTGAGGTGGCAGAACTTCCGGAAAGATCAACATTCCGGCTCCGATGTCAAATATTCTTGTGGGTCCCTCTCCCCCTTTTTTATGGCGAATTGCAAAGTGTACTTACACAATAAAGCATTTAATAAGCAAATCTCCAATTGCCGCACCTTCACTTCATGGTCCCACCGCTTTAAAAACTCAATGCTCGCTATCTCGCTATACTTAATGAGCATGCAACTCTCAATAGCGAGGTAACGCCAGCGGTAGATCTAATCGGATCTGACGGTTGGGACAAAAAGGAAGAAAGGTAACCTGGGAGAAAGGAAAAGGAATATGAAAGCATATTCGCTTCTTTTAAAATTTGAAAATTTCGCGCCCGGCCATTTATGAATAGGGATGAATATAGGGCTTATATGGCGATTATTTCTTATAGATGTTTTATCCAAAACCCTATGCTTCACTTAGACATGGAACATCTGACTTTTCTATGGTTTAACTAAAAAAATTTTTTACTGCAGAAAAAGTCAGACCAACATAAGCAAATTAAGATTGCTCTAGCTGATCAAGAAAGGATTGTTTTTACATGTGCCTGGAGTACTTTTTGCTAGAATATCATACCCTTTAGGCTCAAAAACATTGGTGCTACCTATCAAAGAGAAATGACCACCATCTTCCATGATATGATGCATAAAAATAGGGAAGACTATGTTGATAACACACTAGCTAAATCTAGAAAATGAGACACACATCTTGAAGAACTTTGTCTGATATTGGATTGTATGGAACAATCTCAACTTAGGATGAACCCAAAAAAGTATGTCTTTGGTGCACATCTAGAAAATTTCTATGCTACATTATCTCAACAAAAGGCATTGAGGTTGATCCTACAAAAGTTGAAGCTATTATGAAAATGCCTCCTTCAAGAAATATCAGTCAACTAGAAGTATACAAGGACCTCTCCAATCCATAAGAAGATTCATTCCTCAATTGATTGATAAAGCTCAATCTTTCAACAAGAATTTGTATAAAGGCTCTACTCATATCTGGAATGACAAATGTCAACAAAGTCTACACCAAATCAAATAGTACTTGGCCAAACCTCCATTTTTGATGGCACCTATTCGAGGAGAACCTTTGATCTTGTATATCTCAACTATAGCTTCTTCTCTATGAGAATTATTAGCCCAAAGTGATGAAACTAGTAAAGAACAAACTATATATTACATCAGTCAACCTTTGGTAGCTTATGAAATGAACTACACTAATATTGAGAAAGCCTGGCTTGTAGTAGTCTTTGCTTCTCAAAAACTCTAATGTTACATGTTGGCACATATAGTTCACCTCATTGCTAAAATTGATCCTTTGAAGTATTTGTTGAGAAAAGCTTCGCTTACTAGTCATCTAGCTAAATGAATGATGATTCTTTCAAAATTTGACATTCAGTATGTCAAACATAAATCCATCGAAGAGTAGGCCATAGTTGACCAATTGGCTAATTTTTCACTAGAAAATACAACAACCATGAAAATTGAGTTTCCATATGCCTCAATTATGTACATCATTGAGAGAATTTGTAAAATGTTATTTCATGGTTCTCATACACAGAATGGAATTGGAGTAGGTGTCTTGTTTATTTCCTCTCATGGTTAAAAAATCCCCAAATCCTACAAAAGTTTATTCCCTTGCACAAACAATATTGTAGAATATGAGGCTTTAACAAATGGGATCAAAATGTCTCTTAAAATGGCTCTTAAATGGAGAATCACTGAAGTGCACATCCATGGAGATTCTCAACTTGTTACAAACCAAGTGAATAATGAATATCAAGCAAAAGATGAAAAATTTGATCCCTTACAACAATTTGATAGACACTCTAAGGAACTATTTCACTTTTGTGACACTATAACAAATTCCTAGAGAAAAAAACAAGGTTGTTGATGCTATGACCACTTTAGCATCTATCCTCCAACTACAAGAACATGAATCACGATTTTAGTTTCTAGTGGAATAACTACATCATCTTGCCTAGGATTCCCTAGATAACAAAGTGATCTATACTATTGTAGGTCATGATTCCTCCTGCTATGTGGCTATCTTCTCTTATCTGCATGATCAAGTTATTCTTCAAACCCTCATGCACAACCAAAAAATGTCAACTCCTCCACAATGCTTCACATTACACTTTGGTCTTTGGCGACTTGTATAGGAAAAGTCTAGAAGGAATGTTTCTTAGGTGCTTATAGCTAGAAGATTCTAAAAAGGCACTTGTTCAAGTCCACGATGGAATTTGTGAGGCACATTCTAATGGCCTTGCACTTTCTCAAAAACTACTTCAAACGGGTTATTATTGACCAACCATGCAAGCTGATGTTGTTTATTATGCTAAGTTTTATCAAAAATGTCATCTTTATGGCAACTTAATTCATGCTTCTGGATGTGAGTTGATTCCTTCTGTGACATATTGGTCATTTTAGTAATGGGCCTCTGACTTGGTCAATAAAATTCACCCAAGTTCATCATCACAACAACTGAGTATTTTATCGAATGGGTTGAAGTTGTACCACTATCTACTACTACAAGCAAATATGTTACTCCGTTTATACTAAACCACATGATTTGTCATTATGGTATTCCTTCCTCCATTGTTATTGATAATGAAGGAAAATTCAAGAACAAGGACCTTAGATAGCAATGCAAGAAATTTTTAATCAAACAACATTGGTCCTCTATGTACTACACTCAAGAGAATGGCCAAGTTGAGGCCTCCAACAAAACATTGTTGAAAATGTTACACTGAACAGTTCACAAGTCTTGGAAAAATTGGCACCTACAGATAAATCCAACACTTTGGGCCTATAGAAATAATATTTTTACTCCTAAAGGGGCCACACCATTTTCTCTAGTCTATGGCTCTGAGGCCATCCTCCCATTAGAAGTTGAGATACCCTCCTTGAGCATCTCCTTACATGGGTTGATAACTAATGAAGACCATAGAGCTATGTGAGTATAAGAATTAGAGACTCTTGATGAATATTGTAAGGCTTCTTTTGATCACATGAGGGCTTATAAGAAGCCCATTTCTACTTAGTATAACAAGAAAGTTCACCTACATGAGTTTCAAGTTGGTGAACTTGTGCTTAGAGAGAATCCAAAAAATCAGCAGCATAGAGAGCATAAGGGAAAGTTTGAACCTAATTGGTTAGGCCCATACATTATTATAGCAACATTTTGATATGGTGCTTATCAAATATCTACTCTAGAAGGGGAAGAACTTGTAGAGCCTATCAATGTCCTACATTTGAAGAAGTTCAAAGCTTAAAGGCTTACAACTCATCTATCTTGTACATACTTATTGATCTTCAAAAAATCATAAAAACTAGAAAATGTCCTTAAAAATAATCATCTTAGTGAAAATCTTGCAATAGGCACTTTGATGTCTCACCAAAAAAACCAAATATCTCAAAAATTGAAAAAAATTGAAAAAAAGTCCTTAAAAAATTTTGCCAAGTGGTGAAAACCTAGAAACAAGTACTACATAAGACCCTTGCACCTATGTCTATCAGTCTCACTCACTTTGCAACACATTTCCTAGCTTGGGATTGTTTCTTGTCCTTGTCTCAAGGGAAAATCTACTTAGCCTATTGAGGTGTCCTTGAGCATGAGGGTTTCTTTGGAAAATCGTGCAAAATAGTGTTTCTCAACACTATCCACCCCCAACTTGACATCAATTATTTCTTAAAACTACTCAAATAGTTAACCTATAGTCTAGGATGTCTCGCAATATCGCTCACTATCATAATCAAGTCTTGAAGAAATAGCCAAGTGACTTACACACACACACACACACACACTGAAACATTGAATGACTGAGTTGTGATGAACTTTATCTACTTTGTGTGTTGTCTATGATCATTTCTTTGCTATGTTCCCTCCCTAATAATCTTTCAAGGATGTCATGGACTAGAAGACTAGGGGCATGGGGTATATTTTCTTGCTTTCTTCTTGTGGGTATGCTTTGTTCATCTATAGTGTTTAAAGCATTCATGCTTGTCCTATTTGACACTTTGACTTACAAACATATAATCCTTGACTATTTTTGCAAGACCACACTCAGGGGTTATCCTAGCACTTATGCCTTGATATAGGTGTAATCTTTCTAAATCAAACTTAGGGAATCTAATTGCATAGTTATATTGAGTTACATGTCTCTGATGGTTAGATTGGATTTCCACATACCTATCTTATATTGATCATATTCATATCCCCATAGTTACACTAGTGATGGTTGTATGATCTCATGATGTCCCTAATAAATGCTTAATGATGAAATAAGAGTCTAAATGTTATGCACTTCTTGTTGGTGAACCACTTTGCATATTAGCTTGCATTATAGGTTCACTCTCTAGCATAGTCTTGCATTCTTGCATATGGGAAGAGCGCCCTCTTCATCATTTTTTTGGACATGCTAGCTAACTAATTTCATATATTTCTTTCCTTTCTTCTTTATCATGGCTTTCCACCTTCTTGATCTTAAAATTCATTTCTATTTCATTATCCTATCATCATAAGGGGTTAATATACAAATCATATTCTATCTATCCAAGTGTCACACGTTTCAAAATACATAAGTCTATATCATACACATGAGAGCTAAACATCATACATGAGAGAGATACATGAGCATATACACATAAGTATCTAGGCAACAAATACATGAGCAAGAAATAGAAATTGAAACATCACATGAAAAATTAAAATGCTAAAACATCCATCAAAAGAGACAAGTAAACAAATCTGTCTATCAAATCTAGTATCACACACACACACACACACACACACACACACACACACATATATGTCATAGTACATATACAAATGTGGGATCCAAAATTTGGATATCTATCTCAAAAATATATGGTGTACGATCAAAACTATCAAAACTACCAAAATCAACCTATGATTGACTCACACCCTTTGTAGCTAGTGGTGGCCCTGGTGGTTGTACCACACCCTCTGACCTACCTATCCAATCTGAATAGTTGAGAAGAGCCTATCCTATTGGCACCACACCCTTATAGGTGTCATAATAGTATGCAACATGTGTGCCATGATATGATGCATCTTGCCTAGTAGCATGTCACTCCCTACAAAGCTCCTCTCCTCATGCTTGCTCATCCATGAGCTGCTGATCTCACATTGCAATGGTAACCCAAGCTACCTATAGCTCTATCTCTAAAGTGTGGATCCTCAAATCACACTCATCATCTCCCCTGGCAAGAACCTCTCCCTATGCCTCTACGTGTATTGCTCATCATCACCTCAATGACACCTCCTCCTCTACTTGCCTAGCAACTTGCACCCACATCTACCTCCTCCCTAATTAGGAACCCTTCTTGACCTCCATCCATCTCTTCCCTCCACCTCTTCCTACAGCTCCTCCATGTCCCCCCACTACAAGTAGTGCATCTCACTCTATAAAGTGTGGAAAATTATGTCTGTACATCTCATATAAATAGATTGGATCTATGCCTATAGGGTAAAAGAACAAACCTGTGTCACCTTTTATAAAGAAAAGTGATATTAGAATGTGACAGTTCAACATTAATGACAAAAAAATGGTATTTGCATTTAAAATATGAAGATGATGTAAACTGATGAAATGTGTAGAATTGTATGAATTTTATGCCTATAATTTTTATTATTTTTTTGAGTAAGAATTTATTCATTTTATTTTATTTTGAAGTCCTTTTTTTAACTGTAAAAAATATAGGATGTAGTTCCCGTCAAACAAGTATGTGCAAATCATCTTTTTTTGTTATGATTTGAAAATATTTTATAGATGACATGTATAGCTAGTGCACAAAAAAATAAATAATTATTTTTGATGTATATTTTCTTTGTTATAAGTACTCAAGTTCGACCTTGTCAGAATCTAACAATTTTTTCCTCCTGTCAAAACTTCCCTATCAAATCTATACCTTCTTGAAAAAAAATTACATATTCATGAAGAGGATTCTCTCCTCTAGTGATAAATATATTTTTTAAATTTTTTTGATATGATTTACTATTTTTTTTTCATTTTTGAGAGAGCATCTTCTAAAATGTTGAAATATCAACTTATAATATTTTTAGATTATAGCATATTATAACTAATCAAAACACTCAAAAATTTATATAATGATGATATTGAATCTGAAATCTATAAAAGGGTATTTTTAGTTTTTTTTTAAAATTGAGTTTTGATAGAGAAATGAGATTTGACCAAAATAGGTTTTTGTATCACAAACGATGACACAGATCTATGCTTTTACCCTACATCAACTACATTTGGGTGATAATCCCAAGGAGTCCATACCAAGGTTTTTGTCTCTTGAATGGTTGTCTAATAATCTAGCATAGGTATCCATCCTCATGCCTCATCTGAGTAAAAATGAGCATAAGTGGTAGTCTCTACTAAGACCACCTAGCACTCTACAACTAATGCATACCTAGCTGATCATAAATCTCTCCACAATCTCTGAGTACCTACCCACTAAGGGTTTGTTATAGTACATATACTCTAACTCTGAGGCATTTTGACCATCTATGAAACTCTTGATAGGGCAGCCATTTAGAAGCTATCAACTCATCAAAGATCCACCAGTAATAGGTGATGCCCCTACTATGAGTCAGTGGGACAAATCCTAAATATCCAAAAATATATAGATGGCTCCACTCCCATGGCTTCACTTGTGGTCAGATCACAACAATGTTCTCCCATGCCCATGTTTATGCTAGTACCACTTTGTATGTGCAAGAGTGACCCTCATGGTACACTACCTCATGTAGCTCATGATACATATTTGCAAGGATAGCTACCCCTATGTCATCCTGGGAGGCCACATAATAACGATTGCCACTAGTCTACCCCATCCCAGTAGGAAGCCCTTCTGGACCTTGTTAGTCACTAAGGCCTGAGCAACTAGAGAGAATAATAAACATGGTAGGGGGTAATCACTCCCATACACATCAATAAGTCCCTCCCAATTCAAATGGCAGTCCAAGATGGTGACATTATGAAATAGTTGCTACATCATTGCCCACCCCTCTATTAGGTTTTGATCATAATACACCTATGGCATATAACCAAACCTAGCATCAATATACCTCACATCAATATCAAAACTAGAAAAAAAAGTAATCAAATATACAACTCACTAGATCACCATAACTAGGTACTTAGAGGATACATTATACATCCTATAAAGTGATCAAGGCCTCTCCAGTTGGCAAATGAAATGTGTTATGCTCACTATGCCACCATTCAGCCAACAACCCATGACTTTCCCATATATGGGGCATCCATATAACCCATCTCAAACCCATATTGGATATAGTGATAATATCATCATCTGTTAGATATTGTACAACTCTCAACCCAACCACTTTGGGGATTTTGATGGTAAGCGCCAGAAACACTTCCTGCAACACAAATTAGGCAAACATCAGTACTACATTAAAAACATGATCAAACTCACAAAATTCAATTACAAACTGTGTGACATTTCCTACTATATGTAGGTGACATAAAATGTTGATTACATATCATGTGATACATTTTTGTATACCCATGTGATACTTTAATATTATGTAATATTTCACACTGGTTCATGTTACAAATGGGTATATCCTATACAACATAACTTAAAATAATCGTGCAATACATTTTGTGATACAAAGTATCATGTGATATTTTACAAAGTATCTGTGTAATACTTTTAAAATATCACACGATATTCATGGTTTTTACTTTCAAAATGTGTGAAAAAGGATGTGAAAAGCTCAAAAAGAGGTAAAAAGTACAAACTTACCAATGTCAGGTAGTGCTCTGGCCGGTTGTGCAACTGATTACACTAGAAATGGTGTCGATCGATTAGAATGACCACTAATTCCATTTTCTCTCTCCAAGACACTCTAAGATCTCCAAATTCACCAAAGACAAAATGAATTTGAAAATGACACTTGGACCCCTTTTATAGCCTCCAACTTCATTTTGACCTAATTTTTGAACTCCTTGGAATTTTGCAAAAATTGTACCCCTAGCTAATTTCAACATCCTAGATCTATTTTCAAGACTAAAATCAAAATTCAAGTTCATCTTGATAGTAAAATTTGTATTTTAAAATTTTACCTTCTTCTGAGCAGTCAGCTAACCTTTTGAGGTCTAATCTTTGAATCATCATCAGGGCATCTTCATTTCTTCATGTCTTCATCACTTCTACACTTCATAGCTAATTCAATTCACCTTTTCATGTCTAAAATCACTTTTCTAAATTATTTGACCTAATTCTCATGCTTTATCATTTGTGATCAACTTTGGTTAAAGTTGAGTATTCTATCACCACTTTATAGTACATCTTTGGTTATAATCATCTATCTGTCATCTTGGACATTGCTATATCTTGATTTTCTCATATCTCGCTCATTTCTACATTTTCCTTACCTCATTATGATTTGATCTTGAGGTGTCAAAAATACTCTATCATCGCCTACTACAACTATTTATTTCTTAGGAGCACATATTTGATCTTTTCATTTTCTCTCGATCCATCTTCTTTCCTAGGTGTTAGCATTCTTCTTGAATTCTAACATCATCTTTTTCCTAGTGTTTAGTACTATCATTATTAGGCTATACATTTAGGATTTTCTATCCACTTTTGCATTTCATATTTTAGAATTAGATATCTATGTCTATTGCTCCCTACTAGGCTTCTATTTTCTTTGGCATAATGTGTTCCTAGATCAATCGCACATTAGTTAGACAGGGGCAAGTGTAATCACCTAAAACTAGTCATCTAGACTATTAGCCCCCTTCTCAGCATTTTGGCTAATTTAATTAATCATTTACCTAGACAAAATTGCTAATAATTAATTAATTTTATTATAACCTATAGTTTTACTATGCTATACTGAGTTCATTATTTGATTAAAAGAACATGTCCCCTTTTATTAAATAAAAGGCCCCATTCTTCTAACCCATTTTAAGTGCACATATAAAGTCCTTTTTCTATTTTTCAAATTGAAGGAAAAGGCTTTGTGACTTTTTCCTTATGTGAGAAGTCAACTTGTATTCTATTGGTTGACTTGTTTGTGAACATGGATCCCTCCCATTTTCTAACTCCACCGTTGATCTTCCATCATCTTGATTTTGATATCTACTGTTTGTATGACTTTAAAAGAGAGATCTCCCTCCCTCTTAAAGGATCCATACTCTTGAGTATTTTTATGCTGTAGGTTTAGTATTCGAATTCTTGAGAGTCCTTTGTGGAGAACTTCTCATATATTGTCTCATTCTCTCATCCATCACATATTAGCTTAGGATCATATAGAATTTTAGCATATTTGCATGTTAATGTAGTTGTTTTGCAATAGCTTAAATCACATAGCATAATAGTTGGATTGTAACACTTCCATTCTTGGTATTATATCTGCATTTTGCATTTCATATTAACTTAGTCCATAGTTGCATTGCATCCTTGAGGAACTCCTTGTGGACATTTTCATTCTTCCATCTTTTCTTTGGAACCTCCCCTTGCATGGTTTACTAGCAAGAAGATCATTCCCAAGGATCAACCAAGAGCCCTCATATTTGAATCATACTCTCTTTCACTCCATGATAGGTAGCTCTAAGCCAACATCCAAGCATTCTAAAATCCTGGAATCATTTGGATAGAAGTGTTTAGAGTGTGAGACATTTATAGTGTACACACAGGAGGTAGTTAAGACCTTATCACAAATCCCAAGGGGAGCACTAAATTTTTTTCTAATAGTACATTCATCCTAAATTCATCAATTAGCTTAAATTATTAATTATGATGTAAATTTTATAATAAGTACCTCTTTTACTCTTTGCAGATAGGGATCTTAAACAAAATTTTAATTTCTTATTTGGCACAACTTCCAATTGGTTTCTTCCTCCCAATTGAATTATAAACACACTCCTTTTAGTTTAATTCTTTATAGGTTGTATAATATGTAATTATTTTTTCTACATATTGTTTAATTACTGAGATATACATTAGTTAAGCTATGAAATTGTAGTTTTGTATCCAAAATTTCATAACCAATAAATTCATGACCAATAGAGCTTTAATTTTAATTATTTGAGATGAAGTAGTTACTCAATATATTAGCATAATGTTCCAATTCAATAGGACAATTTCAAACATATTTGATCTCCTTTATGGATCGAGTTATGCAAACTAATCTTTATTTTCATTCATATGGGGTTTGTACCATGGATTTTTTTATTTTATAACCCCTAAAAAAAATTGTCCTAGTTTGATGAAGATGCACACACATCACTCAGTGACATGGTACCATTAGTTATATTCACCTCTTCCCTATTGTCCTCATTATTCTTCCATAACTTATTAGCATTAATCATCTTCTTTCTTTCTTCATTTATTAACCAATTCAAAGGTTGGTTCCTTGTCCTACAATTTCTTCCCAAGTGCCCTAATTTGTGATAATAGCAATATGTTGGATTAGTAGTTCTCTAAGATGCTTTCATTTTATTCATAGTCATTAATCTATAGTTAGTATTCAAGTGACCATGTCTCACACAAACAAAGCATGTATCTTTTGACATTCCTATAATTAGGTAAGGGATTAACTGATTCATAGGTGACCTTAGATTAGTAACCCTTGACTTGCATTCTTCAACCATGTGATTATACCATTTCAAAGAAAGAAAACATCCATTAAAATTTATAGGCCTGCATTCCTTTGCAACATGTCCAAACTTATTGCACTTGAAATAATACCCATTGAAAGTATTTTTTCTACTAGAAACATTAAATCTAAATATATTTATAGTGCCACCCACTTTATTGAAATTAGAGAAATAAAGTGTGTAGACTTTCTCACCATTTTTTCTCTGTGTTCTCGTCGTTGAGGCTCACTCATCTTTAGTACTCTTTGATGATTCACCAGTTTCAACATTTTCAACAAATTGAAATCCTTTTGTCTCTTTTTTAAATATTTTTCCTTTAAGTTTTTCATCAAGCTTGAAAACATATTAATTACACTTCTTCAATAAAGAAAATTCTTCACTAGTAGCTTTCAATTCATTCTTTACTTGCTCATTTTATTTCTTTAACCTTTCAATCTCTTCATTTTTTCATGTAAGTTATCTTGCATTACACATAGTTTTTCCTCATTTTCTCTCAAAAATATGTCCTTATCCTTTTGAGCATGTTATATGTATCATTTTGGTCCCAATTAGTACTAAGATGGGGGTGAATCAATACTACATTTTCTATCGGTTATAATAGAAAATCTACTCACAACCCTTACTATTATTTATTTAATCAATAAAACAATGTTGAATATAATTTGGTAAAACCATAAGATATCACACAAAAAAAGCATACATTAATGACACATATATTTTTATATGGAAACCCCTAGTTTAAGGGTGAAGTCAACGATGGGATTAATATACTTACTAGTATTTCCTTTCAAATAAAAGAGTGTCCTATTAAAGGATTACATATGTTCATTTTGAGAACTCATCCTATTAAGAATAAGCATATTCTCTAAGGATTACTAAAAACCACTAAGGATACCTTGTAAGACAATTTTTATCCCTTTCTAAGAGATACCTTATTAGAGTATTTCAAAGACTTATTACAAGTATGCTATGTAAAAGACTCACAATAGTTGCAATGGTGAGAAAGAAAACTTAAGATTAGATCTAAGAATATGATACACCTTTCCTTGTAGATCCACTATGATATCTCACAAAGATAATATAATAATCTTCCTATATTATTCCTTGATACATTTAACACTCTTAATTCACTTGTCTCTTTCTTGTGCCTTAGCATCGGTCTGTTGTTAGCTCACTTTCCTTCAATTTTTCCTCCTCCTTCATTCTCACAAATCTTGAGCTCTATCAAAAATAATATTGACCTCAGAAAAAACTTCATAATGAAGTTCTAGTGGTGTTAAATATACTAATCCAATCTAGGTGCCAAAACCATAAAATTATCCAACTTGAATCAAGTACTCAAAATTAGAAATACACAAGCTTGCATAATCACAAAATAACTATGACTACCAATACATAGGTTCCTTATACTTGTAGACTTGATTATCTAGCTATTATATGCATCCTAAAATGGTCGTCTAGACTATGGGCCTCTATTATTCAATTTATCAAATTTCCTAAATCGATGGTTTGCAATATTTTATTAAATCAATTAAAATCAATTTCTTTGATCAATTTGTAATTAATTCAATTATTTCAACATTTCCTAAGGTTTTATTATTTTATCCTTAGTCTTATTTAATTAAAAGAAAACCTCTCTTTTAATTAAATAATTAATTCACATTTAATTAATTAAGAGGAAAACCCCTCTTTTAATTTAATTAAATATATCCTATTTAATTAAAAGAACTTTCTCCCTTTTAATTAAATAAAATCCAACTTGAAAAAGGAAATAAAATAAATAAAAATTTAATAAATTCTTTTTTCCTCTACACTTAAATGAATATATTTGTAAGTGGGATTCTATTTAATTTTCCTCCTCTTTTCTCATTGGTGGAATTTTGTCTCACAAAGATCATTCTATCTCCACCCTTGATTAAATCTTATTGTCTCTTAATCTTAATTATCCATTCTTCTTTATAAGGGAGAGCCCTCTTCTCCTTTTTGACATCCACAATTATGTTATTGTTATGCTACAAGTTTGGAGAGTGATTTTTGGAGGAGTTTGAGTATTAATGTTTTTTGTGGAGAAACTATATCTTCTTGTCTTCTTCTTTCATGCATCCATGGCTTCCATTATCGTGATTCATCCTTTCATTTTCATATTAGGTTAGATCCATATTTTCTTTCATATATTAATCTTGCATTATTATTTCTTTTCATAGATTAGATTTCCTTTCTTGCATTGCTATCATTTAGATTAGCTTGTATCTTCATTTGCATTCATATTTTGATCCTTGAATCTCTCATTTTATGTTGTACTTGCATGGGCATAAATAAATTAAACTGAGGGCCTCCATTACAAACCCTTGCACTCCATGAATACAGAGCTATGAGCCACCATTCAAGACATCATTCTTGAGCAATCTTTGATATGACTAATAGAAGTGTGTTCACATTTTAGGAATACATTCTTTGGCTCCTGCTATGGGGCAACCCACATTTACTTGCTGGTTTTAGATATTTTTGGAGCTAATCCCCTTATGTAGATTTATTTGGAGACAAAAAACCCTAGATCTTAAATATTTTATCATATCTCCCAAATGTCTTGGTATTTTGGTCTAACTTTTTTTTGTAGGTTGGTGACATATCAAAGAAGCTTTAGTGAAATCATCAGAATTTTCTAAGGTATTTTCTATTTTTAATATTTTTTTCTTGTTTTCTCATGAAAAATCATTTTAGGGTGCAAATTAGAAAATATTTCAAAAAAGTATACATTTTTGGAAAGGTCTTTGAATTCTAAATGGGTTAGTTCTTTGTGTTTTGATTTTAGAGATCATATTAAGGCTCAATGATTCAATTTGCAAAAGCTAGTCTATTTTGACAAAATGGCTCCCTAGGGCACAAATGAAAAAATACTTTCAAAATTCTAATACTTTTAGAAAGCTCTCTAATTTTTTGAAAAGAGTCCCTTTTTTGCATTTAGGATTTTGGATCCGAATTCATATCATATAGTTCCAATCTTGTTGATTAGGTAAAAAATCAATATTAAAAAAGGGATTTTAATGAATAGCTTGCATTTAATTGTTGCATGGATCAATGCATGATGTGAGCTTTCATTTGGTTTATTTTTTGGTTATTATCACTCTTAAAAATAAGAATTTCATAGCTAACCTTAGTTTTCCATAAGTTGGATATATAATGTATATCTTGTGTTTTCTTTTTTTTCTTGTTGCTTTGTTCATTGCACTGAGCATTTAAGCGTAGAAAAAAGGTACAATAGAGAAATATGTGTTGCAAGGATTACTAGGTATTTTTTAAGATCTCTATAATATTTGGATTTGGAAATAAAATGAAAACTCTCATGTGTTTGGCTTGAGTGCTTTTACATGCTTTCATAAATTCACACTTTATTTAGTGCTTTAAAATTGGATCTAAATTTACTTTCATGTATATTTGTTTCACATAGTAATTAGGCCCTATGAACACTATTTGTGGAGTTCTTAAGGGAATGTGCTTCATTCACTTTTCTTACATGTGAAGCTCTTCTCGATGATAGATATCCTTGAAGGTAGAGAAGGATATTTGTTATTATCTCACTATTATGCTCGGGTTTCTCGTCAACATCCATTAGTGCTTTCTCTTTTGAGATTGGTGGTGTTTGCTATTGGCTTTTCCAAAAGTTTGGTGAGGTGATTTCAAATTAGCATGCCAAAGAATATTTTTTACTATGTTTAGCTAAGGTGAAGAGGCTAGAGGAGTATGCTCTGTTCTCTTTTGGGCATATCAAAAACTTGGAACCCTTGAATCTAAACAAAGTCCCCATGTGGTAAAACTTTGTGGGTCTTCCTTGATTATAAAGGGTTAATTGTAGTGGACATTCCCTTTATTAGGTCAACCATATGGATGGAACCTCAAGTGGTAATAGCTATTTTTGACATGGTAGTAGCAACTGCTATATAAATATCTTTATGGGATAAATCCTCACAAGTTTATTCTTTTGTTGGGTTGTTGGATCTCATTAGTATCTCTGATTGATTAAATTCTAAAAATATTTCAAAACCCTAGTATGTTGGGATTGGATTTCACCCACTCTAGATTGCAAAATCTAAAGAGCTAAATATTACTAAGAACCATAGTGTTGCCAAAAAAATTTCTAAGACAGCGAATGACTAGAAAACATTTTGAGAACATACACAATGGTTGTTCAATGGGATTAGACTAATACTATGCCACTGTTCTTGTACATGTACAAGGTTACTTTGTCCCTTGCTCATTGTTTGAAGATGTTTTCTTGAAATTCCTAATTGTTGTCTTGCATGCCTAGTTCATGATTCAAAATTTATCATACCTAGTTAATTATTTAAAAAAAAAAAAATATGAGTTCTTGACTCGAGACTTTATGATCAAACTGCTTTGCTATCCTAGTATTTCCAGTCTCCCTAGGCTGATCTAGTTCAGATTAGGATACTTACCCTATTGTTAGAAGCTTGTTTACACCTTGGGTTATTGTGCTTTGACCCCTTGAATTAGTGATCTTTGATTTCACAAGTGACCTAGTTTGGATTCGGTGAGTTAAAGACCATCCTTGTTGAGAAAGATATACCTTTGGATTCTTTCATAATATTCTTGAAGGGTCTTAGTAATCTCTGTCCATCCACTTTCATAAAAAAATAATTTTAATTATTTATAAATTGGGTAAATAATCCTCCTGGTCCATATGTACTAGGGAATTCACCCAAAATTGTGGGCACCTCTATGGCTTTTGGTTTATGTCTATTACAAAAATTCTATCTTATCATCTCTCTTTTGGACAAGTGAGTGCTTTTACTATCCTAGTTTGGTATCAACATTTCTTAGGGTCATCTTATCACCTAGTACCACTATGGGCTTCAAACCTTGTGCTAAAAAACCTTAGTCAAGCCTAGATGATCATGAGCTCTCCTTTGTCTTTAAAAAGTATCAAGACTTATCTAGTCTCCCTATACACATGATAGAAACAAAGAAAGTGCTAGAGAAAATGATTGCATCATTACATGAATCTTCCTTAAGACCTTTACATAAATGTGATTCATCTTTTTTATGGTCTACATATTCTACTCAAAGACATTAATTTTCTTCATCTTCTAGATCCAAAGAGCTCTTGAGAAAGAAAGCAAGTAATAGCTTCTTTGATAATATGCCAATATTTCAAAATGGACCTATCTTTGACTGAAATGAGAATGAAAAAAATGGACCTTGACATACTTTTGAGAGAACTTTTACTCCTTTGGGATTTTCATATGACATGGTGCTTGAGACTTTAGTTGCAAAAAATATCATTACTTTAACATAAAAATATTCTACACCTTATGAACCTAAGGTAAAACCTTATCAATGGAAAGATGATCACTATTGCAGCTACCATAAATGCAAAGGTCATAAAACTGAAGATTGTATTGCATTTAAATGTATCATTCCAGACATTATTGATTTTGAAATTCCAAAACACTTATGTAATTAAGATGCTTCTCTTGTGAGCTATCTTACAATGATTTTTCTTCCATTCTTTTCATATTTAGCCTTCATACATATCTTCATCCATTTTTTTCTTCCATCTTTTTTTCCCAATCAACATCTTTAAGCATATCATTTTGAATCCTTGGCATATCATGGTTTATCCTTTCAAGGAGCATTATCCAAAAAGCTAAAAAAATAAAATTGAAAGTGTGCCTTGGTGAAAACCTTTCTATAAGGCACCTTGGTAGAAAAATTAAAGAAAAATAAATTCATCCTATGGTGAAAACCACTCCCTTGTGGTGCCTAGGATAAGTATTGTGATGAAAATCTAGCAATCAGGCATATGCATAGTTCTTCTACATCTTTCATCCATTCCGTTGTCTCTCTTTGATCTTGACAATATTGACCTATACAAAAACATTTGGTTATCTTGTGAACTTTCCTCCATTCATTCTAGTCTTTCTCTATCATTTTTTCATTTGGTCTTCATCTAATTAAAAAAAGAGTAAAACATAATGCTATGAAGTCTCTTTACATTTCTACTTCTTCGGATTGCACCCTTTCATACTTTTGATTATATGATTTCATGACTTATCGTATGGTAGCTTTTTAGGGCTTGTCCAAATCTACATTGCATGGAAATTTGTCCCTAGCTTGGGTATCCTTGAGGAGTTTTCACTTGAAGATTTCTTCTCTTAATTCTCCTTCATTCTCTTGTCTTCCATCTCTTCCACTAGCTTGCTAATCCCTCTTGTCATCCACCTTGCTAGACATTGGGACTACACAATATGATCTTGCTTGTGATTTTGATGCTTGTTTTGTCTAGGGGCATCTTTGTACATATTCATTGATCCTAAAAAAATAGAAAAAAATGATATATTTCAAAATCCAAAAAAATGATAGACTGCCAAAATTCTAAAAGTTGGAAAATGTCCTAAAAAAATGATCATCTTAGTATTAAGCGCTTTGATGTATCTATGAAAAAATTATATATTCAAATAATAGTAATAATAAAATAATAATAATCCAAGTGGTGAAAACTTAGATATGGTAGCTACTTGAGGCCTTTTCACCCCTATTTCTTAGTGTATGTCCTCGACACTTGGCCTTTCCCCATCATGCCCTGTCCTTGTTGCCTTGGTTTGGAATTGATCTTTATCTAGGGGGCATAACTATGTTAGATTTGGTATCTTGGATGCATTAATCTTTAGGAAACCTCACAAATGGTTTTTCTCAACACCACCCCAACTATATTTGTCAATACAACCCCTGACATCGAATGTTTTTCAACACTTATCAATTTGATCTTACTCAATTTCGTCATGTGATCTTACTTGCTTGAAAAAAATTTATCCTTATCCTCGGAAGTTAGTATCAGTTAATAAAATTAAATTTTTAAACACAAACACTTAATGCTTGACCTATGTGATGATCTTTTATTTTTGTGCTGACTATTATTGATTTTCATTGAGTATTTGTGTCTGATAAGTCTCTCTAGGATGCATATCTAGAGGACTTGGAGCATGGGACATGTTTTTATTTGTTTCCTACTTGTGGATGTGGTCTTGAAACTCTAGAGTGTCCCTTATTGTCCTATTGAAACTCTTAGGAGATTTGAGGCATCATCCTTGACTACTTTTGCACAACCATTCTTATGGTCACCATGGCATTTATGCCTTGATGCAAGCATGATTTTTCTACATTACATTGGGTAAGATAACATCGAGGTCATCTTGACCTTTATGTCTTTAATGCTTATGTTAGAATCTTTCCATACTCCAATTTGATCTAAATCACATTCATATCTTCATGGTTGCACTTGTAATTAGTGATGATTGTGTGATTCTCTGATGTCTGTTAATAATGGCCCAGTGGTGAAAATAAGTTATTTTACATTCTATAATGAATGATGAACACAAATCCTATGTTACAATTTCTCTATTGAATGTAAACCTTTTTGTTTTCATGTAGCTTGCATTATTAGACTTCATGTTAGTTTGAGATTTTAGGCTGCATTATGAGTTTGAGAGGGTTTTCCCTTCATCTTTATTATGGAATTTTAATCAATTGTGGTCACATTTTGATCTTTATTTCCTTATTTTGTGATCTTAATCAAAATTTATATCTTAAAAAGTTGATTGATTTCAAGGCATTCTATTTCTTATGGAAAATTGTCGTTTCTTCTTTCTGTTTCTTTCCATATCTTCTAAATTTCTAAATTCCATTCACTTTCACCCCACTTCTTTTCTTCTAATTCACCTTTGGGGCATAGTATTTCATGCTTGATGATCTACCTTGGTTTTTTCATTCTTATATCTTTCATCTTACATCAAAAACTTTATCTTTTATTTGATTTGATCAAATTTATCAATTTGTTGTTTCTCCTCTATCTCATTTTGAGGGGCAATACCTATCAACTTCAATACTTGATTCAATTTTACCTTCAACTTTTTTAACTTAAATTTTACTTGTATTCTTTCTCTTGATGTGTTTCTAAATCGACTACACATCTGGGTTGTTTTGTGATCCCAAATCAATCTCACACTTCAATTTCTTTCTTTGACTACATGTGTTCCCAAATTGATCACCCATTAGTCAAAGAGGGGCAAACATATGCACCCTAAAATGGTTTCCTAGACTATGGGCCCCCATTATTCAATTTATCAAATCTCTTGAATCAATGGTTTGCAATATTTTATTAAATCAATTAAAATAAATTTCTTTGATCAAATTGTAATTATTTGAATTATTTCAACATTTCCTAAGGTTTGATCACCTTATCCTAAGTCTTATTTAATTAAAACAAAGGCTCTCTTTTAATTAAATAATTAATCCACACTTAATTACTTAAGAGAAAAACCCCTCTTTTAATTTAATTAAAAGAACTTGCTCCCTTTTAATTAAATAAATTTCCACTTGAAAAAGGAAATAAAATAAATAAAAATTAAATAAATTATTTTTTCCTCTACACTTAAATGCACATATTTCTAAGTGATATTCCATTTAATTTTCCTCCTCTTTTCTCATTGGTGTAATTTTGTCTCACATGGATCATTTTTTCTCCACATTTGATTAAATCTTATTGCCTCTTAATCTTAATCATCCATTCTTATTTATAAGGGAGAGCCCTCTCATCATTTTTGACATCCACGATTATGCTATTGTTATGCTGCAAGTTTGGAGAGTGATTTTTTGAGTTTGAGCATTAAAGCTTGTTCTAAAGAACTTCTATCTTCTTGTCTTCTTCTCTTATCCATCCATGGATTCCATCATCATGATCCATCCTTGCATTTTCATATTAGCTTAGATCCATATTTTTTTTTTATAGATTAATCTTGCATTGTTATTTTCTTTCATAGATTGGATTTCCTTTCTTACATTTCTTTGCATTGTTATCATTTAGATTAGCTTGCATCTTCATTTGCATTCATATTTTGATCCTTGGATCTGTCATTTCATGTTTTACTTGCATGGGCACAAACTAGGTCAAATTGAGGGCCTCCATTACAAACCCTTGCACTCCATGCATACAAAGTTATGAGTCACCATTTGAGACCTCATTCTTGAGCAATCTTGGATATAATGACTCATAGAAGTGTGCTCACATTTTAGGCATACATCAATAAGTCTATATCAATACTTGTATTCTTTCTTTATTTAGTTGCTCCCTCTACTTTGCTATAGATGCATGTCACACCGCTATAGACTATCCTATAGTCTTGTCAAATTTGGTGAGTTAGTAATGACCCTTCAATTTTTATGCCTATCTTTTGGTTATAAGCTTATATGTGTCATGTTCCTTATTGTGACTGATGTGCTAGTTTATCAGTGGTTTCATTGCTCTACAATTATTTAATCTATTACTAAATAGTTTCCAATCAATGTCAACGCTTCAACACTTACTCAGTACTTGAGTCCTTATGATGCTAGAACTTAATCATCACTATTTATTTGGTTGATAAAACCAATCTGACTACTTAAGTCAAACAATTTCCCCCTTTTACATTAATAGAAGAACCTCTTTAATATAAATTAATGTGTTGTTAAAAATACTTAAATCATTGTATGGGTTATAGATCTGTATGGGTTATAGATCCCTATCTCTTTATTATGTTTCCTCTCTACATTCTTGTAGTCTTAAGAGTTTTAATTCCCTTTTTGTGGATTGATAACTCTATGTTGGTTTCTTTTTAGCTTCCTTTATACCTCGCTATTTTCTTTATTTAGTCTCCTCCTTTCTTTATGCACACCCATTTTGTTATTTCTCATTACTATTAACTCCTCCCTTGTAAGGATTCTCTCATCCCTACTTTATTCTCTCCCCCTTTCATTGTTATATTACTTTCCCTCTTTTCGTCACCATGACCAAATGGTATGGGCTATGATGTTCAAAGGGCTTAAATTTTTTCAAATATATCTTTGTCACAGTCATGTGTTGATTTGAGTTGAGTCTCCCATGACTCTTTTAGGTGAGTGAAAGTTGTACTCCTAAGTTCTACCAAATGCCTATCAATGTCTCATTTTGTATTTGTTTGTGGCTTGGCAAGTTGTGCTTCTACCTCCTTCATGTGTTCAAAAATTATTTTGGCTAGTATGGATAAGAAACTATATCATCTTAAAATGAAAGCACTTCCATGTTAAGAGCACTTAGCACTTTGAGTAAGTGGTTAGGCACCTTGAATGGGTCTTTGCATGGATCTAGTAATTTTCCCCATATTCTTCTTCTCTCTCTATTTCTAGCCTATTTCTGACAAACTGCTCTATGAAACTGAGGACTTTGGCCTCTATCTCATGGACAACCTTGACCCTAACCTAGGGTAGGGTTGATCTTGACCTTGACCCTAGGTCCTATTTTCAATTTTTGGGAGTTTTGAGATCTCAAGCTTTAGAAAGCTTCTTTTTCTACTTCGAAGTTGGCTATTTTGGGTTTCAGAATGGTAGACTGATAAATTACATTTCATCTATGTCTATTCCTAGGGCTTAAGGTTAAATTAGGTTGAATTCTCCTATGTCGACCTTCTCTAGGAGTTAATGTCATAGATCTCTATATAAGGAAGCCTTCTTCCCTCATTTTGACATCTACTTTCTATCTATCAATTGACAACTTTTTGAAGAGCAATTATCTACCTATATCATGAGGACATCTATTATCCATTAGGAACTAACTACTTTTCAAGATCAAGAAATAATTCTATCATTCTATCATTCAATTTTTCCACTGAAGATCAAGGATCAAAAAATTCAAGCCTTTGAAGAGATTTGGTTCAAACATTCAAGATTCATCATTCAAAACCCTAGATCTATCCACCATGATGACATGATCTCCTTCAAGATCCTTTTTCATCTTCAACATTTATTCGTACTTCTTTAAAGGTGGATTCTAAACACACAATAATGGAGGTTATGATTTATAGTTGTTAATGTTATGTTCAAGCTTTCATATCAAGATACTTGTTTACATTTCCAATACAATTACATATCTATTGAGTATCATAGCTTCATTGTTAGATTTACTTCTACTACTTGCTAACACTCTCTATTTCAATTCCTTATTAAGGTTGATTTCAAACTAGAGTTTGACCAAGGCAAACCCCTGATCCAAATTTTAGAAAAGCATTTTTCTTACAGATATAGGTGTGGAACAATGATTTGGAGAGCAAATTTGGATACCCTTTTCATTGAACTTGCGAGATCTATAAATAGAAATTTTTTCAGAGCAGTAGAGGTCAAGGTCAAATTTTTGGGGTACAGTTGTGGCTTAGGGTAAGATTGTGCCCTGCCAATAGATTCAAGATCAACCTCCCTTCAAAAAGATAAAATATTTCTAGGTTTTCTCTGTCTCGACATTTCTAATCTAGAACTGGTTGCAAATTTTCCAAAAACTTCATGCAAACATAAAAAATTAGCATTTTCTAGATTCAAGGTGAGTATTTGTCCTTTATTTATTTTAGGTTTTTGGAACATACTCTCCCATAATAGAAAGATCACACATAACCTCCCTCTTTCCCCTTACTTTTCATCACATGATCTGTTTCTACATTGAAAACCTTCTTGTGTTTAATCAATTTGGATAATTCCTTTTGGAAATTTGGGTTGTGAAGAGGGTTTCCATTTTCTTACTATTCATTTTGGTGAACCTAACATGCTTACCCTCTTTTCTTTTGTGTATTTATATGCCCTATTGTGTTTTATGGTGTTATATTTCCTTTCATATTATCTTGCGTGTTCACCTTCACTATTTATTTTGGTGAACCCAACATGCTTACCTTCTTCTCTTTTGTGGAAATAGATGCCCTATAGTGCTTTGTGGTGTTATATTTCCTTTCATTTCACTAGATCTTTTATTGCATTAAATTTAGATTAAGTCTATGATTTTTCATTTTAAAATTCAAAAATACAAAAAAAAATCTATATATTCGATAAAATATAAAAACATTTCTTGCATTTCATTTACTATGAATATGATGAATATGTTTTGGTATGTGGTTATGTTATTTATTACCCTTCTCTTAGCATCTCTTGTTAGATTAGGCGAAAAACTAATCTCCCAAGAACACTTGCATGCATAACCCTGTCACATGGATGAAGCAAAGAACAGAAGCAAGGAAAAATCATGGAGGCCAAAAAGCCAGATTCATCTTATGGACATGCAAAGAGAAATTTCTATTATGGTCCAATAAATGAATTAAATGGAATGAATAATTACAAAGAGGTGAATCCTTATAAAGGAATCACGAAACCCGAAAAGGGAAACTAAAGCCTAAAAAAGCTAGGTTGCACAATATAATTAATAAAATATTAATTATATGCACCTACAAGATAGCTTAAGAAAACAAGACTAATAAGAAACTTAATTAATTAAATCAAAGTGATTTAATTAATAAGTTTGAAAAACTAATGACCCTAACACACCGCCCCCCCCCCCCTCTTAAGCGAAGCTCAGGAGGTAAGCTAACCTAGCACAGCTATGAAAGCAGGAAAAGATGGGTCCCGACAACAAGGCCTAATCAGGTACCCAAGTACAAGAAAAAAAATTAGATGAAGGAAACAAAGCCTCCAATCTAGGAAATGTCCCAAAGAAAGGAACAAAAAAAAACATGAAGCATCTCTGAAGCATGAAGCTACAAACACTGTTAGAAGAAATTGCTGGAACCCCAACTGAAATAGTGCATGACCAGGTAGAAAAGATAAAGTCTGAAGAGCTGATCAATTGAAGAGGTGACCTCCAAAAGTAGGAATGAATGAGTTTCTATATAGTAGATGATCCATCTCACCGATATGCATAGGTACCCAGCCACTACAATCACCTAGTATGTAGGAACAAAAATTGAACACGTAGATCACTCAACTGAACCAAGGAAGCAATAGAACCAAAAGGTGAACCCTCCCCATAATGCTGAATAGGGAGAGGGGTGACAGGCAACTGAGAATGTGGGCCAAAAAGAACTACAAGTCAAGGAACCACGATCATGATACACAAAAGAATACATATGTGTGTACTGAGGTGATCAATCTCAAACACTAGATGAGGCTAATGTCACAGAAGGGACACTCACTGGACAAAGGAAGATGGAAAACTAAGGCAAAACATCAACCCCCCATGGAACTTTATCAGAGTAGTGCATGTACAATAAGTCACAAGACATAATGAATCCCAAGAATAAAGTAATTTGTACGAGTGTCCTCAGATGACACTACTTGAATTCGAAGGCAAACAAAGGCAAACAATTGAAACAAAAATACATATGCAGTATGGCACTTTATCTCAATACGTTTATAGAAAAAAGAATGCAATAGAAGAGAAGCATGCAATGCTCAGAAGTTAGAAAGAAGAGTGAGCTAGAAGAACAAAAGAAGAGATCCTAGGACCTATAGAACCCAAGTAATCCACAAGAGTGCAAAAGTGCAAAACTCGAAGGAGAAAGAACCTGGAGTAAAATCTAGAAAAGAAACTCTACAACTGAATAACTCACAAAACCAGCTTTCCAACAAAGTCTGGTGAGCCCAGAACAAAGTATCTGAAGCAACAAAATCGATCCCTGGACCTAAAACAACTAGGATATTCACCAGCATGCAAACAAGAAAAAGGATGAATAAAATTTTCCTAGAGTAGAATTTGGAACAACAACTAATATCACTAAAAAGAGCATAGAAAGAGCTTTCCAGCGATATAAAGAAGTCCAAAATTAGAGATCGGATGCTCAAGATATGCTTCTCGGAGTGCAAAATAGAACATCCAGCTTTGACTGCCAAAATAGGCAAACAAACTACATAAAAATCCAAAAACACCTATACCAAAATCTCCGTCTTGGAACTAGTTTTCCGACGCATTTTTTGAATCGAAAAAATACGTCTATATGCTCAAGTTACGGAGAAAAAACCTCTAGGGCCTCTGAAAATGCATGAAAATTATTTTTTTTTTTAAAAAAAAATAAAAAATCAAAATCTCGCTCCACCGCCAGTGGAGCGGAAATTGAGCAATGGGAGGGAGGTGGGCCTCTGTGGGGCAAAGCAGCGATGGGGCCACGGCAGGAGCTGCTGGCGAAGCCGGTGTGGCGGAGCTGCTGGCGAAGCCGGTGTGGCGGAGCTACTGTGGCAGAGCCGCCGCGGGCTGCTGGGCGGTGATCACAGCGATTCCGCTATGGTTAACTAATTACAGCAAACTAACTGTGGCAGGTTTAAAACCATAGTTTTATATTTTTTTTGCACTTTTTTCAATTTTTTGCTTCGAAACGGGTGTAGGGGGTCGTACAGCCTTGTCAGACAAAAAATTTTTGCCTCCCAAACCAACAGTGTCCAAAATGGACAAATTTTATATGGATTTTGGGGTTTTAGGGCACTTTGAGCACAACGGTGATGTCCATTTGAGCCCAAAGTGACCAGAAAAAAAGGTCCCCACTAAATCCACATAAAAGGCTTTCGAAACCCTTGAAAACCTCAGCTTCTGAAATGCTTCAACAAACCACGAACAAAAAGCAGCAAGCTTGCTCTAATACCATGTTAGATTAGGCAAAAAACTAATCTCCCAAGAACACCTGTATGCATAACCCTGTCACATGGATGAAACAAAGAATAGAAGCAAGGAAAAATCATGGAGGCCAAAAAGCCAGATTCATCTTATGGACATGCAAAGAGAAATTTCTATTATGATCCAATGAGTGAATTAAATGGAATGAATAATTACAAAGAGGTGAATCCTTATAAAGGAATCATGAAACCCAAAAAGGGAAACTAAAGCCTAAAAAAGCTAGGCTGTACAATATAATTAATAAAATATTAATTATATGCACCTACAAGATAGCTTAAGCAAACAAGAGTAATAGGCAACTTAATTAATTAAATCAAAATGATTTAATTAATAAGTATGAACAACTAATTACTCTAACATCTCTTTACCATAATTATGATGTTTATGAGAGTGTCATTCATTTTATTATTGTCATGATCTTTCATTGTATTCTTACTTGTGTCTTTGTGAAATTAACGCATACTAGTCTTTCTACATTTAAAACTTTCATCAAAGATTCATGTGGTAGACTTATTATTCTTTTGGATTATGTGAGGGATTCAATAGATGATACACCATCTCCTAATTTTCCTAATCTAAATCCTATTATTCCTTATCTAATGCCTAATTCTCCATCTCTTGACCCTTGTTCTTGTCATATTTTTGAGGAGTTCAAGCTATAGTTTAGGATACAAATGTGCAAGACTTCTTTGATTTATCTTTGACTTTTATTTATGATGATATTATAGGAAAGAGTAAAGATACTTATTCAAAAGCTATTATTCCATCTTATACAACCTTTTCTCATGATAATTATAAACCTCATCTCTTGTAGAAGATTTACATGATATATACACTATAGGATATACGATGATCACTAAATAAGGTTATAAAGGTTTAGGTCTTGGAGTTAATGAACATGGTATTAAGTATCCCATTCATATACCCTCTAAAATTTATTTGCATGGTTTTGGTTGTTCAAAATCTCATGTTAAGGAAGGTAATGTTAATCATCATTCTCCTATGCATAAACTTCTTCCTACACCTACTTTAGATAACTCTAATATTTATCACGATGTGGCTAAATAGGTGTATGCTAAATTAATGAATTATAAAAAAATAAATATTTAAACCTATGCCAAAATATTCCTTATCCAAGTACATGTGTCCTTTTCATTATTATTACATGCACTTACTTGCTGATTGTAGATATTTCAAATTTATGTTAGTGAATGAGATGCATTAGAAATTATATCTCATTCTCATGAAGTTTTACAATTTCTCTATAATTTTGATATAGGGGATTTTCCTCCCATTGATATAGTATAGATCTCTTATCCTCTTTTCTTTGGACTAGGGAGCAAGAGGCATATTTTCATCCAATCTCTTAGGATCCATTAAGTTTTTAGCATATTTTGCACCTTGAGCTTAATCGATGTTCTTTATGTTCTATCTCTCTATGGTTTTGTATTATGTCTGTAATCATTCATAGAGTCATATATTTTATATGGCATTTTTTTTTTCAAAATTATCTCTTTTCTTTCTCCCCGAGGGGCAAGGTTCTCCTTTCTTTCTCTTTTTTTAGGGATCTAATTTATTTCTTCATATTGCAATATTATTTCTTCATATTGACTGATGTTTTGACTATGGATAATATTTTTATTAGAGATTTTTGTCCTAGGTCATCACCTCTTCTTTATGTTGCAAATTATGTTCTTTATGAACTCTTACATTTGCTTTGGGATTAGAGTTACTTTTCCTCATTCCAAATATTATTTTTCTTCTTCCTTGGTGGGGGCTTGATTCTTGAATCTTTGTTCCTATTTGATTTGAAAGATGATATTTTACCTATGAGCATTCCTCTATGATGGGGGTCTTGTTGATAAGATATTTTTCTTTGAGAATCCTTTTTCCATAAGTGACATGCCCTTTTCATGATTACCTATATTCTTCAATGTAGGTGTCAATATCCCTCATTAGGAATATAATATACATTGTTGTTAAATAGGATATCACTTTATGTTGTGAATTAGGTATCCTCTTCTTCTTCCTTATCATGCCTTGTGGACAACCATGATAAGAAGGGGGCATATATAGGGTCTGCCTTGTTTTGTAGTTTTTATTTTATATGCTAAATCATGGAAGGTAACACACGTAAGTTGCTAAATATTGAAGAGATACACACATATTTCAATTTTCAATATGCTAAATCTTTT
The DNA here is from genome assembly GCA_028749045.1 of Cupressus sempervirens. NCBI lineage: Eukaryota > Viridiplantae > Streptophyta > Pinopsida > Cupressales > Cupressaceae > Cupressus > Cupressus sempervirens. Next base: position 407,840,328 of record CM053786.1, read on the forward strand.
AAAGGTAACACACAGAAGTTGCTAAATTATGAGAATACATGCATTTCATATTCATAGTGATATAGGAAGGTGGATATATGAATATTCTAAAATTCATCAGAAGATGCATTTACAATTGCAAGCATAGTTTACGTCTGAACTATCAGGTTTGGCCACCTATTTGGCTTTCCCTCGCCCTTGGTGATTCATGGTAAGGTGGGAATGTTACTAGGTGAGGTGGGAATGTTACTAGGTGAGGGTTAGTAGGATTGAATCATTAAGCTATATATTATTTATAATTTTGCTATTGCTTTTCTTATGTAATCACTTATGTTCTTATGTTAGCTTTCCAAATATGATATTAGTGTGAGAAATATTTCTTAGCAAGGTTTCTTGTCCTAGTTGATTTGGGTTTGTTTATATTGACCCTTTTTCTTTATGTTGTTTTGTTTTCACACCCTCATGTATATATGTCAAGTTAGAATATTTATCTTGGGGGCTTATGTACTTAGATAACTATTATTTTATCTTGTTATGAAAGCACTTGGATCTCTTCTTTGTTCTCTTCATTTACCAAGAGTGTGCATTGAGTCCATACTCTTGCTAAAAGGGGGCTTAATGCATCATCTTGAAATGGAAGCACTTCAATGTTAAAAGCATTTATCCCTCCGAGTAAGTGAGTTGGGGTTATGTCAAGAACCTTGAATGGGTCTTTGGATGGATTTGGTAGTTTTCCCCTTGTTCTTCTTTTCTCTCTATTTCAGCCTATTTCTGACAAACTTCTCTTTGAAACTGAGGATGATGTTCTAGTTTAAAGTCAACCTCAACCCTAACCTAGGTCAAGGTTGACCTTGAACCTAACCTAGGGGAAGATCAACCTTATCCCTAACCCTAGATCATATTTTTAATTTTTGGGAGTTCTAGCATCTTGGGCTTCAGATAGTTTCTTTTCTCACTTCTAGGTTAGTTGTTTTAGGTTTTAGAATGGTAGGATCTTCAATTACATTTAATCTAGGTCTATTCCTAGGGGTTAAGGTTAATTGGGGTTTAATGCTCCTATGGTAGCCTTCTCTAGGAGTTACTAACCTAGATCTCTATATAAGGAATCCTTCTTCCCTCACTTTGACATCTACTTTCTATCTATCAATTGAGGACTTTTTGAAGAGTGATTATCTACCTTTTTCATGGGCACAACTACTATCTATGAGGAAAAATCTACTTTTCAAGATCAAGAAAGCATTCTATCATTCTATCATTCAAGTTTTCCATTGAAGATCAAGGATTAAATCATTCAAGCCTTTGAAGGGATTTGGTTCAAACATTCAAGATTCATCATTCAAAACCCTAGATCTAGCCATCATGATGGTTCGATCTTCATTCAAGATCCTTTGTTCATCTTCAATAGTTATTCATACTTCTTTCAAGGTGGATTCTAAACATACAATCATGGAGGTTTTGATTTATATTTTCTAATATTATGTGCAAGATTTCATATCAATATACTTGTTTATATTTCAAATACAATTGTATGCCTATTGAGCATCATAGATTCATTGTTAGATTTACTTCTATTACTTGCTAGCATTATCTATTTTAATTCCATTAATAAGGTTGATTCTAGACCAAGGTTTGACCAAGGAAAACCTGGAATCCAAATAAAAGAACCATTTTTCTTTTAGATATAGCTGTGGAAGAATGAGTTGGAGAGTAGATTTGGATACCCTTTTCATCAAACTTGTGAGGTCCACAAACATAAATTTCATCAGAGTAGTATAGGTCAAGGTCAAATTTTTGGTGTACAATTGTGCCTTAGGGTAAGATTGTGCCCAGCCAATGGGGTCAGTTGATCTCCCTTCAAAAAGATAAAATATTTTTGGGTTTTCTCCATCTCGACATTTCTAGTCCAAAATTGATTGCAGATTTTCCAAAAGATTCATACAGACATAAGAAATCAACAGTTTCTAGATTCAAGGTGAGTATTTGTCCTTTAATTATTTTAGATTTTTGGTACATACTCTCCCATAATAGAAATATCACACCTAACTACTCTCTTTCCCCCATTTTTCATCACATGGTTTGTTTCTACATTGAACAACTTCTTGTGATTAATTGATTAGGGTTATTCCTTTTGAAAATAGTGTTGTGAACATGGTTTCCATTTTCTTTATGTTCAGAAACATTGTAGAAACTTTACATCAATGGAATTGACCTCTTCTCTTCTTTTGCCCATAACTAATTTAACAAGTACATGGTATCTTGAATCTTTTTGGTGTTTTATGAGGTTGATCCTATCAAAAAATAATAAGTCTTGATGGATTCATCGAACTCTTTTTTTTATTTATCTCTTCTCTACTCTAGATCACTAGTTATTATGTGTGTTGTTCATATTGATCGGTTTAGCACATTTCTCATTTCAACTTTGAGTTCAACATATGTTCCCTTTTATTTTCTTGAATAATTTTTTTTTTTTTGTCTAGCTTTTTTACTAGAACCTATTCTTCGATGACCTTTGTTATGTTTTCATCATTTTTGTAGAGATGATCTCTAAAAACTTTGATTTGATTGATTAGATCATATCCTTCTTATATGGGAATTTAGATGTTAATTCCTTTAATATGTCTCTAGCCTTTACTAGTGTTCTCACTCTGTTATGTCTCTTGCTAGATAGTTTCATTATGTTGTATTTTTCCATGATCCTACTATATTTTGATAATTCTTTATCATTGATATGACTTTGGTGCTTTCCCATATCATATAATTTTTCAAAGAGCTATTACATTTTTATTTCTTCTTTGGCATATATATCATATATCTATCCTTCATCCTTAGATACCAATCATGAGATCAGTTTAGGGGATTTATATTTCCCTGAGCTCCTCTTTTTGCTACCAATTTTTTTTCTATTCTCTTCTTCTTTAAACTCCTTTGCTCTTTGAATGATCTACCAAATAGAATTTTCTTAATCAAAGTCTTCTCCTCTTTAGTTGATGGAGATCCAGCTTGCCTCTACTCTTTTCCTATTTCCTCACCCATTTTCTCCCTTGAGAGTCTCATTACATTGTATCATCATGAAATTCTATTACACATATTTATTTCTCTTCATCCATAACATTAGTTCCCCGATTCCTCTATGTTGTCTTTCCTCCTTTCTTATCACCTTTATATTGATCATTTATGGTACTAATCGGTGTCCAATATGTTAGAAATGCTTTAGAATAACTAAGGTGGGGGGGGAGGGGTGAATCAGTTATTCAAGGTCTAAATGTCTGACAAATTTTTTTTTAGCCCATTCAACCATTCATTCTTCCAAGCTTAATCTTTCCTAGTTAGCAAGTTATTGTAAACCAACATGCAAGCATAACACATGAAAGATCAACACATAACACAGTGATTTATGTGGAAACCTAATTTGGAAAAAACCACCAGTAACATGCTACTCAATTCTCATTCTTCTGAAAGGCTTGCCCTATTAAAGGTTAAAACACACTATTAAATGTGACCTAGTTAAAGGATTTAACCACCCAGTTAGAAGTGGGCCTGGTTAGAGGATTTTAGAACATTCACTTGGAATGCCACCCTATTAAAGGATTTACAAATGGCTATTAAACCAACCTAAGTCCATAGGATTTTTACCCTAATTGATACAATTTCTAGAGAGTAACAATAACGGGTTTTGATCTAATTATAGCATACAACTTATCTTGCAAATTTTAGATCACTCTTCAACTCATAACATTGCCTAGCTTTTAGTCTCTATAACTCTGAGAGCTTGTCCTCCTTTCAAGCTTTGTCTCCTTGAGTCTCCATGTTCAATGTACTAGTGTAATCCTCTCTATCTAACCACTTATCAAAGTAGATTCTCTATGCTTTGTTCTTCCTTCTCCTAGATGCCTTCTCCTTGACACCCTTCAACCACTTCATAATTTGGCACACCAAAAACTCTTGCTTCTTGGTCTATGATTCCTTAAGTAGAAGTCTAGAATTGCTTTTCCCACTTGATTCTTCCCTCCTTTATTTTTAGTTTGGATGAATTAGGTAGGATTCATTGAATCTAACCCACATTTTGTTCCTTCCAGAAACATCATGAAGAATCCTCTTGAATTCACTCAAAAATAGTTTACATAGAGATCTGTGCCACTAGCTCATCATCCTTATCCTCCAACTACTTCACAAAATTCAAGGTAACAACTTTGTTGGCTCAGATCTAGCAAATCTTTGACTTTTCCAATAATGTAGCAGCTTGGCATTATTGAAATTATGGTGCTCGACACATACTGTGTTGCTCAAAATCAACTACATTTTACTGATGTGCAACACCTACTATATCACTTGGCACTTGAACTTCACTTGGCACCTAAAGTTTACTCGGCACACACTAGGTTTTGCATTTTCTTAGCTCCAACTAAAAATTTTCTAGGCTTAAACTAGCTTACTCAGCACTCACTAATGAACTTAGTTTAATATTTGCAGTCAACCTTGTTACAACTTATACTTCTAGTGTTTCTAAGTGTGGCCAACCTCTATATCTTTGAGTATGTTATCAATACATCATTTTAAACATTGTCTTAACTGATCCGTGCACTTCATTACAAAACCATAACTCAACCTTTCCCTTAGGTTCTTTAATTGCATCTTGTTGATTAAATCCTCTTCATCAATCAACTAAGTGATAGTACTTGAATCTTATAAGCAGTTTTCATTCCTACAAATAGTAGGTTTGACATCAATGACAAAACTATGATTGAAAACGTTCTTTTAACAACAATCTCCTTCTTTCAATAATCTTCTTCTCACAATGATCTTTTCAATTAGATTTCCAACATAATATTTCTCCTTTTTCATCTCTTTTGGACTTTAGCCCATCATTATTACATTAATTATTCTAGGATGAAATTCACTCATGTATGTTTCATCTTCATTCTTAGCTTCCATCTCTAGTGGTGCTATGGTGGCTTGTTCCAATTAAAATTCTACTCTTTATTTTGGTTATTTGTTTAAATCTCGACTCATCTAACTCCTCCATTTTCCTTGTGTAGTAGGTTTTTCTTTTAATTTTTCATGTGAAACCTATGGTTCTAATTTCTTAGCTAATTAGTTTCCATTTGAATTTTCCTATGATACTTTCTTTGGATCATGCTTCTTCTTTAAGCTTGTCTTTTTCTAGCTATATACATTTTACTAAAACTTCTTTGCAATCTCAAATGCTTCCATCTTGAGTTCTATGGTTATTTTGTACTACATTTACTGGCATATAAAAATTATTTTTGCATGACTTTTCAAGTTCAATTATTTCATTATCATCTAGATTAGGCCTTGTTTTAGCTAGTGTGTCATATAGCATGCCCTTGTACTCAAGGATTCCTTTTGTTCAGGTTTTGCCAACCATTGTGTAAATTTCACTAACCACTAGTGGTTAGATGGACACTAGAGTTCTATTGAATGCTCTTAGACTAACTAACCTAACATTCACAAATTTTCCATATTTTCTTTGGTAATCTTTGAAAATCTATTATTTAATGTATTATAGTTTTCATTGTTCATAATTTAATCAAGAATATTTTTTTTTTAAATTGTCACCTTCCTTCAGTGACTTGATACTCTCAATCTCAATAACTTCTTCTGATTCTTCCTCTTCCGGTGGATTTTCATCCTTCTTCTTCTCTTTTTCTATCTCCTCTCTCTCATATGTTTCTACCCTTGACAGTTTAATGGTAGTGGGTTTCTTCTTGTTGGTGAAGGCCTTCTCTAGTTTTGGATTGAGTGAAGACTCTCCTTTGGACTCAAGTTGTGGGTTATCCTCACCTTCTTCTTTGTCTCTTTCCTCTTCAACCTATTGTATGGCTTGACCCTTCTTTCTTTTGTCTTCTTCTCATCTACAACTTCTTCTTTTTACTTCTTCAACTCTTTCATTTCCCCCCAAGCTATTGTCAATCTTTGTTATTCCTAGTCACTATTCATCTCCAACTTTCATTGCATATTATTTTTTCTTGGATCTTCTTCAATTTCATATGGTAGGTTAATTGACCAGTGGGTTTGAGGTTGAACCACTTGTGCAATAAATTTGTCTATATTTTCTAGGAAACATATTTCTTCATTGTAATCTATAACCAAATTTATAGGTATCCTCTTCCTATTTTGCATTTCTATCTCAAACTTTTTGAAGTATCTACCAAGTAACTTAGGACATTCACTTCCCAATTTATTGTACGTATTTTTTATTCTCACTATGATATGACTCTTTAATCTCCTCCATAATTTCATAAATCTAGAGATTTCATTTCGAAGAGAAAGAATATAAAAACTAATATTGAACAATATTTGAAAATATGTGCACTACTTTCCCTTCTTATCTTTCATAAATTATTCATTATCTACATGTGTAACTACCCACTTAAGTTAGGTGAGGTGTGTTTAGTTATTACATGGCATGCCCCATACAATTCTCTACTTGTTACAATATTATTTTTCCTCGGGTGATAGAGTTGGTGTGTAATCACCATTTCTACAAACTTTACCTTTTTGTTGATGATGTCCTTCAATGAACACATCCTATCATCATGATGGTATCTTATTAGATTAGCCATTTTAGATTCCTTATATTTCTTGATAGTAAGTTTTGTTCTAATTTCATTAAACCCTATGATGCTCTCAATCACTTTTTTGTAATCTTGCAGGGTTTTTTGAGCCAAATGTACTCATCATATACCCTATTAAGAATGAATTTGACCCATTCATCTTTAAAAAAAAGGGATGTCAACCACATGGGCTAGGGTTATTGCCTCCATATCTTCATAATCTAGTTTTTATTTTTAAATATGATGGAAATCTTCATACTTTGTTCTGATTTCCTTGTCACTTAACTAACATTTTTTTTCCTTTTAGATAGTGTCTCACATCTTCAACAATTAGAATATTTCTTGGGAGTGAGAATAGGTATCCCCTCATGTATTTCTCATTTTTGTTCTCTCTAATAGGTTCATAGATTGGTGCATCACTATATTATGCCTCTACAAGTTCCACTTTATATATTTCTAAGTATTATTTGTCTACCATTGTTAAATTATATATTTATTTGATCACTCTCACATACTTGGTTTCTCTTATTTATCTCTAGATCTAACTTCTTATTTGATCTCAAATTCACTTGAAATTCACACTTTCATCTCTAAGGTTTCACAAATATGAGAGCTCTTAAGATCTTGGGTGCACAAAGTGGTAATCAATATGTGTTGTGCCTATTTATAGATCTAGATGAAAAAAGATACATTTAAGTTCTAATGGAAAGTGCATTTCTTACCTACCTTTTCCTTTGTACAATAAATGGTTTTTGATGACATGTTGCCATAAAGTTTTGGGGTCAACCTATCACATATTCATAGGTAAAGCATTTGAAATAGTGACCACTTTTCAATCTTCCAAGGAATCACTATTTGTATCCTATTGGTTTGAATGTGGGAATGCGTGAAAGACTTATTTTTCCTGTATAACTCCTTTAATATTTTCAAGCTTAACATGACTCAAAAGTATCCCTATTGGTAGGTGAGCTCACAATATTTTTGGTTTTGGTTTCAGCTTCTTATGATTTCTTCTTGGTCAATATCTTGACAAAGTCCTTACCAATTTATACAATATCAATTGCTTTTACCTTTCTCTTTTTCTCATCATGTTGTTTAGGTTTTCTTTTGTGCCAATAATTTCTAGCAATATGACCCATTTTATGACATTTGTACCATGTCATATCTACACCATTACATGGTCCAATGGTTTTCCTATAAAAAATCTTTAGCTTGTAGTGAAATGAAAGATGTCCATCATTTCCAAAGGTAAAAAAACCTTGTCGTACACACTTATATCTCCTCGTGTGTCTTCTTGTCTATGAAGATGACTGACTTGATTGAGCCTTTGATCTTTAGCCATTGGCTTTATGACCATATCTATTACAATGGTAATTGTAACCTTCTATTTTTTCCTAATTTGTAAGATCCCTTCACTCATGTGTACTATGTCCATCTTAGTGATACATATTTCAATAGCCTCTATAGGCATGTTGAATATAGGACATTGTATATATGTACCAATAAATATTCAATGTGTGTCCTATTTGACGAAAACAAAAGTAAGTAGTTTTCTTGGATGAAAACCAATTCTTTGGTGGCTTTTTGTTCTTCATGAGCTTCAAGACTTCCATTTCCAAAAAATCCCCTTTCTCTATTGCATTGATTCCTCCAAATCCTAGTCTCATTGAGCTACTAGTCTTCCTTTTAGATTTGAGTGGCTCCTCCACCTTCTTAGTACTATAATTCTTCACCAATCTTTCATTTTTCTCTCTGATGTTCTTTAATTTTCCATTAGCTGACAAATATGCTCTTCCACCTCCTTTCCTTCTTCATTCAGGATGTCTAACTGCTCTATTTTTTCATGACAGTGTTCTAACAAGATATTATTTTCTTATTTGGTGTACCTGTATTCTTATTCCATCATATAGCTAGTTATTCTTCCTTCGCTTTTAGAAATTATTCATCTTTTTACTATTCTTTCTAAGATATCCTTAGTTCTTCATAGTCTTGATCTTTCACAATGATGGATTTTCCTTTCTCATCCTGAGCTTCACTCATACTTCAGTCACTCCCACTACTCTCTACATGCATATCACATCACTACAAATTATCCAGTAATCTTGTCACGTCAATGGTGACTCACTTGTAAACATCTAACTCCTACATTTGTATGCTTGTTGTATGCTTGTTTGTGTAATATTGCTCATTGTCATTCTTGTGAAATTCTACTAGTGGTTTCACTAGTTTTCAATACTTTAATATCTTTCTAACCAGTTGTCAATAAATTACAAAATTTCAAAGCTTACTCAATACTTGATTCCTCTTTATGCTACAACTTAGTCATCACTATTATTTTTGTCAATCATGCCAATATGACTAGTTAAGTTCAATACATTTCCTAACTTTAGGTTCTTTACATAATGGGATGACAAGTGCATCAAAATTTTTGGTTAGGTTCTCCTTGTCCTTGACATATTTCTCATTCTCTAGTCATTAGATTCATGAGTTCCACCTCAAATTATTTCTATCTACTCCACTCTAATAGTTGTTCAATGTATTTTTTACTATTATTTAGGTGTTTAGACAACTCTTATATTTGATAATGTACATCTTCAAACTTATTTATTAGTTCATTAATCACCTCTTCTACTTCAAAAATACATTTCTTGCACCTGTAAACCCTCATGCCTATCAAAAAGATCTCATGCAAGATGTTAATATTCCTCAAGGTAACATGGATTTATTACCCATTATAAGGTTGAAGAGGCACTAAGATGAGGATGGAGGGTGAATTAGTACAACAATGATTCTGATAAATGGAATTAAGAGCTTTAAAAATAACCAAGATGTAAAGCTAAAAGTGATATAGAACACTTCAACATCCAAAATCCACACAATTTGACATGCAAGACACTAAGATTTTGGTATGGTGGAAATACTAGTTAGAGGAAAAAACCACAGTGGGGATTTGCTCATAAATAGATTTCTCACTATGAGCTTATCTCTAAAATTGACCATGTTCACTCTATGAACAATGAAAATTATGCCAACAGTCTGAGAGACTTCAATTGATCACTATCAACTTAAAATCTTCCTCTATGTTTGAGAGGGATAAGTCCCTCATATGATGTGGGTATTTGGGATTTTTATGTACTTTTCACTTGAAAGCATGAAAGGAGATAAAACAAAACTGAAAGAAGATAAGAATATGAACTCCAATAGTAGACATATGACTACTGACTAAGATCCATAAAAGAAAACAATTTACAAAGGATTTTTGGAATCTAAATGTAATGATGGTGAAAGCAATATAGAAAATCAAAACATATGAAGTGATAAGCTATATAATAAATCAAAATCAAGATACCATAGAATGAATGTATTTTTTTGGACCAAGTGAAATGCTCCACATGAATACATAATAATAATTGATAATTTAACATATAATGAATTAGTGATCACAACTCATAAGAACATTTGGACATACAAACAAATGCATTCTTCATTATCTTTTTGAAAGTAAACAAACTTAAAAACCTTGTATAGAAGATGAAACAAAAATTTATTGAAAGTTTTCTCTGAGAGTTTCTCTAGAGTTTCCCTTTTTCTAAAAAGTGTCCTCTCTCTTTAGAAAGTTTTTTCTTTGTATTTGTAGATTCCTATTGATAACTTTAACCTTTTAGGTTAGGAAACAAGTTAGAGTTTGGTAGCTATATATGCTTCTTGCAACTAACTCAAACCATTTACAAAGTAAAAGTCTAACGGCTAACTTTAGTTACAATTAGTAACATAAGTCACTTGCAAAAAAATAATACCTTAGCTCCTAACTTCTAAAAGTAGAAGTAAGTCATCAATTTTTCTAGTGTAAGCATTTGAATCGCTTATGATCCACAAGTTACTTGTACATAGTTTATTAGATTTCAAGGAAAGATCTTACACCTTTGATCCACCTATTCCTTACTTCTTGATAGCCACCTATGTTGGAAACCAATACTAAATTGAAATAGGAATACCCCTTCATGAAGCTAGGCATGGTCAACAAATCTATGTGTGTATTAATGTGATAATGATGAAGGCATCCTATCAAACCATTTAGCTATATCACCTCCTCCTGCAACTTCTCAACCCATTTGTTCAAACAATTTTTATATGGTTTGTGATTGAACATCCTCCATGGATGCCTATAAGAACTATGTTCATGTTGGATAATTGTGGCTATTAAAGGTCCCAACATCTATGCACTCGAATGGGTGTCTATGCTCTGCTCCAATCTGCCTTGTCTACCATAGATTTGAATAATGTGAAAGTAAAATACGTCTAAACATTTTACTCATGATTCCAAATTTTATATTTGGCATGAGAGAATGTCACAACCCATTTCTCACAACCCAAATAAAATGAGAAGATTAGTGTCACATAGATTTTGTTAGGAAAATAGATTAATGGATAGCCTCATTCCTTTATTAATAATATAATTAATTAGAGACAAATTGTTACTTCTTTTTTATCTAATAAGGAAATGGTTTTCTTCCATGTCAAAAATGGGGGGCGGGGGGAGGGTAGTTACACAATCATGGGGGATGGTAATTTAATATGATATAACTAAATCTTGGAAGAGCGGGACGGGCGTTGGCTGCTGGATGGAAGGAAAGGTGCTTGGGGAAAAATGAGTTCAAAGAGGATTTGACAACAACGATTGTTTCCAGGTTCCTCTTTCAAAACATTATTATCATATTCCCATGAGAAAATGAGCTTTGTTATTAGCATTGCATAATTTTTCATTTTGAATGCTCCTTTAATGATTTGAAACATTGTTGTGTTGCATTGACAAAATAATTAGCGCCTATCTTCTTGCCTTTGGAAGAGGACACTAGGAAATTGAAATAAAAAAGTCCTAAAAACTTTATGTATTCATGGAAACCAGTTCTTTCTTTCTTTTGTTGTTGGTGTATACTCTAAAGGTGGCTTTCAGTTCAAAGAACAATTTTGAACCATCTTTTCCTTTTCAGCTACAGTGAGACTATCAAACACTAGTTCAAATCTCTCAAACCATATGTATGCATTAAATACGTGTATGTATATTTCTATCGAGGCTACTTATTGTTGAACTAACCACACCTTCAAGCTTAAACTGGGAAAATTGAAGAAAACTAAATGCAAGAAATGCCTTGCATTAGGATTTAGATTGGATTTGACCACAAATGATGACATTATAATTATCGATAATTTAAATCCCTATCTAGGATTATTGATTTACGTCATTTATGTCAAATACTAACACAAAAAATTTCACACTACATTAAGGTTTCAACAGTAGAATGAAACCCGTATATTGATTTATCCACGTTTTATAACGGTTTTATGTTCCCTAAATCCTATCTTCAGTGGAATCATCCCATGGTGGACTGACAGGATGGGTGATCATATTGAGGAAATATACTATGGATTTAAGCCTGTGAAACATATTCTTTAAATGGGACTATTCTCGGTAGAAATACAAATTATTGACCGTGTGATGCATGATAAAACAAATCACAATGAAATTCTCATCTGTAGTAGTAGTTGATAGGTAAGAGCAACAACTGCTCCAATTAAATTAGGAATTTGTTCTTTGATCAAGCTCAACCGCGTCCTGTAATAAAAACATACTATTATAACTTTGAGCATGTGCCTAAAAAAACAAAATGGGGATAGCTGGTTCTAGTCTAAAGTTTGGAGGTTTTGATGTAGAAATTTATGTCTTTTGTTGTGTAGTCTTAGTGTTATGTGAAGTTACTTTTCTAAGCAGATTGGAGTAACTACTTGGTAAGTACGGTTGGCTAGACACAGGTGAGTTAGAGTTAAACTTATAAAATATCTCATGGGAATTGTGTTAAAGTTTAGTTGGAAGCATGATCTCATGATTTGCAGAAATGATATTATTGTTGGGTGGTAATTGAGGATCGTACTACAACAAAGTATGAACATAGTCTTCAAAACAATGGAGATATGTTATTATTAGCAATCCTTATCTTGTTATTGAAATCATTCCATAATGTGTCATTTGTACATTGAATTCAACTCTTCACAAATGCTATTAATAATGTAATGGTGGAACTATGAATATAGGAATGCATTCTCTGAAGCTCCCAAATTAAAAAATTATTTATGTGATATGATATATCCAACCACATTCATAGGATGATGATGTTATCAATTTAGATAAATGATTACTATTGTATTAGTTGTCTATATTCTGATATCTCAAGAAAGGATAGAATATAGATTAAGTAAGTTGAGTGAAGATTTGATATTTTATTAAAGAGTAAAGCATACATTGCCTTGGATTGATGATTGTTCCATTTGTAGTTGAAATTTCATTTGCCTAATGGTCTAATAAAGGGTTTCCATGTCTTAAAATTTTGAGCTCATTTTCTCTTAAATAACGAGTTATGGTACTTTCTTGAATAGAAATTGATCCAAAATTACAACTGTATGATGCGCCCTTTCTTGTTATATAATTGGATTGGATCATGATAAATAATAGTATTCCTTATTGCATTATGAAAGGTACACTCTTGGAATGAATACTTTTTTGGAAACCTTGTTGAACTGAAATTACTCCTTGAGTTATTGTGGATCATTGCATGCCTTATATTGAATGTAGATGAGTACATTATCTAAAATATACTATTATGGATATTCATGATCATTTTCCTAAGTGTTTCTTATAGATTCCTTTATGATTGGGTGTAATGTGGCATTAGATGAGAGAGTTAGAGATGGATATAGTATGCATTGTTTCTCTCTACCCACCATTTTTTATTAGAATAAGTACATTATGCTTTGTTTCTTCAATCAGCTGAATTTGGAAAGTCATTTTATTTACCGCATAATTGTAGATATGTTTTTATTTTATTTATTGCATATAAGTAGATATGTTGCTTATTGCATACGAGTAGTTATGCTGCTTTACTACATATAAGTAGATATAATGTTATTTCATTTATGCATTTGAATGGATATGTTGTTATACATTTATTGTATGTGTGTAGATATGTTGTTACATTATTTTCCTTGCCACATTCTGTGATTGGGCTACTTAGACATATATGGAAAGTAGTATGTTTCATGGTTGCACCAAATCCATTTGTTCTTCTTATTCTGAGATGCTAGGCTTCTCATTCCAGGGCTGTAGCATTCTTCATTTTAGGAAGGCCCCCAGGGGAACTAAACACTTTGTGGTTGATGTGGTAAAAGTGTTTGGACCACACTCTTGTCTCAGATAGCAAATGGACAATGTATGATGTCTTTGGAGACTAAAACTCACAGATGGACACATGTTTGAGACATTATGTTTTAACTCTACTATGATGTAATGTAAATTATCTTCTTATGTAATGTAATGTTTTAACTCAAGAAGATAATTACATCATAATGATCATCATAAGAAGATAGTTTACATTACATCACAATAGAGTTGTATCTTTAATGATCTTGAAGTTTTATTAATCATACATTTGATGGATGGATGACATGTAGGTCGGCTTCTTAGATAATGCAATGAAATTACATTTTTTTATGATAAACAAATTGTTAAATCTTTAATTATGGTAAATATAATGGTTATTGACTTAAACTAGAGTCTTTGATATGTTTATTTCCTCACTTCTAGCAAATGTATAATGTGGCAATTGTTGTATAAGACATGATTCTTACATAAAATAGGGTGGAAAATTATGGCATTGTACCTTACTGCCAATTTTATCTAGTTTAATGAAGTTCTCAAAACTTTTCATTTACATAATTTTTAGCATATTGTGCAATCATTCAAATCCATGGGATGGTGTCTCTCTGTTAAACTGCATACATCAGTTTCTCTTATTTCATGATTCTATATACCTACCAACTATTAGTTTTGGTAGCTTGCACAACTATTTGTCTATATGCTATTATTTAGTATATAATTGTTTTTACTAAAAAATTTGTTAGAGTAAGGACAATTATTTATTAAATAATTGACTTCTTTTAGAAGCAACTAGAAACCAATTTTGTTAGGGTTGGTAAGTTGTTTTATATCTCAATTGTTGATTGTAAATCGATCTTGTCCATTGGCCTACCAATGAGAGTAGTATAAAAGGGGGTGTATGGGGCCTTTGGAGAATAAAAAGTTTGGAGAAACATTTGCAATGCTAGCAAATGAGTTTGTAAGTTTGCAGTGTTAGCAAACAGTCTTGTAGTGTTAGCATGGGAATAACAGTGGGGAATATCAATAGGAGAAATTAGGAGGTTGTTGAAGTTTTGTCAGTGAAAGCAAGGAATTTTGTATCTCTTGATCTGCTAAAGTTTAATATAATTCCTCATCTATAGAACTAGTTTTCCCTTCAGTGTTTTTCTAGAGATAATTTGTTCAAAAATATTGTTTTCATTGTGTTACACATTTCTTTTCATATTTTATAAGTGAAATTGTAGTTGTGTTATTTTTTGATATTAGGTGGGAATTTATTTTTGTCAGTTTAATAATCATTTACAATAGGAGATTAATAATTAGTGACTGCAATAGTTAATTTTTCACATGGTATCAGAGCGTTGTTAAGGGTAGAAGAGTTTTTCCCTAGAAAATAAATTTTGATCTCTTTAGATTTATTATTGCTTTCCCTTGAGATGGCTTCAAATGGTCAGAGAGATTAGGATAGATTGGATGGTGCCTCAAGTTTTGGTGTCTACAAGGCTAGAATTTCTTTATTATTGGAAGAGAATGGTATTGAGAATTATGCTACTAGTAATGTACATGTACCAACAAATGCAACACAACATGCAACATATAAGAAGGACGATGCCAAGGCAAGGAGGATTATCCTTGATGGTGTCAAGGATCATATTGTTTCGCATATCACAGAGCTAAATGCAATGAAGAAAATGTGGGATGCCATTCTAAATCTATACCAGAATGCTACCAACATCCAAATTTTTAAGGGAAACTTGTCCAAACTCAACCTAGTTGGGAAAAGGACTATTCAATTTTAGAGGGAGAATGTATTTAGATAATTCCACTTCATGATGTATTGCATATGTCGGGCTTAAGTATGAATTTGATTTCTATATCTATTCTTCAAGATAGGGGGTATAATTACACTTTAGAGTGACAAATGTGTTGATTAAGCACAAGGATTGGAAATCACCCATAACTATTAGAGTTAGGAGTGGTTGCCTTTATAGATTGCAGTTTGATACTCCTAAGGCACTCATGAGAAGCAGTAATCCTAGAGATCTTGGAGAGCTATGGCATAGGAGGATGGGCCATATTCATCATGGAGCACTTAGATTTCTTTGTGAGATGGTGACAGGTGTTCTAGAGGTGAGTACAAAGCATGATGATGTAAGGGATATGTGTTGGGAAAGTTCACAAAAACATCTTTTCCAAGAAGTGACACTAGATCTTAGGATGTTCTTGATCTAGTACATTCAGATGTTAGTGGATTGATGTTGATGCAATCTCTTAGAGAATATGAGTACTATGTTACTTTTATTGATGATTTCTCTAGAAAGACCTAGATATACTTCTTGAAGACTAAGAATGAGGTTTTCAGTTGATTCCAAGAGCTCAAGGCTCTTGTGGAGAATTCGATAGGAAGGAAGATAAAGGTTCTTTGGTTAGACAATGAAGGCAAGTATAAAGGAAATATCTTCTAGGAGTTCTATACTAGAGAAGGAATCAAGAGAGAATGGATTGTTCCTTACAATCCACACCAAAATGGAGTTGCTGAGAGGAAGAACCTTTCTATAGCGGAGGCAACAAGAGCTATACTACATGACTAGGATATGCCTCGTTACTTATGGGCAGAGGCATGTAATACAACAATCTACATCTAGAATAGAGTTCTATACAAGGTGCTAGAGAAGATGACACCAGAGGAGGCTTTCATAGGGAAGAAGCTAGATGTTGGTCACTTCAAGATATTCGAGAGGTTTACATATTGTCATATTCCTAGAGATACACGTACAAAGTTAGATTATACTACAGAGAGGGGGTACTTTGTTGGGTATAGTGAGACCTCTAAAGCATATAGGATTTTCATTCTAGGGACTAAAAGAATTATTTTTAGACATGATTTTAAGTTCATGGAGGACAATGCATTCAAGAGATCTAGATATTTACTAGCAGATGATTACAGTGAGCAGCCAATAGAGGCTCCAAGACCAAGTCAAGGGTAGAAAAGCTCAAATACAGTTACCAATATGAGTGTAGAGTTAGGTAATGAAGATTCATAGAGTGTGGAGAAATAGGTGCAACATGAAATGCATCTAGAGGACTTAGAGGTTGAAATTTTATCCTCTATAGTTGGCAACAAGAACCATGAAGTTCCATATACACAATGGGATACTCAGGAGTTTGTGGGAGCTCCTAAGAAGGGTACTAGACAGCGAAGACAACCAACCAAGTTCAATAACTATGTGGCATTAATTAGTTAGTTGGTAGATACTGAGCCTTCTATCTATCAGGAAGCTATAGAACATCAAGTATGACGAGATGCTATGGTTGAGAAATATTCCTCAATAATGTAGAATGATGTGTGGGAGGTAGTGTCTAGACCAATAGATAGGACAGTAGTTGGATCACACTGGATCTATAAGATAAAGCATGGTGCAGATGGTAGCATCAAGAAATACAAGGCAGGGTTAGTGGCAAAGGGGTTCTCTCAGAAGGAGGGAATAGACTATGAGGAGACATTTGCTCCAGTTGTCAAGTATACTTCTATATGAGTTGTAGGGTAAGTGCACCAAGTTTTGTTGCCAAAAGGGGGGTATAAGTGGACACCATCTTCATAAAATCTGCAATTTCTAAACTTCAACAAGAATTTGAAGATAGTTACGCTCAAAATTTTAAAATATGACAATAAGAAAAGTCATAGTCCTTTGAATCTACTTTCTAAACTACTAATTTTTTTTTCAAAATGGTTTAGTTTTATGTCCTCAAAAAAGGGGGCCACAAAAAGTTGTGTTGTTTATTCCAAAAAAAACATAACATAGTACAAAGTTTGGCCCCCCTAAAATTTTAACATTTTTTTTTGAAATTCTTTAATCGCTTTGGTCAAAAGTTACTTAACACTATGTAATTTATGCCAAATTTTTTGGATAATTTTATAATATGTATTTTTTTTTATGAATTTTTTAACTAGACAAATCTCAAAAACATGAAATATTTGTGTGCTCCCCCTAGAGTAATCTAAAATCAAAATATTTTTTTTTTCAAATTGTGTAGAATGGAGTCTAGTTTCTTAAAAACTAAGTTGTTACAAAATTTGATGAATGAGCTAAAATCTACAACCCAATTAGTACATGGTGGTTTTTGATAAAAAATGGACATACATTAAAAATAAATTATAGATGAAAGACTTGAAATAGTTGAAATAAAAAATAAATTATATGGTTATATAGGTAATACAGAGACCTACAATGTCATGTAATCTAATCTTTTTAATGCCCAACCATGAGAAATCTTGAAAGAGAGCACACAATAAAAATCAATCATATTTTGTATTTTTGTAGCAAAACACATCTCAAACCTATTTATAAACTCCAAACCTTTGGGTTGAATCTCAGAGGCAAAACCAAGCCTTAGGCTTGGTTTTAATGCAAAGCTTTGAGTAGTGTGTATGCCTTATAGCATGTGCACGCTATAGTGCACATGCACTATTTAAAGTTTTTGAATTTGGGTTTCAATAGCACATGCACTCTATAGTGTACACACACTATTGAGACCTAAATAGTGCATAAAGAAAGAAGAAGAGATGCAAAGCAAGAGCAAGAGAGAGGGAGGGATGGCTATGTGTGTGTCTGTGTGTGTGAGAGAGAGAGAGAGATAGAGAGAAAGTAAGGGATAGGAGAGGGGGGAGAGAGAGTAGAGGATGCGAGAGAGAGGAAGTGAGATAAAGTAGGGGTGGTAGAGAGAGTACGAGATGGGAGAGAGACAAAGTGTGAGAGAGAGTAGGGGTGGTGAAGAGAGAGTATGGGATGGGGGAGAGAGATTGGGAGTAGGGGATGGGAGAGAGAGGAAGTGTGAGAGAGTGAGTAGGGGTGGCAGAGAGAGTACGGGATGGTAGAGACAAATTGAGAGTAGGGGATGGCAGAGAGAGATTAGGTAGTGGGAGAGGGAGCGAATGAGGGAGAGAGAGAGAGGATGATGGGAGTGTGTGTGTGAGAGAGAAAGTAGGGCATGGGAGAGAGTGAGAGTGTAAGAGATATTATGGGTGGTAGAGAGAGAAAGTAGGGGATGGGAGAGGGGAGAGAGAGAGTAGGAGATGAGGGAGAGAATGAGATAGAGAGACAATAGGTAGTAGAAGAGGGAGTGGGAGTGGGAGAGGGAGAGAGAGGGGGGATGAGAGTGTGTATGAGAGATCTAGAGAGTAGGGGATGAGAGATGAGAGAGAGTGGGGGGATGGGAGTGTGTGTCGTATGTGAAAGAGAGAGTAGGAGATGGAAGAGGGGAGAGAGAGAGTAGGGGATGGGAGAAAGAGAGTAGGCAGTGGGAGAGGGAGTGAGAGAGGGAGAGAGGGAGGGGGGAATGGGAATGTGTGTAAGAGAGAGAGTAGGGGATGGGAGAGAGAGGAAGTGTGAGAGAGAGTAGGGGTGGTAGAGAGAGAGTACATGGTGGGAGAGAGAGATTGAGAGTAGGGGATGGGGAAAGAGAGAGTACAGGATGGTAGAGAGAGATTGAGAGTAGGGGATGAGGGAGAGAGAGAGAGTAGGCATCGAGAGACGGAGTGGGAGAGGGAGAGCGAGAGAGAGGAGGATGGGAGTGCATGTGTGTGAAAGAGAGAGAGTAGGGAATGGAAGTGGGGGGGGGGAGAGAGAGTATCTTGAGAGAGAGTAGGGGATGGGGGAGAGAGAGTAGATGATGGGAGAGGGAGAGGGAGAGGGAGAGAGGGGGGGATGGAAATGTGTGTAAGAGAGAGAGAGAGAGTAGGGGATGGGAGAGAGTGTGAAAATGTGAGAGAGAGTAGAGAGGGAGAGAGTGAGATTGAGTGAAAGAGAGAGTAGGTAGTGGGAGAGGGAGAGGGAGAGGGAGATGGAGAGCAAGTGAGAGACAAAGTAGGGGATGGGAGAGGAGAGAGAGGGGGGATGGGTGTGTGTGATAGAGAGAGAGAGAGTAGGAAATGGGAGAGGGGAGAGAGAGATAGAGAGAGAGTAGGTAGTGGGAGAGGCAATGGGAGAGGGAGAGAGAGGGGGATGGGAGTGTGTGTAAAAGAGAGAGAAGGGGATGGGAGAGAGTGTGAGAGAGAGTAGGGGTAGCAAAGAGAGAGTGAAAGTAGGGGATGGAAGAGAGAGAGTAGAGAGGGATAGAGTGAGAGAGAGAGATAGTAGGCGATGGGAGAGGGAGTGGGATGGAGAGAGAGAGGGTGAATGGAAGTGTGTGTAAGAGAGACAGAGTAGGGGATAGGAGAGAGTAGGTAGTGGGAGAGGGAGTGGGAGAGAGAGAGAAGTGGGGGAATTGGAATGTGTGTAAGAGAGATAGAGTAGGGAATGGGAGAGAGTGTGAGAGTGTGAGAGAGAGTAGGGGGTGGCAGAGAGGGCTCATATGGGATGGGAGAGAGAGAGAGTGAGAGTAGGGGATGGGAGAGAGCGAGAGAGAGAGTAGGGGATGGAAGAGAGAGAGTGACAGTAGGGGATGGGAGAGAGAAAGTAGAGAGGGAGAGAGCACTTGAGAGAGAGAGATAGTAGGTAGTGCAAGAGGGAGTGGGAGAGGGGGAGAGAGAGAGAGAGTGGGGATGGGAGTGTGTGTGACAAATCTAGAGAGTAGGGCATGGGACAGGAGAGAGAGAGAGGGGGATGGGAGTGCGTGTATCTGTGAAAGAGAGAGTAGGGGATGGGAGAGGGGAGAGACAGAGTAGGGGATGGGGGAGAGTGAGTAGGTGGTGGGAGAGAGAGTTGGAGAGGAAGATATGAGAATGTGTGTAAGAGAGAGTAGGGGATGGGAGAGAATGTGAGAGTGTGAGAGAGAGTAGGCAGTGATAAAGAGAGCTCATACGGGATGGGAGAGAGAGAGAGAGTGAGAGTAGGGGATGGGAGAGAGTGTGAGAGAGAGTAGAGGATAGGAGAGAGAGAAAGTGAGAGTAAGGGATGGGAGAGAGAGAGTAGAGAGGGAGAGAGATAGTAGTTAGTGGGAGAGGGAGAGAGATAGGGGGATGGGAGTGTGTGTGACAAATATAGAGAGTAGGGGATGGGAGAGAAGAGAGAGGGGGATAAGAGTGTGTTTCTATGAAAGAGAGAGAGTAGGGGATGGGAGAGAGAGTGAGAGTGTGAGAGAGAGAGTAGGGGGTGGTAGAGAGAGAGAGTATGGGATGGGAGAGACAGAGTGAAAGGATGGGAGAGGGTCTAAGAGAGAGTAGGGGATGGGAGAGAGTGTGAGAAAGAGTTGGGGATGGGAGAGAGAGTGCTAGTAGGGGATGGGAGAGAGAGTAAGAGTAGGGGATGGGAGAGACAGAAATTGAGAGAGAGAGAGAGAGAGAGTGTGTGATAGTAGGCAATGGGAGAGGGAGTGGGAGAGGGGGATAGAGAGGGGGGATGGGAGTGTGTGAGAGAGATCTAGAGAGTAGTGGATGGGAGAGGAGAGAGGGTGAGAGAGAGTAGGTGGTGGGAGAGGGAGAGAGAGAGAGAGAGAGAGAGAGTAGGTGGTAGGAGATGGAGAGCGAGAGAGAGAGAGAGTAGGGGATGGGAGAGGGGAGAGAGAGAGTGAGTAGGGGATGGGAGAGTGGAGAGAGAGTAGGGGGAGAGAGAGAGAGGGAGGGAGAAAGGGATGGGAGAGAGTAGCTAGAAAGAGAGAGGGGGTATGGGATTGTGTGAGATAGAGAGAGTAGGGGATGGGAGAGGGGAGAGAGAGTAGGGGATGGGAGAGGGAGAGTAGGAGATGGGAGAGGGAGTCTGAGAAGAAGAGTGAGAGAGTAGGCAATGGTAGAGGGAGTAGGAGAGGGAGAGTGAGAGAGAGTAGGTTATGGGAGAGCAAGTATGAGAGGGAGAGTGAGAGAAAGAGTAGGGGATGGGAGAGGGGAGAGAGAGTAGGGAGAGAGAGAGTAGGGGATAGGGGATGGTGGGATAAGGAGAGATGTGTTTTGACATAGTGTGTATGCGCATTATAGTGCATACACACTATAGTGCATATGCACTATGTTAAATCACCCAAAAATAGCCAAAAAGCAAGTTTGGGTCCCATTTCATCCATTCTCTACTTTTGGTCTATTGTGCATTCTATTGTTCTGACAGAAAACATAGGTTTCAACATAGAAAACACTATTTGAAGACTTTTTGAAGCTAGCAAACACCAAATTCAATCAATGGATACACGGTTTGAAGACTTTTTGAATATTCTTTGTATAGAAAAGGTTACTGCAATCCTTTTTAAATATTGTTTGTTGATATATAGTGACATTTTGTTTAATATATAGTGAATTCATTGAAACTTGTATGTTTGAATGAAATGATATTTCAAAATAGTTAGAAATTTGACAAGTTGTTTGATATATATTGTGTATTCATTCAAATAATTATAATTTTTATATGTATTTGAATGATTTATAATTTACACATTGTGAGTAATTCAGATTTTTTAATAATTTGACATGTAGAAATCATTAGCATGCCAAGGAAGAAACCAAAAACTCAAACAAATGAAGATAGAAAGAGAGATTTGGAAATTAAAAGAGATAAAATGAAACTACTATGTAAACAAAGAAAATTGCAAAGCAATAATGAAGAATTGACTTTTGAAGAGGATCAAGAACCACAGATACAAAGAAATAAAGAGGAAGAATTGGAAAGACAAAGAGAACGCATGAGACTATTACGCTCAAGAAGACAATTGAATTGTGAAACTACACCATCTTCCAATGTTGGAGTCATATCATCCTCTCATGTTGAAGAGACACTAATTTGTAGATCTAACAATGTACACACTCTGTCATGTCATGTTGAAGACACAACATCAACACATCAAGTAGGTGATATTCCATCTTTTACATCTTATTGCTAAGGCACATCATCTTTGGTTCAAGGTATGCAATACACTCAACCTTATGTTTATGTTCAAAATGTTGAGGGAGTAGAAGAGATTATAACACTTTCTAGAATTCATTTTAGAAGACCAAAATATTTGATTGATATTGATACTAACATTTTGAAATCAATGCTTGATAAGATTAGCAAGCGTACTTG
Organism: Cupressus sempervirens; assembly: GCA_028749045.1. Lineage (NCBI taxonomy): Eukaryota > Viridiplantae > Streptophyta > Pinopsida > Cupressales > Cupressaceae > Cupressus > Cupressus sempervirens. The sequence continues at coordinate 407,863,052 of CM053786.1, forward strand.
TCAAAGAAAAGTTAATCGTATGTGGAGATTATTTTTTGAAGAATTAAATATTACAAGACAATGCCAATTATTTGTTGAAATGATGAGGAATTTGAAATTTAGGCCTATCATGAAGATTCTTGGGCTAAGAATGATGGACAATTCAAATGAAAAAATCATTGTAAAAAATCTAATTAGTGCTTATGATAAAGTGGGTTCTAAATCACACACCAAAGATAGTAGTATCACAAGATGAGTACTTACATTGACAATAGTAAGTAGCCAAATGAAGAAAGCTCGACTCATGAGAAAGACAAGCAAAACATAAAAAATTGGTAGAGGTACTCTAAGGAGAGCCATGTTCAGGCATGAGAGATTGGAAGATCCAATAAAAAATGAGTTATGGACATTTAGTAGTAGACTACTGCAAAAGGATAAAGAAATCAGTGAATCTTTGAAATCATTGATCGAAGATTTTTGGAAAAATAACACACATTTTTCCCCTAATCAAAGAGATGTTATAAGAAAGAGGATTGGTAGCCAAAATTGTGACCCACATGTGAAACTTTTTCGGACTCAACTTAGACACAATTTTTTACAAAATTTATTGGTATGTATCCTCAAATTCAAATAAGTTAAAGACTTTTTGAGATGGGTAAACCTTTTTATGTGAAGATAAATCACACATGCACAACTTGTTGTTGTAGGATACATATTGAATTTTCTAACCATTTTGATGTTTTTAGGCATATATGTGTGCTTTTGCATTCTGAGTTTGTTTTGCAAGATTGTGACATGAATGAGCCACTACGATCTTCAAGGGAATTCATATCCAACATTTTATGTGAAATAGGGGATGGCCAACAATTTTACAAGACATCATGCTTGGATGGTACATGCTTATTTTTTGGTTCTTTGCAACTTTCATCAACTTGTCAACATATGGATAGTACACATGCAATTGAAAATGAAATAGTAGATTACAAAAAATTTAAGATTGATATATGCTCTAAAAGATGGGAAATAGGGTAAAAGATGTGATTTAGTCATTGAAAAGATTCCAGTGTATGAGTTCATGAAGATTATTTGTGAAAAGATTATTTACGAGTATGAAAAGCATACACATAGAGCTCGATGGCTAGATTTTCAATTCAAGTTCTGCAAGGATACATTTCCACTAGATACCATTGTTTTAGTTGTAAATTTTGCAAAGAACTACACACTACAACCACAAATGAGGTGCAAGCAAAGTGTTATACTTCTCAACAGGTTTCCATATTTTTTCACATAACATTCATGCATTCACCTACAAGTGCAAAGGATGACAGGAAGATTTTGAGGGAGTACCATTTTTACATCAGTGATGATTGATCACATTCTACAAAGTTTGTACATGGTTGTTTTCAACTATTTTATGGGGATTTGATTAATAGGGGCATAACATATCATCAACATATTATTTGGTCAGAGAATTGTGCATCTCAATTCAAGAATGCATGGATGTTCTATTGGTTGAACAGGATGCACAAGTTGTGTAGAATTCAATATATGTGGAATTTCACAAAGGCTGATCATGGAAAGGGAGAGCACGATGGTATAGGTGCATGCATCAAAAGAGCCTTAGTTCATGAAAAACTAATGTACAAAAATGGAGAAATATTGATAGATGAAAAATCTATCGTCCAATGGTATAACACTACAATGGGTCTAGGTAGGGAAGGTGAGTCTACGGTTCGTAGATTTTTTTGGTTGATAAATAATACTAACATTGCACCATATGAGGATTGTTGTACACTATTAGGATCTAGTGAGTTGCACTCTTTTAGAAGCTCCAAGATGTAGGTTCATGGAGTATCCACACATGAAAAATGGCATGCTATTGTCCATCATGTGCAAAAGAAAATTAGGATGATTATGAGTCAACTAAATGGGTGGACAAATGGGATATATGGGTTTTGGACCCAACTAGCGCCTATCATCCCCCACAAGCACTAGAAATGGTAGAGATGGATTCGTCTATTGACTTTGACTGCTTCTCTAATCTAGTGCAACCTGGTAATATATATATTTGTATATCTTTGTAATTTCAATATGTAATATTATAACTTTTACCTAATTATTTTCTGAATTAATGACCATATTTTGTACATTTGTCATTACAAGCCATATTTTTTCTTTTATTGCACCTGAAGACAATGAAGAAGGGATAGATTATTATTTGTGTCATTGTGTCCAAGCCAAATAAAAATTGGATCACTCGATTGTAGATGGTGAAGATTTAGAGTACCATGTTGGTATGGTGGTTGTAACCAACACATGGCTTAGATGATATTCTATGAAGAACCCTAACTTGTGGTTATTCGAGGATTGAAAAATAGAGAGGAAGATTCTTCATTATTCAAACCTTGTTGTCACATCAAATGTCCACTTGATAAAATAAGGTGAAAAACCACATAATAAGATTCTTTGGAAAGTTCACGAGTCAGACCATGAGACAATACTTGAGACATTAAAATGTAGAGCAGATCTAGTTGGCTCATTAGATTGAATTGGATCCAAATACAATGTTGCAACCTCTCCCCCAAGACTGTCCTCATTACAAGGTGGGTATTGTTATTACGTGTCAGTGATGAGATAAGTTTAAATTACAAATTTTATGTTTTGATTTGTTTAGAATCTAGATACATTATTTGAATTTATATTAGATTCTTTAATAGGACCCATTTTCAGATTAGTCATTTGATAAGTGAAAGTTTAGAATTTGTTGTTTAGATCAAAATGTAATGAAAGAACATGAAAATTATTAGAATTTGAATGCTTTGTGATGTAAAATCATGATTTTGTGATGTAAAATCATGATTGTGTGCATGTAACCAGAAACATCAAATTGGAGAAAACAAGGACACAATGGGAGAAGTTTCCAATACTCATCAAGTAAGGGTTATCATACAACTTAGAAAGCAAGGATTTGTACAAATGGATAATTCTTAATTACAAGCTAGATTCAATTTTTTTCATTCTCTAATTTTAGCGGATTAATCTTATCTTAGATTTTTTACTATGCTAATTCTTCATTTGCAGGTCACCAAAGAAGAGGGCTAATAAAGTCGAAGCACCAGTGATAAAGGGTGAGATGCCAAAATCATTTGTGAAATGATATTATCAATTCACATCCTCAATGTTTATTAGTGCTTTTTGTTCAAGTACCATTTTGTGTTAATCATCTTATGCCTAGGATTGTAGAGGATCACAATCATCAAAAAGCAAGAAGGAAAACAAGTCTTGATCTAATGATAATGGGGCAGTTATAGATATAGTTCTCTCTAAGGATAATGTTGTTTAGCCAATGTATAAGTTGAGGGAACCAAAAGACTATTTAGGTCTGCTGAAAACAAATGGAACTTTTGATATTTTAGGATATAAAATGTTTATTGATGGATTTGACAAGAATTAAAATTATACAAACAATCAATTTACTCTTCCATAAAATGGTTCCTATGTTAACAACTTTTACTGTATTTCTTGATTTTTTTCCAGCATTTAATGTGATTGTAATATTGGTTTGTAATTGAAAGAGGAAAAAGCAAAAAGAGTAAACAAGTTGCATCTACGAACACACCTACAAATGGAAGTGGAAGAAAATCTAAGGGAGCTAAGGAAGTGAAAACTATAACAGATCAAGACCAAATAAGGATATCATCACATACAAGTACAAGGAGTTCAAATGATGAACCTTTGGTATATAAATTCCAAAATACCCTTTTTGGTTTTAAACTAAACTTGAGTATGCATTTGACTTATTTATCCTAAAAATGTAGAATGCATGGAGATGATGTGCACACATTGATTAGTAGACTATGGGAGTCGGGCTTCACTTCAAAAATATATGAAGAACATGCATAGGTATTGGAAACTTCTCAGATTGCTTAACATACCCGTCACCTTTAAGAATAATTTCTACAAAGACAATACACGGCATTTCAAAAGACATTGCAGTGATCCTTCATAGCACTACCTTCCTAAGTGGCTCATGATGGAGGTTATAATGTTTTAGATTGTTAGGATTAGTTTCAAGTTGATATCAGCCCATTTGTAAAGGCTTGAGACTCATTGGTGTTTCTATAAAACTTGAATCCTTAAGACCTATAGGGCATTTAGTACCTAGGGAAATAGGTAGAAATACCTTAAATAAGGATAATTTAGGTCCTAGGGTCCTTAGGATAAACTAGTCTTTTTAATATGATAAAATAGTCTTTTTAATAGGTTAATAAGTCTATTTAAATGATTTGGTAAAGTTTCATCACTTAGCAATTTCAAAAATTCAAAAGTTACAAAATTATAAATTTGAATTTTCAAATTATAATGGTCATGGACATTTAGGAGGGAATTAGTTTCTTTATTGTTTTAAGCCAAATTAAACCATCCAACAAATTTATATTGGTTGGGGTAGTTGATAGGAGTTTATTAAATGTTTCACAAATCCATTGTACGGGTAGAGAATCCATGGTATGGACTACTGTAGCAAATTGAATAAAAAAATCTGATTTCTTGCAAAGTTAAAGGGTTTTTTGGTATGATTCAAAGTTCTTATTGATTGGATTGTCTTGGAAAATGTTTTGATCATTAATATTTCATCTCTTTGAATTTTTTCATGTTCTAAAAACCCTACTATAGTCACTATTAATCATTTTGGTACTGTTTAGTTTTTAAGATAGTTTTGTGTAGATTTCACACTATGAATGTCATTCTATGAATATAACACTCTAATTCTCATAGAATGGCATCTTATTAAAATAAAAAACATCAATTTAACATGTATAGTATCTTACTAATCTTGGAAATGCATGTTTGATTAATTTATGTGGTGATCACCATAAAGAAGACTAAGAAACTAAGTGAATTTGGAGAATAGGTTGAAGGTTAGAGATTTTTGGCCAAACAAGGGCACTATTTTATGATGCAATGTGTATATAAATGTTGTATACAATGTGCTCCAACCTTTCTTTTTCATAGGAAACTTTGGGAAGCATGACATTGAGGAAGCCCTAAATTTAAGGGTTTCGAGGGCACAATTTGGAGCTTTGGTACCTAGAAACCTCTTGGAGTCAAATTGACTTCATATTACTTTGATTTAAACCTATTTATGACACTATGAAAAGATTTGAAGCCCAGGAATTTGAATGGTTAGCACTTACTTTGTAAATGCATGAGAATTAAGACTTAAAATTTTGAGAAATAGTGAAGAAAGTCATATACCTTCCAAAGCAACCTACCCTATCCTTTTGGTATATTAATGTAACCCATAAAGGGTACTCAAATATATAATTTATTTGCCTATTATTGTGGAAAAGGTTGAAGAAAAATCCGTGTGAGTGTTGTTGCAGGGCTATAAGGCATGCTATTAGGCCTAGTTTGAGGAATATTAAAGTTTTGGTGTCTAAACCATTGAAGAAAGTCTGAAACCTATTCAAGTACCTTAGATTTAATATTTTAGGGCTATTGGATCACATCATAAGACTTTTTGGTGGATAATTTACCATTACACTTATTGAAGGCACTTTTGGTCACTAGATTCAATTGTGCATTTGATTGAGTTTGTATTTAGACCTTGGATCCACCATATTCCCTTTCCTCCTCTGCATCATAGACCCCATCTTCACCTACAAACCCAAAGTATGAAAGGGAAGCATAAAATTATCAAATTTGTAATACATTGCCAAGAACGGTCAAACTTAGGCCAAAATGGCACACGTGAGGTTTAATAAGTTAAAAGTCATTGAATGTTAATGTCATAGTCAAATGTAATCTATTTGGTTCATCAAAGTCATAGTATGGAGGATTAGAAAGGTCATTCAAGGTTAATATACAAAACATGCTTAAATGTTGCACAAAAAGATGTAAATTGCAAAATATTGTCAATATAGCCACAAATGGCTAAAGGATTGAATTAGGGAGTAGAAGTAAGAAGTTAGTAAAGGTTTTCTTCAAATCTTATTAGAGTCTTTAGATTAGTTAGAAATGTTGAGTTGTCAATTTGACAACTTTTTTGTCAACTTGACAACAGTTTCATATGTTAGGTTAGTACACTATTGCAGACAATTAGAGATAGTTAGGAAGTAGTTACTATCATTTTCTTGATGTATAGAGTCTATTTGGGGAAGAGAAACACAAGAATGAAGAGGGAATCTTTAGGGATAAGTACTGATATGAATTTGCAATGGTTTGTAGTAGTAAAAATTTATTTCTCTAAATTTTATAGTGTTCACTATCCCATGGTAGTCATTGCAACAAAAAGTTGTATTTTGGATTGAATGTAATTTGTATTATTCAATGTTTTAAATGCATTTCTTGGGGTCATTAAGACATTTACTTTGGTGTTATGTTATCTTGATTTCCTTTTATTAATTTAAAGAAAGGGACTGTTGTGCTAGTGACTGGCATTCTAAGCACATTCAACATTTAGATCTATAGCCAACAACATGGAGTGAACGCCCCCCCCCCCCCACCCTTGTGGTGATTGTAACTTGGTGGGAGGGGGTTCATTAATGTAACCATACATTGAAATGGCATGTTCTATTGCAGGAAAATGAAGTAAGGGACTTGGAGGATCGTTATTTGTTGATGTTTGCTATAGAAACTAGTGCTTGTTTCGATACTAGTCATGGCTGGGAATGATTAGATGGGCTAGATAATGGTTGGAAAGGTCTATTGGGATGCATTGTAATCCATGGAAGGGGATCTTTTAATAAAAATGGATGGGAATGTGATCACAGTCTGAAATAGTGAAGAAATCAACATGGAAATGATGGTTAGGTACAATAGTTGGAGTTCTAGCCACATGAAAGAAGTATTTTGTGATTTGGATCATCTTATATGACCAATGTAAAGGTGTATGATGAACCAATTTGATCTAGAAGTTTGAGGAAGGGTGATATTGGTGATACCATAGATTTGAGGGTTTGAAAGAAGGTAATTTGGGATTTTGGGGTTTTGGTAGGTCTGGGATAGATTGCTTATGGAATTGGAGGTTTTATGCCATGAATGATGATTGTTGAAAGTTACAAGGTCTGGGAGTCTATTATACTAGAAGTTGTTAAATTAGCCATTTTTATGCTAAAAAATAGGGCATTAGTCAAAAATAGGAGTGTTGGTCCAAAATGACCATATGAAAGATTTTGATATGTTTTAGTACTTTGAAAAGGGTGTCTATAAATGTAATTATCCTATCAAGTGCTTTGGATAAAGTTTAAGTTATTTAGACTTTTGTGCTGCTAGAGGGCTACTAATTTGTCAATTAGGTCTCTTAAGACACCTTAACATACCAAAAGGAAAGGGTAGGCTTTTTTGGAAAGTATATGACTATCCTCACTATGTGACCCCAAAAAGTATAAAAACTGGGTGATTTTACAAAGCAACTCTATCACAGAAATATCCCTAAGTTTCCAAACCTTGGACAATGTCATTAAATGGTTCAAAACCTCTAAATCCAAGAGGAGATCAACCCAACATACTTGTAACATCAAAAACCCAAAAATACCTCTCTTTAACCCTTGATTTGAGGGTTTCTCCAATCTCCCTTCTCCAAACACTTCTAGACCTATTTGGTGGTTGATTCACCATGAGTTTGACAATATGTGGTCAACCAGAACATAAAAATGATTTTCCCTTAAGGCGAATCTCTCACTGTTGCTCCCTAGCTATCATTTCCCTTAGGGAACACTTTGCTCCAACTAGTGATCACTCCACTTCTTCAATATGTTTGCAGAAAAGTTCATTAGTAACTATGATACATAGTTAGTATTCATCCTTCCATGGGTACTAGGCCTTTGGGTCCATGGAAAGGGTATTAATTACAAGTAAATCTTCAAAACAAAGTAGAAGACTTAGTAAAATCTGTCCATTTTTTGTAGGTGTAGGAACAATCAATGCCTAATGAAGATATGTAAAGTCATTTGATGATGAACCATGGCTATTGAAGCCATCAAAATGTAAGGGAAGCATGAAATTGTCAAATTTGTAATACATTGCCAAGAATGGGCAAACTTAGGCCAAAATGGCACAAGTGAGGTTTAAAGAGTTAAAAGTCATTTAATGTTAATTTCATTGTTAAATATAATGTATTTGGTTCATCAAATTCATAGTATGGAGGAGTCATAGGTCATTCAATGTTAAGATACAAGATATGCATAAATAGATGTAAATTGCAAAATTGACAAAATGTTGTCAAGAATGCCAAAAATGGCTAAGAGAAAGGAACTACTGGATATGTTTAGAGCTTTATAGTGTAAATAAGTTAAAGAGTCTTTAGATTAGTATTGAAATGTTGAGTTTTCGAGTTGAAAATTTTGTTGTCAACTTGACAACATTTTCATATGTTAAGTTAGTACACTATTGCAGATAGTTACAAACAGTTATGAAGTTGCTATCGGGTTTGTGGGAGAAGATGGGGTCTATTTATAAGTTCTTCCACATGATTAGAAGGGAGAGATGATCAATAATGATAAAATATGTAATAGAGCCCTAAGTTTGATCTTTACAAAGCATGAAAAAAACACTCAAAGCAAGTGGTTGTTGTAATAAACAAAATGCTCATTACAATTTGTACATTGTCATTTTTCCTTCTTCCAACCCCTTGAAAAGGTTAAGTTTGACCTTATATAGGATTAGAATGTAAATTAAAAGCTCTAATTTAAGTGTTTGAAGGATTCCCATGAAGAAGTTTCTTTTTTTGCATAAAAGTTGCAAAAGTTGTCAATGACAACTTTGCAAGAAATGAGCAATTTTGGCAATTTTGCAAATTTTTTACCCAAACTTTCTTTACTTCTTATAAAAATTTTCAAAAGGCCTAAGATCGATCCAAGACACCTAATAATGACCCTAAAACAATTGATTGCCTTATTTGGCTCTCAAAACCCAAAAATGCTCTATTGAGCCAAATGAGCAATTTTGAGCAATTAGGAGCAATATTGCATTGTAGGGCTCTTCTAACCTATCTAACCTCACATTATGACCAATTTGATCCTATTATTACTCTAGTGATGTGGCTAGCATTACTACAAGCCAAAAACACCAAAGAGGCCCTAGGTCTACCCTTTAGCATACAATGGAAGCCAACAAATAAGCCAAATCTCACACAACCTTCAAATTTTCTCCAAGGGTTGAATTGATGTTATGTTCTACTCTCAAAAGTGTATATCCCTCCTAGGAATCACTAAGGAAAGTTTCAAGTCTCACCACTCCAAGAAAGACATAAAGCTAATATGAACCCAACCTGAGCAAATAGAGCCAACTCCCTCAAAATGGGCAAAATAGGAATTTTGTTGTTCTAGGCTTTACAACTTCTAGTAAAGTCTTGGAACAACTTAGACTCAACCTAAATAAGGTAATGGTTTCACTCCCAACAGCCCTCAACTAGATTTGCAAGATGAGGCCTAGAAGCCTATTAGGTCTCCTAATGTTGATTTTGACCAATAACTCTAAAACTCACCAAAGGACCCAAGGAACAAATAATAAATTTAAGAACCCTTTTCCTAGTTCTTACTAACTCCAAAGTTGCAATGACCAACTCCACTCCAACATATCCTAACCAAAACCAAGTACACAGACCTAATTAGCTACTTTAGGCTTGGATTTCAAGGCAAGTGGTCAAAAATGGGTGCATGAAATCTACTCTCCACTTCTAGGTTTCTCTTCAAGCTAAAACAAGGACACTTTGTTCAAACATCAGGTCCTCAAACCCTTTCCATCACTATGTCCACTCGAATTTCTCCAAAACAAAGGTCAAATATATAGGAAGATTTGACCTAGGGTTTGTCACCAAAAATCACCAACACAACTTCCTACTCCCAAATTACCAAAATTTGATAGAGTATTTCCCTAACTTGCTCCATACCAGGGAAGAAGGAAATCCACTTGTAGGAACTCAAGTTAGGGTCATTTTTATGACCAAACCTTAAAATTAAGGGTTTCATAGACCATCACCAGAAAAAATTTGATAACTTTTACAAGGTAAATGAAGAAAACTCCAAACCAACACAAAAATCTTCTAAAAAGATAGCGTCAACTTCTCAGAGTCCAAAGATCATCTTGCAGACCTTATATTTCATACTGTATAGAAAAAATTAGTAAATTGCACAAGAATTCAACAAATTTTATTGATTTTGGGAGAAAAATAAAATTGAATCTTCACACCCTCACCATCCTTGAATGCTATATGCCTAAATAGGAAATTTCCAATAGGTTTAACAACCCCTTATTAGTTTTGAACAGTTGCAAGTTACATTTCAAAAAGTTGTCAACAAAAATGCAAAAGTTGATAAGCAACTTTTTAGCAATTTTGCGCTTATGACACGTTTTATTGCAAGAATATTTGCAAATGGACTTTATTCACTAGTAGGAACCTTATTAATGTTATAAACACCTAGACATACCTAGAAAACATAAATGACCAGAAATCCACTTATTGGACCAATTGATGCCCAAGGCTTATAGTTGTACCATGGGGTCTTGTGTCCATTACAAGTTGGATGGGTCATAGGGAGATCCTTATTACATCATGGAAAGAAAGAGGTTTAGGTGTTCTACACCATGGTGAAGATTTGGATCATGGTAGATAGGAACACATGCATGGAGATCATGTGCATGCACTAATTAGTCAAAATCAACAAAATGAGGATTTTGTTGTTCTAGGCTTTTCCACCACCAGCAAGGGCTTTGGACAACTTAGTCTCAACACAAATAAGGAAAACCAACCACTAGTTGTGCTTCCAACAACCCACAACTCAACTTGCAATTTTACACCTAGTGGCCTATTAGGTCTCCTAAAACTAATTTTTACCAATAACTTTAAAACTTATCAAAGGACCTAGGGATTAAAATACTAATTCAAGTACCCTTTTTCAAGCTCTAACAATCTCCAAAGTTTCAAAGACCAACTCTACTCCAGCATATCCCAACTAGCACCAAGTACTTAGGCCTAATTAGCCACTTTAGGCTTGGTTTTCAAGGAAAATGGTCAAGAATGGGTGCATGAAATCAAATCTCCACTTCTAGGCTATTATTTAGGCTCAAAAAAGGGCACTTTTTTTTGACACCAAGTCCTCAAACTTTTTCTATCATTCTATCCACTCTAATCTCCCCAAAACAAGGTCAAATACATGTAGATATTTGACCTAGGGCTTCCTTCCAAAATTCACCAACTTCTCCTCCTACTCCAAAATTGCAAAAATTAGATAATATACAACCCTAACTTGCTCCATACTAGAAAAGAGAGAAATCCACTAGTGAAATCTCAAGTTAGGGGCATTTTATTGTCCAAACCCTCAAAACAACAGTTTCACAAACCAACAAGGAACAAAATTTGATAAATTTTGCCAAACAAATGATAAATTCTTCAAATCAAATCCAAAACCTTCTAAATAGGTAACTCCAAATTTTTAGTGTAGAAGATTCATCCCCCAATTAGTGGATTTTGTACAACATGTTAAAAATCAAATAAAAGTGCTAGAACAACAAGAATTTTATTGATTCTTGAAAGAAAATACAACTAAAACCTCTATATATCTCCCTCTTCAAATGCCCAAAGCCTATATAGGCTATTTACAACTGATTTAACCAACCCTTGGTTAGTTTTAGCCATTGAAAGTTGTATTGTGAAAAGTTGTCAAGAAAATTACAAAAGTTGCTAAGCAACTTTTTTGCAATTTTGTAATTTTTGTGCTAAGACAACTTTCATTGCAAATATGTTTGGAAATGGACTCTACAAACTCCTAGGGACCTTATTAATGTTCTAAACACCTAGACATGCCTAAAAATATAGAAATATCTAAAAATCCACTTATTGGACCAATTGATGCCCAAGGCTTATAGTTGCACCATGGGGGTCTTGTGTCCATTACAAAGGTGGATGGTAATAAGAAGATCATTAGATATATCCCTATACCTTATTACATCAAGAAAATAAAGAAGATTAGGTGCTCTATACCAAAAAAATTCTATAACCCTTGATTTCTAGCCCAAGAAATGAGGGTTTGGTGGAAGTGTGCATAGATATGCATGGATGCTTTAAAAAACTTGAAAATCCTTGTATTTAATACATTTCCTAAGACTTTTTTTGGTTTTGGAGTCATGGAAGTAAAGGGATACAAAATTTTCTTCTTTGAGCAAGGGCTAATTAAGCCTAATTGAAGGATAGGTTGTGAAGGAAGTCTTCACCAGTCTAAAGGTTAGAAACTAAGACTAATATGAATTTAATATCTCTAAAAAGGGTATTCAAAAGTGTGAAAAAATTCATAGGTTATTTGAGAATCTTGGGAATGAAATGCTGATTTCAGTGTTGGTAGGCTACCAAATAGGCCTAGAAGGCCATAGTTGAAGAATGGTGAAATATGGGTTGATAGGAATGAATGGGGAGTTGGAACATGAAAAATATATTATGTTAAGATGGTCTATAGTATTAGGATCAAGGGTTGAGGTCAAAATTGAATTTTGGTGTGTTGGAGGCACTAGGTACACTAGGTGGTCTAGGATGGAGTTGGTGAAATGAGAGATTGGAATAAGGAAGTGGAAAGGTGAGCTTGATTGGTATGGTTGTGGAAGTGATTTACAAAGTTAGAGAACTTAGTTTGACCTTTGATTAGGACTGATTCCTTGAGTTGATTCCAAGTTTCTTGTTGAATCCTCGAGTTGAGTTAGCCTACTTAAGGTGAAAATGGAGGACTCTGCATCATAGGTCCTAGTGTAGCATGTAGTTTCATGTGTCCACTTTGTGTCCCTGCACCAAATAGAAAAAAGAAGCATAAATTCCATTTAGAGCCTTCATATCATCACTAACTCAAATCCCAAATCATTTTCAACACTAATCAACAAGTACACTAAAATATTGAACTCAATCATAACAAAAGATATATTACTATACTCAAACTCATGAAAAACACTAGCTAAAAAAAGATAGATTATTATACTTGAACATTAGGCTCCTTCCTCATTTCTTCCATTTGTGATGATGTAAAAAGAGAAAAAAATGCATAAAATGTTGTCGTCTTGCATTTTTTTACACATTTTTCTATAATATCAAGAAAATAAATTGCATATAAGGATACCCATTTTGCTTCTCTATAATATATCAAAAGATGAGGTATGGTTGTTGTGGACCAAGTCTCTGTTGTTACACTATGGGCCACTTTTTAGGGATAAAAATGAGAAATATAGGTGATTTTCAAGGAAAAAAAGATTTTTATGTTTCTTAGAAGGTTATAAAGGTCCTTAGGGTCATTAAGTTAAGTTTTAGGCATCTAGGAGTTAAGATGTCAAAAATTGCAAAAAATTGTAAAAGTTGTCAAATCAAAATTGCAAAATGGCTGACAACTTTGCAGGAGTTTGGGAATTGGTGAAGGGCTAAGCATTTAGAAATAAGTTATTTTACTATCTCCAAACCTTTTCCAAGCATAGAATTGGAATCAAGTGAAAAATGTAAAAATTTCACTTTTTATGTAAAGTTGCATTGTTCAAAGTTGTAAAAGTTGCTCAAGTTTGCAACTTAGTGGAAAAAGGGTTGTGGGATTGAATTGTCTATTTTTTTGGCTCCAAGTGGGCAGGTAAACCCTATCCCCAACCTTGTCCCATCATATTCAGTGCTTGAACATTCTTGGGGATGCCGAACCAGAAGGCCCCTAAGGGTCACTAAATGTCATAGGGCTATGATCTTTGACGGGGCATATCTCGGAGCTTGTGTGAGGTATGGGTGCAATTCTAGTTCCTATAGGACCATGTTGTAGAGACATACAATAAAATCTCTCTCTTTTTGGAGATCATACTCCGTTTTGATTTTGTGATGCCATCTCGAGTGATGCTAAAACTTGTAGCGTTGGCTAGTACAAAGTTGTCAACTGCCAAATCTCTCTCACCTTTCATCGTGGGATTGAACTATCTACTCCATTAGCTCTGGGTGGTTGGGTAAACCCTATCCCCAACCTTGTTCAGTTATTTTTATCACTCAAACATTCTTAGGTATTCCAAATTAGAATGTCCCTAAGGGTCACTAAATTCCATAGGGCTACGATTTTTGATGGAGCATATCTCAGAGCTTGTGCATGGTACGGATGCAATTCTAGTTCCTCTAGGACTATGTTGTGGAGACCTACAATATCCACTCTCACTTTTTGGAGATCATACTCCATTTTGATTTTGTGATGCCATCTCAGGTGATTATGAAACTTCTAGTGTTGGCTTGTAAAAAGTTGCCAATAGCCAAATCTCTCTCACCTTTCATCGTGGGATCAAACTATCTGCTCTATTAGCTCTGAGTGGCCAGGTAAACCCTATCCCCATCCTCATCCCATCTCGTTTAGCACTAGAATGTTCTCGTGCACGCCAAACCAAAAACATCCCTAAGGGTCACTAAATGCTATAGAGCTATGATCTTTGACGAGGCATATCTTGGAGCTCGTACGAGGTATGGATGTGATTCTAGTTCTTATAGGACTGTGTTGTGGAGACCTACAATAACCTCTCTCATTTTTTAGAGATCATATGCTAAAACTTTTAGTGTTGGCTAGTACAAAGTTGCCAACTATTAAACCTCTCTCACCTTTCATCATTGGATCAAATTGTCTGCTTCGTTAGCTCCAAGTAGCCTGGTAAACCCTATCTCCAACCTCATCCCATCTCATTCAGCACTCAAACATTCTCGAGCATGTCAAACTGAAACATCCCTAAGGGTCACTAAATGCCATAGGGCTGCGATCTTTGATGGGGCATATCTCAGAGCTCGTGCAAAGTATAGATGTGATTCTAGTTCCTATATGACCATGTTGCTGAGACCTACAATAACCTCTCTCACTTTTTAGAGATCATGCTCCATTTTAATTTTGCGGTGCCATGTTCGGTGATGCTAAAACTTGTAGTGTTGGCTAGTACAAAGTTACCAATTGCCAAATCTCTTTCACCTTTCATCGTGGGATTGAAATTTCTACTCTGTTAGCTCCATGTGGCTGGGTAAACCCTATCCCCAACCCCATTCTATCCCATTCAATGCTCAAACATTCTTAGGCACACCAAACTGGAACGTCTCTAAGGGTCACTAAATGTCATAGAGCTACAATCTTTGATGGGGCATATCTCAGAGCTTGTGCAAGGTATGGATGCAATTCTAGTTCCTATAGGACCATGTTGTAGAGACCTACAATAACCTCTCTTTTTGGAGATCATACTCTATTTTAATTTTGCAATGCCATCTTGGGTGATGCTAAAACTTTTAGTGTTGGCCAATACAAAGTTGCCAACTACCAAATCTCTCTCACCTTTCATCGTGGGATCAAACTACTTGCTCCATTAGCTCTGGGTGGTCGGGTAAACCCTATCACCAACTTTGTCCTATCCCATTCAGTGCTTGAACATTCTTGGGCATGCCAAACCAAAATGTCCCTAAGGGTCACTAAATGCCATAGGGCAGCAATCTTTGATAGGACATATGTCAAAGATCATGTGAGGTATGGATGCGATTCCAATTCCTACAGGACCATGTTGTGGAGAGCTACAATAACCTCTCTCACTTTTTGGAGATCTTACTCCATTTTGATTTTGTGACGCCATCTCGAGTGATGTTGAAACTTATAGTGTTGGCTAGTACAAAGTTACCAACTACCAAATCTCTCTCACCTTTCCTCCTGAGATTGAACTGTCTATTCCATTAGATCCAAGTGGCTAGGTAAAGACTAGCAACAACCTCTTCTTGTCCCATTGAGCACTCAAACGTTCTCGTGCATGTCGAACTGAAATGTCCCTAACAAAGATAATGACACATTAAGGGACTTACAAGAGTTCATAAGTTTCTATTTATCTCCCCCACATTGAAAATATTATGGAGAAAACATGGTGTGATATGTAGAAGGATAAGATTATAAAGGGTTCATAACTCCTCATCATAACTCATGATCTTAAGGGTTTATTAGAGGTAGGCTTAATATGGCACATATTCTAATGTGCCATAGGTTTATAAGATTGTGTCAAAATTATCAAAGGAATGATAGAGATCACTATTTTGCATCATTATGAGGGTTTACGAAGGAATAATCAATGCATCACTATTTTGCATCACTATAGAGGCAACATTAATGATAATCAATGCATAAGGTAATGGCATTACAAAGGAATGAGATCAAAGAAAAATATTCAAGACAACAATAGTGAGTGTGACGAACAAATTTTTAAACCTTTGTAGTAGTTAGATCTTTTGCTTCATTAATGTTTCATTAAATCTTGAGAATCCTATTATGTACACCCTATTTTTTAAAGTCCTAGGATCAAAATAAGTGTAGCATTAAAAATATTCATCCAATTTTGGGGTGAAAGTTGGGGAATTTTGTGGGAGAATGTTTGTCCAATTCTCATTAAAAAAGTGATGTCATCATTAACACTCACATTAGGGCTAAAGGCGGGTTGTATTTAGCATAGGTGAAATGCCAAGATAGTCTAGATTCAAAGAACTAGGAACTAGTTGCATCATAATTGTCTCAACATGATGCCATAAAAGTATTCCTCTTCAAAATTCTTTTCCTCCCTAATTGCAACAAGTTTGAGTCCAAAAGTTACTCTAGGATGGATCTTATTGTTGTTTCTAGGATAATATTGCGATATGTGCAAACATAATGAATGAACGATAATAGCTCTTTGCATTTAGATAGGGAATTCAAAGTTAAATTTCTCTATCCTGCCTTTAAGTAGTTCAAAATCGATTTGATTTCTTTCTATTGATTTTGTAGCACATTTTAATTGTGGTTAACTTTTTTGAAGGTAGTTCTTACTATTTGGCAACACATATAAATACTTTACAATTCTTTAAAAAATGATGAAAAACTATTGATGACTAGACCTACCATATAAATTTTATATATTAGTGTGTTAACAACAAGGAGTTATTTTCTTTAATGTTTCATCCTAAGAAGTTGTTTTAGAAATCACATATTGTTGAATTGATTGCTTTATTATTTGTTTCACTACCAATAATGTACAAAAAGATAGTATCAATACTAAATAGGATAAAACAAAAGCAAATACTTGTGTGTAACTTTAATCATTTTATAATCATAAGAAAGTGTTACTTATATATATGTAGTTGGTCAAATTCATTTGGATTGGTTAATGGATTCATGTCGAGCTTCCAATTGTTGACTAATAGCCATTAAATGAGACCAAGCTAATTATAGTTTGTTGGGGGTACTTTTGGAGGACTTTACGACATTGTTGACACTACCATCCCCAACGCATAAATAAGGAAACATATGGAAAAGATGACATGATCTTGGGTTGAAGTAAAATCTCAAGAAGTGATGCACTTAATGAGCCATAAGAAACCTACATGTACATTCCCCAACTTATAATGAATGGTTGGATATAAAGGCTCCATAAGCTAGCCCAAAAATGGAAGCCAAGGATGTAACCGTGCATGTATTGGCATAGTCTCACTGCGAGGATCCCAAGTATCTACTACTATTATTAATTTAGGCATCACTATATGATCTAGAATGTTATGAAGTACTGAAGAATGTAGTAACTTCTTCTATGTCTCCAGAAAATGTAGCATAGATTTAGGGTCTCTTGGCTCCCAAGAATTCGTAGAAACTATTCTTAGTACTATAAGATTAACTTCAATGAAGTGTTGAGTGTAAGGAGTTGAAGAAGCAAGTTCTGCTTCTGTGTAAATGCCAAAATCACGAGGCCCATTCCCTTCCATAATCCTTTGCCACAATGACATTACCTCTAAACCATGCAAAGGATGTTGAAGTGGTTCACAACCTTGAAAAACTCTTATAAAAAATGTTAGAGCCAAACATTATGTATGATAGAGAACAACTTATCTAGTGTAGTACAAGATTGAGTAATTCTACCTATAAAATTCTATCTTCTATAAGGTACAACCTTGACCAATTGTGCATGTTGGTGTTTGAAAATGTTACCGGTTTTCAATTACCTTGATGAGAACAAAACACATCTAGGGGCAGCTAACTCCCATTTTCAACATGCCCATTCAAACACCAGGCAAACTATAAGGCTGTACTCCTGCACTTCAGGCTCTGCAAAACCTAGGTGGGTGAACCTCTTTAGATTTCACTATGTGACCAGTGCAATAACCATATTCAGGATCTAGAATAGCAGATGAAACCCCTAATTCTTCTATGCTTAACTAGGAGATCACAAGTGTGAAATAGATAAGAAAATGACTCATGAAACTGGAAAGCTAAGTGCGGTTTATACTTTGAATACCTTTCAACATAAAATGAAAATGATTTAATAGATTGATGATAGCAAGACCCAGGTATGAACAAAAAAAGTTAATGATCCTATCTGTGATCAGTGCCTTATCTATTGGGAAATTAAATGAATTATAACCATACATCTCCTGGAAATCTCAGACATATTACTACATCCAGATCCCTGATCTATCTTTCACCTTGTGAATAGATATCTACATCAAAATGAATCTCATACTCAGAATATCCCATCATGAAATCAGTAAACCCTGTGATAAACACCAAGCGGTTACATGGTTCTTTGTTCCATAAGCAAAGTATTTCAATCACATACATCACTAAATGAGATGCAACCTAATATATGGTCTTTAATCATAAACTAGAAAAGATTACAAATCCACAAATAGGAGACAAGATTCAGACTGAATTTGAAACCATTGCTGCTCTTTATTTTCTTTCCTTGAAACCAAATACATGAAAGATGTACAGAATACTTCATAAATCACCTAACAAACATGAACTATTTGCATAAAACTCAAAATGTTGTTCAATACAATAGAGAAATGCTAAAGAATATGGTGTCTCGGTATTGGAAATGCATCAAGAACTAGATCCAAGCTCTTGTATCACAGTCATGTGCCCTTTTCTCCAAAAGACTAGAACCAACTGGTTTCTCAGTAACAAAAACTGGAACCTTTTAAATGGAAGAAAGAAAGAATAAAATAGGATAGACGAATTCCCAAATCTCACATGCAACTACCATCTGTCGACTTAGAAATTCATCTCCTGCAACTGAAAAACCTCTTTCAATTCTTTACCCATCTGATTTGATTTTCTGTTTCATCATTACACCCTAACTGACTTCCAAATATCTTAGCTAAATGATGAAATCTGATAATTGAATCCGAACACATGCTAACTGATCAAATTTTAGCCAAAACACCATAAAAACACCAAATAATTAGACACAAAGGTTACTGAGTGTATTTTAGGTGTCTTTTCACTGAATCCTGCAATTGGTAATTCAAAACACCTGATAAAACATGCCAACCAACCTCTGATATAAAACCCCCTATAGTAGGAACAGACTACTACCTGTGCAAAAACTGACCTCATATTTGGAAAATTTAGATCTTCTTGGTTCCAACGGTATATTGGAGTACATATCTAGCCTCCCGAAAATGCCCAGAAGTTGATTTGAAAAATGCTCCTCTGTTACAAAACCCAGGTCTGCACATTTGATTTTTTTTAAAATTTCTTGAAAAAAAAAATTTAAAATCTAAAGTTGGAACTTTAGGATAAATTCCCTTTTGAAATTCAATGACGTGCAAACCATTTTTTTTGGAAATAATAATTTAAAATTATTATCTTTTGCATTTCAATTTTTCTCTATGTTTCTCTGGGCCCACTGGGTGCCACCTAGGCTGCCATGTGGCAGCCCCTGATTGGCTGGCTGATTGCTTCATCACCCACTTACCTCACCCCTGGCCTGGCCACGTCACCTACCTCATCATCACTGAGCGGGCCCTCCTGCCACTTGTCAAAAATGCGCTTCCTCACATTACTTAACTACCTACAACTTCAGAATGCGGGGATGCGCACGCCATCGGATGCGGCCATGGGTCAGCATCTGGTGCGATCTCCTTTTGGGTGCCACATCAGCATATGAGAAACTTTGATTAAAATATAACCTCTAACACGATGACATCACCTCCAGCTAGCACGGCATCCAGGATGGGTCCACCACGCGGCCACTTGCCCTCTTAAAAGGGCGTCTCCTTTGAGATACCAAGCATTCTCAAGGTATTACATTTAAACATTTTATAAGTCCACCACATAACTAATGTGGGATAAAGGAAACATGAAACCCTTTCCCTATCTGTGAAAGTACACCTGTATGCCTTGGACTCCATTTATACATTGTTTCTTCTTACTACAGAGTACCTGTGTTTGATTTGTGCATGGTTTTACTGATGAAGTCGTCTTCACCTTTCTTTTCAATGGCTTCAAAGCCATTTTGTCTTTGACCTGTGGCTAGTCCCATGCCTTTGACTGCGGATTCCCTTTTACATTGGTGGATTATCTGTTGTCCTTTGACTGCAGGTGTCTTTCAATGATGTTTCTTTTCAAATGCTTTGGTCGGCTCAAAGCTTATACACCTCTGTTCTTGTATGTGAGGTCTTTCATAGGTGGCTTCTTCTTTTACGTGAGCTCTATTTTGAGATGCCTTCCTCAGTTAATGGCATTGCCTCTGATCTTTGTTTACTGCAGCGTCTCCTATTCTACTTGCGTGAGCTGCTGTTGTCTCCTTTAAAAATTGGAGGTTTGGCTTTTCTTTACTATGCTTTGACGTCCTCTACTACAAAAACGTTGCCCCTATTTCAAAACATGAGACTCCTTTTTATAAGCCACCTGGGGCTTAGACCATGGTGTAAGATTCATTTTTGTATGCGTGGTCTGCTCTGTTTTGTGGGTTGATTTCCTTTTGTTTGTTGGGTTCTTCGTTTTAAATGATTGCACAGGTGTCTTTGTTCATTGGCTAGAGAATCCTTCTGCACAAAACAAAATGGAAGGCATTCTGCCTTGGGCATGAAACTCTTCTCCAAAGTGGCTCCCCTTTGTTTTCATTTTAGCACTAACTATTCTCTTTTTGTAAGATGTTATCCTCTCATTAATATCAGTCTCCATTTAAAAAAAATGTTGCCTATGCTTTTGGTCACGTTTCTATGGTGATGGGCAATTTTTTACTGTAGGCTTCACTTTGAACACTGGTATTCAGGCTCAGCCATGGCCTTATTCTTGCTCTTGAAAACTACTTCCCTGCCTATCGTGAGCTCTCCCCATTTTTAACAGAGCTGCTCCCTTGACTGCATGGACTTGGAGCTTTTTATTAGTGTGAACTCCCTTGACTTTGACCACAGCTCCCACTGCTTACATTGGTCTCTCATTTGATTGACTACCTCCCCTGCGGTTTGAAGATTGACAAATTTCTAATACGTGGGATTACCTTTCAATCATGCATGGGCTCTGTATCATCTATGCATGGATGGTCAGGCAATCTACTACCTTAAACATTCATACTTTGCAAGTTTGGTTTCAAACAACAAACCTTTTATGAGTGTCATGCCCACGATTATCACAATATGCCCAATCCAATAGAATCAATCTTGAAAGTGTCATAACCATTCTCTGCATCGACATTCCTTTGGTTGATCTCATCAATGAATCTCGCACTTTCTTTGAACATGGAAACTCTCACAACTTTTTCTTCAAATCATCACTACTAAAATTTATGCCATTGTGAGACAACCAACTTTCATTAAGACCTTACATGGTTCCTTCGGATTAGAGATTTTCAATTTCCCATTCCTACACTTATCTAACGGGATCAGTTGAGATTAGTTGGGCCCCAAAGTGGGTCCAGCTAAAAAAAAATTCATTTTCAGACAACTGGACCTTGAAACTGATCTACCTACCTTCTCAGACTTGTTGGAAACTAATTTGATCACAAATTCACCATTAAAAACTCATTTTACTCTGATCTTCATAAATTGTGATTTTCTGATGACAGGGCATGTCGGCTAGCTTTAAAAACTAATTCAAACTTCTAACAGAGCTCTAAAACTTAGGATCTCTATTCTCTCTGACATGTTCAACAAGCCTGCAAAAAATTGTTACATGATGACATCAAGGTCAAAAGATATCGACCTCTGAAGTTGCCAACTTAAATTCACCTGCAGATAAACATGTTAGAAAACTAGAAAGTGCATTTGGAAATGGCTTGGAAAACTGGGCAAATGGACATTTGGGAAGACAAAAACTGGGGCATCAGTTCTCTATCATGAGGACAGTATGAATATGTGATTTGGGCTCATGAAAAATAACTAAGCACAAATGATGGACGTTCAAAGTAAGCTACTCAGAAGTTTGCAACTAGGAACACTGACTAAAAAGTGATTTTGGCAAATGGAATTGACTTGGAAAAGAGTGCAGACGAATTCGTTAGGGTTTATAAACTGGCACACTTGGAGTATTTTCAGAGTAGAATGTAGGGGAACAAACCATTTGGTCCTACCAATCTCGGATCAAAAGATATAGCATCACAAACAAGGCACCTGAACAATCTGCATCTCTGATTACCAGTGAAACACTATAAATTGCAATCAGAATCGAGTTTGAAAATTGATCAAACGGATTCGTCAAGACTTAAAAATTGAAACATAGGAATTCTCTGACATCTACCATGCAACGCAAAAGGAAATTTAGCATTTTAGTCAACTGGGTCAAAGTTATAGCACGTCAAACAGGGCTTCCCAGAATTTGTACAAAGTGCAAAAGCATGAAAACAGTGAATGACCAACTTTGACAAATTCAAAACCTAGTCAAATGGACTCGAAACAATTCAAAATTTGAAACATAGGTTCTTGGATATGGACACTAAATCCCAAAATGGCGAATCACGAAACATTTCTGGGTGCAAGATATTCAGTTGCAAACATAGCCTTCTGTCGCTGTCTGACACTTAGGGTAAAATGCATATTTGGGAAATGCTCAAAACGAGACTTTACAAAATGACCCAGGATATCAATTTAACATCATGGAATGCTTAGATAGGCTGAAAGAAAGGCATTAGAAACATTGAACACCATTTATGCACTAACTCAACAGCGGGATGCATAGGCTTCACAAAGCATTTATAGGCTTGATTTTCTTAATGGTGCTCAAAATTGACCATGCAAATTTTAGCGCCAATAGTGCATATAAGGAAATATATCATTGGAATACATGTGAGTGCCCATTACAATTAGTATTCTATGATGGCAGATCTACCCTATGGAATTAATGAAACCTTCAGAATCCTATTAGGCTCTACATCATAACTAAACCTTGAGAATCCTATTAGGCTCTCCATCATAACTAAACCTTGGAATTAATGTAATGTATTGTTTTCAGTTTTAGATTTGTTATATGTTTGTAATAATAATTTATGATAAATGTTTCGATGCATAACATAGAAGGCAGGCTTTAAACATGAACAAGAAGATCATAAATCAATATGACCATGACATAAATTGCAAATGATAAATTTTTGGCTTTAACACTGATAAAGTTTATTGCTGATCAATATTGTATCAAAAATTCAAACTAATTAGGTATTGAATTAAGCTTGATAAACAAATGACAGAGAAGGAAAACTTTAAACATGAATAAGATCATAAATCATATGATGATGACATATTGGAAATGATAAACTTATGCTTAAACAGTGATAAAGTTTTTGTTAATCAATATTCTATCAAAGTTTCAAGCTGATTAGATGTTGAATTTAATGTCATACATGAACAAACATATAATATAAAATGATAACCAATAATGTCATGTATATTAACAAACACATAATATATTATGATAACCAATAATGTCGTACATGAACAAACATATCATATATTAACCAATAATGTCACAAGTCTAATAATGTCATGCATCAAATAAATGTCATACATCAAATATAAAATGTCATATATACATCAAATGTATATCGAATATGTCCACTGACATAAAATTCAACATATATGTTCATTGATGCCTATACATGGACATTTCTATCAACTATATCTTCTCCTTCCCATGAGGGGAAGGAAACAATTCTCTAGAGGCCTTCAATTGTCGTGCGGAGGGAGACGGTGGCGATGATGGGAGCTTCCTCACACGCTCGCTTGTCCTCTTGTTGAGGCTCTTCTCTAACTCAAGCTGATACAAACAAAGTAGATATGAATCAATAATTATTATACATTGAAATCAAATATCTGTATACACAAAATTAATTCTTTTCTTAGTGCCATCATATAGTCGCTCTACAAGTCCACCTAGAAGGCTTGTGGATGATTAGGTGTGACAAGACCCTACAACAATTGAATCACTATAATCACTTATAAATAACATTAAAAATTTTGATAATAACTATTATAAAAAACAACTAAAACTAAGAAAATTCTTTCATACCTCAGTCAATGGCTGTGAACTAGCCATAGCTCTAGCCACTCCATGATTCATAGACTGTTGGAGATGAGGAGTATCTAATGTGAAGAGTTGCATGTCATACAATACACATTAAATGTAACATAAAACATGAAACAAATATAATCAAATGAATTAAATTAACAAAAAAAAATGTACCTCTATGAAGCTCATGTCACATCTAGGCTCAAAGTGTCATATCCCCATTTCAAATAATTAAAAAATAATAATATTTTCTAAGGCAAGCAGGCCCAAAAAGGTGAAGTTTCGGAAAAAGGGGATAATCTTTGGAAGCGAATGGACTAATAAATAAATATTATTATTAAAATATTTTTTATTAACCCCTCTTGGATGTGAGTTAGGGTTATGCCCTCTTTTAAGCGGTTTGGAGGCATTCTGGGCTCATTCCAGAACTTGATTTTGCTCATTTCTTTGTTATTCTTCAGAGGCTGACAAACCTGTGGAGAAGGAGACCCAAGAACGGGAGTTTTTAGGTTTCTAGGAAGGCTAAGGATGGAAGTTTCAAGCCATTCCGTGTGCATGCTCATGCAGAGTTTTCCTTTGTGCTGAATAGTGCAGATTTGTGAGTTTTCGGGTGTATTTTTTTGTAAGAGTTTGGTGTTTTTGGTTGAGTATTTCATATCAGTTTGGGTTGCTGCTGTATATCAGACTTTTAAATTTTAAAATAGAGCTAAAAATATGTATTTTGATATGATTATACTTCTGTGATAGATTATTAAGTTTTTGTGGTGATTTCGGGCTATTTTATGCTATTTTCGGGAGCTCGATGAGCATTGTTTTTGTCCTCCATTTGGGAGCTATTGTGTGCATGTTATACAGATCTGGAAATGTCATTTTATAGGCTGTTATGCTGCTCAAATTTTTGTAAAAATGTCCGCTTTCAGATTTATTAATAATAGGTGAAGCTGTGAAGCTTTTGGCACTATTTCTGGCATACCCGATTTGAGGTTTATTGAGAAATCGGTGGATCTTTGTGATATTAGTTGTTTGATCTTAAAAATCTGATTAGAGGCATGAAATATCATACAAAACCAGTAAAGGGACATTTCAGTGGTTTCAGAGCCATGATCTTGCCAGCCTGAGGGTTTGTAGAAGCTTGCATGTCAGTTTTGACAACTACCCAGATCTTGCATGTCATAATTTATGGTTGCATGTTGCTTCTAATTAGTTGCATGTCAAAATTTATGGTCGCATGCAACTAAGTGAAAGAGAAAAAAGATATTTGCAGCGAGAAAAGAATAAAGAAATTTTGATCAAACCTCCAGTTGAAAGTAAAAGTAAAAAATCCAAGGAAGGGAAAAGTATGGCTAATCCAGAAGAGATGGCAAAGAAATTCTTCCAAGACATCCAAAATACTCAGAAGCAAACAGTGGATAGTTTGGTAGAAACTAGAGAGGCTTTGCAAATATTGACAGAAAAACTACAAGGAGTTGCATCTATTAATGAGAAAGGGAGCACTTTAGAGGAGCCAATAAATCAGAAATCCACACCATCTAAATCAACCAAAACTATTTTCTTGCCTACAAATGAGCCACCAGTACCAAATCCAACCATTAATCCTGTGGAAGAGGTTACAGGTAACTTGATTACATTAAGAGCTACTTACAATGGCTTAGATGATGACTTTCGTAGTTCGGTTCCTTTTAGAGAATATGTGTATATGATGAACACTTTGATGCCCAAGAAAGAGTACAGAAGGGAGCATGACATAAGTGGAAGAGAGCTCAAAAATAAAATAAGCAAGTTTATAGCACCTACTTTTGATGGAACAAATAAAATTTCAGCTAGAGCATGGCTACAAAAATTACAGACCTTCTTCACACTTAACCCCATGAAGGAGAGTGTTGTTGTTCAAATTGCAAGTCTACACTTGGAAGATGTAGCCTATGATTGGTGGTATCATGGAATGACTACTCAAGGTCATGATCAGGTAACTACATTTTATGATTTTAGTCAAAGAGTGATAGATAGATTTGACCTCAAGGATGATGATTATGAGGATGTTGTTGTGCATGATGGTGAGATACCTAGTGGAGATGAGCAGACATTGAGCATTCATGACTTTTCTGAGAGAGAGTACCAGGCACGGTTAGATGCTTCGTCACATGAGGTTGAGGCTAGTAGTACTTCACATGATTTATTCGGCCAGCTGAAGGTGAGTGAAGACAGTATTGTGACTACATTATCTCATCATGACAGGTATGTGGAGTTAGTTGGTATTGTTCATATTACTCAAGTGAGGATTTTTCTTCATTTACCAGTTGATTCTAGTTTACAGATATGGACTCAAGATTGTTATATTGGCATTTGGGATTCAGTTGACTGTAAATCTTTAACACTTTTTGGTAGCAGTGATTGTTTGGGTGCTATCATGGATTTGATTAGCAGATTGCACGATGTTGTATTTTCTTGTGCCAGGAGCTTATCCAATGTTAGTATTAGTTTTTACACACCGGTGTTGGGCTTTGTTCATATATCCAGTCGATCATACTTTTCGGAATGTGTTGATGATCTTTCATATTTGGCAGTGTGTACAGATGAGTCCCAGGATCATATTGGCATTGATGACATCTAGGAGGATGCAGTGGGCAGTTTTGAAGACTTAGTTTCCTTGCATACAAAGGAGTTGGACAGTATTGCTATAGTTTTTGATACTCTGTATGTTGATATGAGCTTTAGAGTTGATTCACAGGATATGGATGGTAATACTCTAGAGACTAGTAACTTTGAGGATACTCCTTTAGACATTGCATCAGAGGAGGTTTGTAGGAGACAGTCAAGCCAGTGCCATCATGTGTCTAATCAATTGAGAGTTAGTGATCGAGACATTGCTATCACTTGCCAACATTTTGATGCTGCCCATCAGTTGTTATTTGTTTATGGATGGGGTTCTCTTACTAGTGATGAACAGGGAGGTAGTTATCTTTCCTTGACAGAGTTCCACTCTTTATGGGAGGCTATCCCAATTTTGAGATAGGATTATATGAAGTTGGTAGCTGATAGAGATTATCTTATGGAGTGGGGCAGTACAGCATACGATGCATTGTTTGCCAAGGAAGATGAGGTGAGTGAGCTTACTCAGTAGCTTGAGGTGACTTCTGAGATTCTTGAGAGTACACAGTTGGCTTTCAAGGAGTCACAATTTCATTTGGCTAAGGTGACCATGGAGTTAGAGAAACTATAGTCTTTACCAGATTCTGTACAGTCACAAGTGGTGGTGTCTGATGATCCGAGGATGTCCATGGTTGAGATTTTCAAAGATAGTGGTGATGGGGATACATCCATCCTTGATACTAATATTGGCACATCAAGTTCATCCCCACTAGAGTCAGATTTAGTTGAGTTGGGTGCTGCGGTAGATTGTTGTGGTATGCCTGACATGGTGGTGACCTCTAGTACTAATGGCACGAAGACTAGAGATGTTGTATCAAAGACCATGTGTGATGTTGGTGAACTGACAGTTGGCATGGTTCCTGCTAGTAATACTACTCCCTTGGTGATGTCTTCAGAGGTAGTAGTCAGTTCCAACTTGGTTAGTGATTGATTGTAGTTAGTTACATCTGGATTGCAGTCTTAGCCACTGACTGAGATTGGTGCATTCTATCGGCATTACACTGTGAGGTATGCTCATCAATCTACCTTTGATGACCATGTTGATGAGATGATTATACAGAGATGTACTTTGGTTCCTAGTGCTTATCATCAATTATGGGATAGTTTGATGCCTCAAGATGAGATTTGTGATGGGCATGACACGGTGATAGGTTCTGTTGTTGACAGCTTGATAATATGTGACTTAGAGCAGGAATTTAGGAGTGATGTTTCAGTGGGTTTTGTTATTGATTCTACTACTTTGGCTATGACATCTCTTGACTTAGCTAGTGATCAGTCACAGTGGGTTGTATCACTTGCTCATGGTGAGCTATTGACTAAGGTTGGTTTTTTTAATCAACATTATATTGCAAGGTATGTACATCAGTTAGCATTTGATCCTTGTGTTGAGGAGTTGATGGCAGGAAAATTTGGTTTGGGTTCCATTTCTTGGTGTTTATCTTGTGATGGCTTTTCACCATCAGGGGTGCATGGGAGCTATGGTTATGAGATAGTGGTCGATGATCTACAAAGTTGTGTTGACTGTAGGAGTTGTATAGTGTGTGGATTCTCCATACTTGGTATAGTTTCATTTAAGAATGTTCACCATTTTTGCAGAGTTGGATTGTACATTTCGTATAGGCCAGTGGGATGCGTTGATGGTATTTATTGTGTTGGCAGTTTGATTTGTCCACTTTACTTGGGTTCTGATGTTCTAAGAGTTTGTGTCTTATGGGTTTCTGATTGTGGTAGTGGTGATTTTGGAGTTTGGTTGAGCTGTAATTATCAATTTGATTATGGATTCCTCTTGGTCATATTGCAGAGGGTATTGCAGGAGCCTATGTTATTTGGCAGTAGTATAGTTCATGACTACATTTGGGATCCAGGTGGATTGATTGGTTTATTATTCATCCATTGCTTGAGGACAAGCAACATTTGGGAGGGGAGGACTTGTCATGTCCCCTTTTCAAATAATTAAAAAATAATAATATTTTCTAAGGCAGGCAGGCCCAAAAAGGTGAAGTTTCGGAAAAAAGGGATAATCTTTGGAAGTGAAAGGACTAATAAATAAAAATTATTATTAAAATATGTTTTATTAACCCCTCTTGGATGTGAGTTAGGGTTATGCCCTCTTTTAAGGGGTTTGGAGGCATTCTGGGCTCATTCTAGAACTTGATTTTGCTCATTTCTTTGTTATTCTTTAGAGGCTGCCAAACCTGTGGAGAAGGAGACCCAAGAACAGGAGTTTGCAAGTTTCCAAGGAGACCCAAGAACAGGAGTTTTCAGGTTTCTAGGAAGGCTAAGGACGGGAGTTTGAAGCCATTCCATGTGCATGCTCATATCAGTTTGGGTTGTTGTTGTATATCAGACTTTTAAATGTTAAAATAGAGCTGAAAATATGTATTTGGATATGATTATACTTCTGTGATAGATTATTAATTTTTTGTGGTGATTCTGAGCTATTTTGTGCTATTTTTGGGAGCCCGATGAGCATTGTTTTTTTCCTCCATTTGGGAGCTATTGTGTGCATGTTATACAGATCTAGAAATGTCATTTTATAGGCTATTATGCTGCTCAAATTTCTGTAAAAATGTCCACTTTCAGATTTATTAATAATAGGTGAAGCTATGAAGCTTTTGGCACTATTTCTGGCATACCCGATTTGGAGTTTATTGAGAAATTGGTAGATCTTTGTGATATTAGTTGTTTGATCTTAAAAATCTGATTAGAGGTGTGAAATATCATACAAAACAAGTAAAGGGACATTTCACAAAGTCTGTAGTGAATGTCGACGGTCCTGTAGAGAACTGATGCACATGCATAGAAAAATTTGTCAATCCTTAATATGATTATTTAATAAATATATATATTTATTTAAATGATTAATTTGATACATATATCTGGACTCATCGAGGGGATGAAAAATGGGGCTAGGGGATCACTATTAAGGCCGCCAACACTCTGATCCTGAATTTTGTATAATGTTAATACATGCCAATTAATTAGTCATTCACTATACATATGAAATGTGATCAAATTAGTTTATTATAATTGTAATTTACTTGTGTGTCAATGCCAAATGTCTCATTCAGGAACTGATCAGTCACTAGCCCATCATCTACACCATCTTCAACATGACTGCCAAATGTGCATAAGGATCCGTATGATGTGCACATGTGACCACAACGTGCAGAAGGCTCCTCCTCAACTAATGGACTCGTGCAATGAATGAGGGTCTACATCAAAGCTCTAATAGTCCCTAGAGCGCTGGCCTCTACATGTTCCTTCACAATTGAAGAAATAGTCACATGCTCACTCTATGGCTTGACCATAGGTGCCCTAACTACATTAGGGTCATGACGTACCCTTGGCCTCTCAAATGATGACCCCCCACCTCTACTCTAAGAGTCTAATATATCAAAATAATTGGGGATATCCATAAGGACAAACTCACAATACAATTTCCTTAAGAAATACATGGGGACCTCATGATTATTGCAAGGAGGGGCATCAAAAAACATCTACCATCTATTCCAAAAATTATTTTTAATAGCATCATGTATGGACCAATGGATTGGGAACCGTTTAGTACCCTCTCTAACAGTATCTTATTCACTAGGTTCTCTAAATAATGCACATATTCTACCTTTTGGTATATCTTTTTTTTAAACATCTTGATATGATAATTTATTTGCATAATATCTTTTTTGTTCTTTCCTCTTAACCCGCTAAACATCTAACTGACCACTAACAAAAGCTATGTGGGTCTTAATGAATTCAAGGGACGATGCCAATTGAGCTCTCATTGGAATGGTTTGTCCACATTCTTTCAACCAGCCAATGAGTCCTAATTTAATTTTGCCTCTTTCTATTTCCTTTATTATATTTTATTGTGTGCAAGGAGTAGGTCTTGCAATTGGTTTAGGTTGCAGAATTTGTTGTTCTTGTGGAGGGTTTTGGTTTTGATCTTGTTGAAGGTTTTGGTTCTGACCTTCTTGGGGATTTGTTGGTTCATTATTGACATTTCCTGATAAGAAATCAATTGAAATCTAAATAAATAAATAAATTCAAAAGAAAATTGAAAAAAACCTACAAAACGATATTAAAAACATATCAAACAATGCAAAAAGAAAGTTAGATAAAATATGGCGTGCTCGTGATCTCGATCGAACTTCAACGGCGAGGAGGCATATTGGCAAGGTGGGTGGCGAAAATGTTGTATTCTCTCAATCCACGTATATGCTATGAGGAGGGAAGACTAGAAAATAGGAAAGAAATGAATGGGTTGTAGGTATGCAACCCATTTCTAATATTTTGGCTTTTTACATAGTGAGTACACTCTAGTGCATACACGCTATGGCTCGGGTTACCCAAGCCATAGTGTGTGCATGCTATAGCACGTGTGCACTATTGAAATTTGAAGAAAAAAAACATGTGTCACTATTTTGGCACCACAACTTGGTGCACTTATCCTGTAATCTCACTTGCAGCACAGATGGGATGGCAGATCCATCAAATGGATGTCAAGACAAAATTTTTTAATGGTGAGTTGAAGGAGGAGGCATACACAGAACAACTAGAAGGCTTTGTAGCACACATTAAAGAAACCCATGTGTACAAATTGAAGAAAGTATTGTACGGACTCAAGCAGGCTCCTAAAGTGTGGTATGAGTGCATTGATACATACTTGCAAAAAATGGTCTTTGTGAAGAGTGAAGCAGACGCTAACCTCTACTACTTGGTGGTTGGGGGTAAGATTCTCATTCTTGTTCTTTATGTGGACAACCTGTTTCTTACAGGTTCACTAGGGCTCATAGTGGATTGTAAGAAGAACCTTGCAGAAGAATTTGAGATGAAGGATTTGGGACTTATGCACTACTTTCTAGGCATGGAAGTGTGGCAGACAAATGGGGAGATTTTCCTTGGTCAAAGGAAATATTACATTGAAATCTTGAAGAAATTCAGGATGGAGGATTGCAAAGCCATGTCTACACCCATGATCATGAATTGAAAGAAGGTAGATACATCTAAGGAGAAGGATGTAGATCCCACCTTATATAGGCAGTTGATTGGCTCGCTTATGTATTTGGTCAACACTAGGCCATATATAGCATTTGTAGTAAACTCTCTTAGTCAATTCATGGTTGAACCAAAGAGAATGCATTGGATAGCAGCCAAGCATTTTTTGTATTACTTGCATGGTATAGTTGAGTATGGGATCATATATGTTCAAGGTGAAGGTATTAGGTTGATAGGCTATACTGATGCAGATTGGGCAGGAACTACAACAAACAAAAGGAGCACTTTAGGGTGTTGTTTTAGCTTCAGATCAAGAGTTGTTTCTTGGTTCAGCAGGAAGCAGAAGTCTGTGGCTCTAAGTTCAGCAGAAGCATAATACATAGTAACTAGCATGGTGATATGTAAAGCTATATGGCTTCAAAGGTTGTTAGTAGCTTTGTTTGGTCAGAAGGTTGAGACTACTATGATACATTGCAATAATCAGAGTTGCATCAAGTTGTCTAAGAATCCAATGTTTCATGATAGGTCTAAACATATAGATATCAAATATCACTTCATTAGAGATTGTGTACAATAGGGAGTTGTCTAGCCACAGTACATACCTACAGAGGAGCAAGTAGCAGATATTCTAACTAAGGCATTGGGGAAGACAAAATTCATCTTCTTTAGAGATAAGTTGGGTGTCATGTAGAACAACTTCCTCGCTAAGAGAGAGTGTTAGTTTTGGTAGCTTGGACAACTGTTTATCCATATGCTATTATTTAGTATATAATTATTTTTGCTAACAAATTGGTTAGAGAAAGGACAATTATTTATTAAATAATTGACTTCTTTTAGAAGCAACTAGAAACCAATTTTGTTAGGGTTGGTAAGTTGTTTTATATCTCAGCCGTCAATTGTAAATCAATCTTGGCCGTTGGTTTACCAATGAGAGTAGTATAAAAGGGGGTTTAGGGGGCATTTGGAGAAACATTTGTAGTGCTAGCAAATGAGTTTGTAAGTTTTGAGTGTTAGTAGACAGTCTTGTAGTGTTAACAAGGTTGCAGTGTTAGCATGAGAATAGCAGTGGGGAATATCAGAGGTAGAAATTAGGAGGTTGTCGGAGTTCTACCAGTGAGAGGCAAGGAATTTTGTATCTCTTGATTTGTTGAAGTTTAATATAATTCCTCATCTATAGAATTGGTTTTCCCTTAGGCATTTTTCCAGTGACAATTTGTCTGAACATATTGTGTTCATTGTGTTGCGCATTTTTTCCATATTTTATAAATGAAGTTGCAATTATGTTATTTTTTGATATTAGCTAAGAATTTATTTTTGACAGTTTAATAATCATTTATGATAGGAGATTAATAATTAGTGACTGCAATAGTTGATTTTTCACACCGACAACATTCTAAATACATAATCCATGTACTTGGAAAACTTGTCATCATTTTAAAACAAGGATTGTCATCTAATTACTGGAATGCCCTCTTATTATTCAGGTTGTGCGGGAGCATGGTGGAGAAGGTTGTTTAATCCCATTACACCTGCCTCTTACATTTTGACTCAAACCTTCTTAATATTCATGATAACTCTATTTTCTTCTAACTTTGTAATTTTTTCCAAACATGAGATGTCGGATAGTTATCGTGCTTCGTCTAAGACATTTTGTCAAGCATTTGCACGTATTCTCTTTCTTCCAATTCAATAAATCTATCATGCTCTTCACACAACTTCCATCCAACAAATCTATTACAGAGTGTTCTAATAATGTCACTCCTCTCTTTGAAACATCAAATACATCGTTGTCCTTTTTATTTTTCCATAATTTGCATACATGTCCACTTAGTCATTATGTTCTCTAAGACATTCTATCAAACAGTTCATATGTCTCCATTATATTGTGAAACTAAATTTGTTTGAGGCAATCTATTAGGCTATTATGGTGTCTTACCCA
The DNA here is from genome assembly GCA_028749045.1 of Cupressus sempervirens. Taxonomy (NCBI): domain Eukaryota; kingdom Viridiplantae; phylum Streptophyta; class Pinopsida; order Cupressales; family Cupressaceae; genus Cupressus; species Cupressus sempervirens. Next base: position 407,896,868 of record CM053786.1, read on the forward strand.
CAATTCCACAATTTGAAAACACCTTTCACAGGGTAATTACACCCTACCACATTATGTAAAACTGAGTTTGAAGAAAACTCCATAATATTTGTCCGAGCATACATTAACTTGGCCTTTTGAGTCAAAGTCTCTTCTTTGGTATGGGTTGGAGGAAACTGATGAGACACACTTCTCTTCATTATGGCATGAGATATAACCACTTTGAGGCATTTTGTCAAGCAGTTCAAATGCTCCGCTCTGCAACTCCTTTATACATTTTCTCAGAGTCATTTTGAGAAATAGTTGGCGCACATCTATGATATGTTTGCAAATCATATTGAAATCTTCAACTTTAAACTATGGATATATACAACATCAATATTTCTATATCATTCCTCAATAGACCTTTACATGGAGATATTTGTTGAATAGATGAGTTATAGAGTGCCTTTGAACTCAATTTCATGAAACACTTTCTTGCTATTGCATTGGTTGAATTTTTAGCATTTTAATTTTGATGTTTGAAGGATTATTAGCAACATGCATGAGAAGAAAATATCAGAAGTAGCTAAAGCTGAAAGAGCTCATTATAAGAAGGACGCTTCCTCTCCACTCCACAAATAGATTGGAACCTACCAATCCTAATCAACCCACAGAGATCAAACCTTTTGTGCATATCTTGCAATGGCGCAGTCACTTATGTCTAGACGCTCACGTGCTTCTGCATTCATATATAAATTTTATAAAAGTGGTTAAGTTAGTATCTTATTTAGAGGCAAATTTGAGAGAGAATGAGTGTTCACCCAACCTCTAGTTTTAGAGAGCAATTCAAGATTGAAGGGGAAGGAGAAGAAAGGGAAGCTCATCTCAAATTGTTCAATTACCATAACCTTATTTTGAAGGTAGGAACCCTTCAAGCTCTTTCGGTGCATGTTGTGTTTCATGCTTAAGTCATTTTGTTTGCATATGCATGTTCGTATGTTTGTTGAACATGTTTGGAAGGGATTGAAATGGGTTTTTCTTAAATGTTTTTCCCTTGTATTTTGCTTTGATTTTTGAAGGGATTGTATAGGTTGTATTAGCATTACTCACCTTTGGATAGAACAAAAGTGACCATGTACAGGAGGAGGTCTTTAGTTGGACTCCGACAGTGGAGAGTCTCTTCTCAGGACGAGAAGAGGGAGAGAGAGTAGCGTGTTGATCCGATGGATAATTTCAATGAAAATTGAAGTGTCTTCAAATCTCCAGATTTTGCACCATCAAAAAGATCTCAACATTTTGATTCCAACGCAACTTGAACGGAGCAAAAAAGAGTCTGTTTGTGCAAGTTAGGCTCGGTCAAAGTTTTGGTCAACAGGTAGACCAGAGGGCTAGCTAAGGGGCAAAATAAAACCATCTCAAAAGTGGTCAACAATGGATTTCAAAATGAAGAGCCCGATGAGAGCTTTCCAATGGCGTTTGTTTCGTCAAAAATAGACTTCATATGTGAAAGTTATGGTCGTTTGAATTTTGGAGGCAAAATGTAATTGTGATGACATCATCATGATATCAGTAGCTCAAGTGATGACACATGTCAAAAATATGAGCAAATAAAATAGTGCCACATGGCACCTCAAGCTCGAATTTGGTGGTTTAAAAATTTGTTGAGGAGGTTTGAACCCTCAACCTTTGATTCCCTACTTTCCCTCCTTGCCACTAGACCACATGGAGCATTTAGCAACTTTGTAGCAGATTTTCTATTTCAACCATGCATGCCGGCAAAGACTTTTTAAATGGCCGCCCATGGGGTTTGAAACCCCGACCCCGTAGATTCTAAAATAAGCATGTGCTGACACGCCACTTATGCAAGTTAAGATATTGATAGCAAATGTTTTATTTAACCTATAACCAAATGCCATACCCACCTTAAAATAGCCATTTTGGTTAATTATTTAACCACCAAAATTGTATAAATGCCAAAATGTAAAAATGACAAAGGAGATTTTTGAGGGGGGTGTTTTGTTTTATTCCCTATTATTAAATTAATTGGTTTTGAGCCAATTTAAGTAAATTATTTTGTATAAAAAGGGGGGTAGGATGTCATTTGGAGGAATGGGAAATTAAGGGAGACTTGAGAGAAATTTCTCTTGGTGAAGTTTTTTTTAAAGGAATAGGGAGATTTTTCTAGGAAATTTTTTGGACCCATTTTCGTACTTCAAAGTATTGTTATGCTATCGAAGTGCTAGAAGAAATGGTCTTCTTTGGTGCATATTTGTAATTGATTTTTGGAGATTAATTGGATCGATCGTACTCTATTGGAGCCGACTCGGAGATGTCGTCACGTTTGTGGCGAACTCCGAAATCAAACTTTGTTTGCACTTTCTATCTTCTTCTCTCTCTCAATTATGTTTATTTCACCTCAAGCTTTTGAGTTTGTGATGCTTAATTTCATTTATGTTAAATGTATTAAGACTTCCGCTAATTCAATTTTATTTAACCATTCAATACTGCAATTAGTCTAGATCCGTCCATCAGATCAAGCGGTGTCAGAGCCCAGTTGACTATTATTGCAGTTGTTTTCTTGAATGCTAACAAGATCCAAGATTCAAAAGGGTGAAGGCAAGCTTGAAGAATTTAATCCTAAGATCGGGAAGCATAGAACATTTCCAAAGATGTCTATTTTTGGAATGGAGGTTCCTGATGAGATCAATGAGAAGGAATTTCGAAGAGCATTCCTCGAGATGAAGGCTAAGGTGGACATTCTTTTTCAAGAGAGACAAGAGCAGAAAGAACGTGAAGACAAGAAAGGGAAACATCATGGAGATGGTGATATGAAACCAGATCCACCCTTTTCTTCTTCTCCTCCCTCTTCTCCTTCTTCTCCATCTTCTCCTCATTCTACTTCTTTTAATCCTTTCAACAGTGGGTATAAGCCTAAGATAAAACTGGATGTAAAATTTGACTTGCCTAAGTATTGTGGTGAACTTAATGCTGAAAAATTGGATGATTGGATTCAGCAAGTGGAAGTCTACTGTAGAGTCCAGAACCTATTAGATGATGTTGATAGGATTCAATTAGCTACTCTTCGATTAGGAGGTACAGCTTTAACCTAGAGGGAGAGTAAGACTAAGGCAGAAGTTTCACAACATGGTAGAGTCAGTTTAACTTGGGCAGAGTTTGTAAATGCTCTTAGGAAGCAATTTTATCCCCTAGGACATATGCAATAGTTAATGATGGACTGGCAAATGTTTAGGCAAGGGAAAGATCAAACTGTCCAAGAGTACACCCATGAATTTAGGAAAAGGGCTATTGCTTTGAATGTTCCTTTGTACACCCAGGATACTTTGTTGAAGTACATAGGAGGTCTTCATTCCTACCTTAGACATTCTATTTTGGTATTGAACCCTTGTAATTTGGATGAAGTGTCTGTTCAAGCTACACACTTAGAGTCAAGGGGTAAAGGATCTTTTATTGATAAGTTTGATAATGATGTAAAGAAATCTTCTAAGAATGCAGAGACAGAGAAAGGAAAGAAGGCAGCTACAGTCAAGAAGAATGAGAAACTTTCTTGCACTCATTGTGACATGAAGGGTCATGATGAAGAACATTGTTGGAAGTTGCATCCCGAATTGAAGCCAAAGTGGGCACAGAAACAGAAAGGTAAGGAGAAAGCCACAAATGTTGTTATAGATCTTGGTTCAAATTCAGACAATGAGACTAAGATAACAGCTATGGGTTTGAAAGATAAAGCTCCTATTTTTGGTGTTTCTGTTCATAGTTGCACTTCTTCATCTACAGTTAATGATTTCCCTAAAGATGAGAAAAGGAATGAGCTTTTTCATTTAAGGGTTGTTGCTAAGAACACTATAATTGATGCACTCATATATAGTGGTTCTCAAGTGAACTTGATTTCAGAAAGTATTGTAAGAAACTTGGGATTGAAAACTACATTACATAAGAAACCTTATCCACTAGGCTAGATTTGTGAAAATGATAAGTTGCAAGTAACAAGACAATGCACCTTAAGATTCACAATCACTAGTAAGTTTGTGGATGAAGTATAGTTTGATGTGGTTCCACTAGATATCTATGGGATAGTTCTTGGTAGCCCTTATCTTTATGATAGAAAAGCAATTTTCTACAGGGAGAAGAATCATTATCACTTGTTTAATGATGGCATTCAGTATGTTGTACATTCTCACAAGATTAAGACTAATCATTCTTTTGCAAACATAGGGCAGTTAAAGAGGGTAATTAATGCAAGTAAAGAGTTAACTCTTATGTCTATCAATACAGGTGGCTCTACACTTGAACTTGGAGTAGCTAACCAGGGTCAGATATTGCAGGATGCACCCATAGTACAACATGAGGGAATGATGATTGAAAGCATTGATGGTTCCTTGGGCAAAAGTGTTCCTATTATGAAGGATCGATATGTTGTTGATTTATTCTCTTTCATTTCTACATTATTGTTTAGCTTGATGCTAGTCAATGTTTTTTGGTTAGTGGCTATGACAATTGATGTAGATGCTTATGGAAGTGATAGAATAATGTTTATGATTAACAATGCTGTTGCAATCTTCATTGTGCTTGTGAGCCAGGTATTCAGATGTACAAATGATGCAGGACAAGTGGGGAGGCCAAGTCCTCACTTTATGTCAGAGTAAATGTCACTTTTGGAGGTCCAAAAGGTCTTCAGTGGGGAGGCCTGATCCGATGGATAATTTCAATGAAAATTGAAGTGTCTTCAAATCTCCAAATTTTGCACCATCAAAAAGATCTCAGTATCTTGATTCCAACGCAACTTGAATGGAGCAAAAAGGATTCCGTTTGTGCAAGTTATGCTCGGTCAAAGTTTTGGTCAACAGGTAGACCAGAGGGCTAGATAAGGGGCGAAATAAAACCATCTCAAAAGTGGTCAATAATGGATTTCAAAATGAAGAGCCCGATGAGAGCTTTCCAATGGTGTTCGTTTTGTCAAAAACAGACTTCATATGTGAAAGTTATGGTCTTTTGAATTTTGGAGGCAAAATGTAATAGTGATGACATCATCATGATATCAACAGCTCAAGTGATGACACATGTCAAAAATATGAGCAAATAAAATAGTGCCACATGGCACCTCAAGCTCGAATTTGGTGGTTTAAAAATTTGTTGAGGAGGTTTGAACCCTCAACCTTTGATTCCCTAATTTCCCTCCTTGCTACTAGACCACGTGGAGCATTTAGCAACTTTGTAACAGATTTTCTATTTCAACCATGCATGCCGCCAAAGACTTTTTAAATGGCCACCCATGAGGTTTGAAACCCCGACCCCGCGGATTCTAAAATAAGCATGTGCCAACACGCCACTTATGCAAGTTAAGATTTTGATAGCAAATGTTTTATTTAACCTATAACCAAATGCCATACCCACCTTAAAATAGCCTTTTTGGTTAATTATTTAACCACCAAAATTGTATAAATGCCAAAATGTAAAAATGGCAAAGGAGATTTTCGAGGGGCGTGTTTTGTTTTATTCCCTATTATTAAATTAATTGGTTTTGAGCCAATTTAAGTAAATTATTTTGTATAAAAAGAGGGGTAGGATGGCATTTGGAGGAATGGGAAATTAAGAGAGACTTGAGAGAAATTGCTCTTGGTGAAGTTTTTTTAAAGGAATAGGGAGATTTTTCTAGGAGATTTTTTGGAGCCATTTTCGTACTTTAGAGTATTGTTATGCTATCGAAGTGCTAGAAGAAATGGTCTTCTTTGGTGCATATTTGTAATTGATTTTTGGAGATTAATTGGATCAGTTGTACTCTATTGGAGCTAACTCGGAGATGTAGTCACGTTTATGGCGAACTCTGAAATCAAACTTTGTTTGCACTTTCTATCTTCTTCTCTCTCTCAAATTTGTTTATTTCACCTCAAGCTTTTGAGTCTGTGATGCTTAATTTCATTTATGTTAAATGTATTAAGACTTCAGCTAATTCAATTTTATTTAAGCATTCAATACTGCAATTAGTCTAGATCCATCCATTAGTTCAGGTGTTATGGGCCTCTACTCGTCAACATAAACTACGTTTTGAGTTTTGGAATTTAAGAAATAGAAGAAAGAAAGTTCTTGAGTTTATAGCCCTAAAAGGGCACCTGTTATGGTGTTGTTTCTGACGTCTCCTATTGGAAAAATCCACCTTCTCCCTAGTTTGGTTCAATGTCAAAGCTATTGTGCAAACCTGGATGGGAGTGAATGCTTGAAATTGTCTTCATGTTAAGTTTGGCTGTCTTCCGGTTGGTTTTCGTTCTCTCCATGATCATCTTGATGTGTTGCAGACTTCGTAATGGTTCCCTTGTTATGGAGCCAATAAGGAAATTCAGAATTGTTATTACAATTCAATTTTGTTGGGAGATTTCTCCTTGGGATAGAAATCCTATGCAAAAATTTAATTTTTTAAACTTATTATGGAAATGGCTACGATGTCGGATTTTCTTCTTAGTTATTTCCTAGCGGAGCCTTTGAATCAAGTAGTTCAATTAAAAAAAAGAGTAGTATTCTTGCTTATGAGATTTTCGTATTTCAGTTTTGCATATGTTTACTTGAAAATGGATAAAATGATGTTTCACTCTTCCTACGTCATTCATATGTCTCGTAATCATATTCATTGATTTAGATTAATTAGATAAAATGATGAAATATAATTATGCAATTATAAGTTCAAAATATGTTAAAGGAAATTTAATGTTATGATTGGGACTTCAATTCATTTTCGTGATTATTCGAAGACAAAATAATCTTACATTGTTGTTAAAACAAATAATTTAACCCTATGTTATAAATCCAATTAGAAAAAAATAATATACCTCTTTGCCATCAAAAACTAATTTGTATTCAAAATTAACACTTAACAAAAAAATCGACTATCAAAAATGCCCTCCAGAGCAAAAATGCTCTTTGGATTTTGCATGGGGAAAAAGTTAATTGTCTTTCCTATAACAAAGCATCTAAAAGATTCTTCAAATGTCTTTTTTAGACTTATCTTATATATTTAAATAAAAAGAAAAATAAAACAAGATTTATTAATATCATATTAAAAAAAAAAATCCTAATCCCATTCTAAGTTCTACCTAATAAACTTTAAACACTAAATACTACCCCCCTACTCCTAAGTATTAATAAAGTGTTAGTTAAAGTTATTTGTTATAATTTAGTTTTAGATATAGGGTGTTTTAGTTAGTTTTAATTAAAGTAATTTATATGTTAGTATTTAATTTTAGGATATTAATTAGTTTAATTTAAAAGTTTACATTTGGATTTAGTATAAATTAGATAGTGTTAAAATATTATTTTGAGGTATCATTTATATTATTATTTTGCCTTAGTTTAGAATTAAAAGATGTTTCATTGTGTTAAGTTAAATAAAGTTTAATTATATGTCTGATAGATGTGATGTTATATTAATTAGTGAGTTCTTTTTATTTCAAACATTTCGAATAATTAGAGTTAGTTCTATGATTTTAATATGTCAAAATAATTAGATTTGTATTTATTTAAATTGTTATCTGAATTATTTAAATGTAATGTTCATTAATACTTTAAAAGTAAACAAAAGTGACAATGTGTTAAATCTTTTAATAAATTGAAATTGGATTGTTTAAATTAATTATTCGATTTAATAATGAAAGTTTAATTAAACGATCTATTCCTACATGTTTTTAAAATTGAGATGTAGTATTAGGTGTTGATAGGGGAACATTTATCTACTTTGCAACATCCTCATAGTTTAACTAGTAAATCAAACATAGTAAACTTTATCAAAACCCCTTATCAGCTTAGTGGTATTATTAATCTTTTTTTTGTGTTTTCGCCCTGTATTTTGGGCATGACACATTTTGACTATATTATGAATATAATTGCAATTTTTTTATTCTTGTGCTTGTCTCCCATTGTGATCCTCTGAAATTCTTATAACCCTTAATCTTTATAATATTCTCTTGTTTTAAACATACTCCAAACACTTATGTAGCAATCTAGTTATCTTCCACACACTTCACATAATTCAAGAAATCAAATTAGTCAACTCAAATTCATCAAATCTTTGATTTAACATTGTTTGTTGTCACTCAGCATCTATACTATTTTGTCACTCGGCCAACACTAGTTCACTTAGCAAACACTAAAGTTTACTGATGCTCGACATCAACTAAACTTTACTTGACATATACTAACATTCACTCGCCTTGCATTGTTTTTCATCTTTTCTCGACAGCTCTTGATTTTCACTCAACTTCTACCAATTTTTGCTCAACTTGCACTAACTGCTCAGCAAGACTTGGAAGACATTTTTCTTACTTGATCTTCTTCTAGTCTTAACTTGATTAATCTTTCATTTTAGACTTTAAGTAGATAAACAATACATTATAGTATCAATTTCTTACTTGGTCTTAGTGCTTCTTTTATATACCAAATAACTCAACCTTTCTCTAGGTGCTCTTGTTATCTCCTATTTTCAAATCCTCTTCATCAATCAACTAAATGATAGCTCTTAGACCAAAAAGAAATTGTCCCACTAGTAGGTAGCGGGTTTGACATCATTGACAAAATAACAGTTGTTCCGTAGCAGGTACTTCACTTCAAAAAAAGCTCATATCAACAATCTCCCTCTTTGGTAGTGATGGAAAACCAATACTAATCAACAATACCAAAAAGATAATAATATCTTTGAAATATCTCCCTCTATCAGTATATGTCCTTACTCTGTATAGGGTAATGTAAGTTTTCTTAATCTCCTTCAATGTATCTCTCTTATATCTCCCTCTATAGGTTATTTTCTATCTCATAATCCCCTCTTTAGAGTATCTAGGTTATTTTCTATTTGGTATTTCCCTCTTTAGAGTATCTCTCCCTCTTTCTAATATTTAGGTACTTATCTCCCTCTATCTTATATCCCTCTTTCTTATATCTCCCTCTTTGACAATAATTTCAAAGAGTTGTCATCTATGTATGTAGATATAATCAATTCAGGTTCTCCCTCTGTCACCTTGCATGTGATGGTAAGTTTGCTAATTTAGCTCCTTCATTACTTTAGGTGACTCCTAAAGTAAGATCCATTACATCAAGTTGTAAGATACAACATTTAGTTTAGTTGATGCAAGGCACAACTCATGCTTCTTAAGTAGCTTTGGATAGGGGTATCACTGCTAGTTTACCTCTTAAATATTCATGAGTATCCTTAGGTAAAGCTTTTGTGAATATATCAACTATATGTTCTTTTGTATTCACATATTCCATCCTTATTTCTTTGTCTTGAATCAACTCTCTCAAGTAATGATACTTGATTGCAATGTGCTTAATCTTTGTGTGCATCATAGGGTTCTTTGATATATTTATAGCACTTGTATTATAACAATAAAGTACCATACGTTCAGTGATTTCCTCCTTCATTCATTTGAGTAGTTGTTTGATCCATACCACATTTGTACAATTTACTACACTAGCCACATATTTAGATTCAACAGTAAATTGAGATATACAATTTTATTTCTTACTAGTCTAGGTGACCAATCTCTTTCCTAAGAAAAATGCTCCACTACTTGTGCTCTTTCTATCATCAACGTTTCCAACCCAATTAGCATTTTTATAGGCTCCTAGCTCAAATTTCTCATTTTTCTTGTAGTATATACCATAGCCTTTTGTTCCTTTCAAATATCTCATAATTCTCTTAACAGCCATCAAATGATTCTCCTTAGGATTTGTAAAAAATCTTACAACAATCCCAACAACTAATGCAATGCCAGGTCCACTATGCACTACATATTTCAACTTACCAATCATAGACATGTACAATGTTTGATTCACATTAGCAAAATCATCATTCTTAGAAAGTTTATGTCTTGTTATCACAAGCATGCTAACTAGTTGTGAATCTTCCAATCTAAAAGTTTTCAATATTTCTTTCACATACTTAGATTGAGTGATGTGTATACCATATTTCATCTGATATACTTGCAAACCAACAAAGAACTTGATCTCTCCAAACATAGACATCTCAAATTCTTTCTTCATTTCATTTGCAAATGACTTACATAATGCATTTTGACCTCCAAATATGATATCATCAACAAAAATTTCAGCTAGTAAAATACATTTACATCCTTCTATCTTCAAGTATAAATTATTGTTATCATCAGTCTTCTAAAAACCAATCTTCCTAAAATAATTGTGAAGCCTTTTATACCACGCTCTTGGGGCTTGCTTTAAACAATATAAAGCTTTGCGTAGTCTACATACCATGTTTTTTTTATTTGGATTAACAAATCCTTTAGGTTGTTCTATGTAAACTTCTTATTCTAATATACCATTCAAAAATGTTGACTTCATATCCATTTGATAAACTTTGAAATCTTTGGAAGCAGAGTAAGCATGTAGAGTTCTTACTCCTTCCAATCTTGTAATTGGAAAAAATGTTTCTCCATAGTCTATTCCTTCTTCTTGTGCATATTCCTTGCAAACTAATATCGCCTTATTCCTTGTGACTTCACCATTCTCATTGAATTTATTTCTATACATCCACTTGGTTCCAATCACATTCTTGTTCTCTGATCTAGGTACTAGAGTCCATGTTTTTTTCTTCTCAATCCAATCAATCTATTCTTTTATGGATTTACTCTAATCCTCATTCTCTAAGGAATATTTCACTATCTTAGGCTCATGCATGCTCAACAAACATGTATCACTTCTCATACTATTCCTTATCATTGGTCTAGTTTCTTTATCTCCAAAAATGTGTTCAATAGGGTGATGTCTTTTGACATACTTTGACAATCTTGGTTATGTTCTTCTTTCTACAACGAGTCTGTCAACTTCTAAATCACTATGTACTTCTCTATCAGGTAGATCCACATTCATTTCATGTATACTTATCTTAGAATCAGAATGTACCTCAACTTTTATCTGCAACTCAGCTCCTGATTGTAACTCGGTTCCTGATTGCAACTCGGCATTGATTATATGTGACTCAATAGTCACTAAAACTTTCTATTGATTTACAACTTGGTTTAAAGAACCTTCATCAATAGGCATACCTTCATAAAAGTATATAAAAGATTTATACTCTTTAGGTTCTTTCATAGGTTCAGCTTCATGTACCTCTATATATTTATCAAACTTCACATTTGCACTTTCCACAACTTTGTCAGTGTTAGTATCTAAACATTTATAAGCTTTACTTCTTGTGGAATAGCCAAGGAATATACCTTCTTCACTTTTAGCATCTAGTTTACCATTCCTAAAATCTTTAAGAATATAGCACTTGCTTCCAAATACCTTAAAATATTTTACATTAGTTGAGTATCCATACCATAGTTCAAAAGGTGTTGACTGAGTACCTTTCTTGACTTATACTCAGTTTAGGGTATAGACAACTATACTTATAGCTTCTCTCCAATATTTCAAAAAAACATTCTTCTCCATTAAGAGTGTTCTAGCATAGTTCATTATAGATCTATTCCTCCTTTCAACAATCCCATTTTGTGGATGGGTCTTAGGTGCAGAAGTATGTCTCTTGATTCCTCTATCATTACAGAACATCTCAAACTCATTTGATGTAAATTCTCCACCTCTATCAGATCTCAAACATTTCAAGCCTTTTCTAGTCTCCGTTTTAACTCTAGCTAAGTACCACTTAAATATTTGTAAAGCATCATATTTTTGTTTCAGAAACATAATTGTCATCATCCTAGAATAATCATCATCAAATAGGTTAATGTACTTATCACCTTTGTAACTTTTCTCATCAATTGTTCCACACAAATCAATATGAACTAATTCCAAAAAAAATTTAGAGGTGTGAGTCTTACTCTTAAAACTAGATTTTGTCATCTTGCCTAACTGACATTATTTGCAAATCATATTGTCATGTTTTTTCAATTTAGGAAAACCTCTTACTTTTTTCATGTTACTGATACTTATTAAGTTATCAAAGTTAATATGACATAACCTCTTGTGTCATAGCTACACATCATTAAATTCTACAACAACACAAGTAGCATAATTTATATCAAAATAAAATAGATTATCTCTATTATGATCACCTTTTCCAATTAGTTTCCCATCAATGTCACAAACCTTTTCTATCTTGTTCTCAAACTCAACTTTGTAACCTGAACTATTTAATTGTAACACACTCAACAAGTTATAGTTAACTCCTTCTAAATAATAAAAATTGTCACACATGATCTTTTCTATGAGTTTGATTGAACCTTTACCTTTTATCAAACATGATGCATCATTACCAAATCTTACATTGTTTCCATTGTAATAATCAAGGGTAATGAACTTACTTTTATCTCTAGTCATGTGATGTGAACACCCACTATCAATGATCCATCTATCACTCTTATTCACATAAGATTCTAGTGCAGTTGCCTCATCCTCATCAGAATCATACTTCATTGTAACATACACCACTTTATCATCATGGTCGTTAGATCCATCTTTGATTTCCTCTTCAACAATGTAGCAAAACTTCTTTCCTTTATCTTTATAATCTTTGATGTCCTCATCTCTTCTACTTTTGTATTTGGCTCCACTCCTATTTTTCTTCTTCTCTGGACATCTAGCAGCAATATGACCAACCTCATTACAATTAAAGCATGTAATAGGTAGCTTACCTTTGAATTTTCCTTTGCCTCTATGAAATCTCCTTGCTAGCAATGCTTCAAGTTGTTCTACATCCTCCTCATATGTATCACTATCACTAAAAACATATTTGACATTTTTATTTTTCTCTTTAGGTTCCTTTAATGATAGTTTGGCTTTGAAAGAAGATTCAGTATTTTTTAGTTTTGAAATTATCAAAATTAGAGAGTTCAAAAGCAGTAAGCCTACCCATCAAACTTTCAAAGGAAATATCGCTACCAAATATACATCTTAGTTCTTGTATGGAAGAAACTCTAATAGCATAGATTGGCAGCAGTGTTCTCAATACTTTTCTTATTACAATCTCATTGTTAATGATACCATTACCTCCTCTAATAGTATTAACAACATATTTTATTCTAGAGCAATATTGAACAATGTTCTCACCTTCTTGCATTCCCATGTCATCAAACTTCCCTCTTAGACTTTCAGATTTGGCTCTCAAAACATTTGTATCTCCTCCATAAATTGTGTAAGGCATCCCACATCTTCTTTGCACTATCATAATCCTTGATGTCATCAAACTATGGGTAACTTAGGGCAAAGGCAATCTCCAACATTTTTTGATTGTGTGTTTTCTTCTTTTTCAAATCATTGATAGTTAGGGCTTTGTATCTCCTCCATAAATTGTGTAAGGCATCCCACATCTTCTTTGCACTATCATAATCCTTGATGTCATCAAACTATGGGTAACTTAGGGCAAAGGCAATCTCCAACATTTTTTGATTGTGTGTTTTCTTCTTTTTCAAATCATTGATAGTTAGGGCTTTAGTGGGATCAACATGCTCAGTGGTGATAGTGTTAGAAATAATAGTCCACTAAGATAACTGGGGGGGTGAATTAGTTATTCAATTAAAACATTTATCAAACTTAATTAATCTTAACCATTCATTCAAAGTAAAAAGAAACCATAACAAGATGCACATACACAATTACACCAAATTTGTTAACTAGGAAAACCCTTGATCAGAAGGAAAACCTCGATGGGAATGATGCCCACAAAGATATATATATATATATATATTTATTTATTTATTTATTTATTTATTTATTTGAATCCCTATTAGGAGGTTCCAACTCTGTTAGGAGTTATAAAAGGAAAAAGGACTAGCTGTCCAAACAACTTCTAGGGGCAAGACCACTGAACTTCATTGTCCAAATGATTTCTCAACTATTCCTTGTAAAATAATTGTTCATACTGTGCTTTATCCTCTTTCCTCTATCCTATTAACCAAACCAATCACTATTAGACCTTGTAGACCAAGTCATGAACCTTGGATCCAAATATCAAACCTTGAATCTCAAAGTGAAACCTCAGCAACAAAGTTCTCTTCAACTTCGCTCTACTCTACTTATCCTCACATATTTACTTGTTTCTCTTCTATTCTGTTATTCATGCTTCATGTAATCGTTCATCCATATCAAAAGAAAATGTCCTTCCTTATACCAAATCCATAAAAAAATTTCATGAGTCGGCTATTACACCTTCTCAATTAATTATTATAGGACCTCATTAAGAACACATTATACTTAGTGATAACATTAAACTGTTGTCTTGTAACTTGTATAAATTTTTGTATGTGTAATATTATAATGAGAAAACTTAGCCACATCATCTTTAGAATGTCTTCTACCCGCCTTTAACCTCGATTCTCCAAATAAAAACTCTACTAAGAGATATAACAAATTTACAAGAACATGCTTATGTAAACTCATCTCATAACAGTCTTCACTAAAACTTGCATAACTTCTTCTAGACTTAATATTCCTGCTTCCAAGGTTAGTTGTATATGCTAGATGCTTAGTAGTATCCCCCATAACCTCTCTTAGTATAAATACACAACGACCTATCCATACCAACTTAATCTTTACCATTGTTCTTTTGTTAGATACCACAAAAAACTACTATGTTGATATCAATGATAAACACAGTCATGAATGTAACATATCATCATGATAATGATCTAATCATGTTTCTATAATACTCTGGCATAGGAATATCATCAACATTTATGCTTTCAACAATCTCCCCCTTTGGTATTGATAGCAACATAGATGAAAAACATATAGTTCCAAGAATACCAACTATTAAAGACTATTATCCTTTCTTTTCAAATCCTCTTCATCAATCATTCTCCCCCATTGATATACCTTAATGTAATCTATATGAAAAAAAAAATCATGTTGTAATCTCTCCCCCATTTACATCAATGTCAAAATTTTTAGCAACCATCTATCATTGCATCCAATCAATCCATGCAACAATTGTCTCTGACTTGCTCAAGTGTCCAAAGACACTATTCAAAATAACATCCATCAAGAGTCCTAAATGATTTTGTCAATCAAAAATACTCCCCCATACATGAAGCATCAACATTCAGTCCAGACAAACAATAATTCTCTATAACATTGGACTAATCCACTCTTGCATCATCTACTCTGATGTAGGTAGGGGCATAAGCCCTAGCATACCTCGCAAATACTCAAAAGTCTCTTTGGGAAGAGGTTTTGTGAAAAATTTTGCAATTTGTTCTTTGGTGCTTACATACTACAATCTAATTTCTTTTTCTACAACTTTTTCTCTCAGTATGTGATACTTGATAGAAATGTACTTAGTCTTAGAATTCAACACTGGATTGTTAGACACATTTACTATGCTTGTGTTATCACAATGTATGACAATAGGTTCACTAGATTCTATCCTTATTTCCTTTAGCATCTGCTTCATCTAAACAACTTGATTACAGTTATTTACTGATGCAACATATTCTACCTCTGTTGTACTCTGTGAGATACAATCCTACTTCTTACTTAACAAAGAAACCAATCTTCCTCCAAAAAAGAATGCTCCACCACTAGTGCTCTTTCTATCATCCATATTGCATGCCCAATCAGTATCAGTATAAGCATATAAAGTGAAATCATTAGATCTATCATACCACAATCGAAACTTTAATGTTCCTTTTAGATATCTAAATATCCTTTTAACGACTACATAATGTGCTTATCTAGGATTAGCTTAAAATCTTATGAAAATTCCAACTATATTTTCTATATCTGGCCTTGTGTGAGTCAGATATTGCAATCTTCCAAACATAGATTTGTACTTCTTCTCAATAGTAGGTGTCTCATCCTTTGTAGATAACTTGTGTTTAGTTACCATAGGTGTTCCAACTGGTTTACATGTTTCCAAACCAAGCATTTTTTAATAGATCTTTCAAATACGTAGTCTAAGAAATAATGATTTCTTCTTTATCCTGTACAATCTGTAATTCTAGAAAATATTTCATTTTCCCTATCATGCTCATTTCAAATTCCTTCTTCATTTCTTCAGCAAACTTGTCACTTTCATCATCATCTCCTCCAAATATGATATCATCAACAAATATTACCAAAATTATCAATCTATCATCTATTTCTTTACAGTATAGATTAATATTTGTCATACCTTTTCTAAATCCAAATTTTGTAAAATGTTTGTCCAACCTTGCATACCAGGTTCTAGGTGTTTGTTTCAACCCATACAATGCTTTCTTTAATCTCCATACCATGTTCTTGTCATCTATTAAAGGAAAACCTTCAATTTGTTCTATGTATACCTCTTCTTCAAGTTCTCCATTTAGAAATGTTGACTTGACATCCATCTAATATACCTTGAATTTCTTATGTGTTGCATAGGCTAAGAATAATTTTACTACAATTCTTGCCATAGGAGCATAGGTTTCTTCAAAGTCTATTCCTTCTTACTATGAGTAACCTTTATATATCAATCTTTCTTTTTTTCTTACAACTTCACCTTGTTCATTCATCTTATTCTTGAATACTCATTTTGTTCCTATCACATTCTTGTTTGCTAGTCTAGGGACCAATTCCCATGTCTCATTATTCACTATTTGATCCAATTCTTCCTTCATAGCTTGTTTCTAATATTCATTTTTTCATGCCTCATCTACATTTATTGGTTCTACTTGAGATATCAAACATAGTTATTCTTTGATTCTGCTTCTTGTCATGACACCTTTATCTTTGTTGTCGATGATCTACTCTGGTGGATGATTCTTTGTCATATTCTTACTAGAATTAGGAGTTGTTATCTCAACTCTTAGCTCTATTCTACGTTTTGAACTTTGTTTCTACCTTATCTCCGCTTCATTTGTAGGTGAGTTACCAAACCATAGTTCATAAGAGTTCTTGTTTGTGTCTTTCCTAACTTGCACTTTGTTCATAGTGAAGATTATTATATTCACAACTTCTCTCCAAAACATCTTGGATACATCATTCTCAACTAACATAGCTCTTGTTGCTTATGTTATTGACTAGTTTCTTCTTTTTGCAATGCCACTTTGCTCAAGGGTACTCAAAGTGGAAAATTATCTTTTGATTCCATTAGCTTCACAAAAGATGTTAAGCTCATTTGAAGTAAACTCTTCTCCTCTATCTAATCTTAAACATTTAATCTTCATACCTAATTCATTCTCAACTCTATTCTTGAATATCTTAAACTTGTCAAATTCTTTAGATTTCTCTTTAAGAAATGCAACCCACATCATTCTAGAAAAGTCATCAACAATAATCATAAAGTATCTTTCACCATAGAATCTTTTAGTCTTTGTAGGACCACTAAGATCTGTGTGTATAATTTCCAACTTTGTTGTAGTACTAAACTTCTTGCTGGGAAAAGAAGTTCTATTATGCTTTGCCAATACACACTCCTTGCAAATTGTGTTAGTAGGCTTTACAATCTTAACGAAATCTCTAACTACAAACATATTATTAGTTTTCACAATGTTGTCGAAGTTTATATGACAAAATCTCTTATGCCACAACCAGTTGTCATCTACCTTAGCAACCAAACATGTCATTTCAATGGGATTAAGCTGAAATACATTACCTTTGGATATAGTTCCTATTCCAATTACCTTTACATCTTTGTCTCTAATCATGCATGTCTTCTCTGTGAACTACAACTAATAGCCTTTATCTACTAGTTGTCCAACACTCAAAAGATTGTGTTTTAAACCATCAACAAAGTATACATCCTCAATATTAGTCTTACCATAAAGAGTTGTAGATCCAATACCTTTAACATGACAAGTTGCATTATTTCCAACTCTGACAATGCCTCCATCATAACTTTTGAAATCAACAAACTTGTTTATATCACTAGTCATATGATGTAAACATCCACTGCCAATTACCCAATCAGATTTATTTTCAACATGTGATACCAAAGACATTTTCTTTGGACTTTCTTCTTTAATAGCCACAAATCCTATTTCATCATCACTAGCACTCACTGCTTGTTCATTAGACTAATCTTCTTCATTTGAATACAAACAATCTATATCTCTTTTAGGTTTGAACTTTCCTTTATACTTTTTCTCTTTTTTAGGACACTTACATGCATAATGACCAAATTCATTATAGGTCCAACATTTAAAGATTTTCTCACCATCTTTTCCTCTTCTTACTAGAAGGGCTACTCCTACCATTTTGTCCTCATTAGATCTGCTACTACTACCAAAATCTCCTCTAGCACTTGTGTTCCCTGATAGAATAGGTCAAATTCTTAGAGCACTGAAAGTTGTCTCTGTTCTAGATAATTCTTCGAACTATCTAAGCTCATTCTCGATTGCTTCAAGTCTCCCAAGTAATTTTTTCTTAGTGAAATCTTTGGTAGAAGAGATTAGCAACTACATCATTTGAACTATTAGTTTAAATGGTGGAGTTGAACTCTTCAATATCTTCCATATCACTTCATCATCTTCCATGGTTCCTCCTTGCGATTTGATACCTATAGCAATTTATAATATCCTACCTACATATGTTCTTATTGATTCATCTTCCATCATTTTAGCATTTTGAAATGCACAAATCCAATTTTGTAACCTCATATTCCTAGACTGTTCATCTCCTTCAAAGTTATTTTCCAAAGCTTTCCAAATCTTATGAGAAGTATCAAGTGATTTTACCTAGTTGTACTATATTTTAGGAAGTGCAGATAATAGTGCTTCTCTAGCTCTCATGTTGCATATGAAAAGTTCTCATCCTTGGTACAAGTTTCCAATGTACTTTCAACTATAACTGACTTTTCTAATTTTGTCAAAGATCTAATATCCCAAACCCATACACAGAAGATGTGTGTTCATCTTTTCTTTCCAAATGTCATAATTTGTTCCATCAAACCTTGGACTATCCTTTTTGAATAGGTTAGCCATGGATCTCCCAAAGTTGTTAAACTTTATCTTCGAGGACTTGATGCTTTGATACCAATTGTTAGAAATAATAGTCCACCAAACTAATTGAGGGGGGTGAATCAGCTATTCAATTAAAACATTTATAAACCTTAATTAATCTTGACCATTCATTCAAAGTAAATAGAAACCATAACAAGATGCACATACACAATTACACTAGATTTGTTAACTAGGGAAACCCTTGATTAGAGGGAAAACCCTAGTGGGAATGATGCCCACAAAGATATACCAATATTGTTAGAAATATAGAATATTGAGAGGGGGGGTGAATCAGTATCCACAAACTTTAGTTGCCATTTGGATATTATTAGTTACTTTAAACCATGCATAACAAAGCAATAAAGATATGTTGAACAGTAATAGTAATAATGCACAAGGATAACTCATAACACCATATTTTGTTAACTAGGGAAACCCTAGCCAAGAGAAAACCCCAGTAAGGATGATACCCACTAGATAATATACTGATATATAAGTTCTTTGTTAGAGGATGGACCCTATTAGGAGTCAATGAGAAAACTCAGTATAAGTAGTCATTTTTAGGAGACTTTGACTCCCTATTAGGAGATTCCAACCCTATTAGGAGTTATAGTACAATGAATGTAAGATGAGCCCACTGCCGAAAAATGCACTTCTAATTACAAGTAGAGCTCACTGCTTAAACAAGTAATCAAATTGAACATAAGTAATGTATCTTCTTCCCCGACTGATCTCTGATCTTCAACTCAGTCTCAGATCAACAAATAGCTCACATAAAACTTCACATATATTGCTTTCACAATAAGTTCACACATCACAATATTTGCATAACTTACATTACAAATTCACTTCTTATTGCAAAATGTCCTTTGCATAAATACTCTGCCTTTTCACAAATTGTTGTTGGGTCAGCTAAGACCGCAATCCACTTTTCCAACATAGAGTAAACATCTAGGATGTATCCCTAATTGGACAAGTAATTATCTTGTAAACAAAACAATTCTTTCCTTCAATTATGTTGTCTTGTTTTGCTTCAAACATGATTATCTATATTCCATACAGTTTGTACTAACTTCTTAGGTTATACATGTCATCACCAACATGTATACTATCTCTATGTAACTTTGCTAATCATAATATGACGTTAGCAACAAGTTATAAACAAAACAAAACAATACACTAATGTAAACCAAATTCTATACTTAGACAATTTTATGATTACCAAACACTAAGTATCTTTATTTTTTAGGTTTCCTATGAACATGTACATCATATGTTGCCATAAATGACAACAATTACATATCACTATTAGCCAATTGTCAACAATCTCTCCCTTTGGCATTGATGGCAACAAAATAGGGAAAATTGGCTAAGTGACAAAAACTTAACACCACAAAAATAAATAACACCTTACATTACATCTATTACAACTTGTTCATCTTTACATATGCTCCCCTTTACAATATACTTTACACTTTTATCTTCTCTTTACCTGATTTACAATTTTCACATTGTATCTCTCCCTCTTTGACATCAATGACAAAGGTCAAAATATCAAGATTCTATTCAAAAACTGTCCAAAAGTGTTGTCCTTCCTTATGTTGATATGATCTTCATGCAATCATCAAAATTAGCCTTCAGACTATCCATACCCTTAGTTCATGTTTCCTTGGTAGGTTCAGATGAAGTAAGAATTGCACATAAAGCATATGATGCAATCTCAACTACATCAAGATCTAAATACAAAAAGTTGGAATATGTGTCCTTGGCCTTGACACATTCCTCTAACTGCTTCTCAACAAAAGATAATTTTAGAGCAATAGATTCTCTGAAATCATATATCCTCTTCAAAATATGTTCCTTCTAAAGTTCTAGTTTCTTGATGTCACTGTGAATACTAGCCACTTGTCCTTCAAAATCATCTACTTTGTAAGATGGATGTTGGATCTGGCTGGATAAAGCCTCTAGCTCACTCATCTCTATCTCTATCTGACTATCAATGTCTTTAGTCAGTTTGTATGATAAGGTACACTTAACATACAAAGTTTTCCCATCTTGCTAGCATTTCCAAAGTTCTTTTATACAAGTATCAAGATTAACCAAGTCATTCTTGATATTCTAACAGCTGGTGCTAAACAAGTTAGCATCATGGGAAATTTGTGTCTTTGGCTTTGCAACATTCAATAAATTGGTAAACTCTTCATCTAATGATTTCAGCATTGCTTATGCCCTTTGTTCAGGATCTAGTTTTGTGTGTTGTACTGTCAAAGTACTGTGTAGTCTATTTGTAACTTTCATTAGGGTTCTTTGTAAACTCTTCACTTTCTTGTTCTTCTCGGGATGAGATTAGGTATGTTTGATCATCATCATCAATAGATAAACTGGCAAGAGAGAGCAGAGTGGATGAACTAGATGGTTTAGTATCATCCTCCCTTTGTTTCTTCACTGCTTCTTTTGTTCTTCTCTCTTCTTCTTTATTTTCTCTTTCCTCTCTTTCTCTCTTCTCTTCCAATCTCTTCTTTTCATCTTCCTCAATTTTCTTTCTCATCTGTTCTTCTACAATTCTTCTTTTTTCTTCCTCTTCCTTTCTTTTATTTTCTTCCTCAAGCAATTTCTTCTTGGCTTCCTCTATTTTCTTCTTCTCTGCTTCAAGTAGCCTCTTCTCTTCTTCAATTTGTCTCGACTTGACTTCAATATCCTCGATGTCTAGTTCATTAGGTTCAGAACCACCAAATGGATTGATATCATCAATGTTAATGGTAACATTGGTGTGATCAATTTGCATAGTGTCACCACTCACTAACACTTTTGAGGTTTTAGGTGTTGGAGGAGATGTTTTTTTTTACTCTAACATCATTTGACTGATAGTTGTTGTAGTCTCATTCCTTAGTTTATCCTTTTCACCAACCATAAATAGAAATGGTTTCAATTTATTCATTAAGTATGGTGTGAGGTTATTCAACAATCTTTTGATTTCATCTTCATCATTAGTCTTGCAAATAGTCCTAAGCATAGACTTCCAAAGTTCAAGATCTTCTTCCCTTGCAGGAGCCTTCTTCTGAATGAGTCTCTCATTGACTTTTTGGTTTATTAAGCTCTCAAGATCCTTCAATTTCATATTGTTTTCTATAATGTATCTCACAATAGATATATCAATCTATTACTTTTCAAAATTGTTATACAAATCATAAAACTTATTCATGTAAACAAAGTTACCTTCATTAGCAATCGTTGTATTGATCTTCTCTATCTTTGGCTTCCAAGGTTGCCGAGCTTTTCCTACTGCTTGCTTAAATGGAGTCACTTTTTCTGCTTGTTTGGTTTCTTGTTCCTCATCTTCTTCATCACTAGAATCAATTGTCAACAATATTTTCTATCTTTTTCCTAGTCCGATGGCCTGTTGTTTGACTCTCTTTGTCTTAGTAGACACTGCTTCTACCAATCTTTTAGATTTTCTTTTTAGTTCTCTAGGTTGGACATCAGACACTATTGCATACAGAATGCTCTGTTCTGAAGATGTCTCTACAACTGATACTGAAAAAGGTTGAATGTTCAGTATACCTTACATCATTGTTTGTCTTACAGCCTCAGATTCACTCTCTATCATTCCGGCCTCTGATAGTGCCTTCTTCATTATAGACTCAACTTTCTTGTGTGATGCCCTTTCTAAGGTTGCTTGATGAGCTAACTGTGTGATCTCATCATATGTACCAAATCTATATTCTAATTTATCTTTGTCATAATTTAATAACAAATCAATATAGCCAACTGCTATATCATCATTTAGTTCATAGCTCAAGGGATCAAGAAATGCTTCGAGAGGTTCCATTGCTTGAATGTATGTATGATCTGTATCAACCAAAATACAAATGTCTTCCCTAAATCTATCCACAATTGTAGGTGCAATTCTAAATCTCTATTTCATTTCATTCTAAAATGTCCTCATTATCAGGTTGCCACTATCTAATATCTTGTCTGCATGGTGCCTTCTGCATACCTCTGTAATCTTCTCCATTGTGCATCTGTCACTACTCATTAAGGACAATCCCCCGTGGCGAAGATTTACAAAAGCAGAATTGTACATGTAGCGGCCCTCCCTCCTACCTTGCCTTGTCCAAAATTGGTCATGGAGTGTGCATCCTGGTTTGATTTGGTTCGTCAGTCCATCATTTTTTATGAAGGGAATAGAGTGTTAGCCAGCATCAAAGAACAAGTGGTCAAAGAAGCATTTAGTATTCCCCAATACAAAAGCATGACAATGATAATGATGGATCAAGCGGCTAAGTTATTTCAGGATAATCAAAAGGCTTACTTCATTCATCTAAAGTAGAATTGGCTACACGAAGGCAAGAAAGGAGTCACTAGGTTAGATTTCAAATCAGAGTATGGTGATCTCATTGTGCTTCTCAACCGAATCATGGCCTTAACTCAAGGTATGCAATTTGAAAATTGGATGTACTTCTTTATTGATGAAATTGAGAATGGAAAAAGAAATTTTGATTGGGCTAGGATCATAAGCAAAAATTTAGAGTTGCAACTTAAGACTGTGCAAAATCAAAAGAAATTATATATGGCATCCTATCTTTTCTATCTGATTGTGAGACTATATGAAAATCCTAGACTTAAGCCCTTAGAAGTAGTCGGTAATGGGTTGGGGCAATATTTGGTGCATGAGTGCTATCCACAGCTTCATTTGCACAACACCAAAGATTATAAGTTGTTTTATGATGCCTTTGCCATGAAGACGGTAAGGATATTGCAAGGGACACCTGCTAAGAGGCTCTCAACAAAAGCAAAGGTAAAAGTTAAGAAGTATGAGAGTTGGTTCATCCAATTTCTATAATTCACATATATTAGAGTAGTAGGAAGTACAGTTTGTCCCAAGAGACTTCCAAGGTACCCACTTGACAAGGTAGTTTTGATGGAGTTGGCTAGGCAACTTGAGCATTATGACAAAATGATGAAACTTCAAGGTGAGACAGGGATTACCTTCTCATTTGGAATAGGCAATGATACTTGCCCCAATTTTGTCGCCTTTGCAGCTGCGGAGAAAGAGTTAGAATGGTATCATCTAGGATGGTACAGAGCAAGGCAAGGATTCGATTCTAATGGTCTTATCAAGGCATCTCATGGAAATACATTCAAACATGTTCCTACTATAGAAGATTTTTGGGCCAATGCATGGGATGACTTTCATTTAAGGAAGCTAGTTTTCTCAAGGTTATTAGTGAGCATAATGAGGGCAATCAGATGGAGAGGCCTTGATATTCCCGATCAACTAGAAGACGATGAAAATGTGCTAAGAGGAAATTATGATACAGTGGATGGAACAGAATTGAGTTTAGTAGATTGGGATGATCATCAGGATCCTTCCTTAGAGGCAGTTACAAGGATAGTTGATTTACACACTGAGTTGTGGTACAATGGGAAGTTAAGGAAATTACAAAGTCTGAGGGTACACCTTACTTATGGGAAGATGAAACCAAAGGAAAGTCCAAAGGAGTCAGTCAAACAGAAGGGTGATGGCAGTAGCCAGCAACAAAAAACAATTAAGAGCAAGAAGAGAAGTTTGGAAGTTGAGAAAAGTAAAGAACATCAGGAACCTCCAACAAAAAGACAGAATGTAGCACCATCAAGGGAGAGCATAATTGAGGCTAGGAGTCGAAAGGAGAACGTCAATGAGACAGAATTTGGATCAAGATTGGATGAGTTGGAGAAGGTTTCCATCAAGAAGAAACATTTGGGCACCCTTGCCTTCCTCAATGCCTTTATCGGATATGCAGAAGAATATGAGAATGATCATGAGAAAACACTGCAAGTAGCGAGCAACATGATGAATTCAGCTGAGCTCAAGATGAAACATACACTTTGCCCTCCCATGAAGGAAGTCAATGACATGTTAGCCAAGTGCATCACATTGGCTAAAAAGATGAAAGAAAAGGGTAGAAGTATATTAGATCATTTGATGTAAGCCCAAGTGGCAAATTCTCCTTCTTAGGTAGGATAGGTGTCTGATTCTAATTGGCTACCATTTTAGTGCCTTCTCACTGGTTGCCACTTTTTCTTCTTTTTCATTGGTCCATTGATGAGGCAGTATCTTCTTATTGGTCGATGGGGGTGGCAACCCTAATTAGGGTTTCTAAGATCCAATCTAGTTCATTGGTTTTGTCTTTTAATCTCCACTGTCGATCATAATTTTGGGCTTTTATATAAGGCCATTTGCTCTCATTTGTAAAGGGTCGAAGAAAATTGTTGCTAAGATAATACCAAAATTGTCTCTCGTTATCATTGTTGTGACTTGCATGGTGATTAAGAACATTTGGTGTTATTGCATGGTTTCTACTTCCAATAGTTAGAATTAGATTTCCTTTGAAGTTGCTAAAGTAAATTTCATTTTGAGAAAGTTGTTAAGTAAGAGTAGATAGATAGTTGCATGGTTATATTAGTGGATGTTTGATAAGGATCTATAACTAGGCCACTAGCATCCTAGCGGCCTGTTGGGAAGCCTTGTGTGGTAAACTAGTTCTTTTTTCTTGAATCATTGCATCTATAGAGGTAGAGCCGCTAGTTCGCTTTCATTAGATTTGATCTCTATCCATTTGCTAATCTTTCCATTCATAGGAGTAGGAGTAAAATAGCAAGTAGTTGAGTAATTGGATTTCATTCTAAGAAAGTTAAGAAGGTAAAAGTCATTAGAAGCATTATTGCCTTCTCCTCGCGCAATCAACATTATCACCACCACCATCAACATCATCTAGCACTAATACAAAATCATTACCATCACACCTAAAAAATCCAAGTCATCCTTGAACGAACAGTGTAGAGCTGCTTACGTGATTACCAACTAATCACATCAATAACTTACTTAGTATCCACAAGTATAAGGAACATTAGAGTTTTCTTCATGTCTTCATGAGTATTAACTTTTCAAAAGAGAAATTGAGTGTTTGATATTCTGTATCGGGAATTCAATTGTTATATGTTATGTAGTGATACAAAACTGGCATCAACAACATCCCACGAAATTTCTGATAAATCCATATTCTAATCTCAAATCGTAAACAGACCAACCAACCAGGCTACTTAATCTTATTGTATCCCCCACGCCTATCATGTGAAACCAGTTGTTTACAGAAGTTTTCTTTCTGAAAGCGAGAAACAGTTAGTTCAAAACTAATGGCAGAACCAACGGTATTTGGACCTAGAGGTCTCAAGATCGATCCCAACAGCGGGTAATGCAATACGAATTGCACCTACTACAGCAAACGAAAGCCACTAACTTTACCACAGGATGAATACCTGGACCTCCCAACCTTCATCTCTTCACAGTATCACTGGCCAAACAGCTCTAATTGACTTTGCAACAGGCGAAAAAATCTCCTTTTGCCAGGTATGGCGAAATGTGAGATCCTTAGCTGCAGGCTTAACACGGATTGGTGTCAAGAAAGGCGAGGTGATTCTGCTGGTTTGGCCCAACTCAGTTTACTTTCCCATCATCTCCATTGCCATCATGTCCATTGGTGCCATTCTCACCACAACCAATCCGCTGAACACTGCAACAGAAATCGCAAAGCAAGCGGCCAATTCAGAAGCAATACTGGCTTTTGTGACACCAGAACTGAGGAGCAAACTGGCCCACACCAATTTACAACTAGTTCTGATATCAACAAGAGATAATCTGTTTCCTTCAGATGTTCAAAAGGGGACAAACTCAAAGAATTTGAGCATATGGTCTTTAACAGAGCTTATGGTTTCAGACAGCACCCAAATGCCCAGAGCAGAAATCCATCACGATGACACTGCCATGCCACTTTACTCTTCTGGCACCACTGGCCTCAGCAAAGGTGTGATTACAACTCACAGAAATCTCATATCCATGGTGTGTATTGCGCTGACACCTTTCAAAAAGGCTACTTTTGTGTGCACTGTACCTATGTTTCATGTATTCGGCCTTGGTACCTTTGCTTGTGGGTCACTTTCCTCAGGATCTACTACAGTTATTCTGTCCAAGTTTGAGCTAAGTGATTTGCTTGGGGCTGTTGACAAGTATAGAGTGAACTATTTACCACTGGTGCCTCCAACTTTAACGGCTCTCGCAAAATCAGATATTATCGGCACCTATGATTTGGGGTCTTTGCATACTGTAGTCTGTGGAGGAGCTCCCCTGGTCAAAGAAACGACTCAAGAATTTGTTTCCAGGTTTCTCAAAATTGTAATATTGCAGGTGCGTTCTACTGATTTGTTTTCTTTCCACTTGTTAAGTCGTTCTACATAATGTCAAATCTAGATTTATCAACTCCTAAGTTCTCTAGAATTAGCAGCAAGATAACCTGTTATTAAAGCCTTTCACAGTCCACAACTGCCTGAGGTGGGTTTCCCCAAAAACCATTGACACCACATTACCAATTACCTGGACAAATAATGTGTTTGAGTTGAAGAATCAAGCCCCTTAAGGATGCCATCTTGTCTCAGTTTTGCCAGAAAAAATAAATTCAGACATATTAACAGCTAGTTCATCCCTCAATGCACATACGTTGCCAGTTCATCCTTTTGTGCATCACTTTCTATGCATAGTATTAGTGATTTTTTAATCAGTTTTCCCTGCATTGCTACTTTCTAGTTTAGCACTTCCAACTTCCAGATTGTCAATAGATTCATTCAAGTCTACAGTTTGGATCACACAACACAGTCCATCATAGAGCTACACATACCAGAGTTACCTATATAAAAAGCTTTACTCTGCAATCCAGAGAAAGTTTGTGTCTGGTGATGGATCATTTAACATTTAAAGAAATGTGGATTTAGATAATACAAATGCATACGCATCACCAACTTTTCTCTATATATAATATCGGCAAAATGGCTGCCTGTGTGTAGTTTTGGTTTTCTGGAATTGCAACATAGGATGCTATTGTCTCATAGTGTAGATTTACATTAAAAAGTAGCAGAACGTGAATCTGGATCCCACAATAGCCTGCTCTGGCCAGGAAAGCTATAAGCTGGCCATTGAGTTTGATCTTTGGGCACAAATCACAGTTTCAAGTAAAATGAGTTGCATTCAAATTCCGTAGTTTTCTGTTCTATGCCAGGCAGGGTTTAAACTAAAGACTCTAATATATTATATGTTCAAATTTCACAGTGGTGAAGTCTATGTCTACTGATGGTATGGATTCACCTCTACAAGTAATGATTCCAGTTCAATTCCCACAGTGCCCTGTTTGAAGAACTGTGGTTTCTTTATGTTGGCTTTCATTTTAACCTACATATTCAGTTCTAATTCCAAAATTGACTATTCTAAGCGAGAAGCTTATATTTTTCGTGGGGATTTGTGTTGAAACCAATCCTGTTCTGTTCTAAAAGAGGTTTGGCATGTTGGTCTTGGATTTACATTTTTAGGATGATTTGAATCTAGAATTTTCTGCTACTCTACATGCTCATCTCATTTCAGTTTTTTATTACTTGTTTGAAGGTGTTTTATTTGGATCAGTTTATTACAAACCTATTTGATGGAGATCAATAGCCTTTGTGTTCATTTTGGATTACGAATCCTTTCTTCAATACAATTGGCCACACTTAGCAACAAATGGACATGAAAATGAAATTGAATCAACTTTAGTTTTGTTCATGTCTATCTCTGTGAGATGTAAGGCTCTCGAATGATATTTTGAAAGCCCTGTTCTCCTCTGGCAGGGTTTTGGGATGACAGAAACAATGGGAATGGGCGCATTTTGAAACAGCGTAGAGGAAGGCAAACACTATGGATCAGTTGGAATGATCTGCCCAAATACTGAGGCAAAGATTGTGGATCCTCAATCTGGCATTGCTCTTCCTCCAAACCAAAGGGGAGAGTTGTGGCTTTGTGGCCCAACAATCATGAAAGGTATGAATTTTTCTAGTCCTTTATTTCTGTCAAGCAGGTCATAAAACACAAGAGATTTACAATTAGAGATTAAAATTACAGCAGAACAAAGTGTGAGAAAAGATAAAACAGTAAATTGATGCAAAATCTCCTGGTATCCTGCATACATTATATTAAGCAGTTTTAATCAAGTTTAACTTCTTTGGCTCCATTTCTTTAGTGATTGAGGCCAGGTAATGCAGGCGATCCTAGAAGAGATGCTTATTGTTTTTCAATTTAATTAGTGAGAAAAAACTGTCCAATCAGCCGAGTTCTGTGGCTGCACAGCCAACTCCAAACGCAGATACCTATAAGTCTTAAGTGATTATATCATAGAAATCCTTGATGTTGCTAACAGCCTGATAGTACAACATAGAAAATATACTGAGTATCAGTTATAGATAAAAGGAGAAAGTACCTTTCTTCCAAACAGAAGATTGATCAGCTAGGTGGTTTCCTAACCATTCATCAAATGGGAATTCTTGAAGGCATACAAAATAAAAAGCACTCAATAGGCTAGTCCGGTTTGCTTTAGTATTTGCAGCCTTTTCTCAGTAATAGATTTCTTTCTGTCTCAAGAGCTAGTTGTGTAAAGTCTTGGATTCTTATGTGTGTGTTAGAGTTTCCTATATGTTCAAGCACTGTCAAGTTAATATGCGAATTCCAGTAAACTTGATAGCATGACATTTATATCACAATTCAACCGCATGATCTTTCAGTCAAATTAATTGATCTATAAGTAATGGTTCACATAAATCCATTTCTTATGAGAGTGAATTATCTATTTAGCATTCATTCATTTAGCTGGCGCTCTCAAGAGTGACATAGGAAACTTCCGGAAAGGTTGCTTATTCTAATACTACTCCAACACAAGTGTACTTATTGGCTTCCCCCGAGATAAAGTCATCTTAAATTGGAGAATACTGGATGGATGATCTTCCAGGAAGTCATTAACACCTTACTTCTATGAATGCCATTTAGATTAAATGAGTGCTAAATGGACCATTCATTTTCATTAAAAATAAATTTCTATAAATAACTGTTTTAAAAAATATGGATCACTGACTAAATGATTAAATTCAATAAACTTCTTTTATAAAATATGGATCACTAACAACATAATTAAATTCTAATAGAAAAATCTTAATTTTAGTACACAGTAGAAATTACCTCATGCTTGTCAAAAGCCTGATATTAACTTAGTTTGAACATTGATAATTGCATCTTTTGAATGCTGAGATTTTTTACAGATATATATTCTTGATAAATACTAAATATCATTGCTATCATAGCCGAAAAAATATCCATATCACAACAATAATAACTGATGCTATTCAATGGCAGGCTACTTCAGCAATCAAGAAGCTACTGGTTCAGCTCTGGACAAAAATGGCTGGCAACATACGGGAGATATCTGTTGAATCGATAACGAGGGCTATGTATTTGTGGTAGACAGATTGAAAGAGCTAATAAAATTCAAAGGATATCAGGTATAAATTTTAGGTGTTTAGCATCTTACATGTAATTAATAAATTTTCATCTTATCCAAGACTCATAAGATGATTTAGCTTTGCTCTGCATCACATTGTAGGTTGCTCCAGCCGAATTAGAAGCAGTTCTGCTTTCTCATGCTGAGGTCACTGATGCTGCAGTGATACCGTAACCTATAATACCTTTTGCAAGCTCAATTTTAGGATTTAACTCTCTATATTTGGAACACTCTCTTCAACTCTGAGGATTCAAAATTTTGAAGGCCTATATCAACACCAGCATTCTCAGGGATAATATTAGATAATTTATGAGGATATTATTTACTGTATGACATTGATATTTAAAGTTCTTATGATGGGGCCAGGTTTCCTGACAAAGAAGCAGGGCAAGTTCCAATGGCATATGTAGTTAGGAAACAG
This sequence comes from Cupressus sempervirens, assembly GCA_028749045.1. Classification (NCBI taxonomy): domain Eukaryota; kingdom Viridiplantae; phylum Streptophyta; class Pinopsida; order Cupressales; family Cupressaceae; genus Cupressus; species Cupressus sempervirens. Next base: position 407,927,548 of record CM053786.1, read on the forward strand.
GGCAACACACTCTCTGAAGCTGTTGTAACTGTTTTTGTTGCTAAACAGGTCATTTTCTCTTAAATATTGTTTGTTTTATGCATTTGAATACTCAATCTTGCTTTCAAACTCTACAACTGTCATAAAAATCCTAAATATTTATGTTTCATTGCAGGTTGCAGGCTACAAGAAAGTTAGAAGGGTGGCCTTTGTGATTAGAATTCCAAAAACTGCAGTAGGAAAGATATTAAGAAAGGATTTGATTAAACTTTACACGTCAAAGCTCTGAAACTCCCAAGAACAAACGAAAAATAAAAGGGATTGGAAGAGTATTAGTCGCTTAGAATAAGCAGGAAGAGCAATATGTTGTGAACACATGAACCACAAATAGGTTACTTTCCTTTGTATGTGGGTTGTTTGTGATAATAAAGAGTTGAAGTTAAGAGTTTTCCTAATCAGCGAGATAATATGATGAGGTCAAAGCATATTTAAAAAAAATTTTGTAGACATGTAAATAGTGTTGAGTTCAAATCTTTTTTAATATATATAAAGGAAATAATGTAATGATGGAATGAATGAACTATTAAAAGAACATTTAATGAAGAGAGAAGTCAAAATGAAAGTTATAGAAATATGGGGTGATAGTCGATTGATATTATATGTTCATTAAAATTTAAATCTCATAAAAAGATGATGATTTTTCTAAGTTTGTAGGGTGAATGATGATAAGAAAGGGGGAGAGTCTTCAATTCATGTTCAATCAATGTCTGACTAATTTTGTTTACAACCTGAAATGATGGAGTGAGAATTTCACTGAATTGTTATTTCAGCCATACATGTATCCTTAAAGTAGTTAAAACAATTTTCTATGTGGACTTCAAATATGATTTAATATGTTTTTCTCCATTTTCAATTGTCCTCTCTATTTTACAAATCGGTTTATTTGGCTTTTGCCAAGTTGATTTCAGTTGTGGACTTAAGATTTTGTTTGGAAATGTTTGAGAAAATTCATAGATTTTTTGACTTCTCTAATTTTCTCCTTATAATATTTTCGAACGGACTAATGAATTCAACTTAGATAAATGTTCTAAAAATGTTATATCTTATCTACCCTGCCCTTCTTATAGTTTTTCTACTTCGATTTTTGTATATTTCTTGTATGTTATGATATGAATATTTGAACTCTCTCTCTCAAAATTCTCCTAATTTTTCAATAGCCATCTCCTTAATTCTAGCTTTGATCCATACCCGTACAGGAAACACGTCCCCATCCTGGAAACTTCGTGTAAACATACGCGCACACACACAGATATATATGTGTGTGTGTGTGTGTGTGTGTGTGTGAGAGAGAGAGAGAGAGACATCCAAAATAAATAAATAAAGATCATGCATCTGCCCATCAGAATCTGGTAACCACATCAGCATCAGAAGCAGAATTGGGAACTTAGTAAGATAGTGAGCCTCCTCTTTTGGGTGTCTGTGATTTGTATAGAGATTATTGCAATAGCTGACTGTTGGAGCTTCTTCTAGCAGGGGATGAAGTGCTTCCCAGCCTCTCCATGCCTCAGAGTGCATTCGGTAGCCATTGCATTATAGCTGAAAATCTTTTAACCTGTTGTTTTATTGTAAATGTCCCAATGTATTGCAGGTTATCAGGAAATTAACAGAAGTTAAAAAAATATCTAAAAGTTTGACATTCACTTCAAGACAAGTTGAGTAAAAGAACAAGGAATACTATCACTGAAGCTTCACACAAGCACATGCATGTTGCTTATTATGATATCCATCTTCTTTATGGAAGTGGAGAGAATAGTACACTGAAGGGTGTAACTCTCTTCTTGATTTTTATTTCAACATTGTTCACCTACGCCATGTGAAGTTGATTAAGATTTGTTGGTGTTAGACTGAGCATAAACTGTTAATGTTAGAAACTCATTATCTAAATATTTAATGATTTGCCATCAGTTACGCTTTCAGCTAAGCATGAGTGTAGCAAGTGGTTTACCCAAGACTTACACCACATTTTTCTAAACTAAGTTTCTTCTCAAATAGTTTTTTTCCATTAGGAGAAATCCAACTCTATGGTATAGAGCTCTTATTTATTTTTTATTAAAAGTATTTCAAAGATTTTTTATTCAATTACAAATTAGTTGAACTAAATTATATAATATAACATCTTCATTTCTAAATCTGCCTTAAATAAAAAGAAATTCTCAGTTTTCATATATACTTCGAAAAAAAATTGCCTTCGAAAATCTTATTTATCTTAAAATATACGTTATTGTTATTTACCCCACACATCATTCTATGTTCGCTAAGCGAACAATGGCAAGCCTGGACCTTAATAATCTCAAAGGATTGCTTTAAAAATATATTAATGTTTGTTTCGTAAAATTTAGAAAAGTTTAAAAGAGGATTTCTTCTAGCTATGCCCCACCTGACACATATTAAAACAGAAAGCCATTTCCCAACTATAGATGGCATACACCAATTCCCACAAGACTACCTCTGTTGATTGTTTCCAACTCTAAGCTACACAGAAAAAACCCAATCCCCCACTGAGGCAGAGAAGAAGCAAAAGAAGAGGATTAATCTACCTCTTCCCTCTTGCTCTCCTCCTGGGCAGCAGCTTCTTCAAGAGGCGGCATCTCAGAGTCCACCTGCACAGAGAAATCCTCATCTATGTTGAGTCCCAACTTCAACATCCCGTGCTTTCTGGAAGCAAAGGTATTGGGATCATCAAGGCTATCCTGCAGAGCCTGAGCCTTCATTATTCTCTCCATGTTTGCAGTCCACCCATATTCCCCTGTCACAAGCACGCATGGGGATACCACAAACATGGTCAGATACCACGACCTTCTCTACCTTGTCTCCCAATATGTCCTTTTTTACTTTGCACTGGCTCTCAAATGCAGTTTTCCTCTCTTCTGCTTCTCTTCCTCAGCCTTCTTGCTCTCGTTGATAATGGAATAGATAAACTTCTACCCCTTTTTCATTCTGGTCACATAGTCTTTCAAACTGGTCATCTCATCACCACTCTTTGTAGAGTGGTACCTCAGCAGATCAGCCAATTTAGTCCTGTTTTGGCTGTCCTTGTGAATTCCAAGCTTGATGTTCTTGGAAAATGCTTCATAAAACTTGGCATAATCTTCCTTGTTCTCTGCAATTTCATTGAACAATTCTCAGCATTTCTTCACCAAATTCTTCCTGATTACCTTCAGAATCTTGTTCTGCTGTAGTATTTCTCGAGTGATATTGAGGGGCAGATCATCAGAGTCCACATAACCTTTGACAAAGCCCAAATATCGGGAATCAGCTCCTCACAATTGTCCATTATAAACAACTTTCTCACATAGAGCTTAATGTTGTGGGGCTTTTGCCTGGTGTCAAACAGGTCAAATGGAGCCCTCCTTGGAACAAACTGAATGTCCTTGAATTCCAATTGCCCTTCAACAGAGAAACGCTTGACAGCCAAGTGATCTTCCCAGTCATTTTTAAAGCTCTTGGAGAAATAAGCATACTCTTCCTTTGTAATCTCCTCTGGCTTTCACATCCAGATAGGCTTTTGCTTGTTAATGAGGATCTGCAGAAAAGCCAGAAATGTTGAATTAAGTACGGAGAAGCCCAAAGTTTGTTATATAGAAACCAGAAACCAGTATTGAGAAGAGATTTAGTACGTTCTTTGGCAGCAAAAATGGCAGGTGCTTGCAGTTGCCATGGTATTTGCAGCAGGGCTTCACACGGTTCAGGCAAAAAGCCAGGCATGGAATTCTTCCGTTGTGGAAAATCCAGAGATAGCCACTGAAATCATCGAAAGGTCATCAGGAATCTTCATTTTCTAAGGATTGTTCTCATTTTTGGTCCACAGATGAAATGATTGTTCTGGTTTGTTTGCAGAATATTTTCTTCTGTGTTCATCTGTTTGTTTAAACTTTGCAGAGACATTAACAGTTCCAGACTAGAGCTTGGCTATTTTAAGAGTGGGACAGGAAACCCTATTGATGATTGTTGGCACTGCGACTCAAACTGGCAACAAAACAGAAAGACTCGTAGACTGTGGCCTCAGATTCGGCAAGAAAGCCATTGTAGGAAAATTTGGAAGATTTTATGTCATCACGGATGCTCACAACGATGATCCAGTGAATCCCTGACCCGGCACTCTTTGACATGATGTGATTCCGTCTGAACCTCTGTGAATAATCTTTGCTGGAGACATGGTGATCCAGCTGAAAGAGGAGCTCATTATGAACAGTTACAAGACCATTGACAGAAGAGGCACTAATGTCCATATTGCTCATGGCCCCTGTATTTACTGTACAGTATGTGACTAACATTATTATCCATGGCATTCACATACACCACTGCCGCCCTGCTGAAAATGTCATGGTGCAGAGCTCACCAACTCATTATGGCTTGAGAATGATGTGCGACATTTCAATCTATTGTTTGGCAAATTAAATCTTTCCTTTGTCAAAACGGCTTTTACCAACACCTTTTAATGTTTTACCCAATGTGAGGAATTGGATTCCATTGGTAGGTCTTCCCAAGAAATATACCCTATCAGCTAATTAATCTAAACAAACGAAATATGCAAAATGACAAGAATTGATTGTGAGCACTGAGACTCTCCCATTTCCTCCTGATCAAATCATCTTTCTATTTACTTGAAGTGTTTCTCAACTTTTGTCCTTTTGCCATTCTCTAATCCAGACTAGTTGGATGAACCACTATAATTTCTGTGTCTGTTCTTGTATCTTTGAATTCTGTTTAGTTTTTCAGTTCTACTTTATTTTTGTATCTTTTTATTTTAGCTCAACAATTGGTATCAGAGCTGGTTAAGCTCGTTTGATTTTCTAGAAATCGATAAAGATTTATAGACGCCATGGATGAGGCGGATAAGTGGAAAATTGAAAAGTTTTTTGGTCAAAACTTTGGGCTATGGAAAGTGCAGATAGAGTCTTTACTCATCAAGCAAGATGTACAACCTGTGTTGCTTGGTAAGACAAAGGGCAAAGGATCATTAACAGACGAAGCATGGGAAAAATTGGATTTGAAAGCAAGGGCAATGATTTTCTTGGTACTCTCAAGTAACGTGTTGTTTAACGTTTCAGCTGAGAAGACAACTAGAGAGTTAGTTGAGAAATTATCTTCATTGTATGAGATACCTTCAGCTTCGAATAAAGTTTTTATACTGAAGAGGCTATATAATCTAAAAATGAAAGAAGGGGGAGTGATGTTGAATCATCTAAATGAGTTTAATACATTAGCCAGTCAACTCATTTCAGTCGGTATACCATTAGAGGATGACATAAAAGCTATTTTATTATTATGTTCACTTCCGAACAGCTGGGAAGGTGTAGTAATGGCTGTGAGCACTTCAATAGCAGCCAACAACACGCTGAAATTTGATGAAGTCGCAGCTACATTATTTAGTGAAGACATGCGAAGGAAACACTATGAATCCTCTTCCGGTGATGCTCTAACAATTGTGAGCACAAACAATAGAGGAAGAAGTCATGAAAGAGGTATAAATAGCAACAATAATAATGGAAGAGGCAGATTGAATCATCACTCGAAGTCTAGAGGAAGAAATGGCACTTGCTGGTTTTGTGGTAAACTAGGCCACAACAAGAAGCAATGTTGGAATTACAAGAAGGCTCAAAATAAAGTAATTCATGATGGTGTAAATGCTGCAACTGATGGAGCTTTGGTACTTGCAACTGGTGACATGGATTCAAATTCGTGGGTTCTCGATTCTGGCGCATCTTTTCATGCTACTCCATGTCGGAGTGCATTCATAAATTACCACGAAAGTTATGTTTGGTAAAGTTTTTCTTGGAGATAACAAAGAATGTGACATTGTTGGCAAAGGGGATATTTTATTGTCGCTGAAAAATGGCAGTCAATGGCTTTTAAAGGATGTTAGGCATGTTCCTACACTTAAACGTAATTTGATTTCAGTTAGTCAATTGTATACACAAGACTATAATGTAAATTCTGATCTTGATTCATAGAAAGTATCTAAAGGTCAGTCACTTTTGGTTAAAGGAAAGACATCTTAAAGTTTATATGTTTTAGAGTGCAATAGTGAAGTGGGAGCAGCCATGGCGGTTGTGGAAAGTAATGCTAAACTTTGGCATAAGAGGCTCGGCCACATGAGCAAAATGGGTCTTGAAGTCATGCTTCGAAGAGACCAGCTTTTGGGTCTTAAATCTCTTGATTTGGAGTTGTGTGAGCATTGTCTTTACAACAAGAAAAATCGCACCAGCTTCGTAAGGACGGGTCATGACAAGAAATCTTCTCCATTAGAACTTGTGCATTCCGATGTTTTCGGTCCTATGGAGGTACCTTCTCTCGGTAGTGCTAACTATTTTGTCACATTTCTTGATGATTGCACTCGAAAAGTTTGGGTTTATATGTTGAATAAGAAATCAAAAGTATTTTCAAAGTTTAAAATTTTTAAGGCCATGGTGGAAAATTAAATCGGGAAAAAGGTGGTAAGTTTTTCTCTTTGGAGTTTGATACTTTTTGTGCAGATCATGGTATTTGGAGGATTAAAATAGTCCCTTATACACCTCAAGAAAATGGTGCAGCGGCGAGATTGAATCGGACTATCTTGGAAAGGGCTCGATGTATGTTATCTAATGCCGGTTTGGGGAGAGAATTTTGGGCAAAGGCATGCAATATAGCAATTCATTTAATTAATCGAGCCCCTTCATCACGTCTTGAATTTGATATTCCGGAAAAGAGATGGATTGGTAAAAGAATTTCATTTTCTCATTTACAAGTGTTTGGTTGTGATGCGTACGTTCATGTTCCTAAAGAGCGCGAACAAAATTGGATTTTAAATCTAAAAGATGCATATTCTTGGGGTATGGTGAAGATCGATATGGTTTTCGATTGTGGGAACTAGTAGTTCAGAAAGTTGTTCGCAGTCACGATGTTATTTTCAATGAGAAATCATTCTCAATTTTGCAAATTCTAAATAATCCTACTGATTACATTCAATTTGATTTATTTGATAATGGGGGACAAAATAAGAGGACTCCTCGAGCTACATTTAATCCTACTCCTAGTATTATGTCTTCACCACAATATGGTCTCCCCACTTATACAAAATCTGCATCTTGCTCAATATCTAATTTACCTCTATCTACTAATTCCCCTGATGCCATTGCCACAAAGCATTACAATTTATTCCCAAACACTCACCAGCAGTAGTCCTCTTCATCTGAAATTGATATAGAGCAAATTGCTCTACCAATCACTACACCCACCCCATGCCTACACACCACACCTCTATCTCTATTTTCTACACCGCTACATATAGCTGAACGGCCACATAGTATAACGTCTCCTACACAAGACGTTACCTTTCACTCCACGCTAGGCATTCATTGCCCCAACATAGGCTCTGCACAACCCATTGAATCTGCGGCAACCCACACTCCATGTGGCCCACTGCCTAGAACGCCTAGACTCAATGATCCCCTATGGCAACATTGCTCCTATTCGCCACATCTAGCCGGTGACCAGCTACCCTCCAATCCCATGTTGACTGGTCCTCTCCAAGTCTGTGATCCCTCCATGTTGATGTCGATCCCATATAGATCCAAATGCCTATCCTTCGTCCACAACCACAATTTACTGTTGGAAATCCGAGTACTGAAATTGCATAGAATTTCAATAAGCCACAGCTCAAATGGATTTTGGCAATCAATCTCATCATACAAATCGAGCAAATAAACAAGGTACTGATACTGATTTTTCCACTGAACATAGAGAAGATGTTAATCAAATCCTACAGCAAAGGAAATCTACTAGAAAACGAAAATGTCCACGAAAATTTGATGATTATAAACTCTTATTTTCTTTGTGTTCTGATCAGACAGAACCTCAAACATATAAACAAGCATGTATTGATGTTAATTCAGCATTCTGGATGGATGCTATGAAAGATGAAATTGAGTCTTTATATACAAATCAGACATGGTATTTGGTTCCTCTTCCACCAAATCGTAAGGCATTGAAAAATAAATGGGTCTATCGGATAAAAGAGGATGGAGGACGTAAAAGGTACAGGGCCAGATTGGTAGTGAAGAGGTTTGCTCAACAAAAAGGTGTGGATTTTAATGAGATTTTCTCTCCAGTAGTTAAAATGAAAACCATTCGTTTGGTTTTAGGCATGGTAGCAGCTTGGGATCTTGAGCTTGAGCAACTCGATGTCAAAACAATGTTTCTACATGGGGATGTTGAAGAGGAATTGTATATGAAGCAGCCACAGGGATTCATTAAACAGGGGCAAAAGCATTTATATTGCAGATTAAAGAGGAAACTATATGAGTTGAAGCAGGCTCCACGTCAATGGTACTTAAAATTTGATAATTTCATGACACAAGAAGGATTCACACGCTACGAATCAGACCCGTGTGTTTACCACAAAAGGCTTTCTACTGGTGAGTTTGTGATTTTACTACTGTATGTTGATGATATGTTGACTGCTCAAAATAGTATGAGAGTTATTTAGGAGCTGAAGACGCATTTGGCTCTACGTTTTGCCATGAAAAATTTAGAGGCAGCGAAGAGGATTCTAGAGATGGATATAATCCGTGATAAGACATAAAAGAGAAATTAGATTATCTCAAGAAAAGTATATTCTCAAAATTTTAGAAAAGTTTAATATGTCAAATGCCAAATCAGTTGCCACTCTATTGGCTGATCATTTTCGATTGTGTTCAAAGATGTATCTGTCTACTCTAGAAGAAAAATATAACATGGATGGTATTCCTTATTCTTCAGTAGTTGGAAGTTTAATGTATGCAATGGTTAGCACACGTCTAGATCTTGCTCATGCAGTGGGAATCGTAAGTGATTTTATGAGTAATCCAAGTAAAACTCATTAGCAAGCAATTCAATGGATTTTTCAGTATTTGAGAGGCACTTCCTCTCATGTTTTATGTTTTACTAACAAGACTCCTTATATTTGCAGATATGTCGATTCTGATATGGCTGGAGATTTAAATAAAAGGAGGTCTACAACTGAAATGTCCATTTTTTGATTTTGTATGATATTTTCAACCTCTACGCAGATCTTTAAGATCAAACAACTAATATCACAAAGATCCACCAAATTTCTCAAGAAACCCCAAATCGGGTATGCTGAAAATAGTGCCAAAAGCTTCACAACTTCACAAATTATTAATAAATCTGAAAGTGGACATTTTTACAGAAATTTCAGCAGCATAACAGCCTACAAAATGACATTTCCAAATCTGTATAGCCTTTACACAACAATTCTCAAATGTAGGACAAAAACTATGCTCATCGGGCTCCCGAAATTAACACAAAAATGCCCGAAAACACCACAAAAACACTAATAATCTATCTCAGAAGTTTAATCACGTCCCAATACATATATTCAGCTCTATTTTAACACCTTAAAGTCTGAAATACAGCAGCAACCCAAACTGATATGAAATAATCAACTGAAAACACCAAACTCATACAAAAAACACACCCCAAAACCCACAAATCTGCACTATTCAGCACAAAGGCAAACTCTGTATGAGCATGCACATGGAATGGCTTCAAACTCCCGTCCTTAGCCTTCCTAGAAACCTACAAACTCTCGTTCTTGGGTCTCCCTAAAAACCTATAAACTCCCGTTCTTGGGTCTCCTTCTCCACAAGTTTGGCAGCCTCTGAAGAATAACAAAGAAAATGAGCAAAATCAAGTTCTGGAATCCGCCCAAAATGCTTCCAAACCCCTTAAAAGAGGGCATAACCGTAACTCACGTCCAAGAGAGGTTAATGAAACATATTTTAATAATAATTTTCATTTATTAGTCCAACGGTTTCTAAAGATTAACCCCCTTTTTTCGAAACTTCACTTTCTTGGGCCTACCTGCCTTAGCAAAGATTATTTTTTTTTTAATTATTTGAAAAGGGGACATGACAAGTCCTCCCCTCCCAAACATTGCTTGTCCTCAAGCAATGGTTGAACAATAAACCAATCAATCAACCTGGATCCCAAATGTAGTCATGAACTATACTACTACTAATTAACACAGGCTCCTGCAATATCCTCTGCAATATGACCAAGAGGAATCCATAATCAAACTGACAATTATAGCTCAACCAAACTCCAAAATCACCACTACCACAGTCAAAAACCCATGAGACACAAACTCTTAGAACATCAAAACCCAAGTAAAGTGGAAAAATCAAACTACCAACACAGTAAATACCATCAACGCATCCCATTGGCCTATACGGAATGTACAATCCAACTCTGCAGCAATGGTGAATGCTCTCGAATGAAACTGTACCAAGTATCGAGAATCCACACACTGTACAACTCCTGCAGTCAACACAACTCTGCAAATCACCGGCCACTATCTCATAACCATAACTCCCATGCACTGCTGATGGTGAAAAGACATTACAAGATAAAGAGTAAGAAATGGAATCCAAACCAAATTTGCCTGCCATCAACTCCTCAAAACAAGGATCAAATGCTAACTGATGTACATACCCTGCAATATAATGTTGATTAAAAAAACAAACCTCAGTCAATAGCTCACCATGAACAAGTGATACAACCCACTGTGACTGATCACTAGCTAAGTCAGGAGATGTCATAGCCAAAGGAGTAGAATCAATAACAACACCCACTGAAGCATCACTCCCAAACTCCTGCTCTAAGTCACATATTATCAAGCTGTCAACTGCAGAACCTATCACCATGTCATGCCCATCACAACTCTCATCTTGAGGCATCAAACTGTCCCATAATTGATGATAAGCACTAGGAACCAAAGTACATCTCTGTATCATCATCTCATCAACATGGTCATCAAAGGTAAATTGATGAGCGTACCTCATAGTGTAATGCCGATAGAATTCGCCAATCTCAGTCAGTGGCTCCGACTGTAATCTAGATGAAACTAACTGCAATTGATCATTAACCATGTTGGAACTGACTACTACCTCCAAAGATATCACCAAGGGAGTAGTATTACTAGCCGGAACCATGCCAACTGCCGACTCACCAACATCACACATGATCTTTGATACATCTCTAGTCTTCGTGCCATCAGTACTAGAGGCCACCACCATGTCAGGCATACAACAATCTGCTACAACACCCAACTCAACTAAACCTGACTCTAGTGGGAATGAACCTGATATGCCAATGTTAGTATCAAGGATGGATGCATCCCTATCTCCATTGTCTCTGAAAATCTCAGCCATGGACATCCTCGGATCACCAAACACCACAACTTGTGACTGTATAGAATCAGGTAAAGACTGTAGTCACTCTAACTCCATGGTCACCTTAGCCAAATGAAACTGTGACTCCTTGAAATCCAACAGTGTACTCTCAAGAATCTCAGAAGTCACCTCAAGCTGCTCAGTAAGCTCACTCACCTCATCTTCCTTGGCCAACAATGCATCATATGCTGTACTGCCCCACTCCATAAGATAATCTCTGTCGGCTACCAACTGCATATAATTCTGTCTCAAAATCCGAATAACCTCCCATAAAGAGTGGATCTCTGTCAAGGAAAGATAACTGCCTTCCTGCTCATCACTAGTAGGAGAACTCCATCCATAAACTGCTAACAACTGACGAGCAGCATCAAAATGCTGGCAAGTGACAGCAATGTCTCGGTCACTAACTCTCAACTGATTAGACACATGATGGCACTGGCTTGACTGTCTCCTACAAACCTCCTCTGATGCACTGTCTAAAGGAGTATCCTCAAAGTTACTAGTCTCTAGAGTATTACCATCCATATCCTGTGAATCAAATCTAAAGCTCATATCAACATACAAAGTATCAAAAACATTAGCACTGCTGTCCAACTCCTCTATACCCAAGGAAACTAAGTCTTCAAAACTGCCCATTGCATCCTCCTGGATGTCATCAATGCCAATATGATCTTGGGACTCATCTGTACACACTACCAAATATGAAATATTATCAACACATTCCAGTAAGTATGGTCGACTGGATATATGAACAAAGCCCAACACCGGTGTATAAAAACTAATACCAACATCGGATAAGCTCCTGGCACAAGAAAAGACAACACCGTGCAATCTGCTAATCAAATCCATGATAGCACCCAAACAATCACTGCTACCAAAAAGTGTTAAAGATTTCCAGTCAACTGAATCCCAAATGCCAATATAACAATCTCGAGTCCATATCCATAAACTATAATCAGTTGGTAACTCAAGAAAAATCTTCACCTGAGTAATATGACCAATACCAACTAATTTCACATACCTGTCATGATGAGATAATGTAGTCACAATACTGTCTTCACTCACCTTCAGCTGGCGGGATAAATCATGTGAAGTACTACTAGCCTCAACCTCATGTGACGAAACATCTAACTGTGCCTGGTACTCTCTCTTAGAAAAGTCATGAATGCTCAATGTCTGCTCATCTCTACCAAGTATCTCACCATCATGGACAACAACATCCTCATAATCATCATCCTTGAGGTCAAATCTATCTATCACTCTTTGACTAAAATCATCAAATGTAGTTACCTGATCATGACCTTGAGTAGTCATTCCATGATACCACCAATCATAGGCTGCATCTTCCAAGTGTAAACTTGCAATTTAAACAGCATCACTCTCCTTCATGGGGTTAAGTGTGAAGAAGGTCTGTAATTTTTGTAGTCATGCTCTAGCTGAAATTTTATTTGTTCCATCAAAAGTAGGTGCTATAAACTTGCTTATTTTATTTTTGAGCTCTCTTCCACTTATGTCATGCTCCCTTCTGTACTCTTTCTTGGGCATCAAAGTGTTCATCATATCCACATATTCTCTAAAAGGAACCGAACTACGAAGGTCATCATCTAAGCCATTGTAAGTAGCTCTTAATGTAATCTCTTCCACAGGATAAATGGTTGGATTTGGTACTGGTGGCTCATCTGCAGGCAAGAAAATAGTTTTGGCTGATTTAGATGGTGTGGATTTCAGATTTCTTGGCTCCTTTGAAGTGCTCCCTTTCTCATTAATAGATGCAACTCCTTGTAATTTTTCTGTCAATATTCGCAAAGCCTCTCTAGTTTCTGCCAAACTATCCACTGTTTGCTTCTAAGTATTTTGGATGTCTTGGAAGAATTTCTTTGCCATCTCATCTGGATCAGCCATACTTTTCCCTTCCTTGGATTTTGTACTTTTACTTTCAACTGGAAGTTTGATCAAAATTTCTTTATTCTTTTCTCACTGCAAATATCTTTTTTCTCTTTCACTTAGTTGCATGCAACCATAATTTTTGACATGCAGCTGATTAGAAGCAACATGCAATCACCAAATTCACCAAGAACTAACATGCAAATGATTAGAAGTAGAATGCAACCATAAATTTTGGCATCCAGCTGATTGGAAGCAACATGCAACCATAAATTATGACATGCAAGATTTGGGTAGTTATCAAAACTGACATGCAAGATCTGGGTAGTTGTCAAAACTGACATGCAACTTCTACAAACCCTCAGGCTGGCAAGATCATGGCTCTGATACCACTGAAATGTCCCTTTTTTGATTTTGTATGATATTTCCAACCTCTAAGTAGATCTTTAAGATCAAACAACTAATATCACAAAGATCCACCAAATTTTTCAAGAAACCCCAAATCGGGTATGCTGAAAATAGTGCCAAAAGCTTCACAACTTCACAAATTATTAATAAATCTGAAAGTGGACATTTTTACAGAAATTTCAGCAGCATAACAGCCTACAAAATGACATTTCCAGATCTATATAGCCTTTACACAACAGTTCTCAAATGTAGGACAAAAACTATGCTCATCGGGCTCCCGAAATTAACACAAAAATGCCCGAAAACACCACAAAAACACTAATAATCTATCTCAGAAGTTTAATCACGTCTCAATACATATATTCAGCTCTATTTTAACACCTTAAAGTCTGAAATACAGCAGCAACCCAAACTGATATGAAATACTCAACTGAAAACACCAAACTCATACAAAAAACACACCCCAAAACTTACAAATCTGCACTGTTCAGCACAAAGGCAAACTCTATATGAGCATGCACATGGAATGGCTTCAAACTCCCGTCCTTAGCCTTCCTGAAAACCTGCAAACTCCCGTTCTTGGGTCTCCCTGGAAGCCTGTAAACTCCCGTTCTTGGGTCTCCTTCTCCACAGGTTTGGCAGCCTCTGAAGAATAACAAAGAAAATGAGCAAAATCAAGTTCTGGAATCCGCCCAAAATGCCTCCAAACCCCTTAAAAGAGGGCATAACCGTAACTCACGTCCAAGAGAGGTTAATGAAACATATTTTAATAATAATTTTCATTTATTAGTCCAACGGTTTCCAAAGATTAACCCCCTTTTTTCGAAACTTCACTTTCTTGGGCCTGCCTGCCTTAGCAAAGATTATTTTTTTTTTAATTATTTGAAAAGGGGACATGACAACAACATGCTATGTTTTTACTTTTGCTGGGGCAGCGATTAGCTAGGCTTCTCGTAAACAACAAGTTGTTGCTCTTTCCTCTACCAAGGCCGAATATATTGCTCTTACTAAAGGGGCCAAAGAGTTGATATGGTTACAACGATTGTTTGGAGAGTTGGGATTTCAACAATCAAACTTTACTCTATTCTCTGACAGCAAGAGTGCCATTCACTTGGCGAAAAACTTAGCTTTCCACAGTTCGCACGAAACATATAGAAACCAGATTTCATTTTATCCATCATGCTCTTGAAGAAGGAAGGCTATAGTTAGAGAAGACTGATACAAAGGTTAATCCGGCTGATGTGTTTACAAAGGTTGTACCTCAAGAGAAGTTTGAATTCTGTAGAGCTTCTCTCGGTGTTGTCACGACATAGCCATAAGAATTCCAAGTTGGGGATTTCTCTGTGCAGCACTGATTGGACTTCAAGTGGGAGATTGTAATGGTTCTGACAAGGGAATATGAAACTGCTCTGATTGTGCAGTCCAATCATTGTGACTCTTCCTCTTCTCAGCCCTTTTGTCTTCCATTGAATGTGATTAAAAGAATATGTATAATAGTTGATTGCTGCTGTTCATTGTAATGTATGCATTATCTAATAAGAGAAATTCCCCTGCTTGAAGAGTGGATGTAATCCAGACTACTAGATGAACCACTATAATTTTTGTGTCTGTTCTTGTATCTTTGAACTTTGTTTAATTTTTGAGTTCTACTTTATTTTTGTATCTTTTTATTTTAGCTCAACAATCCAGCTGAAAGAGGAGCTCATTATGAACAGTTACAAGACCATTGACAGAAGAGGCGCTAATGTCCATATTGTTCATGGCCCCTGTATTTACTGTACAGTATGTGACTAACATTATTATCCATGGCATTCACATACACCACTGCCACCCTGCTGGAAACGCCATGGTGCGGAGCTTGCCAACTCATTATGGCTTGAGAATGATGTGCGACATTTCAATCTATTGTTTGGCAAATTAAATCTTTCCTTTGTCAAAACGACTTTTACCAACACCTTTTAATGTTTTACCCAACATGAGGAATTGGATTCCATCGGGAGGTCCTCCCAATAAATATAGCCTATCAGCTAATTAATCTAAACAAACGAAATATGCAAAATGACAAGGATTGATTGTGAGCCCTGAGACTCCCATTTCCTCCTGATCAAATCATCTTTTTATTTACTTGAAGTGTTTCTCAACTTTTGTCCTTTTGCCATTCTCTACTTCTCCAGCTTTTTCATTCGTATGCAACTTTCCAAAAAACAATTTAATAAACGTTCATATTTTGAAAAAATATTAATACCTTCAACAGATAACTCTCAATAAATTAATGATCTACATTAGACTCTGCATATCTAATTTTCGAAAGACAACAGCTTGGGACATATTATAACTGCCAAATAATCAAAACACAAACCAAAATAAAACTTCCATAGAACTGAAAATGAAACCTTGTCCCCTCACTATAACTGCATGTCTGAATCGGTGCACATATAAAAAAAATTGTTCGGAATTAGACTCCATCTGACATTATTGTAGACAATGCACATTGTTTTAGTGCAAGCATTTTTTTCCTGATTTCTCTATTGAGCATCTCCAATAACCTTTACAAGTCCATTGTCCCTGTTTGAAATGATGGAAATTGTTTGCATCTCTCCCACAAAAAATAATTCCCCAAACAATTCTGGAGAAAAATTTCATGGCTGCGTGGCAATCAGGACATAGTCTAAGGTTCTTAACAACTTTGACAGTTGTTCTAGGGAGCATGTTAACGAACCAAAAGAAAATGCCAGCTTTACATTATGATGGTTCTCCCCCTTCCTCCATTTAAGTAAAGGCATTGAATCTGGAAAATACCCTGCTGCCATCATTTCCCAAGCCCATTTCTCCAACTCTGCCTAGGTATCCTGTGTCTTTGATTCGTCTCCTACACAGAAAGTATGCACCATTTTATGTCCTTCAATCCAACTACATCCAGGGGTCTTCTTAACTCCTCTATCTTTCATCAATCTCCTTACGATCTGAACCTCACTCCACCTGCCCACTTCTGCATACATGTTTGAGAGTAGAACATAAGCTGCAGAATTTTCAGGATCCAAATCAAAAAGTAACATCGCTATAAATACTCCTAAGCCTATATTCATATGTAATCTACAGCCACCAAGAACACACATCCACACATCCACCACAGGTTTAACTGGCATCTTAATAATAAGATTTAGGGTTTCTTCAAGATAGCCAGCACGGGCAAGAAGGTCAACCATGCACCCATAGTGATCAACTGTAGGTGTAATGTGATAAGGGTCATTCATATGATTGAAATATCTACAGCCTTCATCCACTAAACCTGCAAGGCTGCATGACCGTAGAACACAAGCAAAGGTTACAATGTCAGGATATGCTCCAGAGTGCTTCATCAATTCAAAGATTTTGAGAGCATCCTTGCAAAATCCATTTTGTGCATATCCTGCAATCATGGCATTCCATGAAACCAAATTTCTTTGAGGCATTTTGTCAAATAGTTCACGTGCCTTGAGTATGCTTCCACATTTTGCATACATGTCTACTAGGGCAGTTGCAAGTCTAACATCTGACAAAATTTCGCTGTCCTTTATGTTTTGATGGATGTCCATTCCCTGTTCCAAAGCTCCCATTTTGGCACAGGCAGGGAGGACGCTAGCAAAGGTTGTGGAGTCTGGTTTCACACCTATCAATTGCATTTGCTTGAAAGCTTGTAAAGCCTCATCAACAAATCCATTTTGTGCATATCCTGCAATCATGGCATTCCATGAAACCACATTCCTTTGACATATTTTGTCGAACACTTCCTGTGCCTTATCTACACTTCCACATTTTGCATACATGTCTACCAAAGCAGTTGCAAGTATATCTGACAATATTCCTCTATCCGTTATGTTTTGATGGATACCCATGCCCTGCTCCAGAGCTCCCATCTTGGCACAGGCAGGAAGAATGCTGGCAAAGGTTGTGGAGTCTGGCATTATACCTGCCAGTTGCATTTGCTTGAAAATTTCCAAAGCCTTTTCAGCAAGTCCAATTTGCACATATCCTACAATCATGGCATTCCATGAAACCAAATTTCTTTGAGGCATTTTATTGAACAGTTCACGTGCCTTGTCTGTGTTTCCACATTTTGCATACATGTCTACCAGGGCAGTTGCAAGTACAACATCTGACAAAATTTCTCTATCGTTAAGGTTATGATGGATGTCCATGCCTAGTTCCAAAGCTCCCGTTTTAGCACAAGCTGGGAGAACGCTGGCAAATGTTGTGGGGTCTGGCTTCACCCCTGCCACTTGCATTTGCTTGAAAATTTCCAAAGCCTCATCAACAAACCCATTTTGTGAATATCCTGCAATCATGGCATTCCAAGAAACCATATCTCTTTGAGGCATTTGGTCGAACACTTCACGCGCTTTGTGCATGCTTCCACATTTTGCATACATGTCTACTAGGGCAGTTTCAACGACAACATTTAACGAGATTTCTCTATCATTTATACTTTGATGGATGTCCACACCCTCATCCAAAGCTCCCAATTTGGCACAGGCTGGGAGTACGCTGGCAAATGTGAACTGATCCGGTTGGAGGCCTGTTCGTTGCATTTGGTGAAACAGTGTGACTGCCTCGTCAGGAAATCCACGTCTTCCGTAAGCAGAAATGATCGTATTCCATGAGACGCGGTCTCGTTCTTTCATATTGTCAAACACTTTACGAGCATCAATCAATCTTCCGCACTTGACATACATGTTAATCAGAGTATTATGAGAACTTGTGCGAGTAACAAATGCAGACCACCTATGCCAGAGAGAAGAATGTAGTTTTACCCCATCTGAAAGCGCATTTTTGAGAATGCATGTCTGCGACAATTGAAGATTTGTAGAGAAGTCTCTAAGGTTTGTGTGTATAGGAAGCAGAATCCGCAGCATCCCTTTCAACATAATACTCTGAGATTGAGATTAGTAGTGAATCTTTTTGGCATTTTATGATTGTAATTGGGGACGGGAATATTGTCAAGTATTATTTAGTCAACGTGAAATTAACAGTAATTTGCTGGGAGCATTTTCACTACAATTTGATGCATTGCTGCCAATCTTTGCGCTCAACGCAGAGCTATGGATTAATCTGGACTCTGCCTCAAATATGTGATTGCGAGAAAAGGAAAAAAGAGTAAGAGTACTGCTCTTCGATTCTTAACCGTCAAAGGTAGATGTTGAAATGCTATGTTCAACAATACCAGGATATTTTTGCAGCACACCTCGATAAATTGGAAGGAATCAAATTTAGAGGCAAAATGAGAATATGTATTGCTGTTAGACGCACCAAACAGAAAATAGAAAATGTATTCTCAATTTCCTATCTTTATTCCAACAACCAAACGGGCCCTTGTTGAGTTTGAGAAAAGTTATTTATGTGGGTGGATCTTTACCATGAGACACTATTTCATTATCATTCTTTAAAAGTTGAGATTTTGATTAGTAAGGTTTTTGATTTACTAAAAGAGTTATTCAATGAGGAGATTACAATCATGTTTTAGATTACTTTGTCAAAATAAATATTTTCTAATTTTTAGTTTCACTTGAAGAGGTTTCACTCTAACAGCACATGTTCTTATATGAAATAGTTAAACAAAATTTAGTAGATGATATAAAATTTTAAAATATATCAATCAAGAAATTTTCCCTTACAAAGATTTTAAGTTAAATAGATATAAGAACAAGCAAATTGTGGGGTTATTTAAAATCTCTTCAAAGTCTTTTTAAGTAATGTGATTTCTTAATTCTAACATGTTAAAGATTGCGAGTAGTGTTATTCCTTTTACTCAAAGCTCTTGATAATTTATTAATTTTGGTATGTATAAGATTGAGGTCCCTTTGTTAAAAATAAGTCAAACATAACATAGACAAATGATGGGTTGGGCAAGAGGGGCTATTAGCTCAATTAAGTAGATCACTCTAGTAACAAATAGAAGGTCTTAGGTTTGAGTCCTAACTGGTCCAAATGAGATGAAACTCAACAAGTGGTATTAGACTCAGGCTAGAATACCTAACCACCAATAGTGTGACTTACAGGGTTGTTGGAAATAAGCCACACTTACACTAATAGCTTAGTTGGTAGAGCACTCTAGTAGGGAATTTGATTGTCTCCTTCCCCTTTAGCTTTTTTATCCTAACTAGTTGTTTCTTTATAACTACCTTCAATTTATTAGTTGTGCTCGTGCATTGTCTTTTTAGGATGGTTAAATTTGTATATTTTCATTTTCTTCATCTTTGTCAACATCCTAAGAATTTTCATAATTCACTTTGTTTACAAGACATGATACCATTTATTACAATTGACATTTATTTTTTTGAGCTATTCTATTTCTATTATGTATTATATTCAATACTTTTTTATTTGATATCGTTGCTAATATAGTTTTGATCATGTTAGGTCATTGTCTTTATTAAAATTAACATTAATTTGGTTCTATGTTTAAGTTTAATTAAATATTATTTTTAAAAATTGTGTTAATTTAATTAGTATTAGTATTAAAATTATTATTGTTCTTAAATATATTTTTAGTTTGTTTAAATATTTTGGTTAGTATCTAGGTCATTTGATTCATTATTGTAATATAATTGTTCATTTGCATCTTTACGATTGTTATTTTTCAATCTTTTATAAAATATATATTAGAGTTTCACTTATTTATTATTTTCTATTTAAAATTTCAAGTTGTTCCCCTTATCCTTTCTCTTAATTTTCCCCTTATTCCTAATAGTGTCCACTTTCATTTGAAGAACTATTTTTATGATATTGTTCACCATTTCCCTCAACCAAATGATGTATACTAGAGTGTGATTTGAGTTATTGACTAAAAAATATTCATACAATAAAATTATTAAAACTCACTCTTTAACATGTACAGATTGTAGAAATATTAGGCCTTTACTTGAGTATTTTTATTTTCAATAACTTATTTCCTCATTTTATGACCTAATTGCAAATAAAATATTTTTCTTCCAAATCAAAAGGAATTCCACCACTAGATAAAATAATAATAATCTAGAATATAACCTAAGAAAGAACTTCAACACACAAAATGTAGTGTCTCTCCCATTTGATTTATGTATGCCTTCATGATGGATGTGACCTTGACTCTATTACTTCTTGAATGATCATATTGGCACTAATAAGTGGCCTACACCCTTGGGGTGATTTGATTTAAATTGTTGTATTAATAGACTGATTATGCTTTATGTCTTACTTATGTTGTATTCTATGGTTTCAACTTTCAATGATGTATGTGCCAATGGTTACCTTGACTAGTATGGTATCACAATGTTATTCCATGAGTACCCTTGAGATATGAACAATAGTTGCATTGTGTGATGCATTAGAGTACTGCACCTGATTTTAGTTCTTGCAATAGTGTTGACTTTTATGTTTGATTAAGTTATTAGTAGTCTTTTGGCCTTATCTTTATGTTGATAGTCTATGATGTTATCTATTGTATTTTACATTTGAGATTATTGATGTTGCTTCATGATGTCTATCTATAATTTGATGTGATAGTATGTCATATATGTTGTTAAGTAATTCAATTAGTTGTTTCCCATGATAGATGCTTAGCATATTCATAAATGATTTATCTATATTCAGGTTTGAGATTACGGGTTACATTTTCATATTGAGATGATTTAATGACTATACATTATTTTGATTACTAGTATCATTATTTTGCTTTTGTGAGATCTACATGATGTCTCATTATCCTTCACATGACTGTGTGTCTTTATGTGCTTCGAGTATTTATATATTGAGCACCTGCACTTGATATTTTCTTATTTACTGAATAGATACTAGGTACATTCACCCTAAATTCAAGATCTAAGTGTTAGAAATATTTAGAATAAATGGGAGAGTGGGGGGTGGCGGGGAGGGGAGTGGTGGAAGGTGAATGAGTTACTCAAGGTTCATAAATACCACTTGAACAATTAAACATAAAATATTCACTTCTCTTCTTATCTTGTTGTTGCTCAATCTCTATCATACTGATAAAAAAAATTATTCTCCTAAACATAGCATACTTTTCTAAATGTAAAATTTATCAAATATAAAACATATAAAGCATTCAACACAAGTTTGACACTAGGATTATACATGGAAATCTAATTTGGAAAAAACCACCAGCAACATATTACCACTTTTCACTCTTTCAAAGTGAGCTTTTTTAGGAGCCAACCCTATTAAAGGTTACTGTTGACACAAAGGTCTGCACCCTTGCCTAAGGAATTACTTCTCAGGCAACCTTGTGTAACATGGAAACAACCTCCAAGTGTGACACTTGCGCTTGGAGGTTGAATCTTTGGAGAAGGCTGACTTCCTTACAATCAAGATGCACCTAACTACTCTTTGAAGGAAAAGGGAGAAGGAGATGCATGAAATCAAACTACTTAGTCTACTCTAAAGGGGATGATGCACCTAGATTGAATGGTCACAACTCTACCTACAACTGCACTAAACATCAATGAAAGCCCAAAATACACTAGACATGACTTCAGTCTATCTCCTAAAATGACATGTAGGTCTGAAAACTGAGGAAAAAGTTGAAAGAAAAAATATTTCTCACTTATGCAACAATTGCCAATAGATGAAACACAACATGTAAACTTAAGAAAATAGAAAGAAAAATTTACTACAAGGCATATACATGCACAAATTAAAGAATGGCTAGAATAGGTAAGAATAATGTTTTTTCATTAATGGAGGGCAAAAAATGTAGAGCATAATGCTGTTGCAAAATACAAATAGAGAAGAACCTAGAAAAAGTATTTACAACTTGCCTTTATAGATCAAGCATAACTCAAATCTAAACTATGGAGTTCAAACCCCAACCAAAGTGGAGTTGAGTTGTAGAGAGCAATAATAAATGAACATCATAACTAAATTTGATCATGAAATACGATATGTTGTAATGAAGTGGCAAGAAGGGAAAAACAAATGCACCCAACCATAAGAAATCAAATCCCATGAGATTTGATCATTATAATCATTAATGAGGGATGGAGATGCATAGATGTCGTGCAAATAAGGCCAAAGAATGTTGTTCAACATTAAAGAACAATCCTTGTAACATGTCATGGCCATGAAAAATAAATTTGCACTGTTGTCAAAAAATGTGGGATGGGATAACACACAATGGTAACCCATCACAAAAATTACAAAGTTGACCTATGTGGAATAAATCTAATTTTCCTAAAAAGTGTGAATCGTCGATGTAGATCTTCATTTTGGAATGAATGGCTCAAATGCTACAAAAATCTCCTCAACAAGTGATTAAAACCCAACTGTAGATCAAGGTCTTCTTCAAAAGAATGGATAGCCCAAATGCATCTGGAAAATATCCAAAGATTTGCAACTCAGCACAAGAAAGATTTTCCATGTGGCAGAAATTTGTTGCTCAGCACATTTCTCAAATGCACAATTGAAGAGGCAGTAACAATTTTGTGACTTCATGGAAGCAAAAAGGTAAGCCTTCTGAAATAGCAAATTTCACTATTTCAGAAAGAGCAACAATGTCATTCTCCAAAATGGAAAAAATGGTTAATGCAAAATGTTTAACCTCGAAAAAAAATGTGTGTTAACCTTCAAATTGGCAAATGAAGGGAAAAAAAGCTAACTCATTCAATGAACAAACTAAACTAGCTCAGCTCATGAAGAAATCAAGTTAACACGAGATGTTAACCCAACCAAAAAGCTTGTTAACCCACATCAAAGAATCCAACCCATTGAAGATCTCTCAGATCGGTTATCAATGATGGGTTGAATGGGGGACAAAAATGGCCAACATTCTTGGTGACTCAAAGGGGATGCTTGCCTGCTAAGCATAGAATAGTGGCCTTAAGCAATTCATTGGGCATAGAGTCACTACCAAGAATTGACGCATTATCCCACCTACAACTTCACAAAATCTACAACCAACAAAAAACAAAAACTCCAAGGAGCTCTAGAAAGGAAGCAAATGTGCTAGTGCACTTCTTGGAAAGATGAAAACTCCTACTCTACTATGTACAAATATTTACAATGTAAAAAATCAAACAAAGCCATTGACTGGCTTGTTGAAGTAGCTTCCCTTCCTCACAAGTTGATTTTTCCTTCCATGCATGAGGGCAGCTAAAAATGACAACAAGCATGACAAACACATTGCAGCATGGAACTCCTTGATGTATGAGCATCTTGGGTTTTCTCAATGGCTACTTTGGAGTTCATGGGAAGAGGCTCAGTAGTTGCTTTGGAGTGTTCTTGGACTAGTACTTGGTTAAAGAAGGACTCGTGTGCAACATACTCTGGGAGCTCGGCATGGTCTGGGAGCTTGACATGATTTTTGATTGCTTATCATGGTCTAGGTACTCAGCATGGTCTTGGAACTTGGCATGGTCTTTGGTTGCTCGGCATGGTCTGGGAACTCGGCATGGTCTTTGGTTGCTCGACATGGTCTATGGAGCTCGACCTTGCTTAGGAATTTTCTGCCTATTTTAGGCCATGTAACTAGTTTTCCAAAATTATTTAGAGGGTGAAAATTTTAGGGATTGAAGAGAGCCTAGAGTAATAACTATGGTTTGAAGCACAAGTTCTAATTCAATTGGAGCTAAGAGATATCGCGATTTTACTCAAATATTGATTTTGGGCATTTTATTGTTGTTGCAGGCCAACTTGTGGCATTTAATTTATGCATTTGTATTTAATTTGTGTTCTAGGCTAACTTTTGGCTTAGGTTGGTATAAGTAGGGGTTGTGGGGAAGTCTTTTGTCATTATTCATTCATCTTGGAGGAGAGGAGGAGCTAGAGGAGAGAATTTCGAGAAGAGCTAGTAGTCGAGGCTTGGAAAACAAGGAGATTTCTTAGAGGCCTGCAAGCACAAGTTGAGATCTTGGAGGTTTCTACTAAAGTGTGGATCTATACTAGCTAATGTTTGGATTAGATTTTGAGGGATCTTGTAGAACTGTTACTTGCTTTGTATTTGGCCATAACTGGGAAGGCCAAATAGCTTGACACATTGCATATAATGAGTTATATCTATTACTAAACTATTGTGAATTGGCTTCAAATTTTGGATTTTTGTTTGGAAAACAAGGAGATTGCTTGGAGGCTTGCGAGTACAAGTTGAGATCTTGGAGGTTTCTACCAGAGTGTGGATTTGGACTAGCTAATGTTTGGATTAGATCTTGAGGGATCTTCCAAAATTGTTACTTGCTTTGTATTTGGGCGTAACCAAGAAGGCCTTACAGCCCAACACATTGCATGTAATCAGTTATATGTATGAATAAACTATTGTGAATTGGCTTCAAATCTTACATTTTTGTTTATCTTCTATTGTGTGGTTATTTGCTAGGGGCTAGGACATCTCCTTTCTAGATTTTCCTACCTTGCACTGCATCAGATAGTATCAGAGCGAAGGTTGTTCTTGAGTGTGTAGATAGATTGTCGAAGTTGTGGCAGTTTGCACTAGGACTTGGGTTTGAGAAGTAGATTTGATTTGATCTTGATCTAGTGGTGGATTGTTCTTTCTGGAGTCCTAGATATCTTGATTGTGAGGTGAAAAATTGTGGTTCTAACTTGCAATTGTAGAGGGCTTATAGATGGATCAATGGATGGAAAGATGGAAGAATGATCTTGTTGAGGCATGATCTAGAGGGTTTGTGGATTGCAGATCTATGGTCCTGGACTTGTGATGTGGTCCTTGATTATTCATGCGAGGTGGCAAGTTGTGATCTGACTTGTAAACAATTTGAGGTTGCCATAAGGAGCATGGGATGGATTTTTTGCAAAGGGTTCATGAAGATCTTGGGAGATGGCTTCGAGAGGATTGGACCCTAAGATGATTGTGAATCTATGTGATGTGGTGGAGAGGAGGTTTTCTGAGATGTTTTCTTATTTTAAAGCTAGTTTGGTTGATCAAGCTAAGAAGGTGGTTTCTTAGTTTGAAACTAGTTCAGATGATCAAGATTAGGATAGGATGAGGAAGGTATTCCATATATTTTTTTGGAGATGGAGTCTACCAATCTGGAAGAGAGTTGTCTGGTTGGTTAGAAGACTTGTTCATGAGAGAAGATGGCATGACAAGATTGAGTTGGAAGAGTTTGGTTTTGTTAATCAGATTGTGGAGCCTAATATAAAACTTATAGAGCAACTAGAGGTTGTTTCTAAAGATATTCCTATCCTTGTTGATGTTGGGATAAAGGTTTCTTTTCATGATCAATTGGCTAAGTCTAACATGGAAATTGTAGATCACTTGGTCGTGGATGATCTGGTTGTATGTTGCATAGCATCTTGTTGTGAGCAATGAGGTTGTTGGTGTTATGAGTTTGGCATGTGTTGATGGAGATCTTCATATTGCTACTGATGCAAAATTTGTTGCTATTGATGTGGAGTTTGTTGTTGCTAGTGTGGATTCACTAGTTGTTGCTATGGATGGGGATTTAATGTTGAAGCATTATGTTCAGTTTGTTCCTAGGAGTGAGCATGCTAATTGGATGGTTGAGATTCTAGTGTTTGACAGAATAATGTAGATGTGGATGATGTACAAATTGGCTTTCTTGTCCTTGTTGGAGTGGAAGCCATTGGTGAAGATAAAGTTGGTTGTTGATCTTTCTTTGGGCATCAAAGTGTGGGACACACTTTTCTATTTACCTAGGGAGATTAATGCAAGAGCATCTTGGGTTTGCTCGGTGGCTACTTTGGAGTTCATGGGAGGAGGCTAAATAGTTTCTTTGGAGGGTTTTTGGACTAGTACTCAGTTAAAGAAGGAGTAGTGCTTGGCATGCTCTAGGAGCTTGGGATGGTATTGGAGCTCGGCATGGTTTGGGAGCTTGTCATGGTCTAGGAACTCAGCATGGTCTTTAGAGCTTGGCATGGTCTAGGAACTCAGCATGGTCTTTGGTTACTTGGCATGGTCTAGGGACTCAACAAGGTCTTTGGTTGCTTGGAATGTTCTTTGGTTTCTCGGCATGGTCTGGGAACTCGACATGATCTTTGGTTGCTTGGCATGGTCTATGGAGCTCAGCCTTGCTTAGGAATTTGGTTTTTGTTGTAGGATGTGTAACTAATTTTCCAAAATGAATTAGAGGATGCAAATTTTCAGGATTGAAGAGGGCCTAGAGTATTAACAATAGTTTAAAGCGTGAGTTTTAATTCAATTGGAGCTAGGAGATATCGTGATTTTATTCAGACATCAATTTTGGGCATTTAATTATTGTTGCAGGCCAACTTGTGGCATTTAATTTATGTATTTGTATTTAATTTATGTTCTTGGCTGACTTGTGGCTTAGATTGGTATAAGTATGGATTATGGGGAAGTCTTTTGTCATTTTTCATCCATCTTGGAGGAGAGGAGAAGCTAGAGGAGCAAATTTTGAGAAGAGCTAGTAGTTGGGGCTTAGAAAACAAGGAGATTGCTTGGAGGCTTGTAAGTAGAAGTTGAGATCTTGGAGGTTTCTACCAAAGTGTGGATTTGGAATAGCTAATGTCTAGATTAGATCTTGAGGGATCTTGCAGAACTATTACTTGCTTTGTATTTGGCCATAACTGGGAAGGCCTTATAGCCCGATACATTGCATGTAATCAATTATATCTATGAATAAACTATTGTGAATTGGCTTCAAATCTTGCAACTTTGTTTATCTTTCTATGTGTGGTTATTTTTTGGGGGCTAGGACATCTCCTTTGGGGATTCTCCTACCTTGCACTACATCACTCCTTTCTAATGCTGAAGATAGTGAAGCTTTTTAGCACTGGGACGCCTTGTTGAGCAAGACTTACTTGCTCCTCTTTATGAAAATCTCCCTCATGCTCTGGAATAAGCACGACTGGGGAAAACTTGCATTGCTATAGAGCTAGATGCTTGATGGGGCATCCTCTTGATGGCTTCAAGTTTAAGCAATTGGCCTTGACCTCACTATTGTGCTTTGCAATAGTTGTGTCCTCATGGCCAATAGGGGGTGGCTCTAATGGTGTGGTTGGTCATGTGTGTGTCTCCACTTGCTGCCAAAGGGTGGGAGGACTACTTTGTATGAAGTAAGAAATTTTCCTCCTTGGGGGCTCTTGTGCTTCAGCTACTTGCAACTTGGCAAGCTTGAGCCTTGTCACCTTTTGGTCTGCAACAAACCATCTGTTAAGGTCCTCCTCCAATTGGGTTAGCTTTTCTACCCACTCTAGAGAGTGGAAGTAGGAAACACACTCTTCTTTAGTCTCAGAATATGGAGGATTGAAAAAATCAACTTCATGGAGGGGATCCATGAAGAAGCGTTTAAACCAGGAACCTCATAAAAAGTTTGAGAAACAAAAAAAAGATCAAAAGATCTTTACAAAAACCAACACTTGGTCTATTGAAACCAGTAGATGCATAGACTCACCATAGTGTTAGATAAAATGCCTCTAAAGGCTGATTTCACTGAGAATAACACCCAAATTCTCAATGCCTAAGATTGGATTGGCTTTTAGTGGAATTGTGTAGCTGAAAATGTTTGTCCCACTAGACATGCCAAAAGTTGTTGACACAAAAGTTTCCACCCTTGATTGAGGAACTACTTCTTAGGTAACCTTGTGTAACATGGAAACAACCTCCAAGTGTGGGACTTGTGCTCTAAAGTTGAATCTCCAGAGAAGGATGACTTCCTTACAATTAGGATGCACCTAACTACTCTTTGAAGGAAAAGGGAGAAGGAGATGCATGAAATCAAACTACCTAGTCTAATCTAAAGGGGGTAATGCATCTAGATTGAATGGTCACAACTCTTCCTACAACTGCATTAAACATCAATGAAATCCCAAAATACACTAGACTTGACTTTGGTCTATCTCCCAAAATGACATGCAAGTTTGAAAACTAAGGAAAATGTTGAAAGGAAAGATATTTTTCACTTATGCAACAATTGCCAACATATAAAACACAACATGTAAACTTAAGAAAATAAAAAGAAACCATTTACTAAAAGGCATATACATGCACAAATTAAAGAATGACCAAAATAGGTAAGAACAAGGTTTTTTCATTAATGAAAGGCAAAAAATGTAGAGCATAATGCTACTACAAAATACAAACAGAGAAGAACTTAGAAAATGTACTTACAACTTACATGTATAGATCAAGCATAGCTCAGATCTAAACTATGGAGTTCAAACCCTAACCAAAGTCGAGTTGCATTGCAAAGAGCAGCAATAAATGAATATCACAACTAAATCTGATCATGAAATACAATCTGTTGTAATGAAGTGACAAGAAGGGAAAAATAGATGCACCTAGCCGTAAGGAATCAAATTAATCCCATGAGATTTGATCATTATAATCATTAATGAGGCATGGAGATGTATAGATGTAGTGCAAACAAGGCCAAAGAATGTCATTCAACATTAAAGAATAGTCCTTGTAACATGTCATGACCACAAAAAATAAATTCACACTATTGTCAAAAAATGTGGGATAAGATAACATGCAATTTTAACCCACCATGAAAATTACAGAGTTGACCCTCATGGAATAAATCTGATTTTCTCAAAAAGGTGTGAACCGTCGATGTAGATCTTCATTTTGGAATGAACAACTCAAATGTTACAAAAATCTCCTCAACAAGTGATTAAAACCCAACCATAGATCAAGATCTTCTTCAAAAGAATGGACAACCCAGATGCATTTGGAAAATATCCAAAGATTCATAGTTCATCATAAGAAAGATCCACCACGTGGCATAAATCTTTTGGTCAAAACATTTCTCGAATGCATGGTTGAAGAGGCAGTAACAATTTTGTGATTTTGTAGAAGTAAAAGGTAAGCCTTCTGAAATAGAAAATTTTTCTATTTTAGAAAGAGTAGTAAAGTCATTCTTCTAAATGGAAAAAATGGTTAATGCAAAATGTTAACCCCAAAAAAAAATGCATGCTAATTTGGAACTTGGCAATTGAAGGAAAATAGGCTAACTTGCTCGATGAACAAACTAAACTAGCTTAGCTCATGAAGAAATTGAGTTAACATGAGATGTTAACCCAACCAAAAAGCATGTTAACCCACATCACAGAATCCATCCCATTGAAGATCTCTCAGATTAGTTATTAATGATGGGCTAAATGGGGGACAAAAATGGCGAACTGTTACAATACACATTGTTAAATGTGACTTGGTTTGAGGATTTAATCACTTTGTTAGGAGTCACCTTGTTAGATGACTTTGATCATTCCATTTAGAATGTCACCTTGTTAAAGGATTTACATAGACTATTAAGTCTTTCAAATGACTATTAGGTCAACTTCTATTAAAAGGATTTCAATATAAACTGTTTACAATTATTAGAAAGAAAAAAATGGGTTTGATTTGTATGATTACAACTCACTTTTGTAGGTTCAAATCTATGTTCAATTCATGTGCTGATTTAATGATAGGCTTCCCATTGTCATCTATGTTCTTGGTTCACTTGGTGACCCTTCAAATAATTGATCCCCTCTTCTCATCAAAATTTAACCCATATGCTCAGATTCACTTATCAATATTAGCAACATATGCACAAGCAATCTCCTTTTTCTTCACTCTCACTCGTAGACACTTGAGTTCACCTTTGTGTGTGTCTAAACCACCTTTCTTTGTGTGCCTCTCACTTTTTAAGTTTAACTCTATACCTCCTTAAATAGGTATTTCTTTCTTTTCCATTTTCTATGATCACCGTAGATCTTAGGGCTTACGATCTACTTTATTAGGATTCACTATATCTGTCCACCATCTTGATTGTCCACTAGAAACTTCTCTAGAATTCATCTATTAGGTCTTTACCTAATGCTCGCCTTAAATTTAAGGATCCAACTTATCAATCTTATCTTCAACATGGTTTACATCTTGTAAGAGATCAACCGAGTCAGCTAGGAATCATGATTTCCTCAAATTCATTCAAAATATTGTTACTCAAAATTCACTAAGTTCTCACACTCGGTCATCATTTAATCACTCAATCGCTATAAATTTTTTGGCTTAGCATCAACTATCTTACTCAACTGATACTGATGCTCGATCAATACTAGATTTGCTCAACACTTATTGTGGCTTGGTTGACACTAGCATCACTCGACATTCCTTAATATTTTACTCTATTTCTTAGCTTGGCTTTACTTTCTTGATATAAACAATCACTTTTTCCTATCAAAGTCTAACTAATCAAATATTCATTGTAGCTTCCTTTCCATAACTCAATCTCTCCTCTAAGTTCTATTGTTATGAGAAAATCTCAAATCCTCTTCATCAATCAAATAGACATGACATTTAGATTAGGTAGCAATACGTCTTATTAGTAGGTTTGATATAAATGAAAAAACAACAGTTATTGCAATTGTAAGTTTCCAAGAATCTCCCTCTTTGGCATTGATGGAAACATCTCAATATCTATTTACTTGGTTACCTTACAATCCAAAAGATTTCACTATCATGAGTGATCAATATCCTTAATTTCATTCTGATTCTCATTATTGATTTTCTCCCCCTAAGGCAATAGATCTCCCTCTATTTATCTTTATATCTCTCCCTCTTTGATGTATCTTTCCCTCTATTGTTTCTCTCTTTAGGGTATATCTCTCCCTCTTTGACAACAATGCCAAAGACACATAGTTTTCTTTAGCTTCAATCACTTCATATGCCTAAATTGTTGGAAATATAAGGTAGGTTAGCTTATTGAGAGGGGAAGGGTGAATCAGGAACCAATAAAACTTTAACTCACTTCACCAATTAATCCTTCATATATTATTATGATTTAATTGCATGCATGAAAGAATGAAAGCAATAAAATATTCATAACATGTTGACACAAGACATGGTGACCCAAAAACCTTCTAAATAGAAAGTAAAACTAGGGTGGGGATAATACCCACAAGCTTTAGTATTATAGTATAAAGTTGGCTTGTTAAGGCTTACAATTGACCACTTTTGGTGATCTTTCCTATTAGGAGCAATAAGGATTGTTAGGTCCACCTTGTTAAAGGATTTACAAACATATAGTGAAGTATGCACTCTATTAGGAGATTGAGAAAAAGATTGTTAAGTCCACTCAGTTAAAGGATTTGACTAATGCACCCATTAGAATGAACCAATGGCTGATCTCCAATCTATAACTATGATTTTTTGAATGATATTCCTTGGATTGAAATGATCACCTGATTGTGATATATAAGTCTTTGTTGTACCATATACTACTTGTATCCTTTCTCAACTCACACTAATATGCTTATACTTATTCATATTCTCATTGGATTACATTCTGGATATGATACAATGAATTACATATATATCAATCTAATTAACTATTTACTGGAGTGAGCTATAATACCAAATTCATCATAATTCACAAAGTCAGCCCATTGCTACAACTCGAGTTCTGAAGATAACTCAATAATTTTTTGACACTCATAAAACATTGTCAACACTCGGCATACTTTGGCACTCAGTTGAAGCTGAAGCTTGGTCCATACTAATCACTTTAAGTAGCAAGAACTCGGTTAACACTATATGACTCAGTGAACACTGAGAAATTCAGTAGATACTTAATCACTCAATCGATATTGCATGACTCAATCAACACTGGATTCACTTCACTAATACTGCGAGCTCGGTAGACACTGTAGAACTTGGTTAGGACTATAGAGCTTGGTTCACACTATAATCTTCATCACTTCTACTTTTTCTATGCTTAGGCTATATAGTAAACTATCTCAGATTCTTGGTAGACATTGTGAGGCTTGGCATGAACTATATTCTAATTGCTTAGCTTGATAGCAACTAAAACACTTGGTTAACACTACTAGATGAATGATGAGCTCGATAGCAATTGTAGAGCTTGGTAGCAATGTAACCAACTAACTAAGTGTTAAGTCACTAATAGACAAATTGACCTTAATGTCAACATGAATTATGTAGATATTTGCATGTCTTACTAATTTCTATCACATGTCTATGATTGATCTATTATGCTATTCTTAATTATCTACATTAGGCATCTCCCAAAGTAGAGTTGTGTTGCATCAATGTGTAAGATATTCTGAGTTAGCACATTTGATGTAATGCACCTTTTCTCCTTAAGTTTATTTTTTTAGGTGAATCAACCCTAGTTTACCTCTAAGATTTTCATGAACATCTTTAGGTAAGGCTTTTGTGAATATGTCAAAAATTTGTTCTTTGGTGTGCACATATTCTAACTTCACTTCTTTATCTTGAACTAGTTCCCTCAAGTGGTGATACTTGATAGTAATGTACTTTGTCTTAGTGTGCATCACTATATTCTTTGAAATGTAAATAGAACTTGTACTATCACAATAGATAACCACTAGATCTATAATGTCTTCTTTCATTCCTTTCAGTAATTGTTTGATCCACATAATGTTTGAACAATTCACTGTAGCTGCCATATACTCAACTTTAGTTGTTGATTGGGAAATAGAGTTTTGTTTCTTGCTTGTCCACAACACCAATAGAAAGAATGCACCACTGCTAGTGCTTTTTCTATCATCAATATTCCCTTTCCAATTAGAGTTAGTGAATAACTTCAATTCAAATCTATCACTTATCTTGTAATACAATCCATAGTCTTATGTACCTTTTAGATATCTCATTATCCTTTTCACTAACATCATGTGATTCTCCTCAGAATTTGCTAAAAATCAAGCAACTATCCAAGCTACTAATGCTATATTAGGTCTGTTGTGAACAAAGTATTGTAATTTTCCAATCATGGATCTATATAATGTTTGATTCACATCAGCAGATTCATCATTCTTAGATAGCTTATGTCTTGTAGACATAGGTGTGCTCATTAGTCTTGAATCCTCCATGCCAAAGAGTCTTTAGTATCTCCTTGATATATTTGGATTGAGTAATGAAAATACCAAACTTCATTTGACATACTTGCAGTCCAACAAAGAACTCTATTTCACCAAACATAGACATTTCAAATTCCTTCTTCATTTTAGTAGCCAAAAATTTACATAACGCTTCTCTTCCTCCAAATATAATGACATCAAAAAATATTCCAGATAGCATTACTTCATTACTCTTACCTTTCTTCAAGTATAGATTATTGTTATAATTTTTCCTTTCAAAACCAATCTTCACTAAATAATTATGTAGTCTTTAATACCATGCTCTTGGGGCTTGTTTCAATCCATATAGAGCTTTGTTCAATTTACAGACATATTCTTCTTATCTGGATCTACAAATCCTTCAGGTTGTTCAATGTAAACTTCTTCCTCAAGCATACCATTCAAAAATGAAGATTTGACATCCATTTAACATACCTTGAAATTATTGTAGGGTGAATATGCAAGTAGAGGTTTGACTCTTTCAAGTCTTTCCACAGGAGAAAACATTTCACCATAATCAACTCCTTCTTCTTGAGCATATCCTTTGCATAGTAGTCTTGTCTTGTTTCTTGTAACTTCACCATTTTCATTGAGTTTGTTTTTGAAAACCCATTTTGTGCCAATAACATTTTTGTCTTTAGCTCTTGGCACTAGAGTCCAAGTATTATTCTTCTCAATTTGTTGAATTTCCTTGTTCATTGCCTGAATCTAATCTTCATTGTCTACAACATATTTTACTAATTTGAGCTCAAATTCAAAAATTAAGCATGTATCATCTTTGAGTCTTTTCCTTTTCATAACACTTGATTTAGCATCACCAATGATTTGTTTAGGTTTGTGGTGTATTCTTACAAATTTTTCTGGCACATGTGGTTTCCTTCTTTGTTCGTCTATAGGTTCATCTTGGAAAATAATCTCAAGCTCATTTTCTCTTTCTTGTTTAGGTTCTAGTCCAGATTATGCATGCTCAAAATTATTTCTTTGATGGTTGCCATTGCATGTCTGTGACTTAGCATCTTCAGTATGTTCATTTATTTGTAGGGTTAGGAGAACCATCATCCATATTGATGAATTTATAGTAATCTTTAGGTCATTTATTGCATGTAATGTCACTTCATTCTGGAAGCTCATCAAATTTTATATTTGCACTTTCCACAACTTTGTTAGTGTTAGAGTTCAAACACTTGTAAGCTTTACTCTTGGTGGAATATCCTAGGAATATACCTTCATCACTTTTTGCATCAAGTTTTCCATTCCTATTATCTTTAAGTATATAGATTTACTTCCAAAGACTTTGAAATATTTCACATTAGGAGCATATCCATACCATAGTTCAAAAGGTGTAACATTTGTACCTTTCTTGACTTGTACTCGATTCAGGGTATAAACAACAATGCTAATAGCTTGTCTCCAATACCTTTTTGATATACTCTTCTCCATCATCAATGTTCTTGTATAGTCCATTATTGATATGTTTCTCCTTTTAGCTATTCCATATTGAGGAGGGGTCCTTGGTGCTGATGTTTGTATTTTGATTCCTCTGTCATTGCAAAATGTATTGAACTCATTTTCATTGCCTCTATCAGATCTCAAGAACTTCAGACTTTTTCCTGTTTCTTTTTCAACTTTGGCTAAATACCACTTGAATAACTAAAAAGCACCGGATTTAGCTTTAAGGAACATCACAGTCATTAGTAAATAGAATTAAATACATATCTCTACAATACCTTTGAACATCAATAGGTCAACATAGGTTAGTATGAACCAATTCCAAAATATCCCTAGAAGTGTATGTTTTTCTCTTGAAACTAGATTTGGACATTTTTCCTAATTGACATTGTTTACACATAACATTGTTAGGATTCTTTAGTTTAGGAAACCCTCTTTCTTCAATTTACTGATATTTCCTAGATTTTCAAAATTCACATGACATAACCTCTTGTGCCATAACCAAACATCTTCTTGTTGTGCAAACAAACATATCTCATTAGATAAATCTAGATAGAACAAGTTACCTCTTATTTGATCACTATTTCCAACCAGATTATTATCAACATCATATATCTTTGCATTCCTATTGTGGAATTTAACTATGTAACTTGCTTTGTTTAGTTGTGAAATACTCAACAAAGTTAAAGTTAAGTCCTTCGACCTAGTAAACATTGTCACATGTTATCTTGTCATTTAGTTGAATAATACTTTTACATTTGTATGGTCCAATATCCTCAAATTTGTTTTTATCATCAGTCATATGGTTAGAGAAACCACTGTCAATTATCCATCTATCACTTTTGTTCACTTAAGAGATTAATGCAATTTTTTCATCATCACCAGAATCTTCTTTCATAGAAACATAGACAAATTCATCATTATTACTATCAAATTCACCGTCAGTTTCTTCTTTGACAATATAACAAAATTTCTTGCCTTTGTCATCTTTTTTTTTCTTGTAGTCTCGGTCATCTCTTCTTCCTTTATACTTGCTTTCCTTTTTTTCATCCCTATCCTCTCTATCAGGGCACCTAGCAACAATATGACCAACTTTATTGCATGAGAAAAAAATAATAGGTAGTTTACCTTTATATTTACCTCTTCCTCTACCAAATCTTTTCGTAATAAGGGCTTCAAGTTCATCATCATAACTATCACTGTCACTCTTCACATGTTTTCCTTTCCTTTTACTAAGAATAAGTTCGAAATATAAGAGTAATTGAGAGGGGAGCGTGAATAAATTACCACAAAATTTTTTTAAAAATCCCTTAAGATGTCAATACAATTCAAAATCAAACTCTGTTAAAGCTAAAATATTGTTGTAACTCAGTTAGCACTAAATCACTTGGTTAACACAATAACTCAGTTAATACTGAAAATTTGCATTGTTACTTGGTTAACACTGAACATGCAGATCTTATGATATTAAATGTGATTGTACCCTTAATTAACTTAGTTGTAGAAACATAAAGCAAATAACATGAACACATATGAAACCCAAGATTTAACATGGAAACCCAATTTGGGAAAAACTACCAATTGCAACTAGTCACTGTTTTGCACTTTTATGAAGTGAGCATTGTTAGGAGCCAACCTTGTTAAAGGTTAAAAAACACATTGTTAGGTGTGACCCTATTAAAATATTTAAATCACCTTGTTAGAGGTCTTTAGATAGTTCAATGTAGAAATGTCACCTAGTTGGAGGATTTGGAAAATAGTTGTTAAGATAACTCGGTTAAGAGATTTGATACACTACTGCAATAATTAGAGAGTAAAAATGATATGACCTAATTGCTAATGCAACTATATTTCTAATTTTAGATCTATGTTCTAGCTTGAGTACTTGATCCTCCTTGATTAGATAAAACTTTGCAGCTCAATCAACTTAGGATACTCTAATATCCTTCCAATTCACTTCCTTGATTTATCTTTTCAATCCCATGCTTCTTGCTTTCAATCTCACAACTTGACCTTATAATTATATCATTTAATTTGTCAAGTTAGATTGGATACACTTTCAAATATTCAATATTCATCATTTAAGTTAGCTAGACTTAACAAATAAATTCTTCAAACTAAATATGATGACTCAAGAAAATCCTTTGTTAGTTGACCCAACTCGGTCAATACTAACTCAGAAAATACTTTCTTCATACTTCCTTTGTGTTAACATTGCATCCTAACCTAAATTTCCTTTGGTAACTGAGTGAGCTTAGCTAACATTGGTTCCCTGCCAACTTATCTTTAGTGCCTGAGTTAACTTGGTAGATATTGTCTTCCTACAAACTTCCTTTGGTGCTCGAGTGAACTTGGAAGACACTATCTTTGAACTTGATTATCTTTGAAATAGTTGGCATATACAAGAAACTATCTTCATCACTCGAGTGAGCTCGACAAACTCTAACTAGTAAAGACTTGACATTTTGTGTAACATCAAAGACAATATACATTTGTTTTCAACAATCTCTCTCTTTGGCATTGATGGAAACACATGTCATAATACAATAAAATTTTAGAGAAAAATAAAAGTAAGGATAATATATTTAGTTTCATTTTGATTCTCATCCATGAGAACTCCCTCTATCAGTGTGAACTCCCTTTGATATCAATCTCTCTCTGTGTGGAATGATTCTCTAATTACTCTGATTATAATTTCTCCCTCTGTCAACAAACTTTCCTTCTCTACTCTTCATCTAACTTGAAAATGAACTCTTCCTTTTTGAAAATTCATGCCAAAAACATAAAAAATCACAAAAATTATTGCTATTGACAAAAAAACTCTCCCTCTTTGACATCTCATGCCAAAGATAGCATTCAGTGAACTTCCCATGTACCTGATGTACCGATTCATATGCAATCTACCCTTTATAATACTACATCAACTTAACTGATCTTCAATATGCTTGGTTGATGAATCACTAAAATCTTATTAGTGAGCTTAGGATAGGAGAATGAACCCTAGCTTACCTTTTAGATACAAAAATGCATCCTTAGTTAATGGCTTAGTGAATATGTTTGCAATCTATTCTTTTGTATTCACATATTCCAATTTTACTTCCTTGTCTTGCAACAATTCTCTAAGGAAATAATACTTTATTGCAATGTGCTTGGTTTTGGTATGCATCACAGGACTCTTGGAAATGTTAATTGCACTAGTGTTATCACAGAAAAAAACAACTATATCCTTGATTTCTTCCTTCATACCTATCAATAGTTGTTTGAAATAAATAATATTTGAAGAATTGACTACAACAATAACATATTCAACTTCTTCTGTAGATTGAGAGATATAGTTCTACTACTTGCTTGTCCAAGATACCAGCTTCTTTCCAAGAAAGAATGCTCCACCACTACTTCTCTTTCTATCATCAATGCTTCCTACCCAATCAACATTAGTGAATACCTTTAATTCAAAGTTGCCTCCTTTCTTATACTACAAACCATAATCTTCAGTACCCTTTAGATATCTCATGATTATTTTTATTGCCATCATATGATTTTCTATTGGGTTAGCAGAGAATCTTGCCACCATTCCAACTACTAATGCTATATTAGGTCTTGTATGCACCAAATATTAAAGTTTTCCAATTATTGATCTATATGTAGTCTAATCTACCTCTTTTAAATCATCATCTTTGGAAAGCTTATGTCCAATAGACATAGGTGTTCCAATTGGTCAATAATCCTCCATTCCAAACTTCTTCAGTATCTCCTTGATGTACTTAGATTGAGTAATGTAGATACCATCTTTCTTCTATTGAATCTACAAGCCAACAAAGAATTTGAAGAATTTGATCTTTCTAAACATTGAAATTTCAAATTCTTTACTCATTTCATTAGAAAAAGGTTTGCACTAATCATCATTTCCAATAAACAATGTATCATCCACAATTATTTCTACCAACACAATCTTCTCATTTGGTCCTTCTTTGATGTATAGGTTGTTGTTATCATTAATTCTTTGAAAACCAATCTTTATGAGATAATTATGTAACCTTTCATATTAGGCTTTGGGGGCTTGTTTGAGACCATAGAAAACTTTGTGTAATGTGCAAACCATGTCCCTTTTGCTAGGATTTGTTGGCACTCAAAATTGCATTCCCATTTTGAGCATCCATTTGAAATTTTGAGAAAGTTAAGCCCTATGAATGTCCATAATTGAATGTGCACTCAGCTATCTATTTGAGATCCTTAAGGTGTTCAATGTCTCTAACACTTTTCATTCAGTTTGCCTAAGCCTTCCATGATGATAATTTGTCATTCTGAGTTATATGACAAAGTTTTATTTTGAACAAATCCTAAATTTGCTTTCTACCCCATTTAATATGCAAAATTCAGTCAAGAACCTATTACTTTATACAAATCCACCATGTCCTTTGAAATCCTTTAGCCCCTTCTCATTTTCTTGCTCAGGGCATGCCTTTTTAAACCTTAGGCAAACTTGAAATAATGTTTTGATTAAATCTATTTTAAGTTTAAGGTAATCATGGTTTACACATTTTTAAATCCAAAAAGTTGCTTTTCAAACTTACCATGCAAGTCTCAGCGATCGTAGATCTTGTTCAGATCGAGGGACCATGCATTCCCGCATTTTCAAAATGCGAGGAAGTTACAAAATGCGGGCAAGCGCATAAGTGACATCTGTCCCTTATGAAGACACAAGGAGATGTTCGTATGAGCGAAGAGGACAAGTTATGAACATCGTTGATCTATGTGAGATTGACGAAT
The DNA here is from genome assembly GCA_028749045.1 of Cupressus sempervirens. Lineage (NCBI taxonomy): Eukaryota > Viridiplantae > Streptophyta > Pinopsida > Cupressales > Cupressaceae > Cupressus > Cupressus sempervirens. Next base: position 407,967,141 of record CM053786.1, read on the forward strand.
GAGGCATACCCGCATTTTCAAGATGAGAGGTAGATAAATATTGCGGGCGTGCCACTTTGCAATGCGTGGCATAGTGGGACCAAAATGCGAGGAAGTAACGATGTCATGGGCACCGAAGTTTTGAATGTCGCGATCAGGTTTGTCAGAACACGTGCAATAAAAGGTATTTTCTCATTGGTTAGGATCATTGTGATGGGCCACCTATTATTGAAATTCTAAATCACCATCGATCTAAGCCAACATCAAGGGCTAGCGTTTGCCCACATTGTTTTATCTCCGTATGATTTTATAATGCGGGTAAAAGGATTGTGGACTCGTATCGCAATTAACCAAATCATGCCATTTTGAAGTGTCATGTGTTTTGTGATAAAGGAACACTGCAATGGTTATTCAAGAATTTTTTCATCAACCGTTGATCTTCTTTAGATTGACGAAGGGCGCTGGCCGGCTATATCAACATGCTCGCAAGATAAGAAGTGCGGGAGTGCGCAAGCCTGACATGTGGGGTGGACTGAGGTCGTTGATTCAATTCAAATCTACGGTTCTTGCGCGTTTGCATTTCTTAGAAGCAAGAAGTGCCCACTAAAAGATAAATTGAACACATGGCTAATTTTGATTGGGTTATTCCAGACCAGCTTGCCTAGTGAATTTCGAAGCCATCATGCTCACAGTTTCAACTTATAAGATCTTCAAGATTGGCGGTGCACATTTTACTATTGAAGGTGGTATCATTATGCATATTAATGAGACATGAAAAACTTCATGTGTGAAAGTAAAGAATAGGGTGTAACAAGTGAGATTTTCCCAATATCAACTTGTGCGAGTAGAAATTCGTGAGTCATCTCTGAACGAAAAAAATTACTGCTGGGATTGAGGTAAATTTGGCACGAGTGTCAAGTAGTTGGCTCAAGGATAAAATGCAGAAGTTACAGAGATAAAAGAAAAGGCTTCAGGTAAGTTTGTATACCATAGTCTCTGCATTTCTCAGTCCTGGTGATTTATTTAAAAGATGTTTCTAAAGATTTCACTAAGTCTAAGGGTATGGATAGCGGAAGGATTGTTCGTTAAGAGTAGTTGGTTCTAGGACACTGATACTTTGAAAAATGATTTATTTATTTTCAGAGGATGGTTCAGAAAAGGAAAATGGTTAGCTTCGTATCCCTGTGTATGGTTTTTTGATAGAGGAAAGCTAGTAATCTGGTATCGTAGTCAAGTCACCAAGGTGGTAAGAAGAACAAGGAATAGACTTTGTAAGCTAACAACCATTTTAGCAGAAACATCATCTTTTAAACAAATTTTCAAAGCATCTTAGTTTGATGCCAGGGTAGCAAAAATATTTGAGACCCTATGCATAGTTTTGGAAGAGGGTGAGGAAGATTTTATACCCTTGGGTATAGTCTTTTTCACTTTTTGTGTGTGTCCCCCCTTTTTGTGTCAATAGATGGCAAATTTTGGCAAGAAGTTGGTTAAGGAAGCAGACGTGGCTGGGGATCAGAGCATCCTTATTTTGTTATTTTTAATAACCACATTGTTTTTTGGCTTCTGTACTGCATGCTAAGTAATGATTCTGTTATTTCTAAAGCCTAGCATGATCAGTAAAGAGTGGGAAGTAAAGATGATTCTCATTTAGTAGTCATCTTGACAAAACCCATGGGCCTAGGTTGGTGCATATTTTTTAGAGTTGATTTTGTCATTGATAGGGTGGTCTTAGCAATTACGCATACAACAAATCAGTGGTAGAGTCGAATCAGCAAAAAGTGGTAATAGAAAAGGAGCTTACAGGAGAATATTTGATCTACATGATGTTCTGTTAATCATTTTTCTTCTTTCTTTTGTTACAAACTTGTGATATCTTTTGTAAAGGACACTTGTCAGTTCTCTAGGCCTGAAGCTTGTTGCATCTCATAGTATTTAAGTGAGATCCCAAGGCTAGAGGGGGAGGGGTTGGTTGGTTTTCTATTTTTTTCAATTCTTAGAGCTCTGCTTAGGCTGTGAAAGCCACATACCTAGCATGTCTTGTATGAATAGCATATGGATTTCACAGATAGTTCTGATATAGTAGTGTGATCTTGTATCTTGTTTTATGCATTCCTAATGTACTTATTTCAAGGAGATAAATACAATGTGCAGAAGGTTTTGAATTTCAATATAATTTTGTCTCCTTTCTTATTGAGTTTGTAATGTTATATGTTCAAGAACAAAGATCTTGAACCTATTTGCAATTGCTCGGTTGTATGTTTTAAATTTTCTTGCCTTTAACTCAATGAGTCATATAATTTCTTGTGGTTTCAGACAAGTTTGCAGATTTAATTAAGAAGGATGTGAGAAAGTATGGGGTTATATTGGATATTGTTGTCTAATTCATAAGGTGAACAGACTAAACATGAATGTCTTAACGTATGCCATATGTTGATTGATGTTCAAGGATGCATAATTCTGGAGTGTAGGATTGCCCTAATGGATAAGGCACTAGTCATTTGTAGGATCATTAAAGTTTTTGCTGCATATTGAACATGCTGTCTTTTCTCAATATAAATCATTTTTTCATGTTGAAGTGGACATAAAAGTTTTAAACCCTCACTTAGCTTATGAATAATATCAGTTTGCATCTAGCTATTGTAGAATCTATGTTGTTTCATAAACCACTAGGAGATATTAGGGGTTTCATATGCTTTTCTAGATCCTGAAAATGGTTATTGCACTAGTCGCATAGTCAGATCTAAAGAGGTTCACCCACCTAGGTTTTGCAGAGCTTGAAGTGTAGAATGGTCATGCCTTATAGTTGGCCCTGTGTCTGAAATGATATGTTGATAATGGGAGTTAGCTGCCCCTAGAAGTATCATATTCTCATGGGGATAATTGGAAACGGGTAACATTTTCAAACACCAACAAAATGGCGACTCTGCTGGGGAGTCATGAAGAAGTTCATTGATAAAAGGACAAAGATCTCTGGTGTAATATATTTCAGTCCAGAAATTTGCATACTTAGTTTTGTATGCAAGGTTTCATGTTTCCCAGTCAAGAATGTGTTCTTTCACTTTGTTAAGGGTGTATTGTTCCAAGGTTGTGTGTGAGTTTTCAAGTACCTATTATAAATTCTGGACTAGCTTGTCATCTTATGCAAGCTAGGAAAATCTTTTCTCATTTAATGAGTGGCGACTCTAAAGTATATCTCTGCACCAGTGTAATTTGTGAAGTGAAAGATATTGTGAAAGTTGCAATAGTTGGAATGCAGATTTGAAGAAGTTATCTCAAGCCCTTGGCAGTGGTTGAAAGAAAAGGGTGATGTTGTTCTTTATAGCATTGAAGAAGTTGCAAGCATCATGGTTAAGGTATTTTCCTCTTTCTTGAATTTCTTTTTCAAGAAAGTAAGTTATATGAAAGTTTTCTCCATCAAATGATTTTAAGCACTATGTAGGAGAAATGTTTTATGTATCTCAACATGTTCTGTGAAGGATTGTTTTAGAAAGTGTATTTACATCTTGGAATATGTTTGGAGATTTGAGTTGGTAAATAAAGTTTTCAGATCTACTACAAGTCTTAAATCTAGAAAGATATTTGGTGAAGTTGTTAGTTTGCAAGAGATGGCAAATTTCTGTTCACCTAGTATGCGGTCCATTGACCAAAATCATAGATCCTTTTCTACCAAGAGATACATTCCATTGAAGTTTAATGGTATTCATGGTTTTCCAAATATTATGCCTTATGATCTCAGAAAGTATTTACCTAAGTTTAGTGGAAACCATGAAATTTCAGCCAGTCGTCATGTTCAGTTGTTTAGTGACTTGGTTGGTGATTTTGAAATTGCTCATGAAGACATTCAGATGAAATTGTTTGTTCAGACTTTAGAGGATGATGCTAGGGACTGGTTTTTGTTCTTACCAACATGTTCAGTTTCATCTTGTGATGAATTGATGACAACCTTCATGATGTAGTTTGGGGAAAGAGTAAGCATCTCTAATTATTTTGATAAGTTTTTGAAAATTGAAATCAGGAATGGTGAGTTAGTTCCTGAATTCAATATTAGATTTGCAAAGATTTTAAATGAAATTCCTAAAAGTTACAAGCTGGATGATCAAATGTTTTTAGTGGTTTATCTTGGTGCATTTGATAAAAAGATGAACTATCTGTTGAGAGATAAGGAACCTAGAACTTTGCATCAGGCATTCATGATAGCAATAGAGATTGAGAATAACATAAAATATGGCTTAACTCGGAGTCACTTCTCTAGAAATGTTTGCCGGCAAGATGAGGTGCAAAGAAAAAATCAATGTCATATAGAATGTTTAATTTTAGATCAGCAAATAAGCACTCCTGTTATTGTAAATAGTTTTGTTGAAGATTCAGAAATAAAAACATGTGAACATGATATCTCTTTGTTGCAAAAAGGAAATGATTTCATTCATGCTGAATTGAATGCACATGTTTATGGTGTTACAACAGCGAATGATAGAATTGATTCATTTGATGAGTTATCCAGGCAAGATATAAATCTAGTCATTCATTTTCCCATTGATGATTCACATTGTGTTGAAAACATAACGAATCAGAAAGAGGAAAGGTATTTATCTTAGTATGAGGATGAAGAACCTAGAAGTGATGCATCAAGTGATAAAGATGAAATTGCTGATCCAACATATTGTGAAGAAGCATCATGTGAAGACAATGGCGACACTTTTTGCTCAGGTCAAGAAGAGGATTGTCATAGTACATATGCATCTTCATGTGAATCAGATGCTGATTGGGAAGAAGAGAGCAATGACAGAAGTGAGTGTTCTCTTGCTAGTAAAGATATGAGTACTATTTCTAAATCTAAAAGTGAGCTTCCATTTCAAAATTGTGTAAATTAGTTTGAGATTACAAGTTATGAAGAAAATGTGTCTACACAATATGAAGACAAAGAGGTTATCTATAAGAACATATTACCTAATTGTGTAGAAAAATGTCTTGAAGATGCGTATAGTGATGATTAGTAGGTGATTGATCCTGAGATTAATGCATCAGCACCTATTGGTAAGATAAACGATGATTTTCTTGCAAGACATTTGAATCACCTATATGGAGACAATGAAAGTAACTTTGATTTGTTTACTACATGCTTCATTGACGGAGTGGATGTTGAGTCTTCATATGATTCTGATTTTTCTTCTTCATATGCTAAAAGTGTCCATGACAGTGATGTTAGAAATGGTTTCAAAGCTTTCACTAATCTATTATATGGTGAGGAGTTTGATGTTGATCAGCACATCACTTGTCCTAATGTTTATGACGCTGCTTTGCATGGAATTATCAATCCTCTTTTTGAAGAGCACATGGACGATTCAGATTTAGTAGAGAATAAGTTTTATGATGATACTTTGTCTTACTATTGTAAGAGGTCAGACTCTTCTTTTTCCAAATATGATAGTGAATATGATCATGATGTTGCATCTGATTATGATAACAAGGTGTTTGGTGGGACAGTTATTGAAAATTTGCCTATACCTTGCAATGATTTTTATGATGAATATTTTACTATGATGACTAATCCACTTGCTGATCTCAAAGAATCATTTGAATATCCCAGATTAGTTTCAAATGTTGATATTGATGACATATGTGAGTATCAGTCAGATTGTTCATTTGATTCCTATCCAGTTATGCAAAGGGATACACAGTTTGAAGGTATGTATGATCCTTTTCCCCAAGTTGAATATGAAGCCTTCATATTAAAAAATGATAGCATGCGTGAGTCATTAAATAAAGAGAGTTTTCAGTTTTAGTCTGATATGTTTAAGCATGCTGATAAGAACTTTCGTAATGAGCAAATGGTTGAGGACGAAGTAAGTTTTTATATGCATTATGAAAGTAAGAGTGATGATTTTGTTTTGCCAAGTGATCTGTTATATAATGATAATATGATTGGTGAAACTGATAGGAGAAGAAATTTCAGTTTACCTCATGAAAGATCAGATGAGAATCATGTTTATGATAGAGATAAACAATTTTGTCGAAGTTTGATGGCCCAGGGTCATCGTTTGTAAATAGTAGAAGTAGTTGTTTCCTTGCTTTCAATAAGCTGTTCAAGAGAAGTTTTGTTGTTTCAGGTATGTGGTCTGCTTCTCCCAGAGATCTGGAATCTTACCATGCCCACAAGGGACATGCTTCCCCAGAAAGAGCCACTATTGGCGCTCAAAATTGCATTCCCATTTTGAGCATCCATTTGAAATTTTGAGAAAGTTAAGCCCTATGAATGCCCATAATTGAATGTGCACTCAGCTATCTATTTGAGATCCTTAAGGTGTTCAATGTCTCTGACACTTTTCATTTAGTTTGCCTAAGCCTTCCATGATGATAATTTGTCATTCTGAGTTATATGACAAAGTCTTATTTTGAACAAATCCTAAATCTACTTTCTACCCCATTTAATATGCAGAATTCAGTCAAGAACCTATTACTTTATACAAATCCACCACGTCCTTTGAAATCCTTTAGCCCCTTCTCATTTTCTTGCTCAGGGCATGCCTATTTAAACCTTAGGCAAACTTGAAATAATGTTTTGATTAAATCTATTTTAAGTTTAAGGTAATCATGGTTTACACATTTTTAAATCCAAAAAGTTTCTTTTCAAACTTACCATGCAAGTCTCGGCGATCGTAGATCTTGTTCAGATCGACGGACCATGCATTCTCGCATTTTCAAAATGCGAGGAAGTTACAAAATGCGGGCAAGCACATAAGTGACATCTGTCCCTTATGAAGACAGAAGGAGATGTTCGTACGAGCGAAGAGGACAAGTTATGAACATCGTCGATCTATGTGAGATCGACGAATGAGGCATACCCGTATTTTCAAGATGAGAGGCAGATAAATATTGCGGGCGTGCCACTTTGCGATGTGTGGCACAGTGGGACCAAAATGTGAGGAAGTAATGATGTCATGGGTGCCGAAGTTTTGAATGCCGCGGTCAGGTTTGTCAGAACACTTGCAATAAAAGGTATTTTCTCATTGGTCAGGATCATTGTGATGGGCCGCCTATTATTGAAATTCTGAATCACCGTTGATCTAAGCCAACATCAAGGGCTAGCGTTTGCCCACATTGTTTTATCTCCGTATGATTTTATAATGCAGGTAAAAGGATTGTGGACTCATATCGCAATTAACCAAATCATGCCATTTTGAAGTGTCACATGTTTTGTTATAAAGGAACAGTGCAATGGTTAGTCAAGAATTTTTTCCTCAACCGTTGATCTTCTTTAGATTGACGGAGGGTTCTGGCCCGCTATAGCAACATGCTCGCAAGATAAGAAGTGCGAGAGTGCGCAAGCCTGACATGTGGGGTGGACTCAAGTCATTGATTCAATTCAGATCTACGATTCTTGCGCATTTGCATTTCTTAGAAGCAAGAAGTGCACACTAAAAGATAAATTGCAGACATGGCTAATTTTTATTGGGTTATTGGACCAACTTGCCTAGTGGATTTTGAATCCATCATGCTCACAGTTTCAACTTATAAGATCTTCAAGATCAACGGTGCATATTTTACTATTGAAGGTGGTATCATTATGCATATTAATGAGACATGAAAACCTTCGCATGTGAAAGTAAAGAACAAGGTGTAACAAGTGAGATTTTTCCAATATCAACTTGTGCGAGTAGAAATTCATGAGTCATCTCTAAACGGAAAAAATTACTGCTGGGATTAAGGTAAATTTGGCACGAGTGTCAAGTAGTTGGCTCAAGGATAAAATGTAGAAGTTACAGAGATAAAAGAAAAGGCTTCAGGTAACCATAGTCTTTGCATTTCTCAGTCCTGGTGATTTATTCAAAAGATGTTTCTAAAGATTTCACTAAGTCTGAGGGTATGGATAGCGGAAGGATTGTTCGTTAAGAGTAGTTGGTTCTGGGACACTGATACTTTGAAAAATGATTTATTTATTTTTAGAGGATGGTTCAGAAAAGGAAAATGGTTAGCTTCGTATGCCTGTGTATGGTTTTTTGATAGAGGAAAGCTAGTAATTAGGTGTCATAGTCAAGTCACCAAGGTGGTAAGAAGAACAAGGAATAGACTTTGTAAGCTAACAACCTTTTCAGCAGAAACATCATCTTTTAAACAAATTTTCAAAGCATCTAAGTTTGATGCCAGGGTAGCAGAAATATTTGAGACCCTGTGCATAGTTTTGGAAGAGGGTGAGGAAGATTTTATACCCTTGGGTATAGTCTTTTTCACTTTTTGTGCGTGTCCCCCCTTTTTGTGTCAGTAGATGGCAAATTTTGGCAAGAAGTTGGTTAAGGAAGCAAACGTGGTTGGGGATCAGAGCATCCCTATTTTGTTATTTTTAATAACCACATTGTTTTTTGGCTTCTGTATTGCATGCTAAGTAATGATTCTATTATTTTTGAAGCCTAGCATGATCAATAAAGAGTGGGAAGTAAAGATGATTCTCATTTAGTAGTCATGTTGACAAAACCCACGGGCCTAGGTTGGTGCATATTTTTTAGAGTTGATTTTGTCATTGATAGGGCGGTCTTAGCAATTGCGCATACAAAAAATCAGTGGTAGAGTCGAATCAGCAAAAAGTGGTAATAGAAAAGGAGCTTACAGGAGAATATTTGATCTACATGATGTTCTGTTAATCATTTTTCTTCTTTCTTCTGTTACAAACTTGTGATATCTTTTGTAAGGGACACTTGTCAGTTCTCTAGGTGTGAAGCTTTTTGCATCTCACAGTATTTAAGTGAGATCCCAAGGCTAGAGGGGGAGGGGTTGGTTGGTTTTCTATTTTTTTTAGTTCTTAGAGCTCTGCTTAGGCTGTGAAAGCCGACATACCTAGCATGTCTTGTATGAACAGCATATGGATTTCACAGATAGTTCTGATACAATAGTGTTATCTTGTATCTTGTTGTATGCATTCCTACTGTACTTATTTCAAGGAGATAAATAAAATGTGCAGAAGATTTTGAATTTTAATATAATTCTGTCTCCTTTCTTGTTGAGTTTGTAATGTTATATGTTCAAGAACAAAGATCTTGAACCTATTTGCAATTGCCCAGTTGTATGTTTGAAATTTGCTTGCCTTTAACTCAATGAGTCATATAATTGCTTGTGGTTTCAGACAAGGTTGCAGATTCAATTAAGAAGGATGTGAGAAAGTATGGGGTTATATTGGATATTGTTGTCTAATTCATAAGGTGAACAGACTGAACATGAATGTCTTAATGTATGTCATATGTTATTGATGTTCAAGGATGCATAATTCTGGAGTGTAGGATTGCCCTAATGGATAAGGCACTAGTCATTTGTAGGATCATTAACGTTTTTTCTGCATATTGAACATGCTATTTTTTCTCAATATAAATCATTTTTTCATGTTGAAGTGGACATAAAAGTTTTAAACCCTCACTCAGCTTATGAATAATATCGGTTTGCACCTAGCTATTGTAGAATCTATGTTGTTTCATAAACCACTAGGAGATATTAGGGGTTTCATCTACTTTTCTAGATCCTGAAAATGGTTATTGCACTAGTCGCATAGTCAGATCTAAAGAGGCTCACCCACCTAGGTTTTGGAGAGCCTGAAGTGCAGAAGGTTCATGCCTTGTAGTTGGCCCTGTGTCTAAAATGATATGTTGATAATGGGAGTTAGCTGCCCCTTGATGTGTCATATTCTCATGGGGATAATTGGAAATGGGTAACATTTTCAAACACCAACAGGATCAATGAAACTTTCTAGTTTCTCAATATAGACTTCCTCTTCTAAGATTCCATTCAGAAATGTTGATTTCACATCCATCTGATATACTTTGAATCCTATGTGTGTTGCATATGTAAGGAGTATTCTAACACCTTCAAGTCTAGCAAGAGGAGAAAATTTTTCTCCATTGTTAATACCTTCCTCTTGAGCATAACCCTTGTAAACTAGCCTTGCATTGTTTCTTGAAAGTTCTCCATTCTCATTTATCTTATTTTTGAATGCCCATTTTTTACCAATTACATTTATATCCTTGGGTCTATTGGAGTTCATTCTAGTAAGGAACATATCAAGTGGATTTAAACTAGATACTAGGAAACAAAGATAGGGACAAGCCTAAGGATGTGCTAAATCCTATATTCAACAAGGCTAAAACTTAGTTTTGGACCAACATTAGTAGAGTCATCAGGACTCACTTCACTTTAGGCTTTGCTAAGCCAAGGTGGGAAAAGCTAAGGGATTTATCCTATTAACTTGATATTCTTTTCTACAAGATTATCCCATATAGTAGAAATGGTCAATAGTCTTCTATGATTTGCTAATAAACTTCTCAACTGTAATAGCTAAATACAACTAAAGAAAGAAACAAAAAATAAGCTATGACCAACAATTCTAGCTCTTCAATACATAAAAAGTAAATTGATTTGTTATTGTGACTGTTCTACAAATAGGTGAATCAACAATGTACTCTTGAACTTTAGAATGGACTAGTACTTTATCCAATGGGATATATAGTCAAAGATTAGCAGATTTGGACCTTTTTTCAATCAGCTTGTGATTAAAATTTCAACATTAAACTTTAAGTTTCATTCTAATTCTCATCCTTTTCACAAACCCTAAACCTTATCAATTATAGAAAGCAATTACCTAATTCTTTAAATCAACAACAATCAATAAGAGATATACAATCTTTTAAAATTGCATTAAATTGAAGAAAACTTGTTCATTGAGTCCCAAGGCTATAGATATATGAAAAAGAGACAAAACTTCAAAGATAATGATAATTAAGGATAAATCCTTCTCATTTTAATCTTAATATTACAAATAAAACTCATAGTATGACACAAAGATAAAACCATTAGTCCCAAATGTTCCTTTTTGTATTCAAGTATGCATACATATGAACTCATTTAGATAACTACAGAACAAATGGATAGAGTGCAAAATAATACGTGACATATGTGAAAAATTCTATAGACAACCAACCTCTCCTTCTCATCTTGGAAATCCATATATAGGATTGCAACAAGCTATAGATGAGAGGAGGACACATGTCCAAAATTTAATGGATACACAAAACTTCTGGAAGATGTGAACAATGAATATATAGAACATTCTTCCAAAATATCAATAAAAAAGATAAGTAGTTGAGATGATAGAAAAACACTTATATTGAATCTTTGATGTTTTCTTCTCTGTGTACTTTATTTGTCCTGTTTGCAGAATATCTCAGCTACCTCCTGTTGACAGAGCCTTTATTTGTCCTATTGCTTCCCAAACATAAATTTCCCTTTTAGTGGGCCATTATGTACCTTTCACCTCTTATAAATCTTGAGTGGCTTTAGTCCACCTAGCATCCATGATTGCTTTTGATTCAATAATAAACTTATTCAAATTTATTTTTTCCTTAAAAAGGAAATCAATTAAATTATGGAATGGGGAATCAAACATATCTTGAAAAATTGCTACTATAGCCTCTTGGATCAAAATATTATCAAAATAAATTGACCACTTTTGCCAATTTTTAATGAGCTGGTAGCATCCATAAATGATGGTATACAGGGCTCCACTCCCTCAGATATAATCATTAACTTTCCTTGTATAACCTGTAGTTTCCCAGTAAAGATTCCACTTAATTCTTTTACCATCTATAGGCTTTCCTTTACAGTAAATATCTTATCTAGAAAGTTTGGCTTTTTAGCCATCAATACAATTAATCTATCCAAAAATTGAATATATGCCCCCCACATACCGAAAGTGGGTGCTAGCCATGAAAGTTCTTCATTGCAAAACTGCTCAGCACTTTGTAAAGAAACATATAAACTATGAGCCTATTATGATATGTTCTTTAAAACTTCAACCCTATGGCTCATCATATTTCTAAGGATCCCTATCCTAATATCTCCTTCGTACTGAATTGATTGAGTGTCAATACTCATCATTCTTGGCTCTGATGCCTCCCCTTCTTCTACATCCTCTATTTGTACTAGGGCTTCAGCAATATCCTTGACTGGAAATGGTCTTTCCTATTCCTCTTCTCTCTGAGCTGGAACCACCTTTTATTCTACCTATGTAAGTTGCTCCTTGAGAGATGTAATCTCACTTTCAAGTTCCTAAATTTTAGACTCAATTTAAACAATATTTTCTTTATATACATGGCTATTTCTTAGCTCATCTTCATAAATTTTTCTAACATCAATGTAATTATGTATGGACTTGGCTAACCTTGTTTCCATTTCTTCCACTTTGACCTCATTCATGAATGGAAATTGTTTCAATGCTTTGGATATTTCTATGCCAGAGGTGCTCTGTAAAGTCCATACAATCATATTACCCTATTTAGTGGTTTGCACATCCATCAATTTTGGCTTGTTGGAAGCAAGGGCCATACTAAAAATAGCTAGGAATTTGGTATCAATGTTGAAACTAGTCCCTCTTTTTAATCCATCTGCACCAATTACCTCATAAGAAATGGTATTTTGTTGCCTCCTGATCTGATCAAGCATAAATGCTTGCTCTAAATCCCATCTTAGCACCAATAACATGCCACTCCTTTGGACTAGATCTTTGGCCTCCTCTAAAGTAATTAACTCACTTTTGGGATAATAGGCCAGCAACTTCTCTATCAATTCCATCTTCTGTTCATCAGATTTATGTGGTTTCATCTTCAAAACAAGCTCACTTTGTTTAATCTTATATAAGAAACTTTTGAATTCACTAGATTTAATGAATTCATCATCCTCTAGGAATTGTTCAGCTTGGATGATTCTATCATCTAATCTGGCTATAGCTAATTCCAAGTCTATGAGGGTGTTTTTAGCTACATTAGCCCTACTCTACAAATAGTTCTATCTTAAATTAGACAAATATTGACTATTTCCTGGTAAGATCTTTAGGGTCCTTTATTTGACCTAAGGAGTTATGTGGATAATATTTTGCCTCTTATTCCCCTTTTCCATCCATGATGCCTAAGGTGCATCATCTTCTCCTACTTCAAGGGTCAAATCTGGTTCAGGGTTATCAGAATAAACCCTATCCTCTTCCCCTATTGGACCCTCTAGCAATTTAGCCATAATTTTAGTATGGTACATGACCATCTTCCTAATCCTTTGAGGATAAGGGATATCCATGTAGAATCCTACAAATTGGGGATCTATTCTTTTCAGATCTCTTTCTACCCTTAGGACATCATCAAGCTTTGATAGCCTATCAATTGCCTCACCCTCTGCCACTATGTTTGGAATGATGTCTTTATGGGGCAACTCCTTAGTGCTTGGCAACACATAATTCCTCATTCCTTTAAGGGTGACCCTCATCCAATTGTCAAGGTCATACATTCGGTAGGGGCTAGTGCACAAATTATAATGATGAAGAAAATACTGAACTTGCTCTAGGGCCTCCTTGTGAATTGTAAAATCACCAATCTTAAAATAGCTACACAAAAAGGTTCCCCTATGTACCTTGGGTCCTAAATACTCCCTATTAACCATGAATAGTTTCCAAATAAATTCATTTATTCCTAGTCTAGGAGGGATAAATTTGGGCAATATATGGGGTGGTTGGGGACAACCATAGACTCTCATTAGATAAAAAGTGGGAAATAAGAAAATATCTCCCCAATTATGATCCAATCTCTTTCCTTCAAGAAGTAGGTCTGGTCTTAAAAGACCTTTCAAAATTATAGGAGCCCTAAAATATCCTAGGTCTAACATCCTCATTATCACAACACTAAAATTATTTAAAAATGATATGGAATTAGAAAAATGGTAAGTACTGTCCCATATCCGTGTCCACAGCTACACTAGAAAATCTCCATCTATGTTAGAAGTCTGATCAATGAAATTAGAACTGACATACCCCATATTCTTATAGACAATTAAATACATTAGTAGTGAATAGTGGGGGAAGATGAAGTCTTTCAAATCTCCAACCTGAGCCTAGCAATATTTTCCTTCATTATTTCTAGAATATGATTGGAATAATCATATTTTCCACCATGGTAGGAGTCTTGTACTTCCCTTGCAATTATGTATTCTACTACATAGACCACATTGGACCCATCTTTACCCACCACCTTATGAACACTATACACAATTTTGACAAAATAATTTTTCAATTTGTCCAGTGGCATCATCTTGTCAATCTTCTTTGGGTAATCACCCACTTCTTTTAGGTCCACAGGAATCTGTTGTAGCATTGATCTCCCAATATATGCCTTGGTATTTGCTTCAAATCTCCTTTGTAAATCTTTCAAATCCACAGGCTGACCCATAGCTCCATCTAATCCAAAAACCTCCATGAATGATTCTCGATCCAGGGTACAAAGCACAGTTCAATCCCTCCTATGGAAAGGCTTAGTGGCTAGATTAAAACATCAAAATAGGGCCTTTATTAAGTCTGCATCTACAAAAACCTCTGAAAAAATAATCATGGTGAGGTTCTTCTTCCATGGGTTGCACACAAGAATTTTCTTCTCCCTGTTCTGATATAAGTATTTGAAAAGTTCAGAGCCCATAATACCAAGGCATGTGGCATCTTTGCATTGGGCATATGGGTTAATAAAAGCTTGATCATCTACATAGTTTGCATTAGAAGAACCAAAAAAAAGCTTCATCCATTCATCTACAAATCTACTTGGCTTCCTTTGTCTTGTTTTACCTCCCTTAGAGGTTGAAGTTTCTAAAACTGCCATGTCCGGAGCTTGAATCTCCTCTACCTCTTTATCAAACATTTTAATAGTTTGTAGATGAATACCAAATGTATCAACTACTCTATTCTCAAAGGTTTCTAGAATGACAAACTAGAATGCACTGAAAACTTTGGAAATGCTCAAATTTTATATCTCTATAAGCGACAAACTATGATTGTAAAAATGGACAATCTCCACAATTTAATATGCAAATGAACATTTGGTTTGCATTAATTTTAGCATGCTTGAAAAATGATATCAATCTATTCTGTCAACTCAATGGAGCATCACCATTACTATCTAACAAAACACTTTTTGTACTATAGTCAAATCCTATTGGTCAAGAACTTACTATTGCTTCCAACTTAGAGAAAATCTTTATTTCACTTGTCAAAACAAAACCTACGATGCTATGACAATGATAGATGAAAAGACCTTTCGTAACATTGCATTATAGCAAACTCAATTTTTCAATCTTACGAAAACTCTTTGTCAAGAAGTCAGGCATAATGGTGAAATACATTATGATCATATGATTCTCTTATTATCACAACATTGGAGCAAGTTTTGTCTTTCTTTATGATCACATGACAAGCGGCTTCATAGCATTGCAGATTACCCTTTCTTAGCCTACGATCATATGATCACAGTTACTTTTACCTTTTTGTAACATTGCCCGAGATCTCTCAAGCCTTTACAATGGCACGATAAACCCTTAACCCTTCATACCATGGCAACGCTGACGTAGCAATTTTCATGCAGAATCCTATAGCCACACCCTTTTGTAGCTTTGTAAAACACCTTGCAAAACCTTAAAATCTCATGATAAAACTTTTACTGTAAGATCGAGAACCATCACTTGTCACTTAAAACAAATTATTATATTATTTTCTAGTCCCACTAATGCTGATAGTGCACACATCTAGTACTTGTATATTTGTTCTAACCAATCAAGAAATAGGCACCTATCTAACATCACACCATATTTATTTTTCGTTATCTTCTTTATGATCTTACGATAGTAAGGCATCATATCATCACAACACCTTAACTTTTCCCTTACAATCCTTCAATCAACCATCTCTTTGTAGTTTCATAGCTACTAATTTCACTGCTCTCAACAAAATGATAGACCTCCTTGCCATAACATCAGAGGCCATTAAAAAAAACCTTTAAAACTGGTATACGATCATATGATAAAAGGTAATCATGACATCAAGAAGATAGATTTTATCACCAGCGACACTATGACACAACATTTATCATGAGATCAGGAAAGCTAAAACCCTTGCTTGTGATACTCCACTAACCCCCATCGTAACATCGTAAGAAATGATGTAATTAAATAAAATGAAAAACTGCTCACTTATATAGCCTAGAGTTAGGGTTTAAACTTGATGAAGACTTTGCAATATGAGACAAAAATGAAAACCCTAGAGCATTGAACCCTTTATTTGGGAAAATCAAAAAATTAGACTAGGGAAAATTTGCTAGGGTTCTTCTATGAATGGAAACAAGATAAACGCAACTTTATTAAAAAATTTCACACTTTCACCATAAAATTGAAAATTTATCATTAGTAGAAAAAGGAGCTATCAAGGTCTAGAAACAAGAGTCCAAGTTTTGTTTCTTTCAATATAATTAATCTCTTCATTCATTGCTTCTATCCAACTTTCATTCTCTAATGCATCTTTGATAGATCTAGGTTTAAATTCAATAATAAAACATGTACCTTTTAATTTTTTCCTTGTCATTGTACCAATTTACTAATCTCCAATGATTTTCTCAGGTGCATGATGCCTTCTGACATATCCAACAAGTCTGGGCTCCTTTCTAAAATCACTAGTGATGCAGAGCTCTACCTTATAAAGGAAACTAGGTTGTGGTGTGGCCTTAGGTTGTTTAAAGTACCCCAAAATGGAGTCAAGAGAGGACTCTACACCTTTAGAATAAAGCTTCCCACAAGCATGGCCTAGGCACCCAAAAGAGTACAACTAGGTCTAATAGCACAAAAACACTAAACACTAGGTTTATGCTTGAAATGGGAACCTATATGTTCAAAGGGGAATAAAAAGCTTCCTAGAAATTCAAAAAACTCAAAACAATGGGTTAGAATAGCCTATCTTGTTCCCAGAGGTTATGAACAATAAAAATGGCTTTAGGCCTAAGAGCCCAATTAGCCATATCAATGAGGAATTTAGGGTTTAGTTTGAAATTGTTCCAAAGGACCAAGAAATTAAAGTTCATATATGGATACCCTTTTGGAAGAAGCTTCTAATTCCAAACTTTCAAATTCCTAACTGATCAAATTACCCCTTTACCCAAAATGCATCAATTAGCATTGTTGGGCCTAATTAATAGGGTTTATGAAGGAAGTATAGGTTGAATGATTGAACAAGTTAATCTACTAACTAAGAAACATGTAGGATCTATAATATTTCATATTACAGCCTTAGAGAGGTTTCATCGATCCCCCAAGTACCTACAACAGTTCAACACCTACTGTCATGTGCCAAACACATAGATATGTTTGGCCTAGGGTTGGCTAGTAAACCTAGATGCCTCGTTTTCCATCTCCTATCCTTCAAGATTCCTATGGTACATCCTCCTAACTTGCATTATACCAAGTGGCATGAAGTTCTCATGGTGGAAATGCAGGTTAGGGCAGTTTTGTCAAAATTGGTCACTGAATTGAGGATTTTGGTGCACTCGAGAAAGAAACTTGAATATCTTTTGGTGCAAATCACTTCCAAACCTCAAACCACTTTAATTATTCTATTAAGACAATAAATATTCAAAATAAAATGTTTTTTTGTCTTTGTTGATCCAAACTAGTCTATACACTTGCATTTTACAGTGAATTACAAGGAAAATGGGATCTTTTATTGATTCAATTTGTAAATTTACATCTTCTTTGTTTGTGTCTTCCACTCACCTGAAAGAGATATTTGAAGACCTTTCCCAAATAATCCAACTGATTTTCAAAGGTTTTAACCATTGGGAGAGATTAAGTGAAAGTTTGTTAAATGTAACAAGAAATTGTTAGCCTTTATCGAGCAATTAATGTTAACTAAGCTCACTCTAAAGATAGTTCCTTGTATGTGTTGAGCATTCAGTGTTAACCGAGTTTGGAGATAGTGTTGACTGATTTTTTTTGGTTAATGAAGGAATGCCAACATAAACTTTATATTAATTTAGTTGGATCGGTTAACAAAGGGATTCCCTATGTTAACCAAGTACACAGTTTAGGAGCCTAGGACTAAGATCTAGCTAATGACCATAGTAAAAAACCCATGCTTTAGAGATCACCAAATGGGGACTAGATCTTACAAATAGGCTTATTTCAAACAAGAAACTACTTCTACCTATAAAAAATGTTTCTTAGGTATAATTTCCCTTGAGAGGAACTCATTAAGAGTTAGTTATTGTAGATTCTTTGGAGAGTGGAGGAATAGGTGCTCCTATGTCGTACTCCCTTGCTTGAAAAATTAAATTCCCAATTGAGGATAGTTGTTGAATAGAAGTGTCATGCTTGGTAATGCATTCTTCACTCATCCATGTAGCATCTATGTCTGGAACACCCTTCCATTTGACCAAGTAGTCTATGTAGGTCTTCTTTCTTATCTTTTTGACCACCTTGGAATCCAAAAATTTCTCCAACTGAAGTGGTTGGCTAGGTGGAAAATCCTTGATCCATTCTTCTTGTTCATCAACATCCTTCATTACATCATTAGTTCTTATATCACCTTTAAAAAGGGTGAGATCACAAACATTAAAATTAGGATGAATTGATATGGTTGGGGGAAATGAATTTTCATATGCATTTTCCTCAAACTTGTGCAATATCTAAAAAGGTCCAATCTGCCTCATCTACAATTTTCTATGTCCCCTTGGTAGCCTTTCTTTGTTAATATAATCCCATACTTGGTCTCCTTCCTTGAAAGAAACATGTCTCATTTTCTTGTTTGTCTATTGTTTGTATTTTGTAGTATTCTAATTCAGAGTATCTTTGACCTGATCATGATTTTTTTTGATCCATGCCAAGAATTCTTCACCTTATGTACTAGTTTTGAAATCACTTGGTAAATCTCTTAGTTTCATGACTCCTCTAGGATGAAGTCCATAGTTCACTTGGAGTGGTGTCTTCCCTATTGACCTGTTCACTGAGTCATTAAAGGAACATTCTGCTTGAGGGAGGATCACATCCCATGTCTTCTCATGTTTCTTTGTTAGACACCTTAAAAGGTTGCCTAATGATCTATTGACTACTTTAGTCTACCCATATTTTTGTGGATGGTAGGTAGAACTAAAAGATAAATTTGTGCCCAACTTTTTCATTAGGGTCCTCCAAAATTGACCTTGGAAATTCACATCTCTATCAGAAATAATGGATGTTGGTAATCCCTAAACCCTGACCACTTCCTTGAAAAATAGGTTAGCAATGTGTAAAGCATCATTAGAGCTCTTACACAGAACAACATGATCCATTTTACTAAATATGTCTACAATAAAATAAATTCTATCAAAGCCTTGCCTCATCCTTTGGAAGGCCTAAGACAAAATCCATGTTCACATTGTCCCATGGCTTTTTTGGAATAGGTAAGGGCTGATAAAGACCTTGGTTTGTCCTTACTCCCTTGGCTCTTTGACATATTGTGCAAGTTTCTACAAACTTTTTGACATCGGTAGGTAACTTTGGCTAGTGATAGTTTCTCCTTAGGAGTTCTAGAGTTTTTTTAATCCCAAAGTGTCCTCCTAATGTGTCACAATGCTTCTCTTTGATTAGGTTTTACCTCATGGAGTATCTTGGAATGAAAAGTTGTCCTCATTTGAAAAAGAGACCATTCTACAACAAATACTCATAATACATTGTGTTATATGCACCTGATAATGTAGAACAAACCATATGGATTTCTCCAAAGTCTAGATCATCTTTGTATAGATGTTTAAGGGCATAAATCTCCATGCTTTGCACTTGAACTTCTTCCACCAAGGTGAATCTCCTGCCAAGAGCATTTTCTACCTTGTTTGTAGTGCCTTTCTTATGTTTTACTAGAAATGTGAAGGCTTGGAGTTGCTCAACCCACTTCATGTACCCCCAACTCAATTTGTCTTGGCAATTTAGGAAGCTTAGTGCATGATTTTCTATGTTGACAATGAATTCCTTAGGAAGAATGTAGTGCCTCCATTTCTTGATAACCTAAACCATAACATATAGTTATAGGTCATATGTACTATATTTCTTCTTGGAATCATTGATTTTTTTTAGAGAAGAAAACCACTAATCTTCCCTCTTGACTAATAACTACTCCTATGGCAAGGTTCCTAGCATCAGTCTCCACTGTGAATAATTTGTTAAAGGTAGGTAGTGAAAAGATTGGATATTATGCTACTCTACCCTTCAAGTATTCAAATGATTCATCTAGTTGAGTTGTCCATTGAAACTTTGTCTTCTTACCTCCTTTGATGGTATCCAATAGAGGTGCACATATGTGATTGAAGTTTTTGACAAATTTTCTATAGAATGTTTCCAATCCATGGAAGCTCCTGACTTCCCCTATTGTTTTGGGTTTTGGCTAGTTAAAGATAGCCTCTACCTTTTCATGATCCATCTTCAAGGTGCTCTTTTAGATGACACAACCCAAGAATGTCAATTTTGTCTACATGAATGTACAAATTTCAAGGTTGATTGCTAACTTCTTTTCATGTAGTCTTTGAAGAACTTGTTTCAAATGTTTCATATGCTCTTCTTTGGTTCTACTAAAGATCAATATGTCATTAAGATAGACCACTACAAACTTACCTATGAAGTCATGAAGCACTTCATTCATCAGCCTCATGAAGGTGCCAGGGGCATTTCTTAGACCAAATGGCATGAAAAACCATTCATATAACCCTTCAATGGTTTTAAATTTTGTTTTCCACTCATCTCCAAGCCTAATCCTTATTTGATGTCAACCAAATTTAAGGTCTAGTTTGGAAAAGTAGCATGCTCCTCCAAGTTGGCCTAGTAGATCTTCAATCCTAGATATAGGGAACCTATACCTTATGGTTATTTTTTTGATTTCCCTAAAGGTAGTGAAAAGTCTCCATTTTCCATCCTTTTTAGTGGCCAATACACTAGGTACTACACAAGGGATGAGACTCTTTTGAATGAGTCCTTTTAACCAAAAAATCATTGATATGTTTGGATACCTCTGCATTTTGATTAGGGGTGAATTTATATGTAGCCTTTTTGGGAAGGGAATCACCTGGTATGAAGTCAATCTAGTGTGAGATGTCCCTCAATGGTGGGAGTTCATCTAGAGTTTCTCCTAGAAGTATCCATTTATACTTTTGCAATAGATTGTTTGCTTCTTTAGGAACTTCTTGAATGACTACTTTCATCTTAGGTTTGAGGACTAGGGCATACCCTATTTGAGAGTCATGGATGGTATTCATCATCTCTTGTTCACTTACCATGGATGACCTAGAAAAAGGTGACAAATGTCCATGTCTACAATGTCACAAAGGACTCTATCCTTATAATCTTTTATTGATAAATCTACCCAAGTTTGTTCATTTATTACAAGTGTTTTTATTTCCACAAGTGTGTTTCTTTTTAATTGCATGTTTTCTTTTAGTCATGTGTTTGTTTCCAAAGTTGCATTAGTCTAGGGGCTAGGTGCATTCAAGATTTTATCTTGACGTATCTTACTAACCATTCTTTTGGTTCCAATTTTTGGGAAGAGGTATTTCTTTGTCAAAACATTCTAATGATTTTGTATACCAATTGAGGAATGGATGTTACTTATAGTAATAGTGGACTTTTAGCCTTGAATTTAGAATTGCAGATCAACAAGTTCTCAACACTTTGCAAATTTAAAGATCAATTATCTTAGGTGTTGTCAAACCAAGGTTGAAGACAACAAGGGATGATCCAAACCCCATTAGTTCAAACAAAGGGGTCTTCTCGAAGGAATTCCTAAGATCGTTGATTGGCATGAGAGTTTGTAAAAGGTTCTTAAAAGAGGAATGCAAGGGATGTTCACAAAAGATCAAATCCAAGAAATGACACCAATATCTTGGCCACATAGTCTAAGCGTTGTTAGGATACATACAGAAAATAAAAAAGAAAAGAATGGTGCTTAAGAATGAAGGATTCTAAAAGGTCTAAAAGGGGTAATTTGATAAGATAGGATATGCATTCTAAATAAGCTATCTAGTACTAAAACATTACATTATCAAAGAATCAACTGATGACATTATGAACTACATGGAGCAAGCATTCAAAGGATTGCCAAGAACTTCAAAAGAAAAAGTGACAAACCCACTAAGAGCCCTTAGAATTGATTCTCTCATTAGGTTAGACAAAGGATCAACAAACAACTTTTCTGAATATTCCCAATGAATGGATTGGATGAGGTGGAAGATATTTTCCAAGTTGTCAGAAATTTTTGATAGACTACATCCTAAGATGTCGAAGGAAATGGATACACAGAACACACACTAAACTTGGAGATTTAGGGTCTTAAAGTTTTGACTGCAAAGTGACTCGAAATATGCTTGGAATATTTAGGATTTAGTTAGTGCTTGATGCATATCAAACAAATATTTTCTAATGAAGAATTGCCTTTGTCATTTCTTCCTTTTGTCAGGGCTATTTGTTGTGGTTCCACATCACACACCCCATTTCTAATAGAAATGGGGACCCCCTACTTTATTTTTTCAATTTTTTGGAACCTTAGTCCAGGGTTTGAGTCCTTTTGAGGTTTTATCTAGTGTCCTAGTTCACATCTAGGTCTTGAATAGAAAACCTAGTTGACAAGAATTATAATTTTTGAGGAAATAGGCCTATTTTGCAAAAAGAGAGGCACACTAGCACACCTAATCATGTGCACTAGTGCACAAAAACCCAAAGAGAGAAGCACTTCACCTTTGGTGATACACAAATGCATAGCTATGCACCTACACAACATCAAAGATGAGTTGGCCTATATAATCCCCCCCTCTCTAACTCTGCACTTACATTCATTCCATCTTCTCCAAGCCTCCTTCATGTAGCTCTACACCAAAATTGGTGTGCCATTCTCTCCCTTTCCTCCTGCAAAAATGAAAAAGATAAACATTAAAAACCTAAGGTGTGCAATAGCACACCTAATTAGGTACACTACTCTGCACCTTCACACCCTAAAAAACTTAAAAAACAAAGCAAAAAAATAATATAATACCAAAAAAATAGGAGCGCATTAGTGCACCTACTTGGGTGCACTGATGTGCACCTATTGTTTGTTTTAAAAACTAAAAAAAGCAAAAAACTAAGTTAAAAAAAACCCTTTAAGGGGTGCAGTAGTGCACCTTAAAAAGAAGAAAAAAAATGCCTAAGTCAAATGAGGTGCACACCAACACACCCCATGAGGTGTGTTGATGCACACCCCATAATTCAAAGTTTTCTTTTAAAGAAGGTGCACCAAACACACCTAATAGGTGTGTCATTTTTTATTTTGTATTTGGTATTTCAGGACTATCAATTAGGTTTTAGGTATTTTTAAAGAAATTAGGTTTTTGGGTTTTGTCTCGTATTAGTACTAAGATGTGATCAATCATTTTTCCTTTAACTTTAGACTAATGAACATCTTTTTGTGCAGATCCAATGGAAACCCTACAAAATCTCTAGGGCATCCCTAGTTGTATTCAAGTTCTAGGGCATCCCTACAAAATCTTAGTTCTAGGATGAATACTCAGAGATCCAGGATATTCATTTAGGTCACATGAATTTGGGCACCTTCTTAACATTGTGCAACCAACCTACAGAAAGATCTTAGATGATATCTGTATTGATTCGATCAAGTCTTGTTAGCATAGCATCACAGTCAATGTTAGTATAATCCTTAGAGTTGATTATGACACTCATAGAACATTATGTTCCTGAAAAAAGGGTCATGAAAAACATAACTTGAGAGATCATCTTGGATCTCTAACCCAAGAACATTGAAAAAGTGTTCCATCTCCCAAGGGTAGATCAATTCATTAGATAAACCTATGAGCAAGCAGAGAGATGGTATCAAGAATATATTGATGAAGCTTTTGAGATTATCGAGTCTTCATACCTTATAGAGAAAAATTCTTTAGGAAAGAAAGCATGCAATGTAGACATGACACGAGGATACATGAAGGAAGACATTGGATATTCAATTATACTCTTGAGCAGAGTTATGGGTTTTTTGATAGTTGGGCACCTAAACATTTTCATGGTGCATTTTACTGAGACAATAAAGAAAGAAGAGATGCAAGTTGATTGGGCTACTACTCTCAGTGAGAATTTGGGTGAGCAACTAGTGGTAGTGAAGGATAACTAGAAATTCTATATGAGATCATACTTGGTGTACTTTTTAGCTGTAAGAGAAACCAATTATCCAAGGCTTTATAAGAGGGGTAGCATGTAGGATGCAAACACATGACCCTACATTGTATATCCTTAGCTAGTAAAGAAGATTCTTTCAGAGAAAAGAAAAGAATATAGGATTGCAAATGATGCTTTCATCTTCACAATAATCCAGATCATAGAGGGGGATTATGTGAAGAGAATATTAGAGGAGGTAGTTGTACATATATCACTAGTTAAAGC
This sequence comes from Cupressus sempervirens, assembly GCA_028749045.1. NCBI lineage: Eukaryota > Viridiplantae > Streptophyta > Pinopsida > Cupressales > Cupressaceae > Cupressus > Cupressus sempervirens. The sequence goes on from CM053786.1 coordinate 407,991,387, forward strand.
TTATTATATCTAGTTCTAAACATTCACATATTTGAGGGTAGTGAGTACAATTATCAACCCTAAAAAACTCCCTAGGTATCCTAGTGATAGATTGATTCTCTTAGAGATCTCCTAAAAAATCTTGTCTACCTATGACAGAGTTAGAAGGCAACATAAAATATGTGGGACATGGCCTATGACTATAGGACCTTTCCAAGTGGATCAAAGGCAAGATATTCTAACTTTTGAGTGTGAGTGGGATTATTATCCTTTGGATGAGTATAATTCTCCTCAGCTATATTTTGATAATAATGTGTGAGTACAACACTTGGCTGGAAAACCATTTTAGGATGAAGATGCCCTTGAAGATCATTGGATGAATGCAACAAATGACTGTGATGTCTGCATAAGGGATTATTGGAGGATGATTTCGTATCTAGTAGAGAAGGCTTTGAAGATAAAGGTTCCATTAAAGATTGTGCAACAAGATACAAAAGAGTTACTTGATCCATTATTCAACAAGGATAAGATTGGTGACTGACCTATCATGTGTTAGATTGTGGTGACTGATCAGGAAAGTACTGTACATACTTCATAAATAGTGGGGTTCGGGGCATCAGCCCGAATTTTTTTTTTGGGCCGTGGCCGACATGGTAGCTGACATATTATGGCCGACATGTTATAATCCTAAAGTGATTTAATACTTGTATAAAAGGGCTTAGGGTTGGGTATTTTTCATTATGTAGTGATGCAAAATTGGTTCTTGCGACAGTATTGAGTTGTAAGGGATTACAGATTGTAATCAGGTTGTAATAAGATTAGACTTGCTGTTTGGTGGACGTAGCCTAGGGATTGGGTGAACCACATTAAATCTTGGTGCCTTGTGTTCATTTCTATGTGTTCTATTATTTTTTGTTATTGTTTATATTTGCATGTAGTTTTTATTTCTGTCCGTGGTTTATCCTAACAAGTGGTATTAGAGCGAGGTTGTCTTTCAGTTATCCTCTGCAAGAAAGTCTCACGGTTAAGTGGGAGTCTCACAGTTGAGTGGGAGCGATGGCAGATGAGGGTAAGCTGAGGGTTGACAAGTTTAATGGTCAGACCTTCCAATTATGGAAGATGCAAATGGAAGACTATCTATATCAGAAGGATTTATGGAAGCCGTTGGAAGGCAAAGCCAAGAATCAGGGAACTATGTCAGAGGCTGAATGGGATCTCTTGGATAGAAAGGCACTCGAAAGCATTCAGTTATGCCTGGCACCATTGGTGGCATTTAATATTACAAAAGAAAAGATGATAGAATATTTGATGAAAACCCTAGTGACACTTTATGAAAAGCCCTCTGCTTCAAACAAGGTATTTATCATGAAGCGTTTATTTAATATAAAAATGGCAGAAGGTGGATCTATTGCAGATCATTTAAATGAGTTTAATATTATTACTAGTCAATTATCTTCTATGGGTATCAATTTTGATGAAGAAATTAGGGCTCTCTTGATTTTGTGTTCTTTACTTGAAAGCTGGAATGGCTTGGTAATGGCTGTGAGTAATTCTGTTCCTGGATCTAGTACCCTAAAATATGATGATGTGATCAGTGTTATTTTAAGTGAGGAAACTCATAGGAAATCCTCAGGTGGATCTACATCAAGAAATGCTTTAAATGCACAAAGCAAGGGTAGAACGACTGAAAGAGGAAGTAACTTTGAAAATCATGGGAAATAAAGAGGAAAGTCAAAGGGGAAGAGGTCTCAATCGAGAGGACCAAATGATTTCTGGTACTGTGGGAAACCAGGGCACAAAAAGAAAGATTGCTGGAATCGAAAGAAAAATTAAGGAGATAAATTAGATGGAGACAAGGAGGAAAATGTGGTAAGTAACAAATTTGAAGAGGATTCTTTGCTTCTATCTTTAGAGAGTGTTGATGATTCATGGGTTTTAGATTCTGGTGCTTCATTTCATGCTATGCCTCATAGAGGTTATTTCATTGATTATGTCTAAGGGGATTTTGGGCTTGTTTATTTGGGGGATAATGAACCCTGTCAGATTGTTGGAAAGGGAAAAATTAAGATTAAGTTGCAGAATGGGAATCATTGGCTACTACATGAGGTAAGACATGTTCCAAAACTAAGTAGGAATTTAATTTCAGCAGGGCAACTCGGTGATGAGGGTTGTGTAGTTACTTTTAATGATAAAAAATGGAAGGTTTCAAAAGGTTCCCTTGTAGTAGTAAAAGGTGTGAAAGTAGACACCTTATATCTTTGTACAGGTCATACTGTTCCTTCTACTTTGATTGTTTCAGAGAAAAATGAATGTTCAGGAACAATTGCTGTAGTTGAGCAGGGAGAACAAATAGCTGCTGTAGATTTTGATACAGCGCTGTGGCACAATAGACTTGGGCACATGAGTGAGAAAGGTATGAAAGTACTTCATTCAAAGAAAGTTTTACCAGGTCTAAAATGTGTGAATATGGATTTTTGTGAAAGTTGTGTGTATGGAAAACAAAAGAGAGTGAGTTTTGTAAAGACAGGGAAGGAAAACAAAAAGGAGAAATTAGAGCTTGTGCATATAGATGTATGGGTACCGGCTCAAGTATCTTCCCTTGGTGGCTCTCATTATTATGTTACATTTATTGATGATGCAACTAGAAAAGTATGGGTTTATTTCCTTAGACAAAAATCTGATGTATTTCAAACTTTTAAGAAATGGAAATGCTTGGTTTAAAATGAGACTGGTAAGAAATTAAAATGTCTTAGATCTGATAATGGTGGTGAGTATTGTAGTCATGAATTTGAAGATTATTGCTCCACTAATGGTATTCATAGACAAAAAACTGTTCCAAGGACTCCACAGGAAAATGGAGTGGCTGAACGCATGAACAAGACTATAGTGGAGCGCGCAAGGAGCATGAGGTTGCATGCTGGGTTGCCCTTACACATGTGGGCGGAGGCTGTCAATACTATAGTATATTTGATTAATAGAGGTCCCTCTACTCCTTTGGGCTGTGGTATTCTAGAGGAAGCATGGTCTGGTAAGAAGGTGAGTTATTCTTTTCTCAAGACCTTCGGTTGTGAAGCTTTTGCTCATATAGACTCTGAAAATAGAACCAAGCTAGAAGCTAAATCAAAGAAATGTGTCTTTGTTGGATATGGCATTAATGAATTTGGTTATAGGCTTTGGGATTTTGAAAATCTTAAAATTGTTAGAAGTCGAGATGTCATATTCAATGAGAAAGTGTCATACAAAGATCTGTTGCAGCAACATGAGAAGAAAGAAGATGATTATGTAGTGCTAGATGATACTCCAAAAGCTGATGTTCCAGCCATTCCTCATGATGTGCAACAACTGTAACAAAAAATACCACACACACCAGTAAATGTTAGATGGTCAACAAGGAAAATTAGACCTCCACAAAGGTTTTCTCCCTCTTTGTATTCTATTTTACTTACTGATGTTGGTGAACCTAAAAGTTATGATGAAGCTGTGCAGGTGGATACTAAGATTCAGTGGGAGTCTACAATGAAATATGAAATGGACTCTTTGCTAAAAAATAAGACATGGGATTTGTGCAAGTTGCCTGTGGGTAAAAATTCTTTACAGAATAAGTGGGTTTATAGGTTGAAAGAAGAGGAAGGAGGTAAGAAAAGATTTAAGGCTAGGTTAGTTGTAAAAGGATTTGCACAAAAAAAGGGAATTGATTTTGATGAGATATTTTCTCCTGTTGTTAAAATGACTTCTATTCGTACTGTTTTAAGTCTTGTGGCCACTGAAGATTTGCATTTAGAGCAGATGGATGTTAAAACAACCTTTCTTCATGGTGATTTGGATGAAGAAATATATATGACTTAGCCACAGGGTTTTGAGGTCAAAGGTAAGTAGAACTTAGTGTGCAAATTGAAGAAAAGTTTATATGGCTTGAAACAAGCACCTCGGCAATGGTATCTGAAATTTGACAGTTTTATGCATGAGCATGGATATAATAGGTGTCATTCAGAATATTGTGTTTATTTTAAGAGGTTGGATGATGATAGCTACATTATTTTATGTCTATATGTTGATGATATGCTTATAGCTAGGTCTAACATGGATCATATTAAGGGGCTAAAACACCAGTTAGCACATGCATTTGCTATGAAGGATTTGGGGGCAGAAAAACAAATCCTTGGTATGAAGATTTGCAGAGATAGGAAGAATAGAACCTTGACGCTATCTCAGGCTGATTATGTTGCGAAGGTGTTGCAATGTTTCTGTATGGAGAATGCTAAATCTTTTAGCACACCTTTAACTGGTCATTTGAAATTGACTAAGGAGATGTGTCCCAAGACATAGGAAGAGGAGGATAAGATGTCCAAGGTACCCTATGCTTTAGCTGGAGGAAGTTTGATGTATGCTATGGTATGCACTAGGCCAAATATTGCACATGCAGTGGGAGTTGTTAGCAGGTATATGAGTCATCCAGGATTTGAGCATTGGAATGCTGTCAAGTGGATTCTTAGATATTTGAGAGGGACATCCAATAAGTGTTTACACTTTGGGGGCTCTACTACTAATTTACAGGGCCATGTTGACTCAGATTTGGCAAGGGATATTGATACTAGGCAGAGTACTACAGGTTATGTCTTTACTGTTGCTGGGGTAGCCGTGAGTTGGGTTTCTAGGTTACAGAAGATTAATGCTTTATCCACTACAGAGGTAGAGTATGTTGCTGCTACAGAGGCAGCCAAGGAGATGATATGGCTTTAGTTCTTCTTGGAAGAATTGGGACATCCTTAGAAGGATAATTATTTGTTTACAGATAGTTAGAGTGCCATTCATCTTGCTAAGTATTCAGCTCTGCATTCTAAGACCAAACACATACAGTTGTGGTACCATTTCATTCGGTCAGTTTTGGAGGATGGACAGTTAAAGCTAGAGAAGATACATACCAATGAAAATCCAATAGATATGTTGACAAAGGTTGTAACAAGGGAGAAGCTGAACTCCTCTTTAGCTTCAATTGGTCTTTTAGACTGAACATGAATAAAAGAACAACAGAGTCTAGGGTGGTTTGATCCAGTGGGAGCCCCATGTGGTAGTTGTATTGCTACAGGATTAGTCTCCAAGTGGGAGATTGTTGTTTAGTGTGGAGCTTGATTAGTCCCCAAGTGGGAGATTGTTAGATTGTGGTGACTGATCAGGAAAGTAATATACATACTTCAAATTTTTTTGGGCCATGGCCGACATGGTAGCCGACATATTATGGCCGACATATGGCCGACATGTTATAATCCTAAAGCGGTTTAATACTTGTATAAAAGGGCTTAGGGTTTGGTATTTTTCATTATGTTGTGATACAAAATTGGTTCTTGCAGCGGTATTGAGCTGTAAGGGATTACGGATTGTAATCAGGTTGTAATCACTGGATTGTAATAAGACCAGACTTGCTATTTGGTGGATGTAGCCCAGGGATTGGGTGAACCATGTTAAATCTTGGTGCCTTGTATTCATTTCTGTGTGTTCTATTATTTTTAATTATTGGTTATATTTGCATGTAGTTTTTATTTCTGTTCGTGGTTTATCCTAACATCATGAATGGTGAGGTTGACAAAGAAGAGAACTTAGATATTAACCATAGGGCAAGGCATGTCATCAAATTGACAAATTATTGGATCAAAATAACTTTAAAACTTGATCCAATTCCTGAGATAGTAATCCTCCATGCTCAAGCCCATCCAACTAAAGATAGAGGAGCAAAGGTCATAGTACCTATGTTTATAGCTCAGTCACCCATAAGGCTAGAAATGGTGCACCAACTTGATAGACTAGTTGGGTATTATTGGGCTTAGAGGGGTAAATGTAAACGCAAAAGGAAGAGGAATTATCCTCAACAAGCCAAGCCAAAAGAGGGAGAAATTCAAGCACGTACATAGACTGAGAAGAAAATGTGCAAAGGTCAAAAAATGTGAAGCTACAGAGACCCAAGACAATCCACAAGTGCCACCACAGAAGAAGGACAAGGAGGAGATGAAATGGAAGTCCAAGAAATACCTCAATAGTAGGTAAAAGCATCCCCCTCTGTGCCTAAGAAGAAAAGGGAGATTAAGACTCTGACAAAAAGGAGGCAAAAGCTAATTAAGAAATTAATTCCTTTCACATCAGTCTTCAGCCTATTCTAGAAGAAGCAGAAGAAGAGGATGAAGAAGATAATTTACCTTTGAACTTGATGACTCAGCTTGCCAGAGCCACTTTAAGAGGAATAGAGAAGAAGCTCCACAATCACACTACCATCTATTCCTGAGCAATCCATTCAAACTACCACATTAGAAGATGAGACATAACAATGAATAGATGAGTAGGATGTCAAGGGCATTGATATCTTTAAGATGCTAGATTTTGACTTTATGCCCATGGGTATTGAATTAGTCAAAGATACAATAAGATATACTCCAATAAATCAACCTCAATAGGAGGATTAGAGTCAACAAACACCCAAATCACAAGGACCTGAGATAGTACCACCATACCTAATGCAAGTCACATTTTGTGTAGATAAGAGATCGGCTACTCCTCTTCCCCCAAACAATGAAGAAGAGCAGTTACAAGAGGGGGGGGCCAAAACAAGTATCCACTAAGGAAGTGTTGAAAGAAGGGAAGATGAATGAATAGCCTCAACAAACTTCCCAAGACATAGAGGTGAGAACTATGGGCTCTATAGATATAGAGACTCCCAATGCGAATCTCTTGCAAAATGAGAGAACTCCAGAAAGGGGAGATAAGGGAAAGGGCATTGCAGAACAAAATCCTTCATCCTCTAAGGGAAAATCCATAGTAAAACATATCCCAAGGTGGCTGAGGAAAGAAATAATAAGGAATAAGAAGAATCAATTCACTACAGAGGAGGAAGATAGGATGGAATTAATTGAAGTCCTGAGGAAGCTTGATTCACCTCGAAAAGATGCACGTGCATTAGCCTTCATTATGAGTGATCAAAATCAAGACCTTTTTGCTCACATAGCTATCCCTCCTCCACAATTAAATGTTGAATAATTGACTCCACAAGATTATCAAATCAAGGAGGTCATGCTTGCAGGGAAGCACACCTTGGATACTGTGAAGTTGATGGTAACAACAAGAATGAAGGAGGTGTTCGGAAGCTTGAAACAAGAAGGGGCAAAATTAATAACACTTCAGCAATAGAATGAAATCCTAAAGGGATATCTAAGTGAAGTTGTTGGTCCCTTGGAACCCACAAATCTAGAAGATACTTTGAATGTAGCAATTGAGAGAAGAGATAGGGGTATAGCCCAATTGGATCCATTTTTGAGAGCTTATCAATAGTGGAAAGAAAGTTTTGAGGAGAAGGTGTACTAATTGTTTAAGGAAATCTGAAGCTATTATATGTTATGTAGGAGAGTATGGATAACCTAGTAGCTATCTTGAATCAAGATTTTGGTTTAATGGATGAAGTACATACATAGGGAAAGGACTTGCAAGCATTATAGGCAATTAAAGGCCAAAGGTATTAAATGGTGATGGATGTATATATAGCTAAGAAGTTGAATAAAATAGATGATTGGATTGAAAAGATTGTAGATGGTAATAAAGTAATGGAGTCATTACATGTAGAGATTCACAGGCTCAAGGACCAAGCCCAAGAGAAAATTTTGGAAGTAGAGAAACATTATAGTGATGCATGTCTAGACATTTTTTAGGATGATGCACAAGAGAAGTTAATAATAGTGGAGGTAGTAGTTGATAAATTTCAAAAGAATTTTGAAGAAGTTTCTAATGATGAGGATATTAGACATGCATTTAGAATGGAAGAAGCTTTATTGGAGCTTGATAGGAAACTTAGAGATTTTGCAAAAACTTGTATAGAAGTGGGCAACTACAAGCAAAAAGTGAAAGAAAAATATAATGCCTTATATATTCTAGATGTGGCTCAAGTCACTAATATAATCAAGAAATTGAAGGGAAAATACCCAAACATAACTCTGGTATAAAGGGGAACAAAACCCAGAAGCCATAATCTCAATTTTGACACTTAGTGAAATTTTGTATTTTTTGAGTCTACCTCTAAGGTGCACTACTGCACTAGTGCACTAGGTGCACTAGGTGTGCTGGTGGGCTTTTTTAGTAGTTTCAAAAGATTTTGAGAATTTAAAGGTGTGCCGACAGTTAACTGCTGTATATGAGAAATCTTAGTATGCTAATAGAAGCCAAATTTAAATAAAGCTTCTACAAACTAAACAAAATTCATAAACTTCAAGATAGACTCAGATGAGCTCTCAATTAAGAATATGAGCCATTAATGGGCTCTCTCAATAAGAAGCTCTCTTGTTGAGTGGCTTTGTCTAAATAGATAGGATGTATGCTCAAGCTTATGCTTCAAAAAGTGCTTCAAATGGAGTTGGAATTTGGGTGTGAGTGTATGGTTTTGATGTAAAATGGCTTCTTAAAATGGCATTATGACTTTACTTCATGGATTGTGTTGTTTTACAAAGGGGAAGGATCCAATTTATAGGCAAGAGGCTTGAGGGTTTGAGGGCTAAGATGCAAGGATAGGGAAAAGCTCATAGAGGGCTTAGATTGCATGAGAGGAGAGCACATGGATTGTGCTTCCTTACAACCAATCAGGAAGTGACACATGTCACAAGGTGAGAAGATGGAGGAAAGGGGAAGGATGAGTCAACAAAGGAGGCTCAAGGGATAAAATCTTCATAAAGACCCTCATAATGGCTTGTAAGAGCAATAAAAGGGCTTGGAAGAGTCATTTATGGCCTAATGGGCTTCATAAAGTTTTATGGTTGGGATATTTTGAGGGAGATGAGAGGAATTTCAACTTGGGCTTGATTAGGAAGGTTTTAAGCTTGCTTAGGCTTGTGTAAATGATTAGAGGATGGATTAGGATGGTTTAGGATTAGCTTAGGGATAGGCAAGTGGATGACATTTAATGAGGGTGGGTGAAGGAGGAGATATTTGTTAACTTTGGCTTGGGTTAGTAAGTCTTAACCCATGTTTAGAGAATGTGACAAGGTTAGGAGGGGATTAGGATTAGGTTTAAAGACATCTTCTAGAAGAGTCTAGACTTTGGATGAGGATAAAGACTTTCTAGAATAGTCTAGAACTTCCTAGGATGAGGATGAAGACTTTCTAGAAGAGTCTAGAACTTCTTAGGATGAGGATAAATTAGATTTTTAGGAAATAAATAAAGTTTTATTTATTTCAAGGGTTTGGGTTGAGGAGATATTTATTAAAACTTTTTCAATAAACATGAGGATTAATATTTAATCTTAATTAAATATTTTGAGTTGGGATTAGGGGTAGGAAATGATGAGATTAGCCTTTAATCAAAATTAAAGAAGGATTAGAAGATTTTGGAAGGGGTTAGTGGTCTTAAGGAAATTGGCCAAGTTTTGGGCAAATTTTTTTTTAAATATTTATTTTGGGTTTTTTGGTCAATTTATTAATTAAATAATTAATAAATAAGGAAATAATGTTTAAATAAGATTTAAACATTTTTGGGAGGGATTGCTTAATTAAATATTTTTAATTAAGATAAAGGGATTTAATGGCATAAAAATAAATAAATTAATTAAATAATTAATTAATTAATAAATGATGATGTCATCAGGAATTTTTCAGAAAATAAAAATACTTTATTTTCTAAAGGTTTCTAGGTGTCTACAACTGCAAGTTCTAAAATTAGAGCTTTCCATGCATCAGAAACACATTCTAAGTGACAGTTTAACTCCTACAGATGCCTAGTAAAGATGGAGCTCCTATTTTTTGCACTTCTAGTCACTTCTACATCAACTAAAGGCTTTCTTCTTCTTATTTTATCATGTTTTCTTTTTTTATGACATCTAAAGGCTCATGCAACCAATTAATGATATAAAAATGGATGGAGTCCTACTAAGCACCATTTAGATAGTTAATTTGTACATAAATAGATTTGTTTTATTATTTTAGAAACATATGATTGCATAAAATATCTCTCACTCTCAACACAAATTGAGGAGAAGATTTCCTATAAATTTAGGACTATAACATGTACTCTGGGCTGCCATTATTTTGCAATAATATATGCTTTTGGAGTGTAGTGGTTCTTGCCTAAGTGTGTTATATTTTATGGATGTATGTTCATGTAGTGTAATTGAGCCAAAAGTTTGTTGCATTATTTTTGGTTGTGCAATCTTTTAGTTTTGGTGTTTGCTACGGGTCTACAAATTCTACTAACATACCTAGTTAGATAAGAGATCACCATATTGTTCTTTCATAGCTTTTTTGTCTCACATGAGTGCACTTTCCACAACCTTGCGATCTAATAAAAAGTGAATTATCTTGCAATTACTAAATTCTCCATCGATGATTGCATCAATGGAATTAAGGAAGCACTACTCCTACTTTCAGTGATTACCTACTGATATTTTCAAAAGATTACCTCCTAGACACATTGTTTGCATAGTTTATGTTTGTTAAGATTTAGTTTTCATGTTATTTGCTTAAATATCTTGTTACCTTATCTTCGTTATTTTCTTTTACAAACACTTGATTAAATTAGGAATTCATATAGTTGCATTATTAGATTGCTTTCATTAGAAAACAAAAAAACAAAAAACATAGTTCTTTTTGTATGTGTTTTACTCTTTTTTGATAGTAAGTAGATTCTACATCTTATTTGAAGCTTTTGAACCAACAAAGGCCTCCTCATGAATGTTCACATTTATCTTCAACTAAGCAGATTCTAGTAGGTCACAAGATCACTTGGAACCTTGGAGTTGATCCTTGTACTAGCTTTTCAAGAGAGGAGTTCTAAAGGATTCTTGCTGTTAAGAATCATGCAAAATGATAGCTCAATAATATGATATAATTGTTGAAAGGATGCCGAATGTGGTAACAATTCCATCAAGGAATTCCACCACTAAAGTCTCTATGGCATCCTTCAAAGCTATTGCTTCTGTCCACCTTGTAAAGTAGTCTATTGTAGCTAAGATCCACTTGTGACCAGAGCTAGAAGGTGGATTGATTGGACCAATGAAATCTAGCTCCCATTGGGAAAATGGTTGATCAACCTAAATAGGATGAAGGGGAAGAGCTGCTAGCCTATGTTTGCCTAAAAAGAAGGCACACTTCTCACATTTCCTCACATGTTTATGATAGTCATTAAACAAAGTTTCCCAATAAAAACCAACTCTCATTACCTTCATGGTTATTGTTCTAGCTAAGAAGTGGCCACCATTATGGCCATCATGAATCTCTTTGATTATTCTATCTATTTGATCTAGGTTAATGCATCTTAATAGGACTAGATTGAGATCTGTCCTAAAAAGAATTCCATCCACTAGGACAAAAGGAATAGACTGCAATATGAACTATCTTCTTTTAGCTCTGTCTAATCCTTGTGGATATCCTCCTCCCAATAAGAAGGTTCTCATATCATGTATCTAACTATTCATATTTTCATTCTTTTCTGGTTGTTCATCCTCTAATACTAGTGCAACCTCTTCAGTAATTTCCTAGGATGAAATCATTTGATTCACACAATCCTTTACCTCTCACAAGCTTTGTGATTTTGATTTCAATGTCATATTCCATGACCTTGGTGATCCATCTAGCTCTTTTCTCACTGATATATTTGTTCAAGAAGAACTCCTTCACACTTGCATGTGGAACTAGGAGCTAGACCTTGTTATGTGATAACAGCTGTCTAAATTTCTTTAAATCTCTTATGATAGCAAGAACTTATTTTCCACATAGTTGTATTTTTCCTCATAATTCTTTAGACCTTCACCAAAAAAGGCTATAGGTTTCTCTTCATCTACATAATTCAACTATGTTAAGACAATTGATATTCTTGACTCACCCCCAAGGGTTTAGAAAATCAAATCTCTATCAAAGTTGAGATTGATAAGGGTAGGAGCTAATGCTATTAATGCTTTGATTTCTTCAAAATTGGCTCTCCCTTCCTTTTTCCAAGTGAAAACCATATTCTTCTTCAACATAATTGTAAGGGGTTTGACCATGATAGAAAGGTTAGGAATGAACCTTCTTACAAAGTTGATTATACAAAGGAAAATTTGTAGCCCTTTCTTATGACTAGGAAGTGGAAGAGAAAGGATTGCTTTTATTCTTTCTACATCAATTGTTAAGCCATCTCTGGATACAATATGTCCTAGCAACTTTCCTTGATTGGTGGAAAATACACAATTGAATTTAAGGACACATCATATTCCATCTACTTGATGAACACCTACCTTAGATGACCAAAGTGGTCTACCACATTCTTTGAGTAGACTATTATTTCATTAAGGTATACCAACACAAATTTCTCAAACATGCTCTTAAAATCCATCTCCATTTTTTTTTAGAAGGTAGTACCTACATTGTTTAATCCAAAAGATATCTTGCTATAGGTGTAAGTGCCCAATTTAGTAGTGAAGGTTGTATTGTATCTATTAGACTCCTAGACTAACACTTGGTTATAACTTGAAAACCCATCTAGGAAGGAAAACCTTTTAGAGTCACTGACCTTGGATAAGATTTATTCAATGGAAGGGAGAGGATGGTGATCTTTGAGAGAGGCCCTATTTAGGTCTCTAAAATCTACACATAATCTGATTTCTCCACCCTTCTTTCTAATAGGAACAAGGTTGGCTACCCAAGATGAATGCTTAATAGAAAAAATAACATTAGCCTCTACCATCTTGGATAACTCCTTTCTCATTATAGGTTTAATCTTAGGATTGGCTAGTCTTTTCTTTTTCCTAACAAGCTTTGCATTACTATTTAAATCTACAGTATGTTGAATCAAACTTGGGTTAAAACCTTTTAAATCATCATATGTCCATGAAAATACATCATTGAATAATTGATATAAATGAACAAAATTTTCTTGTTCAGCTTTAGAGCATACCTTTCCCAAACTAAGAACCTTTCCATCAGCAATGGCAACTGGCATGTGATCATCTTTATTTGTAGCTAGGTTTAGACCTTTGCTCCTTGCTTGATCATCAAGATTGGGAATTCCTTCTAAAGTGATTAGACCCTTAGGAAACTTGTTGGAGCCAAGGTTCATGATTTGATCACCATATTGGCTTTGTAGCTTGGACCGGTTCCTATCAGAGAATTTTGCCTCACTTTGCAGAAAGTTGACAATTTACACATCAAAGTAAAACACCTGCCAATTGACATGGTTATCTGGAATGACAAATCTTACAACTAGTCTCATGTGTTGCTCTCTTTTGTCCTTAATATGCTCTATTAAATCATAGTGAGCACCTATTTCTACAAGTCTATAAGAATGTTTTTTTTATCTCTTTAAGGGACATTTTGGATATTGAATGCTTGGAAGCACTCAAGAAGTTCTCAAACTCTATGCTTGTATGATTTGAGAAAATTACTCTTTGTGATGTTCTGGCTCCTTACTTAGTTAACAACTAGCTCACTATCTCCAAAGACCTTTTAAGGATTTTATTCCCCTCTTTTGTGCAAGTTGGAGGCCTTAAACCAATGCTTTATTTTTTTCTATGTTGTTAGCACAACTAAATTAGAGTCTATAAGAGAAGTAAAATTTGTCCAAACTAGGGGAGACAATCATCACACTATCTCCTGAGCCATTCTTATTTCTTGAGCCATCAAAGAACATGCTCCATAATCCACCAATGTCCTCTTTTTTTTTTATTAGATTAGGAATAGGAGAACCTTTCTCCAATATGAAATATGTACCAAGGTTTGTCTCTTCAACTTCTTGTACTAGATCAAATCAAAAAGCAATGGCCCATTCATCTAAAGATAACCAGGTACCTCTGTTAGGGAAGTGGTAGGTTCATGAGTTATGCATTCCTCCTCTTAATTCATGTTTATAGGGATAGGTGTGTAGGTCTCTATGTGGTTAAGGGATAAAATTTCTATCCTTATGGAAGCTTTTATCCCAAATCTTGTCCTAAAGAACATATAGGACCAATCTAATGCAATATAACCACCTATCTGTGCAATGAAATATTTGGAAAGACAAATGGAAAAATATGGAGGGAGCTCAACTACTAATATGTCTTGAGTGACAATACAACCAAGGAATGAATGCAATGTCATTTACACAATTTTCAAGATTCCTACCATTGTACTAGAGATACCATCTAACTAAAGTACATCTCTAACCATTGGTTTATATTTAATACCAAGGAATTCAACTACACATTTGGGTATTATTGATCTACTAGCTCCAGAATATATCATGCAATTATGAACTATTTTGTCCTCTATAATCAAGGAGACATAAAAAGGAGGCTTGCTTTTCTTATGTGTGTCTCCTTCTTTTGTTAGTTGCACAAAACTTTTTGCCTCATCTAAGGTGGCTGACTAATTTGACACCTTTATACTATTTAACTCTTGTTGTAGTAGCCCCAACTATGGTGGCATAGTGAGAACATCCCACATAGGAATATTAATACTAGTCCTCCTCATCTAATCTACTATGTTGAGAGGAGTGGCAACTACTTTGACTTGATCCTTGAGGACTATAGGAATTGATGATTGAGTTTGAGTAGCCTAAGGTTTAGTAGACCTCTTGTTGCTTATGTTTTTATTTTGTTGGGGAGAAACATTTGATCGTGCATTTATAATTGAAGTATGAGGGGGAAAACCTAAGGTTGAAGTTTTTTTTAAAGGAGAAGGTGTAGCACTCTCAATGGATATTCTTTTTCTTCTAGTATTATGAGTTATAACATCATTTTATGATGGTTAGCATGACAATTTTCCTCTAGTTGATGGTTCATAAAAGAAAAATCACCCTACTAATGTAGGTGAGAACCATTAGTAGATTGATTAGCACTATACTATTGTCCTACTGCTTGATCCTATGTGGTTAGTGCTTAGGATGGTTCTACCCTACAGCATATACAATGGTCATATGGATAATTAAAAGAAGGAAAAAATTATTTCTCTTGAGCAAGGTTTTTTTGAGGAACTAATGTCCTTACTAGATTTGTTCTTGTATTTGTAGTAGAGGCATTACCCCTAGGCCTATTTCGCATCCATGAGTTTTGACCCTGATTTGGTGGCCTATTATATGTGGGGTTTTGATAATGAGGCTAAAAGGGCCTATTACCTTGAGCTTGTTTCCTTTCCAAGGTCACCAACTTATTATTTAGCTTTTGAACCACTGAGGCATTGTCTTAAAACATCCTATCCATATTTGTGCTTTGATCCGTGATCATGTCAACATTTTGAATCAAAGCTTGCATCATCTTCTCTAACTCTCCTAATTCACTAGAAGATGTAGAGACTATTGGTGTTATGGAAAGAGGTTATCTTGTGGATGTGGTAGGAATATGGGCTACTATAGGTTGATGAGTAGATTGTTAGGAAAGAAAGGCATTAGAGGCCTTGGAGCTAATTTTCCTCCTTGAATCAAGGTATTTTATGCTCTTATGAAAATTTTATATGCAGCTGGTAAGGTATCCCCTCTCATGGTTTATAAAGTAGTAGCAATATCACTATTGAAAGATCTGAGGTAATAAAAGAAAGCATTACGAGGGGAAGGTTTTACTACAATAGATATTCTATCCCATGTCTTTTGGAATCTATAATTAAAATTTGTCATTTATTCATGAGGTTCTCTCTTCATCGTAGTTAGCTTCTCTAAATGTGATAGGTGATCACTTTTATCTTCAAAATATTTGCATAATCTTTCTCCTAACTCATCCCAGCTATTGATAGAATTATGTGGTAATCCCCTATACCATTGTAAATATTTTCCCTTTAATGATGAGGCTAAAAGTCTAACAACAACATCATCCTCTATAGTACCATATTGCAAATGTTTGAAACTTCTTGAATATGTTCTATTGAGGAAATGTATGTTTCACTAGTAAAATTTGGTAGAATTTTAAGAGCATATATTGGGATATCATGTCTTTGGGCTTAGATGAGAGGACTCCCTAAATTGAAGGTAGCAAAAACTTGATTCCTAGGGAGGACCATATGGAATAATTATGTATTTAGATGAAAAGATGGTACTATAGGTTTTGATCTATTAGTTGAAGGAATAGAAAGAGATCTAGTAGGTGTATGTGCTACTTCTGAACTCCTAATTGATGATTTTTCTTTTAGGGTTTGAAAATGCAAGTTCAAGAAACTAAAAAATACCTCTAGAAGATGACCTTGTTTGAACCTTGGGCATGAATGATAAAATTTATGGTCTAGAAACCAAGATGTAGAGATGGAGTAACCAAGTGCTTTGAATGAGAGCCCCTTAAAGGCTTGAAATTCTAAGAGAAGCACTATTTCCTCAACATAAGTTTGAATTCATTTCTTGACACTAGTAAACCAATAAACTTTAGAAGTGCTTGAATGTAGTCCCACTAGACATGCCAAAAACTATTGTCACAAAAGTTTGCACTCTTTCCTAAAGTTTAACCTAAAGGAAACTTTATGAAACATGGAAACAATCTCCAAGTTGTGGGATTTGAATAATGAGATTGAGTCTTTGTAGAAGGTCTAATTTCTCACTAGTAGGATGCAACTAACTACTTCTTGAAGGAAATGGGAGAAGTAAATACATGAAATCAAACTACCTAGCCTAATCTAAAGGGATAATACACCAAATAGTATGTTTTTTCTTATCTCTACCTAGAACTATGTAGTTCATCAATATAATCCCAAAGTACATAGATTTAATCTTTTCTTTAACTCAAAAATCACATACAAATCATAAACCAATGGAAGGTTATAACAAAGGAACTTCACTCTATATCATTCAAAGGAAAAATAGATAAAACATAAAAATTGAAGAGTGGAAATAATACATTAACAAAAGGCAAGAAGGTTTTGTACATGTATTAATGGTAGAAAGAGG
This sequence comes from Cupressus sempervirens, assembly GCA_028749045.1. Classification (NCBI taxonomy): domain Eukaryota; kingdom Viridiplantae; phylum Streptophyta; class Pinopsida; order Cupressales; family Cupressaceae; genus Cupressus; species Cupressus sempervirens. The sequence goes on from CM053786.1 coordinate 408,008,200, forward strand.
TACAATAGTGAACTATATTAACTCAGAGGCAAAGGAAATTATTGTTATTGTTGTGGAGTCTGATCAGTCTCCAAGTGGGAGATTTTTGTGATGTGAAGCCTAATTAGACTTAGAGGTTTATATGACACAATTTTCTCCCCATATTATTTCTACGGGGGTTTGGGGGTAGCACCCCTACAAGGTCTTGGGGTAGTGCCCCAGGTGCACTCCTTGTCATGGTACAGGGTGGGGTCAAGGGGCAATGCCCTTGTGGGGTTTTTTGGGGACAAAACCCCCAAAGCCACAAATGCCCTTATATTGTAAAAGGTGTTGGCTATTATTTTTCTATTATTCTAGTCCTAATTTTGTAAGTAGAAAAAAGCTTGTATAAAAAGGCTTAGGGTTAGGGATTTCATAATGTGATGGTAATATTGTAGCTTCTTGTGGTGGTATTGAGCTACAAGGGAATACATATTGTAATAAGGTTGTAATCACTAGATAATAATGATATTGGACTTGTTGTTGGTGGACATAGCTCAAGGATTGGGTGAACCACGTTAAATCTTGGTGTCTTGTGTTCTCTTTTATGTGATCTACTATTTTTCTAGTATTGGTTATATTTTCATGTAACTCTTATTTTTGTCTAAGGTTAATCCTAACAAGTTACAAATTGATGAAAAACCTAAAGAAATTGTACGAAAAGCCTTCCACTTCAAACAAGGTATTTCTCATGAAGCAGTTATTTACTATGAAAATGACAGAAGGTGGATCTATTGAGTCATTTAAATGAGTTTAATACTATTACTAGTCAATTATCTTTTGTGGGTATCAATTTTGATGAAGAAATTAGGGCTCCCTTGATTTTTTGTTCTTTTCCTAAAAGTTGGAATGGCTTGGCCATGGCTATGAGTAATTCTATTTCTAGATCTAGTACCCTAAAATATGATGATGTGATTGGTGTTGTTTTGAGTGACGAAATTCATAGGAAATCCTCAGGTGGATTGACATCAAGAAGTTCTTTGAATGCACAAAGAAGAGGTAGAATGACTAAGAGAGGAAATAATTAAAAAAATTGTGGGAAATCAAGAGGAAAGTCAAAGGGGAAGAGGTCTCAATCCAAAGAATTGAGAGATTGCTGATACTATGGGAAATTAGGGCATAAGAAGAAAGATTGCTAGACTCAAAAGAATAATGAAGGAGAAAAACTAGAAGGGAAGAAGGAGGAAACTGTGGTAAGTAACAAACTCAAAGAGGATGCTCTACTTCTATCTTTAGAAAGTGTTGATTCGTGGGTTTTAGATTCTAATGCTTCATTTCATGCTACACCTCAGAGGTTATTTCATTGATTATGTCCAAGAGGATTTTGGGCTTGTTTATTTGGGGTGTAATGAACCTTTTTGGATTGTTGGAAAAGGAAAATTTAAGATTAAATTTTAGAATGGGTATCATTGGCTACTAGATGAGGTAAGACATGTCCCAAGGCTGAGTAGGAATTTAATTTCAGCAGGGTAACTCGGTGGTGAGGGTTGTGTAGTTTATTTGAATGATAAAAATTGGAAGGTTTCCAAAGATTCCCTTATAGTAGCAAAAGGTGTGAAAGTAGGCACCTTATATCTTTGTATAGGTTATACTATTCATTCTACTTTAATTTTTTTAGAGAAAAATGAATGTTCAGGAATAGTTATAGCTATTGAGCAGGGAGAACAAATAGATGCTGTAGGTTTTGATACAATGTTGTGGCACAACACACTTGGGCACATGAGTGAGAAAGGTAAGAAAGTACTTCATTCAAAGAAAGGTTTACCAAGTCTGAAATGTATTAATATGGATTTTTGTAAAAGTTGTATGTATGGAAAACAAAAGAGAGTGAGTTTTGTGAAGACTGGGAAGGAAAATAAAAGTGAGAGATTAGAGCTTGTGCATATAGATGTATGGGGACTAGCTCAGTTATCTTCCCTTGGTGGTTCTCATTGATATGTTACATTTATTGATGATGCAACTAGAAAAGTATGGGTTTATTTCCTTAGATAGAAATTTGATGTATTTCAAACTTTTAAGAAATGGAAATGCTTGGTTGAAAATAAGACTAGAAAGAAATTAAAATATCTCAGATCTGACCATGGTCATGAGTATTATAGTCATGAATTTGAAGAATATTGCTCCACTAATGGTATTCGTCAACAAAAAACTATTCCAATGGCTCTAAAAGAAAATGGAGTGGTTGAATACATGAACATGACTATAATGGAGTGTGTATGAAGCATGAGGTTGCATGCTAGGTTGCCCTTACATATGTGGGTAGAGGCTATCAATATTTTTGTATATTTAACTAATAGAGGTCCCTCTACTCCTTTGGGTTGTGGTATTCTAGAGGAAGCATGGACAAGTAAGAAGGTGAGTTATTTTTTTCTCAAAACCTTTGGTTGTGAAGCATTTTTTCATATAGATTTTGAAAATAGAACCAAGCTGGAAGCCAAGTCAAAGAAGTGTATATTTGTTGGATATGGCATTAATGAATTTGGTCATAGAATTTGGGATTTTGAAAATCATAAAATTATAAAAAGTAGGGATCTCATTTTCAATGAGAAAGTGTTGTACAAAGATTTTTTGTAGCAACATGAGAAGAAAGAAAATGATTATGTAGTGCTGGATGATACTCCAAAAGCTCATGTTCCAACAATTCCTCATGATGTGTAACAACCACAACAACAAATACACCACACCCTAGTGAATGTTAGATGGTCAACAAGGATAAGTAGACCTCCAAAAAGATTTTCTCCTTCCTTATATTCTATTTTACTTAATAATGTTGGTGATCTTGAATTTTATGATGAAGTTGTGTATGGGAGTCTGCACTGAAAGAAGAAGTGGACTCTTTTCTAAAAAATAAGACATGGGATTTATGCAAGTTGCCTATAGGTAAAAAGGCTTTAAAGAATAAGTGGGTTTATAGGTTGAAAGAAGATAATTGAGGTAAGAATTTTTTTAAAGCCAAGTTAGTGGTCAAAGGATTTGCATAGAAAAAGGGCATTAATTTTGATGAGATATTTTCTCCTGTTGTTAAAATGACTTCTATTCGCACTGTTTTAAGTATTATGACTATTGAAGATTTGCATTTGGAGTAGCTTGATGTTAAAACAACCTTCCTTCATGGTAATTTGGATGAAGAGATATATATTTTCTAGACACAGGGATTTGAGGCCAAAGAAAAGGAGAACTTAGTGTGCAGATTGAAGAACAATTTTTATGGCTTGAAACAAGCACCTCAACAATGGTATTTGAAATTTGATAGTTTTATGCATGATCATGGATATAGCAGGTGTCTTTTAGATTTTTGTGTTCATTTTAAGAGGTTGGATGATGACAAATACATTATTTTATGTCTATATGTTGATGATATGCTTATAGTTAGGTCTAACATGGATCATAATAAGAGTTGAAATGCTAGTTAGCACATGCATTTGATATGAAGGATTTAGGGGCAGAAAAACAAATCCTTGGAATGAAGATTTGTAGAGATAGGAAGAATGGGAAATTGACATTATCTCAGGCTGATTATATTGAGAAGGTGTTGCAATGTTTCTCTATGGAGAATGCTAAAGCTATCAACACACCTTTACCTAGTCATTTTAAGTTGACTAAGGAGATGTGTCCCAAGACACGAGAAGAGGAGGAAAAGATGTCTAAGGTACATTATGCTTCAAATATAGGAAGCTTGATCTATGCTATGGTATGTACTAGGCTAGATATGGCACATGCAATGGGAGTTGTTAGTAGGTAAACAAGTCACCCAAGAATTGAGCATTGGAATGCAGTCAAATGGATTCTCAGATATTTAAGAGGAACATCCAGTAAGTGTTTACACTTTGGGGGATCTACTACTGATTTATAGGGCTATGTTGACTCAAATTTGGTAGGGGATATTGATACTAGGTGGAGTAATATAGGTTATGTATTTACTATTTTTGGGGCAATTGTGAGCTGGGTTTCTAGGTTACCTAAGATTAATTCTTTATCCACTATAGAGGTAGAGTATGTTGCTACTATAGAGGCAACTAAGGAGATGATATGGCTTTAGTTCTTCTTGGAAGAATTGGGACACCCTTAGAAGGATAATTATTTGTTTATAGATAGTTAGAGTGCCATTCATCTTGCCAAAAATCTAGCTTTGCATTCAAAGACAAAACACATATAGATGTGGTACCATTTCATTCGATCATTTTTGTATGATGGAAAATTAAAGCAAGAGAAGGTATATACAAATGATAATCTAGTGAATATGTTTACAAAGGTAGTAACAAAGGAGAAACTGAATGCCTTGTTAGCTTCGATTGGTCTTCTCGATTAAATAGAATAAAAGAACAATAGAATCTAGGGTGGTTTGAAATATTTTAGTGGGAGCTATAGGTTTAGCAATGCTATGATAATTCTCCAAGTGGGAGGATTATTGTTGTGGAGTCTGATTAGTTTTTAAGTGGGAGATTGTTGCGATGTGAAGCCTAATTAGACTTGAAGGTTTATATGATGTAGTTTTCTCCCCATATTATTTCTACAAGGGTTTGGGGGTAGTACCCCAGGTGCACTTCCTATCACAATATAGGGTGGGGTTGAGAGGCAACACCCCCACAAGGGTTTTTAGGGGTAGCATCCTTGAAGCCAAAAATTCCCTTATATTGTAAAAGGTGTCAGCTATTATTTTTCTATTATTCTAGCCCTAATTTTGTTAGTTGCAAATAGCTTGTATAAAAAGGCTTGGGGTTAGGGATTTCATAATGTGATGGTAATATTGTAGCTTCTTGTAGTGGTATTGAGTTGTAAGGGATTATAGATTGTAATTAGGTTGTAATCACTAGATAATAATAATATTGGACTTGCTGTTGGTGGACATAGCCCATGGATTGGGTGAACCATGTTAAATCTTGGTGTCTTGTGCTCTCTTTTATGTGATCTACTATTTTTCTTGTATTGGTTATATTTGCATGTAACAGTTATTCCTATTTGAGTTTAACCCTAAAAATTATAGTAGCAGAGTATACAATACAACTATTATAGAATCAGAGAGAGACCAACCCTTGAAAGAGTTACAAAATTTTCCTTTATAGCTTGGGCATAATTGAGAAGACTTCAACTGAAACCCCTAAACTCAACCACTATCTTCAAGTTGCAAAGAACAATAACTACTGATCCAAGGAAGATTTGATTGAGTGCACATCTATATGTAGAAAACTTGATCTTTATGTGCAACTCAGGCCCTGAAGAGATAAAAGCAGTGGCCATAACTATTCTGATTGATAGATGGATAGCCATAGTGGTGGAGGAATGAAATTTTCATTTATCAAGCATTGAGAACACCAAAAAGATGGTTACAGGAGATCAAAGGATTTGTTCACCATCAGTAATTTTCTTTGATAGTGTTTACAATAGCGCTAGGTCAGTTGTGTCATCAAGTCAACCATATTCAACAATCAAACTCACCATGTGGCCTTATATCCTTGAAGCATTCAACTAGATCATCTTGTTTCCTACTCAAAAAAAGGGAGAAAGTGTTTTCATGTCCTACTTTAGGGTTTGTGATCTTACAATCAACTTTAGCATTCAAAAACTTCATATCATCTTAGGCAAGGAATTTTGCATTTACGATATTACAATTACTTATTTATCTCATGATCGAGGGTTCCCTTCAAATCTTCTCTAATCTCACAATCAATAGTTGTTGTAAGATTAGGAAATCAATTGGAATTACAATCTTACACTTAATATTTTGACTATTTCATAGCATCGCCAACATGTGTCTTAGCTCCTATGACTATACGAAACAACTTCATGTAGCCTCAGGATTTACCTTTTCTTTCCCTATAATATCTCAATTGCAACCAACTAACTTGTCCTTACTTCAAAAGTTTTCCCTTAACTGATGTCTCTAACTCCTGATCACATAATGGTGGTTTTCTCTCCTTTTTCATAACTTTAGAGGCTCTCAAGTTCACTTTATGTTACCCCTTATGACCATACGCTAACTACATTTCATGGCATCAAAAACCTTCATTTCTTGCTCCTATGATCTTATGATCTACATCTTGTCATATCTTTGAAAGACTCAATTGACTCATGGAATTATTCTTTATATTCACTCACTTGGCCCCACCATTGCATGTGTCACTACACCACTTTCTAGCTTTAGCTAAAATTCATGCATCTCTATAAAGCAAGAAAGAAAAAACCATTGATCTAACACGATTTGATGGTCACTATAAAACTGAAATTCCTTTGTCATTGTCAACACCTTCAACCAACCAGAACATGCCAATTTGATAACTTGCTTTAACACATTCCTTTTGTGGCCCACACCTAAGTCCGACCCCACTATGTCTATGTGTCAAACACTCACTTTCTCACTTTCACTATCCTTCATGCAAATTTAGAAAGTGAGAATACAACAAGCGTTGATCTATTTCCAAATCAATGTTTGTGATTGATCACAGGCCTTTTGAGACATTTCTTCCTTGCTTACAATCTTATGATTCTTCATAGCTTCAAAAGTCTTTATGGGAACACTTAAGCTTACATAATATTCCCCTTATTGTAAGATCATAACCACTTACCATCCATCACAAAGCACTTACGATGATATGTTGCTAGAATAATTGTAAGATCAGAACCCTTATAACAAACCCTCATGATGCTACATTAACACTGACTATCATAACATCTAGAGACCTAGAAATCACCTTCATAATCCTTCACCCTATTGTAAGATTGAGAGTTCCATTTTTAGCCTTCATGATCCTATCCCCTTCAGCTTGTTATAACATTGTATCACTTGTCATCTACCATAAAACACTTACATGACATGATATGGGATGATCACAATCTCACAGACTTCAAAATACACACCCACAATGCTATGATATATGGAATATCATAATATCATAAAACTCAACATTTAGCCTTTACGATCCCCCACTATCATTTACTTTATAACATCAGAAGAGGGAAAATTCAAGGCTTATGACTGGATGCTATAAAACCCTGATCATAAGATCATAATACTTGATGGAAAATACAAAAATGACATACGATCTCTCACTTAAACAATATGATCATAACATTGAAGTGGATAACTAGGGTTTTAGTTAGGTTTTAGCCACATGTCTAGCACACTGTGTAATCTTGATGCTGTGAATATATATCTCTGATTGAATTTCAATGATGGAAACAAGGGACTGGGGGGGGGGGGGGGGGGACAAAATGGCTAACAACTTTTGTGACTCTTGTGCAGTACTGTACTATGTTCTCTCCTTCCATCATTCTCATTTCATCAATTTTAGCTCTTAAGCTATCTAATTTGGCTCTCAAGACATTATCATCACCTCTATATATGGTTTTTAGTTTGTCCCACATTTTCTTTGCAGTATCACATTCTTTTATATCATCAAACTTGACATAGCTTAGGGCTGAGGTGATCTCCAACATTGCTTGATTGTGTTCTTGCTTCTACTTTAGTTGATCATCTATTAGAGGAGTACTTATTATGTTCACATACTTATTGTCCACAAAGTTGATAGAAGAATTACTGATACTATAAATGTGTAATCTCATTAAGGTTTTTTATGCAAGAAATTTCTCCTTGTTCAGCTTTGGTACCTCTCTCTTAGGAGTCATGATTTTTGTCTTTAAATACCTTCAAACTTTCCTCTATAAGCTCTAGGCTCTAATACCAATTTTTAGAAATGTTTAGAATAATTGAGAGGGGGTGGGGGTGAATGAGTTACTCAAATTCCATAAGTACCACTTGAACAATTAAAAAATAAAACATTCACTGCTCTTCTTATCCTGCGATTGCTTGGTCTCTACTGTACTAATAAAAAAATTACTATCCTAAACATATCATACTTTTCTCAATGTAACTTTATCAAATTTAAAACATATAAAGCATTCAACATAAGTTTGACACTAGGATTTTATGTGGAAACCCAATTTGGGAAAACCACTAGAAAAACACTAGCAACATGTTACCACTCACTCTTTCGAGGTGAGCTCTATTAGGATCCAACACTATTAAAGGTTACAATACACACTGTTAAATGTGAGTTGGTTAGAGGATCTAATCACCCTATTAGGAGTGACCTTATCAAACAACTGTGATCATTCCATTTAGACTGTCACCTTGTTAAAGGATTAACATAGACTGTTAAGTCTTTCAAATGACTATTAGGTCAACCTCTATTAAAAGAATTTCAATTCAAAATATTTATGATGATTAGAAAGAAAATAATATATTTTGATCTACATGATTACAAATCACTTTTGTAGGTTTAGATCTCTGTTCAGTTTTTGTGTTGGTTTGCTGATAGGATTCCCATTGCCATCTCTATTTTTGATTCTCTTGGTAACCCTTCAAGCAATCGATCCTCATTTCTCATCAAAACTTAAGCCATCTACTCAAATTTACTTATCAATATAAAAAATATCTACATAAACAAACTCCTTTTTCTTCATACTCACTCTTACAGGCTCAAGTTCACCTTTGTGTGTCTTTGATCCACCTTTCTTTGTGTGCCTCTCACCTTTTAAGTTTAGTTCTATATCTTCTTAAATAGGTAATTCTTTCTTTTCCATTTTCCATAATCACCATAGATCTTAGGGTTTATGATCTAGTTTACCAAGATTATTGTATATATCCACCATATTGATTATCCTCTAGAATCCACCTATTAGGTATTTACCTAATCCTCACTTTGAATTTGATGATCCAACTCATCAATCTTATCTTCAACACAATTTACATCTCCTAAGACATCAACTGAGTTGGCTAGGAGTCATGATTTCCTCAAATTTATTCAAGACATTATTACTCAATAATCACTAAGTTTTGACACTCGCTTATCACTTAATCACTTGGTCACTATAAAATTCACAGCGCAACATTAACTATCTAACTCAGTCGATACTTATGATCTATCAATACTAGATTTTCTTGATACTTATTGCGGCTTAGTTGACATTAGCATCACTCGACATTCCTTAATCTTTTACTCTATTTCTTGACTTAGCTTTACTTTCTTAATACAAAGATCACTTTGTCTTATAAATTCTAACTAATCAAATGTCTATTGTAGCTTCCTTTCCATAACTCAACCTCTCCTCTAGATGCTATTGTTATGAGAAGATATCAAATTCTCTTCATCAATCAAATACATATGACATTTAGATTAGGTAGCAATATTTATTATTAGGAGATTTGACATTATTGACAAAACAAAAATTGTTCCAATTGTAAGTTTCCAACATCGAGTGTGCACCTATATCCCACAATGGGTACTAGGAGATACTGTCTTTGACTTTTCATGTTGATCCAATTTCATGCTTGCATGAGAGACATATCTTTATATCTATTATTATTAACCCTCTAATCATTTGTAAACTTAGATTCATAATGCATTATGTGATTAGGCCAGTGAGCATTTTCATGCATTTAAGGTTACATAGTTGTCACATAAAATATTGTTTAAATTGTTCATTTAATTGATTTGGGAGAAATCTCTATTTGATTTAACTTATTTTAATTATTGATTATTTTACCATAGTTTAGTTCCAATTTCCTTGAGTTGTCTAATTTATTTGGGTAAAGAGGCCAATTAGATTATTAAGCAATTAATAATCTAATTTATAAGTCACTTTATTAAAAGTGCTTGTACTATGTCATGTCCCTCTTAAAAAGGGAATCCCAAATTTAAATTGATTAAAACATCAAATAAATGTATAATAGTAACATGACACCTAACTAGGATATAACTTCATATGATATATCATCATTGATCTACCTTATATAAATGACAATATTTACTCTAATGAGATAATGGAATCTTTGGATATCAAATCAATAAGTCATGGCACCTTTACCTACAAGAATATTATATTCATGAGCCAATAGAAAAAATAATAAGTAATTGAAAAGATCAAACATAAAGAAAATTAGAAAATAAAATGATAATAATATAAATACATACCATCCATTTAATTATTCTATACCATCTATTCCTAAACATTGAATTCCATACTATTATTTAACAAATTCATTTTTGCTAATGTAAATATAATATTTAAATTAACTCATGCCCCTTTTGGTTGAGCAGGCCCCCATAGGAAATAATATGCCAATTTGATTAAACATTATGACACACACACACACACACACACCCATATATATATATCTGTGTGTGTGTGTGTGTGTGTGTGTGAGAGAGAGAGAGAGAGAGAGAGAGAGAGAGAGAGAGAGAGAGAGAGAGAGAGAGAGAGAGAGAGAGAGAGAGAGATCCATGTAAAGGGAGGATGGAAAACAAAAGCATACGAGAAAATAAATCAAAAGAGGCATAGATAATTTAAACTAAGGCCATAAAAGGAGAGAGAACAACAAGTAAATATATATAGGAAATATGTTATAACGAGAGCACATAGGGATTGTAAATGGAGTAAGGGAAATATAATAGCAACAAGTGCATAAGGTGTTAAAATTTGAGATAAAAAAGAGAGAACATGTGAATAATAAGGGCCCTGTTGGCAATGAGAATTAGAATGGAATAGCCATTTGTAAATACCCAAAATTTCAAATCCTTAGTTTGGGTGTGCCAGATAGGAATTGGTAATAGGAATATGTATTCCCTCATATTCTCATTTTGGCCCCAAAATGAGAATTTTCTATTCCACCTGAATAAAAAATACCCATTCCTATTCCTATTTTCCTTTTGATAATTTGATTAAATTTCAAGTCCGCTTCAATTTTTCTTTTTTCATTCTTGATCTTTCTTTTTCTATGTCAAGGCAACTACTTGAAATACCATCATCACATTTTCTAAAAAAAATGAAATGAAGTTCTCACATAGTCAAAAAATCAAAATTTGTACCATGGAGAGAACATCCATTTTATGTATGATGAAATCATAAAAAACTTGTAGTTCAAAAAAAACTATGATGATCACAAATGTCATATGAAGACAAACAAATACAATGTCATAGAGATGTTGACTCATGGAATGGAATGACTTTCAAAGCTCATGGCAAGTAGATTTGTTAAACAAATAATTTAGAGAATTTCAAGCATATGTGTGATATTAACCTTTATATTCTATAATAGTAATAAGACTCTCACTCTGCAACATATGTTCACCCAATTCAAATGCTTGTCTCTATTTTTATATTTCAAGCATACCCATTCGTAAGTCAAATTTTTATTTTTTTATTTTTCTAGATAAAAATATCTATAAATAACATATTCCAAACAACAACATTGCCAGACATTGGCTTCAAATGCACCCAGATAAAAATAAATTAATTACAAATTCATTTGCAATTTCAATTTTAGCTTTGTAGAACCAAACAAGGTGTGGAATAACAACTTTTGAATAAAAATTCTAGATTACAAATTCTTATTCCCACAGCCAAACGGGTGCTAAAGGAATAAAGTACCATTAGGAGGGGGAATAGAAAGGAGACCCTGTAACTACTAAAACTTTCCAACCATTACAAATATCCACATGAATGATAAACATGGAAAGAACAATAATTAAGTGTGATGTTTACAAGGGGGATCAATGGTAAAATGAATACTAATAATAAATTTATAAGATTTTATTTGGGATAAAGTAATAGGATGCAAACTTATTAATAATAAGAGATGAGTATTCAAACAAATAGTGAGGGTAGAATGAAGTGAGGGATGTGGATAAATATAGTTATCATATTATCAGGAAATGTTTCTTAATATTAAATATTTGTTATCTTGTGTATGAGATTATTATCTCTAAAGGAAGGTCGTATACATATATTATTCAAGAGTTTGCACACCCTTGAAATAAACGTATTTCCAAGCATGTAATATATTCCAAATTACCCATAGAAACCCTAGTATTGTAAATTTGAAGTTATTAAGAGATTATTAACAAAAGAGACATTACATATTGGAAAATGTGATTTTGATTACTCACTTTTCCCTTTTTATTTCATGATTTTGGAGAATTTTCTCTAAAAGCGTCATTGGTCTTTTGAGAAATTTTTTTGTTGCAAAAGTTTGTCTCATCAGATCATCATGAGGATAGACTCCATGGATTCATAGCAGAATTCTCCTTTTTTACTGAGATTTTCATCACATTTGGTGGCATTTTTGTTTCCTTGTTTCTTTTTCCAATTTTGAACAATTTGTGAGAGATAGGGATTTCTATTTATTTCAATTAAGTTTGTTGAATTGCTTTTTTTTAAAAATTGCTAAATGGTTGGAGATTGAGAAGTATTGTTTCCCTCTATTCTCATGCTTTAATTTGACCTAGTTGATTGGATGTGAGCATTTTATGATTTTTTGTAAATAATTTTGAAATTTTTGGTAGGGATATGCTATCGTATTTTGTGCGTGAGCCTATATCTTGAATTTTATTAGATTTTTGGAAGCCTAAATATAGTTAAGAAGTGGGTTTTTGTTTTCATCAAATTCCAAAAAGTTTGATTTTGGAGGGTTTCTGTTGTTACATAATTTTGTGAGTCATCCAATAATTTTCTATTACTTTTCTTATATTGACTTAAATTGTGTTAATAGCTTGTTCTACAAAGACTGAGATCATGGAGTTAGAATGATTAGAGGACATTCTAAGGTATTTTATATCCTAGTGTGAAAGTGTATTTAATTATAAATGTGGGTTTTGGTTCTTGCTAGATTTTCTCCAGACTTTGGTATTCTAGTGTATTTTAGGCATTGTATGTCATCCTCATGTTCCAACAAGATGATTAGAGGATTCCATGGGAACCTATGCTCTTGGAAAAATGGTCAATTGAAAAATCTTCTCCCAGATTCCTTATGGTTTTGACTCAGATGTATTTTCAAAGTGTGTTTATGCTTGTATCATTTGTTTCATTTCCTGAATCCGACCCTTGCATTGGTTTAATTATCTTCATTTTATGTTTATTTTGTTATGCAACTAATGAGAATGTACATGTGCATATGGTGGGATCTTCCAAGACCCAAACTCTAGGATTGAGGTTGGCTGAGTGTTTATTTATTTAGGGGCAATGTTGGGAAATTGTATTTCCTACAATCACTCATCATGTGATGAGCATGGGTTTGTAGGGTAAAGGAGTTGAGTGGCTTTTGTCATGTACCCTATCCTAGAAGTGACTAACAAAGTAACATGAATAGGTTTTAATAAGTGATAACTAAATTAAATGAATGGGATAATAAAACTTAATGAATGATAAAAGAATACATGTATGGTCATCAAGCATCCCAAGGGAGTTGGCACATGGGTGTGGTGTTTGTACGGTAACCATTATCGTGTGCAAGTTATTTAAAGGGCACAATGCATGTAAGATTTCTAGTCTTCAATATAAATTAATGTGAAGATACATTATGAGGCCTCTTGAGGGAGTTGAGTTACCATACCTTATACAAGTTGGGCTAGTATGAGCCAAGTAATTACACTCCACAAAAGTCCTTACATAGTTATCCAATATCATGTCTTTCTAGTGACCTAACATAGTGCATGACATTCATGATCATATATTTTATTTTTAGTTCTTGTGTCATGAACTAATTGGTGTGAGTGTTAGCCTTGAATATTTTGTCTTTTGTGATTATGATCATGTCATTATCTTCATGAACACAATTGGGCGAGCCTACAAGTTCCACATGGAGACATTGTTTCCTATACCACTATAGGGGATCAGAGGATAGGGACAACTATCTATTAGATGCAGGACATTGTGGACTTATCTCTCTTCCTCTTATCCTCTTGACTTCACTTTTATTCTTGTACTTAGGTGAAAACTCTTCTTGCTTGGAGTTACTCTTGTATCTTGATGGATAACTTAGATGATTCACTTTCATGTATTTTCCTTCTTCTTGAGTGGATGATTCCTTGACATTCTTGTATTTGGTACTCTCCAATATGGAGTTATCTTTCATTTTATGACATGTTTGGTGTCAACATGTTCCTCCTTCAGTTGTTCAGATCATATTATTCATTACATGTTGTAGCAACTACAACCACTTGTTTTAGGCTATGTTTAATTCTTGGGTAAGGTATCAAAAATGAGTTTTTCCTATCATAGTTTTAGATTATCCATGTCATATATCTCATTGAGACCTTTTAATTTTTTTTTGAACAAAGTCAATCAGAGTCCAGATGTGAAAGTTATGAGTTCTAAAGTCAATACCATTTCTACCACACTTTGTTAGTGTTTTAAATTGCCCAATTTAGTGTTATATTGTGTGAAGTTTAGTGTTTTATTATGCCTATTTTTGTCTTGTATCAAACAAATAATTTTATCTCACTCAATAGAACCTTTTATCATACAACATTATGGTGATGTGCCATACTCTTTTTAGTAGTGTATAGTACAATACTCTATTTCATTGCACCTCTAAAGAAGTTTTATTGTATGATTAGTATTATACATTTTTCGATTGGTTATAAAAGCTATCATTAGTCCTTTACATTTTAGATGGAAATGAATTTATATTTGGATACTAAAATTAATGTCATGTATACTAATAATATGGTTAATAGAATAAACTTTACATGTTTAATCACCTAAGTGGAAATGCATGTGTTTGGAAGGTAATAAAATGCTTAGGGATCTTTGGTTAGTTGGTTAAGTCTTCTTCATAATATTTATGATTGATGAATGTATGTATTTATTTATATCCCATGGATTCTTTGGTGGGGCATTACACAAAAACCTCACACCACAATTAAAACATGATATTTTTAGTATTATTTGCTAAAAGAGGCCTTTTGTAGCTATTAGTTAACAAATTTGTACTTCAAATCAACACAAAATGATTTATGATGCCCAAATTGAAGTGAAATTATTGCTAAAAGTTGGATACATTATCATAAGATTGATAATCTTCCTCTGAATTTAATAGGGTATGGCTCCCTATGCAATATTTCTAATGAAATCTGCTACACTACAACTATGCATGCTTTGAACCTGAAAGAAAGAAAGACACACATGAATCTACTCATAATTATGGAATAGACATGAACTTTAGCATCTCTAGTTGAAAATATGAGATCCTAAAAACATTGGGCAATAGAGTCACATTGAAATGGATTACAAGGAGTGGGTGGAGGGGAACACAACAACAAGAAAACAAATACAACTAAACTAAAAACACCACCAAAACTAAATGGAAAAAAAAAGTAACCAAACACTAGACCAAGGCCAGGCTATGCACACCAAAACTTACCTATTTAAAACCATATCTATAAATATGTACTGGCAGGAAAATCCTACCTTATGAGATAGATCAAAAGGTGACTCACATAAAACCATTCAATGGATGGGAGATTTATGTGCCATTGTGAAGAAGATGAATGCCCTTGAAATGCATTTTCAAACTTGAAATTCATAGGAGATTCCACAAAAGGCTCACCATATGCAAGAAACTTTGGCAAATAGAGCTACAATCTAGAATTCTCATTCCACCATATGTTTCTTGATTATGGTTTTCTACAACTCCATATTTCATTTCAGATAAACTAGGGACATTTATTTGTTGACAATCCATGAGTGCAACTTGATCCAAATCTACCTCATCTTGACCAAAATAAGAAATAGTATAAGTTGTATTAAATTTTTCAAATATGAAACCATTCTTGAGAAAAGAGTGTAATAATTCCTTTCGATAATCATTTTAGCATGTTGGTTTGTTTCAATTTCATGAGTATTTTCTTTTTCAAGAGCTAAAAGGTATTCAACCATGATTTGAATATGAGGGCTAGCATTTTGCACCCTTAAGAAGATAATCATCAGAAGGAGGAAGAAAAAAATCATTTTGTATTGATTTATAGAAAATCCATTTCATTTCCATACGATCATGTTTTCCTTTCTTACACCATACACTTTTAGCACTATCATCATCTTCAAGATTGATTTCAATGTAACATTTTTCTATCCCATGTACTCCATCAATTAACTGAAAATCACACACTTTGAAAAAGGATTACTTCTTACATTTAGGTCTTCACTATATTCATTTGGTAAGCATAATGGATTGGAATGGCTCGAGCTTCTTTCAAAATGTTCCTTCTCAAGACATCTCTTAGCTGATCAAGGTTTGTGTTTGGGGTTGTTTCTTGAATGGTATTATGAGGAGATTATTCTTTGCCAAGTCTAGAAAATTCTTCATCTTATTCATCATTTGAGTAATCTAAAACATGCATTTCTTTTTCCAACTATGTATTAGGAACCAAAGATTCTTTGCTGAAAAATATCTCCTTTTTTAAGGTTGTAAAAATCATTCATTTAGAAGCCAACATTTTCAGGTATAAAATCTTCATTTTCTAATCCCAATTATTTATGCATTATTTATGAGAAATAATTTTGTTGAAACCATCCTAACAATAGTGAATCATTTTCGATTTTAATAGCTTCTTGTTTAGCATTTTCTAGGTTACATACCTTGCTCCATTTGAGGTAAAATTTCATTTCTAGATGCAATGTCACGATGAAAATTGATAACAAGTTGGCCTTGTTGGACTAGTTGACTTTTAGAATCTTAGCCAATGTTTGATTAAATATATCCACAAAGCTTCTTATTTCTTCATTTTCTCCTTTATGGATTTTGAAAAATGACATTATAGGAAACCCACATCTATTGCTAGTTTAAATCTTACAAGAAACTTACCTTCCAAGATATCTCATCTAGTAATGCACCCATCATTCAAACACTAAAACCAATTTGTAGGAACACCAACTAGGGACTCAACAAACAACCAAACAAACACATCTTCTTTTGAAACACCAAGAATCCTACAAGTAATGTTAAACACTTGGATGTACATGTTGGGATCTTGATTATTCTCTCCAAAAAATTTAGGAAAGTGTATCCTTGAGCTTCTAGGTGTGGCAGTATAATGAGGCAAACCAAAAGGACTAAAATGTGGCTACAATGATGGAGTTACAGTAAAAGTGATGCTTACACTAGACTTCTTTCAACAAATAAATCTAGGGTCATCAATCTCCATCTTTAGGGAGGCACCTTCATATATTTGAGAAAAGAAAGCACTGGAGCTTCACTTTCTTTTCCTAGTAGGTTCACCAATTTTTTTTTAGTTAATAGATTTTTACTTTAGAAAAATTAACACAAAATTACTCATGATGCCTAGATTGAAGTACAATCATTGCTAATAGATGGATAGATTATGATGAGATTGATAATCTTACTCTAAATTTTATAGGGTACAACTCCTCATGCAATATCTCTAATGAATATGCTACACTATAACTATGCATTCTTTGAACCCAAAAGAAAGAAAGGCACACAAGCATCTACCAATAAGCATGGAATAGACACAAAGAAGTGAACAACTAAGGATAACCAATAAATAACACAAAGTCCATTTATTCAAACCTTTTATTACATAGAAAAAAAGGAATAAATGCATATTATTTTTTATAAGTATGTGAATAACCAAGACTCAAAGACCAAATGATAAATACATGCACAATCAAATGAAAAATGTTTACATCTAGAGAAAACCAAATTAATTCAAAGATTAATCACAATTAGAAGACAAGCAATCAAAATACAAAGTCTAATATATAAATGTCTCCTTTCTCCAAATACACAAAAAGATAACACAAATATTCTTGCTTTTGAAATCACTAATTATAAACTCAAATCAAAATAATCCCTTCTCTTCCAATTACAATAAAAAACAAAAGGAAATCCCCCCTTACACAAAGTCTCTAGCCAAAAAGGTAGAACTATGGAACCCTCGTTCTATCCAACATGTTGCAATAAATAACCATAGAGAAAACTTGTTCAATTTTGTAATCAAATGTTGAAGTAGTTTCTCATTCAATTCCCTTCATCTTTTTTTTCTCATTTCTTCCTGAGAACTTTACAATTTTGAAATTTAAAATTTTTTTATTAACTTTTGAAATAAATTTTTATAATGACATTGTTTGACAAGTGTAATTTTGAATATGGACAGGTGACAAATTTTGGTGATGAAATATTTATATTGGATTATGAGTATAAAACTCCCCTTTAGTATCTCCTTTGTCTATGGTTTTTCCTTAAAGTTAACTAATCACATAAACTAGAATTCACCAAACAAATAGATGATTGCCTACAGTGTTATCATCATTTTGTGGTTGTCATTGATAGTTTTGATAGTTTTGCACTCCATTTCTCATAAATTTTACTTGTAAATCATTTTTCAAAATGGATTGGAGAAAATTCGGATAATTAGGTTTGGACACACATATGCAAAATTCAGCTTGATCCAACAATTGGATTAAAAGTTATGACCTCACAATATTACCCATTTTTGAGTTTTTTGAAAATATGTTGTTGTTGTTAAAACTGAAAAATTTAAACATGTGAACCTAAATTCGTACATTCTAAACCTTCAAGCTTGAACTATGCCTTTAAGTCATTGAACCTTTGAAATCATTGGGTTTGTGAACCTCTTTGAACCATTTTGAACTCATATAATTTGCTTCTTTAAACTTGTTGAACTTGGTTGTACTAGTTGAACTGGTTTGAACCAATTTGAACCAACTCAATGTGGTTCAAGGTATGTTCTCAAACTTACCAATACTCAACATGAAAATCAGCGATAGAATCACTGATATTAAAATTTTAAATGGGGTATCCATGTGAGGGCTAACAGTAGCAAAGGAAATCATACCTTACTAAAGAAAATGAATTATTTGAGGATCTACATATCACCTTTTCTATTTTATTTCTTAAAATGAGGTATCTTAGTATTTCATGAGATTTAATTTGAAGCATGAAAAAAAAATGAGCTTCTTGAGGAGTATGAATAGATAGTGGACTAGGATTGGGTCATTATGATTGATTATTGTGTAAACATAACACATTTTACAATAAATAGTTAATTAAAACATGAATGAGTGAATTGGCTTGTGAAATTTGGATTACGATGTAGATTTTGATGGACAATATTATGATAACTAAAATGAAACATTATGTTAAGTGGGAAGAACATATGGTTGATGCATACTTTGAAGAACGAAAGGATGATTAGTTGATAGGAATAGTCCTATTACTAAAATAGATGGAATTACCATTATGTGTAGTAATGAACATAATAGAGGTTTTATATATAGGAATATTGAGCACAATTGTAAGAATGGACAATGACATCTTGATTTGTCTCATGGGAGGGTTATATTCGAGCACTTCTACACAACTAGCTAAAATTTTATTGTTGGCATTCACTATGTGAGATATGCTATGTAGAATATCAACAACATGTGAAACACTTTGAATTAAATTCCTTAAATATTTTGTGTCCACAAATACACATCATTTAATTATAATTTTGATAATTCAATATGTATTTTTTGTTCTAGGGTTTGCAAAATTTTGAATATAGTTATTCATTGTGCCATAGGTTTTTTCCCGTGTTCTATTTCTCCATTAAATTGTTTAGTCAATTTTTTTTATAGTTCTCTATTCGTGTCACCTCAATCATGATCTTTATCATTTTTTTTTGTCATTGGTTTGGATGGTAGGTCATTGGTTATCCTAGTTATAAAACTTTTCTCATGGTTTGGATATACCTTGGTTGTATGTTCTTTATTTTCTTAAGTCCTAATATATAACCCCTTTTCATTAATATTTTTATGTACATGAAATTAATGTACCTTACATTTATTTATACCTTCAAAACCATATTGTGAAGCTAACTTTTAATTTTGTAAAGTTGCAAGTGATTGCTAACAATGAAGTAAAGTGTCTCTTCATAGATACACATATGGTTTTGGTAGCTACTTAGTAACCATGCAAGGTTGTGAACAATATTTTAAATGTAACATCAAAGTGTTGCCACAACTTCCTAGCTTGGGAGAAACTACTAATGATGTTCCTAGAGACCAATAAGATGATTCCATGAGTCATGGATGTTCTTTAAAAGGAAATATTAATGTCTCTCTCGTATTTACAAGGAAAATTAATGTCATATAATATTGGTTGTCCCTCTCCACGATGGAGTTGATGAATATTTGATTAATGTTACCTTTTTCCTTCTTCACATAGTTATCAAAATAGTTAGAATAAATTGTAGAGTTGTGAAGAGGTCTATGATATATTAAATTATTATTTTTTCGCAACTTCACAGTGGTTAAAAGTAACAATCAGAATAACCTACTAAGATCAAATGGGGAATTTTTTTTTATGTTAATCACTGTTCATATCTTTGTAATAAGTTATGTGGGTTATCAATTTGGCATGCAATGTTGTGAATTTTTGACATGTGTCCTAATGTTGAAAGAAAATGACAAATTTCAAGCATCTATGTGATCTCAAGGGCCAATCATCTTGCTTGGAAGTCCGTGGAAATCTACATGGTTGTGATGTGTGTACGAATGAGCCTAAATATTATCTCTATAATCATGTTATATGCTAGTTTTAAGTGTGGTTTAATTAATAATTAATCTATTAATTGTACACTAGAATCATGCACCTCCCTAGACCCTTCTATCCAAGGTTTTCCATAGATTAGAAAGATTGAATAATGGCTTAGAGCTCCCTAGTCATGGAGTACTAAAAAGGTTGTGCATAAGCATGGAAAGAGGTCTCAGCTCAACCTTAGAGACACAACCCTTGCTAGTAAATCATGAAACATGAGATTCTTTAGACAAGAGCAAGAGAGAAAATGTCAAAGAACTCTACAACATGAAATGCAAGAAATCAAGCTATGCTAGAATGGAATATAAGAATGCAACTAAAACAAGCATATGAGAGTATTACAACTCACACTAATTAAGCTAAGAGATAAAAGCTATTACAAAAGGAAAATAAACTATTGAAAATGCATCTAAACTAAAATGAATACACAAAGAATGAGACAAGTAAGAAGTTCTCCACAAATTCTCAAAGAATCTGTAAGGAAACATAACATAGGTCAAAACAAGATCCTTAGTGAGGGATAGAGCTCTCTCTTTTAAAGGTGTATGAATGATTGAGATAAAGATCAAGAAATAAGGGATCAAGGGTGGGGGTTAACTTTTGGCATGATCCACATGTAAAATCAAGTCAAACAATGAGAGAGAGTTAAATTTTCATGTGAGACAAAGTCTTTTCTTCTAATTTGCAAATAGAAAAAAGACTTTATGTGTGCACACTGAGTGGGTTAGAAGAATGGGCTCTTTTATTTAATTAAAATGGGACATGTTCTTTTAATTAAATATGGACTTAGGATATTATAGTCAAACTATAGGTTAAAATCAGATAAATTAATTTTTCAGCAATTTGGCCTAGGAAAATGATTAAATAATGTAGCCAAAATGCTAAGAAGGGGATAATAGTCTAGATGACCATTTTTAGGTGTTTACATCTGCCCCTCTTTGACTAATGTGTGATTGATTTGAGAAAACATTATGTTAAAGAATAGAGAATCCAAGTAGGTGGTAGAAGATAGAGAGATATGATTTTGAAGAATGAAAATATTGAATGAGATAGAATGTCCTCATTGTACAACTTGGTAGTGATAGTGCTGAAAACTAAGAGAGAGAAGTGATATCAGGGCTCAAGAAGAGTACTAACATCAAGAAGAGTAGATAGATCTAGAGAAAATGAAAGGATCAAGCATATGTTCTTGAAAAATAGATAGCTATAGCAAGCAATCATAGAATATTTTTGCCCCTTGGGATTGGAATTGAAATGAGGTAGAGGGAATGCAAAAATGATCAATATATGATAAAATAAAGATATAACAAGGTCCACAATGATAGAGATGTGATTAAAACCAAAGAGTGACCATAAGGAATTGAGAGAATGTAATAACCCTCCTCAAATCTGCCCTCAAAAAATGTTCCTGAAAAATAGATAGCTATAGCAAGCAATGATAGAATATTTTTGCCCCCTTGGGATTGGAATTGAAATGAGGTAGAGGGAATGCAAAAATGATCAATATATGATAAAATAAAGATATAACAAGGTCCACAATGATAGAGATGTGATTAAAACCAAAGAGTGACCATAAGGAATTGAGAGAATGTAATAACCCTCCTCAAATCTGCCCTCAAAAAAGCTGATGAAAGCTCAAGGAATTTCATCAAACAATTCACATGCAAGGGATGTATGACTGATATAGTATTTCAGATAGCTTCAAATGACACTTTTTATAATTTGCATCAATGAAAATCTTGTGCTAGAATAATACAATGGACTACACAATGACCTAACATGAGTGTCCTACTAATTTTGACAATATTCAGTGCATATATATGATCTAAGCATGAGAAATGAACACCTACAGCCAACTGGCATTTTTACAAACGGTTGGTATGCAAACTAACTAGCTGATAAATAATGATATTAAATTTCTTAAATGACACCAGCAACTATTATCTTCTTAATTGCAATGAAAATTACAATGCTCATGAAATATGGCCAAGACTTTGGCATTTACATGGATTACAAAATGATAATGCTGGTATAATGCACACTTACAGCTGAAAGCTTATAACACCCTAAAAAACAATACTAACAAAAGAACCTGGTTGTAGATGGCTGAAATAATTTCCTTCTATGCTCCCCCTTCTACTTAGCTTTTTTTGAACTGCTTTTTCAGCCTGCTTTTTCATACCTGCTTTTTCAGCCTGCTTTTTCGGTTCCACTTTTTTTGGACAGCTTTTTTCGTACCCACTTTTTCAGCCTACTTTTTCAGTTTCACTTTTTCGGACTGCTACTATGTTGAATCTCAAGACCATATCTTTCTATGGTGTCAAGATTTCTAGCTTCAAGGGATTTCGTCCTCCAAACTATTGAGACATAATCTCTAGAAAATTTCTCAATTTCTTTGATATTTCCAAGCCTGAATAAATGAGAGCTATCCTCTTTCTTTTAATCCCTTCCTCACTTGCTCCACGCTTTCGTCTTGCCAATGTGGGATAATACATGACTTTTAATATTACTTCTTTTTTTCTTTTTACAAAGTCCATGTATGTACTCAAAAGGGGGACTCTTGATTTTTATAAAGTGACTTTATGAAACATTATAATATTTAATTTAAATAGTCACTTTACCATTGTAACTTCAAACATTAAAATAATATACCAAATAAACTCAAAATTCCACATATAATAGCTCATTAGAAAGAGCCCAACAAAATGCATCTCATCCTGCCACTGAAAATTGAAGGCACTGCATCCCCCTATTGGCTTACTAAAAATAGTAAGTCTTCCTGACAACCCAACAAATGAACTCCATTTGGCCTGTAATTAAATTTGACTAGGCCAAATAACCTCAGTATCCCTTTTGAAGTCTTGGTTAGCCCTCAAGACCATACAAGAATGGGCTAATGAAAACATACCTCCAAACTGGCTAAGTGGGGGACATTATAGTCTGCCCCTCTTGAAATTGCTTGACCCCAAGCAATCTCAACTCAGGATGCTGAATAATCTCCTCTGCCTCCCATGTCGCATCCTCAACTGGTAGGTTCCTCCACTTTAGTAGGTACTCCCTGATAGTCCGCCTATGAAACACCCTCTCCCTGGAGTCAAGTATAGCCTCAAGAATCAAGATAAGTTTTCCCTCATCATTGAGAGGTGGAAATACTACTGAAGGCACCACATTATGCCCCAATGCCTTCTTAAGGCGTGACACATGGAACACGTTATGTACTTTACTATCTGTAGGCAGCTCCAACTCATAAGCTACCTCACCCACTCTCCTGATTACTTTGGATGGTCCATAGTAGCGTGGTTTAAATTTCTCTGCTCCACTCCTCTTGAGAGAGGACTGTCTATATGGCTATAACATGAGGTACACCATGTCTCCTACCTCAAAAGATCTCTCAACCCTATGCTAATCAGCATATTGCTTCTGCTGATTTTGTGCCCTTTGCAAATTTTCCTTCAAGGATCGCATAATGTCCTAACACTCCTGCAATATATCCTTGGCCTTAGGCACCCTACTATCCCCAAATAACAAATCCAAAAAATTAGGAGCATCATATGCGTATAGTGCCATGAAAGGGGACATTTGAATAGACATATGGAAAGAGGTATTATAGCAGTACTCCCCTAGATGCAACCACTTCACCCAAGCCTTCTGCTCTCTTGCAATGTAGCTTCGAAGGTACCCCTCAACCCATTTATTCACTATCTCTGTCTGCCCATTAGTTTGGGGGTGGTAACTGGTACTCGGAGTTAGCTCTGTTCCACACAACCTGAACAACTCCTGCCAAAAGTGGCTCATAAACCTCCTATCCCTGTCACTAACTATGTTCCATGGCATCCCATGTAATCTAAATACCTCTCGAAAGAATAGCTCTGCTCTCTGTACTAATGTATATGTGGACAAAATTGCAAAGAAATGTGCAAATTTTGTCAATCTATCTACCACAACAAAAATACAATCCCGACCCTATACCTTGGGGAGGCCTATAATGAAATCCATTGAAATGCTATCCCACTTATTCTCCGGTATGGGTAGGGGCTGTAGTAAACCACCTAGAAAGGAATGTTCTTGTTTGTTCTGCTGACATACTGAGCACTCCCTAACAAATTGAAGCACCTCTATTTTGAGTCCTTTCCAAGTGAAGCGCTCTCTCACCTGCCGATATGTCTTAAAGAATCTGGGATGTCCTGCCAACGGTGAATCATGAAATGCCCTCAAAATCTTCTACTTCATAGCAAACCCAGGTACTAAATAAATCCTTTCCTTGTAGATGATCAAATCATTTACAACAGTGTATCGACTATCCTAAATAGTTCCTTCAATAACACTAGATGCCCAACTATCTTTGGCATACTCTACCAAGATCAACTCTCTCCAATCGTCCATGACTATTCAACAGCAAGAAAATGAGGCCTTCTAGATAAAGCATCTACGAAGATATTTTTCTTCCCTTTGACATAGACTATGTCAAAATCATAAGCCTATAACTTACTCACCCATTTCTATTGCCTGTCATTGAGATCCTTCTATCCAATGAAATGTTTCAAGCTGTTATGATCTATTTTTACTATGAATTAGCTCCCTGCTAAGTATTGCCTGAACTTAGCTAGTGTGTGCATGATTGCTAGCATTTCTTTGTCATAGATGCTGTAAGTTCTCTCAACACCTCATAGTTTCTTGCTCTCATATGCGATGGGATGTTTGTCCTACATGAGGATAGCTCCTACGCCCTCTCTTGAGGCATCACACTACAACTCAAAAGGCATGGTGAAATCTGGAATGGCTAAAATAGGGCATGTACTCATCAGCTCCTTGAACCTATCAAAACAATCCTAAGCCTTCTCTGACCACTTGAAACTGTCTCTGTGTCAAATCTGTAAGTGGTGCTGCTATCTATGAAAATCCCTTCACAAATCTATGGTAGAACTTGCAAATCCCAAGAAATCCCTTGAGTTGTGAAGTGTTCCTCGATGGTGGCCAATCCAGAATGGCCTTGATCTTGTCTGGGTCATCTTGAACGCTTCCTGTACTAATAATATGCCCTAGATAGAGCAACTCTATCATCCCAAACTCACATTTACTCATCTTGGCATATAATGACTCCCTCTCTAGAATTTTGAGCACTGCATCAATATGCTTCAAATGTTCCTCCCAAGTATGGCTGTATATCAGTATATCATCAAAAAAAATCAACACAAACTTCCTCAACTAATCTCTGAATACTCTATTCATATAGGACTGGAAAGTGGCAGGGGCATTAGTCAACCCAAAGGGCATGACTAAGAACTCAAAATGTCCATAGTGGCATCTAAAAGCTGTCTTCTCCACATCCACCTCTCTAACCCATATTTGGTGGTAGCCGGATCTCAAATCAATCTTAGAGAAGTAGTAGGCACCATGCAATTCATCAATAAGCTCATCAATGCACGAAATAGGGTATAGGTTCTTGATTGTCTTCTCGTTTAGTTCCCTATAATCAATGCACATCCTCATTGTACTATCCTTCTTCTTCACCAATACTACTGAAGAAGCAAAAGGACTCTTGCTTGGTCGTATGTGCCCCATGTCAATCAACTCCTTGATTGCCTTTTCTATTTCATCTTTATATCTCTTTGGATGGCGGTAGGGTGTGATGATGACTAGTTTAGCCCCTTCCTCTAACTTAATAACATGCTCAATTCCCCTATCTAGGGTCTCCCTGGAGGTATCTCACCAAACACCTTAGTATGTTTGGTTATTATTTTTTGTACATCAAGGGGATACTCCTGTTTATGTTGCTTTGTCACCTCAGGCATTACTCTGAACTTTGCTATCCACTACATCCACTTGAGTGACACCACTTGTAGTCTCCCATCTGAAAAACCTCTAAGTACTATCTTCCTACCATTTGCCTCAAACCTCATTTCCATTTTTTGGAGGTTATATGTAAATTCTTCCAGAGATTTCATCCAATTCATCCCAAGCACCATATCTTGATCACCAATGTTGACAACAAAGAAATATCCACCATGTCATAATCTCCCAAACGAAGCTACAAGTTGGAGATTTTCTTGGTACAGTCAATTTTGAAGCCGTCGACAACCATCACCTTAAATCCCCTATGCTCTTCTGTATGTAGCCCTCTATGTGTCACAAAATTTTCATCAATAAAGTTATGTGTTACCCTTGTATCAATGAGTGCCACAAATCTTTGTCCATCCAAAGTTCCCTTAACTCTAAAAGTGATGGCCTCTTGTATACTGGACAACTGAGCTGTCATGCTATCATTGTGTGCTTCCTCATGTGAAGAATTATCATCTCCATCTGGTTCTGATGACTGCTCTGAATCTCCACCCACTGACTCTTCGGCTGAAAAGTACTCCATCTGCTTGGCTTTTGCTTTCAATGGACACTTATGTGACAAATCCCAAGGCTCCCTGAAATGAAGAAAAAAATTCTTCTTCCTGAGATCATTAAGTTTCTCATTGTTCAACCTCTTACTTTCCTCCTTAGGTGGCTGACCCTCTCTACGAAAAGGTTTACTGTCCTTATCTTTCCTCGAAGGGAAACTCTTTGCCTAGAATTTATTTTTAGAAGCTAAAGAGGAATCCATGTCATGAGCTTTCTTAATGGCTTCCTGTAAAGTGGGAGTGTTGAGAGCTTTAATCCACCCTCTCAATGGATTAGCTAACCCATCCATAAATAGAACCAGTATCCCCCATTTAGATACGTCCTGTTACTAACACTGCAAGTTTTTGAAATTCTAAAATGTATGTTTCCAATGATCCCCATTGTTTAAGCTGAGCTAACTCCTTGAAATGTAGTTCTGGATCCTTCCTATCAAAACGTTCAATCAGTCTCTCTGTAAACTCCACATATGAGGTAATGTGTGCATGACCCATAGTGACCATACCATGATGCCACCACCCATGTGCAAACCCATCCAAATAAATTGTTGCATACTTAATAGCTTCTTCCTCAGGCATAGGGTTCAATTGAAAGTATGTATCAAGCTTTTGAACCCAAGCTCTTACTGTAGACTTCCCCGAGCCATCATAATATGGTAACTGAAGTTTCCCTACTATCTTCCGTAGCTCATAGCTCTGGTTCCTGTCATGTCCACGTGGCATATGTTTCATCCGCACATCCATATACTCCCTAAAGATAATTGCAACAGTAAAATTTGGACCTCTGGCTTCCCAATCTCTTCTCAATTGGTCCTATATATTAGTGATCTGGGGCTCTGGTATGGGATGCTCTGGGGCTATAGGAGGAAATGTGGGAATCATGGGCCTTGAACTCACTGTCTTAGCTTGCTGGGGTGCATGACCAAAATTGTTCCCAACTTGTTCACCTCCATTATGTGTCCCATCCTGATTTTTCCCATTTTGATTGTTACCATTTTGATTATTACCATTCTAATTATTTCCTCCACCCATGTTAGCATTCAACCCCATTTGACAAGCCATCATCTGCATCATAAGCTCCATTCTCTGATTTTGTTCTTGTGCCCTTTGTTCTGCTAATCGTTGTCCCTGTGCCAAGGTCTCTAATAACTATAAGAATCTTTACTCTCTAGGATCTCGAGCATTCCTGTCTCCCATATTGCCGCCTTGATCAAAGAATATCTCCTCTGTGTCTATATGACTGGATTCTATGTCCACCTGCACGGATGAACTAGACCATTTTTTCTACAGGTCTAAAATCCTATTTTGTCTTGCTCTGGTATAACAAAAATTATAAGACCCCTGTTGCATGCTCAAACATAAATGCTCTGATTTTAGTGTTTTGACATTTCGTCAAACACTTTCTCCTCTATCTTGTTGTTCCAAATTCCCTATAAGACCTCCACAAGATGGCAAGACTTATAGCTCTGATACCACTGTAATAACCCTCCTCAAATATACCCTCAAAAAATGTGGATGAAAGCTCAAGGAATTTCATCAAACAATTCACATGCAAGGGACGTATGACTGATATAGTATTTCAGCTAGCTTCAAATGACTTTTTTTACAATTTGCATCAATGAAAATCTTGTGCTAGAAGAATACAATGGACTACGCAATGACCTAACATGAGTGTGCTACTAATTTTGACAATATTCAGTGCATATATATGATCTAAGCATGAGAAATGAACACCTACAACCAACTGGCATTTTTACAAATAGTTGGTATGCAAACTAACTAGCTAATAAATAATAATATTAAATTGCTTAAATGACACCAACAACTATTATCTTCTTAATTGCAATGAAAATTACAATGCTCATGAAATATGGCCAAGACTTTGGCATTTACATGGATTACAAAATGATAATGCACACTTACAACTGAAAGCTTATAACACCCTAAAAAACAATACTAACAAAAGAACTTGGTTGTAGATGGTGTAAATAATTTCCTTCTATGCTGCCCCTTTTGCTCAACTTTTTTCGAACTGCTTTTTTGTACCCGCTTTTTCAGCCTGCTTTTTCAGTTTCATTTTTTTCATACCCGCTTTTTCAACCTGCTTTTTCAATTTTGCTTTTTTAGACTGCTACTATGTTGAATCTCAAGACCATATCTTTCAATGGCATCAAGATTTCTAGCTTGAAGGGATTTTGTCCTCCAAACTATTGAGACATAATCTCCAAAAAATTTCTCAATTTCTTTGATATTTTCAAGCCTGGATAAATGAGAGCTATCCTCTTTCTTTTAATCCCTTACTCACTTGCTCCACGCTTCCATCTTGCCAATGTGGGATAATATATGATTTTTAATATTACTTCTTTTTTTCTTTTTACAAAGTCCATGTATGTACTCAAAAGGGGGACTCTTGATTTGTATAAAGTGACTTTATGAAACATTATAATATTTAATTTAAATAGTCACTTTACCGTTGTAACTTCAAACATTAAAATAATATACCAAATAAACTCGAAATCCCACATATAATAGCTCATTAGAAAGAGCCCAACAGAACACATCTCATCTTGTCACTGAAAATTGAAGGCATTGCATCCCCCTATTGGCTTACTAAAAATAGTAAGTCTTCCTGACAACCCAAGAAACGAACTCCGTTTGGCCTGTAATTAAATTGGACTAGGCCAAACAACCTCAGGATCCCTTTTGAAGTCCTAATTAGCCCTCGAGACCATACAAGAATGGGCTAATGACAACATACCTCCAAACTGGGTAAGTGGGGGACATTGCAGAGAATGCCCTAGTTTGACTAGAATTGACCAAGAAGGGTAAAGCATGAAAATTTAGGTCAAATCAAGATGGTTTAGAAGAAAAAGATGTGAATTGAGGTGGGTATGAAGTGTAGAAATGATGAAGATAGGAAGAAATAAAGATGGCCCAATGAAGATTCAAAGATTAGACCTCGAAAGGTTAACTAACTACATAGAAGGAGACAATATTTTAAAATATGATTTTAACTGTCAAGATGATCTCAAATTTTTATTTTGATCCTTTTAAAAAATCTAGGATCTTGAAATTAGCTAGGGGTGCAATCTTTGTGAACTTATAAGGAGTTTCAAGAAAGGGTAAAAACTGAGTCATAGGACTATATAAGGGGTTCAAGGATCATTTTTAATTCATTTATCTTATGTGAATCTTGAGAGATTTTGAGTGGTTTGGGAGAGAATGATGTCTCTAACAGGCATTCTGACCCACTAACACCATTTTGAGTACAACATGTTACACAACTAACCTATCGACTATGAGGCCCTAGTATGTTTTTAAAAAAATCATTCTTTTTGGGTCATTTATTGTATTTATGACATGTTTTTTTAAATTATTTTCATGAATTTTGTTCAAAATATTGTGTGATACTTTAAAAGTATCACACACCTACTTTGAGAAGTATCGTGCTGATACTTCTAATGATAAAATAGTATTGCACAATAAAAAATGAATAATTGAGGGGGGGGTGGGGGGGGGGTTTATTCAGTTATTACTAAAATAAATCCCAGATCCCTTAGATGTCAATGAAAAAATTAGGACTAAGAAAACTGATTGCTACTAATGCTTGGTAAACAAACACAAATTGTTGTAACTGAGTAAATGTAGAGAGAATTACCTTTAGCTGATCTTAAATTATTAGTAATTAACTTGCAAGCATGAAAGAAATAATATGAACACATGAGACACCAGGATTTAATGTGGAAAATCAATTTGGGAAAAACCACCAACGTAACTAGTTACTATTTTTCACTCTTTTGAAGTGAGCCCTGTTAGGAGCCAACCCAGTCAAAGGTTACAAAACAAACTGTTAGCTGTGACCCTGTTAGAGGATTTAATCACCCTACTAGGAGTGGCCTTGCAAAAGGTCTTAAAATAGTTCAATGGAATTTCCACCTTGATAGAGGATTTACAACTAGTTGTTAAGCCAACTTGGTTAAGAGATTTTAGATCACTGCTACAATGGTTAGAGAGTAACAATGAAATGACCTGATTGTGATGCAACTAATTTACTGAATCTATATCTCTTTTCTACTTAAACTTGATCCTTCCTAATTGAATATTAATTTTCTACTCCACAAGGATACATGCTTATCCTTCAAGTTTGCTCCTTCTCCTCTCTTTTCAATTCAGTCAACACACTTGCACACACAATAGAAATCTCAACTTGACCTTTTACTTATACCATCTAGATTGTCAAATCAACTCAAATTCAAATTACAATAACCAATATTCATCATCATAGTCAACTAGAACACAAGTTTACATAAAATTAGAAAGTTGGCCATAATGTAGAAACTCAG
Organism: Cupressus sempervirens; assembly: GCA_028749045.1. Taxonomy (NCBI): domain Eukaryota; kingdom Viridiplantae; phylum Streptophyta; class Pinopsida; order Cupressales; family Cupressaceae; genus Cupressus; species Cupressus sempervirens. The sequence goes on from CM053786.1 coordinate 408,039,342, forward strand.
GTTTAGAAGACTAGCTCAGTGAGGTTATGATACTCAGTATCTATTGTCAATAATCAACATCGTCATGCACTCAGTAGACATACAAATATGGTCCATACTGATCACCTTCAAGTAGTCTCAAATATGGCATATATTGGCGACTCGACGAGTATTGTGAAACTTAATTAACATGACATAGCTTGGTAGAAACTAACTTTGGAACGATTTCATGTGTTAACCAATAGAAGCTCGGTTAACACTATAAACTTGTAGAAATCCTTTGGCAACTAAGTGAACTCAATGAATACTAATTTTTTCCAACTTTCCCTAACTAAGTGAGCTTAGTTAACACTCTCCCTCATAACACTTTCCTTTGATGCCCAAGAGAACTTGGTAGACACTGCAAATTGAACTTGGCAAACAAAAACACACTCAGTAGACATTGCAAACTGTCTTCACTACCCAAGAGAGCTTGACAAGCACTGAATGAAACTAATATGACATGAAATTGGTATGACATTTGTGTAACATCAAAGAAAACACACAATTAATCAGTTGTCTCCAAAAATCTCCCTCTTTGGTATTGATGGCAACTCAACATGTCATAGCACAATGAAATTTCAAAACAAGCATAAAGTAAGGATCATATCCTTCATTTCATTCTAATTTTTATCCATGAGAATGCCTCCTGTCAGTGTGAGCTCTATCTATCTTTGGATAAACATAGCTTCTCCCTCTTAGAGAAATTTCTTATGAGATATGATAGTAAACTTCACCCTCTTTGACAACACATGCCAAAGACAACACATGCCAAATTTGTATCAGTGTACCTTGAGTACTGATTCATATGCAATATTTTGTTGATTATGCTACATCAACTAATTGATATTTAATATGCTCTAGTTGATGCATCACTAAACTTTATTTAGTGAGCTTCAGATGGGGGAATAACCCCTAGCTTACCTCTTAGATACAAGAATGCATCCTTAGGTAATGGCTTGGTGAATATGTTTGCAATTTATTCTTTTGTATGGACATATTCCAATTTAATTTCTTTTTCCTACACCAATTCTCTATCAAAGTGATATTTTATAGCAATGTGCTTTGTTTTGAAATGCATCACTCAGTTCTTTGATATGTTAACTACATTGGTGTTATCAAAATACATTACTACTAGTTCTTTGATTTCAACTTTCATTCCTTCCATCAATTTTTTTAACCAAACAATGATAGAAAAATTTGTTGTTATGACATACTCTACTTCTACTATGGATTGGGATGTGAAATTTTTCTTCTTGCTTGTCCAAGATACTAGTCTTTTACCAAGAAAGAAAGCTCCACCACTAGTACTTTTTCTATCATCAAGATTTCCTACCCAATCAGCATCAATAAATACCTTTAGGCCTCCAAGTTTTTACCATAAACCATAATCTTCAGTACCTTTTAGATATCTCAAGATTCTTTTGATTTCCATCATGTGATTTTCTCTGGATTTAGCTAAGAATCTTACCACTATCCTAACTACTAGGGGAATATTAGGCCTTGTGTGAACTACATACTATAATTTTCCAATCATTGATCTTTATAAGGTTTGATCTACTTCTTTGGAATCATCATCTTTGGTAAGCTTGAGTCTAGTACACATGGGGGTACCAACTAGTTTTGAATCCTCCATTCCAAACTTCTTGAGTATCTCTTTTATATACTTAGATTGAGTGATATAGATACCATTTTTGTTCTACTATATTTGTAATCCAACAAATAATTTTATTTCACCAAACATAGACATCTCAAACTCTTTGTTCATTTGTTCTGAAAATGCTTTGCATAGGTCATCATTTCCTATAAATAAAGTGTCATCTACAAATATCTTAGCCAACACAATTTTTTTATCTAGCCCTTCCTTGATGTACAAGCTAGTATTATCATTTGTTCTCTGAAAACTAATCTATATCAAGTAGTTGTATAGTCTTTCATACCAAGCTCTAGGAGCTTGTTTGAGACCATACAATGCTTTCTATAATTTACATAACATGTCCTTTTTGTTAGGATCAACAAAACCTTCTAGCTATTCAATGTAGACTTCTTCATAAAGAATTCCACTTAGGAATATAGATTTAACATCCATTTGATATACTTTGAATCCTCTGTGAGCTGCATATGCAAGGAGGGTCCTAATACCTTCTAATCCTGCAATAGGAGAAAAAGTCTCACCATAATCAATTCATTCTTCTTGAGAATATCCTTTACACACTAGTCTAGCTTTGTTTCTTGATACTTGTCCATCTTCATTCAACTTATTTTTGAATACCATTTTGTTCCAATTACATTTTTATTTGTAAGCCTAGGAACAAGAGTCCAAGTTTTGCTCTTTTCTATCTGTTCTATTTCTTCATTCATTTCCTCAATCCAACTTTCATTTTCTATGGCATCCTTAACACTTCTAGGTTCAAAATCAGCAAGTAAACATGTACATTTTAATTTTCTTCTTGTCATAATACCTTCTGATTTATCTCCAATCATCTGATCAAGTGCATGATGCCTTTTGACATACTTGGCCAATACAAGTTCTTTGCCTTTTGAATGATTTTCCCTATCTTCATTTTGAATTTCAACTCCAAGCTTAGGTCATTTAGACTTGGTAGGCATTGACTTGGTAGCTTCAGAATGTGACTCTAGTCCCTATGACTCAGTAGCTTCAAAATGTGACTCGGTTTCAACTTCTTGCAACTCAGTAACTATGGAAGAATTGGGAGATGAAGTCTTATTATTTTCAATGTATCATGTTCGAAGTAAAAAAATCTTCTATAATCTTCTAGTTACTTTTTCTTTCTTCTTCAGTCTTTCCTACAAACTCATCAATTCTCACATGTGCACTTTCTATGATTTTATGAGTAGAAAAATTTAAACATTTATATGCCTTACTTCTGCAAGAATATCCTAAGAATATACCTTCATCACCTTTTACATCAAATTTTCCTTTTCTAGACTCTTTCAAGATATAACATTTACTTCCAAATACTTTCAGATAACTTACATTGGGTTTGTAGCCATACCATAATTCATAGGGAGTTTTATCTAAATCCTTGTTCAACTATACTCGGTTCAAAGTATGAATTGCAATGCTGATGGCTTCCTTCTAGTATTTGATAGAAACATTCTTTTCAATCATTAGAGTCCTTGCACAATCAATGATAGATTTGTTTTTTCTTTCATTAATTCCATTCTACTCAGGAGTACCAAGGGCTGATACTTACCTTTTGATTCCTCTTTCAATGCAAAAATTATTGAATTCATTGGAGATGAATTCACCACCTCTATCTAATCTTAAGCATTTCAATCTTTTCCTGTTTCTTTTTCTACTCTTTCTATATACCATTTGAATTTCTCAAATACTTCTGACTTTTCTCTAAGATACATAACAGTCATCATTCTAGAGTAGTCATCAACAAAAAGAATAAATAATTTTTCTCCATTATAACTTTCTACACCAATAGGTTGACATAAGTTAGTATGCATAATTTCCAAGACAACTTTAGATTGATAGTTTTTTCTTTTAAAGCTAGTCTTTCCCATTTTTCCAATCTGACAATTTTTGCGTAAACCAACATTTGGTTTCTTCAAACTAGGGATTCCTCTTACTTTTCTAAATTTTCTTATCTTGACCATATTATCAAAGTTTACATGACATAGTCTTTTTTGCCAGAACCAACTTTCTTCCATTTGAGTAGTAAAACATGAGCAATCACCAAGATCGAGATAAAATAGGTTACCTCTTATTTGTTTGCCTAATCCAATTAGATTCCCTTGGTCAACTAGCAGTCTTGCCTTGCCATGCATGAATTCTACCTTGAATCTAATGTTGATTAACTATGCTACACTCAGTAGATTATCTTTCAATCCTTCAACCCAATAAGAATTGTCACATACAAGTTCTTTAGTTAATGAGATTTGAATTTTCCCTTTTATGCAACAAGGTTTATTGTTCCCAAACCTTACACTACCTCCATCATAGTGTTCAAATTTTTTAAAATTTTGTTTTGTCTCTAGTCATATGATGTGAACATCCATTGTCTATGATCCATGTGTTATTTTTGCTAACATGAGAGATAAGTGCCATCTTATCTTCTCCTTCATCAGATTCATCTTTACAACAATGTACACTATTTCATCTTCACTATTATTAGAATCTTTATCAATAAAACAAGTCTTCTTACCTTTGTCTTTGAAGGATTTTTGAATTTTGGATTCATTCTTGCCTTTGTACTTATGGCTCTTCTTCTCATCTTTTATTTCTTTGTTTGGACACCTTGCAGCAATATGACCAATCTCTTCACATGAAAAATAGATCAAAGGAACTTTACCTTTCTACTTTGCTCTACCTCTAGAATATTTCTTTGCAAGTAAAGCTTCAACAACTTCAAGATCACGATCAGAACTTTCCTAATTTTCCTCTTCACTTTCTGACTAATTGTCCTTTGTTTTATTTCTTTTTTCTTTGATTGAAAGTTTAGCTTCAAATGTAGACTCAACATTTTTGGAAGGTAGAACATAATTGTCAAAGTTGTCTAGCTCAAAAGCTATCAATCTACCTACTAGGGCATCCAAACCTAACTTGTGATTTGGTTCACGTCTCTTTTCTTGGATAGAAAATACTCTAATTGCATAGATAATAAGAAATTTTCTAAGAACTTTACTTACAATTTTTTCTTTTTTTATTTCTCCTCTAAATGCTCTAATTGCACTGGGACTAGCCTTGATTCTTTTCTCATTCTCATTTGATCAAACTATCCTCTAATGCTTTCAACTTTGGCTCTCTTTACATTTTCATCACCTCTGTAGATATCCTTTAGCTTTTTCCACATATCAAAAGCAATTTTATAGTCTTTGATCTCATCAAATTTATCATAGCTGAGAGAAAATGCAATATCAATCATCATGATGTTATGGTTCTTTTTCTCAGCAAGATCTCTAATAGATAATGTGCCAGTAGGAGTTTTGTGTCCTTCATCAAAGTATTTGTAGCCTAAATCACTAATGGTGGCCAACTGAAGTCTCATGAGTCCTTGCCATGTTTAAAAGTTGTCTCTATTTAGCTTTGGAATCTTTCTCTTGTAAGACATCTTGATCTTTAGGTTAGGTCCTTGAAACCTTTCCTGCAAGCACCAAAAGCTCTAATACCAATTTTTGGAAATATAGGAGTAACTAAGAGCATGGGTGAATCAATTACTACTAAAATAAATCCCAAATCCCTTAGATGTCAACAAAAAAATTAAGAATGAGAAAATTGATTGCTACTGATGCTCAATAAGAAAACAAAAATTGTTGTAACTTGGTAAATGTAGAGAGAATTACTTTATAGCTGATCTTAAATTATTAGTAATTTACTTGAAAACATGAAAGAAATAGCATGAACACATGAGACACTAGGATTTAATGTGGAAACCCAATTTGGGAAAAACTACCAATGTAACTATTTACTATTTTTCACTCTCCTAAAGTGAGCCCTATTAAGAGCCAACTTGGTTAAAGGTTACAAAACACACTGTTAGGTGTGACCTTGTTAGAGGATTTAATCACCCTGCTAGGAGTGGCCTTGAAAAGGTCTTAAAACAATTCAATGGAATTGCCACCTTGATAGAAGATTTACAACTGGTTGTTAAACCAACTTGGTTAAGAGATTTTAGATCACTACTATGATTGTTAGAGAATAACAATGAAATGACTTGATTGCGATTCAACTAAATTTCTGAATCTAGATCTCTTTTCTACTTAAACTTGATCATTCCTGATCAAATATTACTTTTCTTCTCCACAAGGATAATTGCTTATCCTTCAAGTTCACTACTTCTCTTCTCTTTTCAATTCAATAACACACTTGCACACACACTAAAAATCTCAATTTGACCTTTTACTTATACCATCTAGATTGTCAAGTTGGCTCAAATTCAAATTACAATAACCAATATTCATCATCATAGTTAGCTAGTCACAAGTTTACATGAAATTACAAAGTCAACCATAAAGTAGAAATGCAGGTTCAGAAGATTGGCTCGGTGAGTTTTTGATACTTAGCATGTACTATCAATACTAGACATCATCATGCACTCAGTAGACATAGAAACATAGTCCATATTGATAACCTCCAAGTAGTCTCAAACTTGGCCTGCACTAGTGACTTGACAAATATTATGAAACTTGACTCATGTGACATAGCTTAGTAGAAACTAACTTTGGAATGATTTCCTATGTTAACCAATAGAAGCTCGATTAACACTACGAACTTGCAAAAATCCTTTGGCAACAAAGTGAATTCAATGAATATTAACTCTATCCAACTTTCCCTTTATTGACTAAGTGAGCTTGATTAACACTCTTCCTCAACACACTTTCCTTTGATGCCAGAGAGAACTTAGTAGACACTGCAAACTGAACTTGGCAAACACAAACATACTCAATAGACACTACAAACTATCTTCACTATCTGAGAGAGCTCGATAACCACTAACTGAAACTGATATAACATGAAACTAATATGACATTTGTGTAACATCAAAGATAATACACAATCAACCAGTTGTCTCCAACACTTTAGGGTATCATATGGGAGGCACCCAAATTTCACACAACACCATGCAAAATGTTTTCTAAGAAAGAATTATCACACAATTATTTCAAGAAACAACACATGATATTATAACAAAAAAATGTGTCACATGACTATTATAAGAAGTATCATATAGTTTAAATTTGAGAATTTTTTCATGTGTAGAGGTAGATTTGGATCATGTGGTTGTTATTTTACTTTTTATTTAGTTTTTTATCATTTCACTTGATCTATTATGGCTAATAGTGATGTTTTATTGTTGTTGGATTTAATTATGCAAATAATTTTTCCAGCATTTTTTATTAGAACCCCCAAGGTGGTGGGCTTGCATGTCATCTATCATCTAGAGGATGATGAGAAGGCCATAATAGAGAGCATGAAATTCAATTTTTTGCTATGCATGACCCATATATGGGTGAACCATAGGCTATTGACAAAATTAGCCAAGATGTGGTACAATGAGCATAATACTTTTCATTTTCCCACTAGTGAGGCCACTACCATTCTTGAGGATGTGTATTACATCCTTAATGTTCCATGTCATATAGATCTTGTGAGTATGATCAATATATTTTGATGTTTGTTCTTTATAGGTTTCTAATTCACATATGAGGTGTACCAATGTAATTTTGTACATGTCACATGTTTATTATGATCAGATCCTCATGGAGGGGAGATTGGTAGTCCAACACTTATTTGAGGACATGACCATCCTAGACTATCAATATAGTTTGGAGAGCTTGATAGATGAGTACAAGGATCAACATCCCTTAGCCTACCTCACTTTTTCATTAGTTTCCTAGGCCCTTGCCATAGACAGAAGCCATAAGGGCTTCTCTTTGGGTTGGGGCAGATTGGTAGAAGACCTAATTGGGAGGCCCCAATGGATGGCATGGGTATCCACCATTCTTATAGACATGTACCATGAGCTAAATGAGATAACATATAGGGAGGAAAGGACCTAGGCATTTGGTCTAGTGCTAGCACAGATTTGGGCCTAGGAGCATATAGAAGTGATATGCGCCCAAGTTCAACCATGAGAGTGGAGTCATCTTTTTATATACTGCAACATTAAGTTCATCCCTCAGATGCATAATGTGGATGTGACATACTATAGGATATTATTTGATGAGATGATATGCTTTGTCTAGAGACTATACCAATAATGTGCAAGATGGGAAGATGCTTGGGAGCTTGAGTATATGCACTATAGTAGGCCACTTATGGAGAGGCACTTAGATATAGTGAAGCATTTCATCATCAACTAGGTTAGGAGGAAATTTAAATGGAGGAAGGTGATTTCTACCAAGACCATGACATATGCCTACTTGCATAGAGAGGAGAAGCATGGATGGGTACCTATGTTGGACTACCAGACAATGTTGAGAGACACCACAACCTTGATGAAAGAGCCAGAGATTACCAACCAGATTTGGTAGATATAGGAGTTGATCCATCTTATCTCTATGAGATGCAGAGGCATCCCTTCCCTTAATTTATATAACCAGATGCACTGCCTATGGAAGAAGGAAATGGAGGAGATGGTGGGGATGGTGGAGGAGGTGGAGGTAGGGGAGTTTGATGGATAGAGGTAGGGAGCGATTCTCAAGGGCCTATGATGAGATGGATGTGGTCTAGACCCACAAGGGAGAAGAATGAGGAGGAGTAGGAGAAAGAGGAGGAGGAGGAGGGGGAGTGGCCACTAAGGAGAAAGAGGGTGGAGATTTTAGAGCCACAATAGGAGAAACTTATTGGGGGGATGGAGATGATCATAGAGATGCTCAAATACAAGCATTAGAGGAAGAGGTGCAAGTGACACAAATCACTATTTTTGTGTGGGATCAAAAAATTATTGATGAGTTGGCATGGAGTGAGGAGCTCCATAGGGAGAAAGTGTGGTGAGGTGAGAACTAGAGCACCATGGAACACAGGTGGTTTACTACTATGCTGCATATATGGGTATGGTACCACCAGGATAGGGACTCCTAATCACTTAGAGTGAGTAGGGTGATCAAAGAGTGTGGTAAAGCTACTAGATAGGAGACAAGCTCCCCTACCGTGACTACCACTAGTCCATGAGGGTGAGAGTCAATCTTAGGTCTAAGAGTAGGTCTAGGATGATGTCCATGTGTCACTTTTTAATGTATTATATGTATTCTGAGATAGTTATCCAAATTTTGGATCTCATATGAATATGTACTCTAGTTTATTTGATATATACATGAGATACTAGATTTGATCGGTATTCATTGTATACTTATCTCATTTTTATGCCCATGTGATGGATGTTTACATGGATGATGCAGTACTTTTGTTTTCATTTCTATGTGATGTTTTCCTCATGCTTATGTTTATGAATACCCAATTTTATATTTGTGTTTATATGCTCATGGATCTCTCTCATACATAGTTTTATCTCTCATGTTTGTGATGTAGACACATGTTTTGAAAATGTTATACTTGGATAGATTAGATGTGATGATTAGATTAAACCCTTGTGATGACAAGCACACAAGAAGTAAGAAAGTGGATATGATCAACAAGGAACAAAAGATATGACTAAGATAAATATTTGAGAAGAGATGAACATAGTTAGCTGAATTGTCTATGAAAGATGAAGAGAGGGCTCTCTCCATATGAAAAATGCAAGACTAAGATAGAATACGCCTAAAATGAAAAATGTTTTACTTGTAAGGGACACAAAATATTTAGACTCTAATTTCATCATTAAGCATTTAGGGACATTGAAAGATCATACAATTCTCACTAGTATAACTATGAGGATATTAATATGATCCATATCAGATAGATATGTGAACATCCAACCTAAGAATCAAAGACGTGGAAGTTAAGATGACTAATGCAGTTAGATTCCCTAAGTTTAGTATAGAAATATCAAGGCATGAGTGCTAAGATGACCCCCAAGTGCAATCTTGTAAAAATAGAAAAGGATGATATATTGTAGGTCCAAAGTACCAAGTAGGAAAAGGACAAAGGCTCTTAACACCTCAAACTAACAAAGTACACCCACAAGAAGAAAACAACTAAAACATATCCTATGTCCCCAGTATTCTAGTCCATAACATCCTTGAAAGACTATTAGTGAGGGAAATATTAGCAAATAAATTGGCATAGATAGCACACAAAGAAGATAAAGTTGATCATACATCAACAAGTTTAATGTTTAAGTGTGTGTGTGTGTGTGTGTGTGTGTGTGTTGATAATGATAAGATAAGTAGTTGTACCCTTGAGAAGAGGACAAGTGTCAATTCCAAGCTAGGAAATGTATTATGAAATGAATGAGTGTGAAGTGAGACTAATAGACATAGGCATAAGGGTATCAAGTAGTGCATGTTTCTAGGTTTTCACCACTTGAAAGATTTTTTTAAGGAATTTTTCCACTTTTTTTGGTGATACATCGAAGTGCCTATTGCCAAGTTTTCACTAAGATGGTCATTTTTTAAGGATTTTTTATATTTTTAAGGATTTTTTCAAGATTGTAAGATATATATAGATAGCTAAGACATAAGAGCCTTAAAAATAGAATTAATTTAGATGTAAAATGTTGATAGGCTTAGTAAGTTCTTCCCCTTCAAGAGGAGAGAGTAGATATACACTAGATCCAAACATTGTTGTGATGATGTAAGGAGCCAACCAGTTAGGCTCAAAATTTCCTTTCTGTTTGTTTTTTTTATTCTTAGAGTTCTCTTAAAGAAAAATTTCACCCAATTGGAACTCATGAGGATGGACCTTTTTTTTGTAGCTAGTAGACATTTTTTTTGATAAGCTCTTATGTGATCAAAAGTAGCCTTGTGGTGCTCATCAAGGGTTTCTAGCTCATGTCTTCTCATAGCTCTATGGTCTTCATTAGTGATTAACCCATGTAGGGGACTCATCATGAGGGAATATCAACTTCTAAGGGTATGAAAATCTCATATCCATAGACTAGTGGAAAATATGTAGCCCCTATAGGGGTACATATAGTGGTTTTGTAAGCCCATAGTGTTGGATTGATCCACACATGCCAATCTCTACTTGATTTGTGGACCATTATATGTAGGATCTTTAGAATTACTTTGTTAGAGGCCTCCATTATCAATGACAATGGAGGATCCTTAAGGTCCTTATTTTTCAGCTAGCCTCCATTATCAGTGACAATGGAGGATGGGATACCATAGTGACAAATGATATGGTTGAGAATGAACAAGGAAACATAGTTGCCTATAAGAGTAGATAAGGGTACAACTTCAAGCCATTTCATGAAGTATTTAGTCACTATAATGATGAACTTGTGTCCATTGGATGAGCTTGGATGAATTTTTCCCACCAAATCAAAGGCCCACTATTGAAAAAGGTAATATGTGATAGAAGGGATAAGCTCATGCCGAGGGGCATGAATTAGGTTACCATGTAATTGAAACTTTTTGCAAGATTCAACATATTTGATAGTGTTAGTCTGCATAGTTGGCCAGTAGTAACCCACCCTAAGTAGTTTTTGAGCAAGTGAAAGGCTGTTAGAGTTTTCCCCACAAATGTCATTGTAGACTTCAGCCAATGCCTTTTCAGTAACTTCTAGTTCTAGACACCTAAGAAGCATTCCATTGAGACCCTTTGTATATAAATCACCAAAGACAAGGGTATAGTGAGAGGCATTGCAAAGGAGTTGGAATTTTTGGTTGCGCATGAGCTATTTAGGAATTATTTGATCACACAGGTAGGAGATGATAGTGGAATAATAAGAGAAGTCATGACTAACAACAATACAAATTACATGATTTTTAGGGGAGTCATATGTATGGTGTCATAATTCTTCCACCAAGAACTAAAAGTGAGATTCATGCTCTTGCTATTGTAGAATAGATGCTAAGGTGGCCATAGCATCCACAACCTTGTTTTCTACCCTAGGAATTTTTTGGAATGTTACAAATGTGAAGTAGTTCATAAAGGCATTGATCAATTTCTTATAAGGAACAAGCTTGCAATATTTAATTTGACAGTCATTATTAACTTGATTAATGACAAGCTAAGACTCCTCATAGATGTGCAATTATGTAATCCTCCATTCTAGAGCCATTTTAATCCCATTAGTTAAAGCCTCATACTCTACTACATTATTGGTGCATGGAAAAAATAGTTTGTAGGACTTTGAGATTGTATCACCATGAGTTGTAACAAATAGGATTCCTACACTGGCTCCATTATGGGTGTGTGAGCCATCGAAGAAAATTTTCCACGTCCTCTTAGTGACATACGCAGTGGAGGCATCAAGAAAATAAATCTGCATTGGAGCATTATTTTTTAATGGAAACTCATTAAATTTATCTATTATTTCTTGTCCCTTAATGACTTTTCATTTGACATACTAAATCTCAAATTTGGAAAGAATTATCATCCATTTAGAAAGCTATCCAATGCGCACAACTTTACTTAGTAGATATTTAAGGGGATCAATTTTTGCAACAAGCTACATCATGTGAGAAAACATGTAGTAACTAAGCTTCTAGGATGCAAATAACACTATGAGACAATTTTTTTTAATGTTGTTGTAATTTACTTCATAAGCCACCAAAGTATGACTGATGTAGTATATAACAACTTTTTTTTCTATTCTCATCTCTCTGTGCTAGTAAAGCTCCTAAGGAAGAATCTATAGCTAAGATCTATAATATCAATGGTTTCCCTAGTATAGGTGGCATCAATATTGGAGGTTCAGCCAAATATCCTTTGATTTGATCTAAGCTCTTCTGAGATTTCTCATTCTAGATACACATGGAGCCTTTGTGCAAGTTTTTATTGAAGGATTGTGCTCTATCAGCTATTTGAAATAGAAACCTCTTAATAGATTGAAGATGTCCTTGAAGAATTAATAGTTGAATAATGTTCTTAGGAGGGGGCATTTCAATAATGGTTTTCACCTTTTCTAGATCAACTTCTATGCCTTTTCCAAATGTGATGTAGCTTAGCAATTTTTCTAATGTGACACCAAAAGTCCACTTCTTGGGATTTAGCCTAAGTTAAAAATGCTCCATGAGGTCCAATATCAAATTCAAGTCATCAAGGTTCATATCTATTTTCTTAGACACAACTAACGGGTCATCAATATACCCTTCCATATTCTTATGCATCATGCCATGGAAGATAGTATTCATAGCTCTTTGGTAGGTGGTTTCTACATTCTGTAATCTAAATGACATGACATTCTAACATAAAGTATCCCATGCACATGTAAAAGTCATTTTCTCTTGATCCCAAAGAGAAATTTTAGTTTGATTGTATCTAGAGAAGCTACCTATTAAGGAATATATTTCATAATCTGCAGTTATATCCACTACCATGTCTATGTTAGGAAGTGGAAAATTATCCTTAAGGTATGCTTTGTTCAAGTCTTTGAAATCTGTGCACACATTAGTGGACTTATCATGTCTAGACATAGGCACAATGTTGGAGATCCACACTACATAATCAAAAGCTTACATGAAGTTTGCACTTAACAATTTTTGGAGCTCATCTTTTACTAGTGATTCCTACATGAGGGTTCTTTTTTCTTAGTTTTTTCTTAACCAACTTAACATTAGGAGAAATGAATAGGTGATGCATGATAAGATCAATGTCTAACATAGGCATATCTAAATAGGTCTAGGAAAAAAATATCTTCTTTTCTTGGAAGAAACTAGTAAATTTCTCTTTTCTTTAGTTGAGAGTGATTGAGAAACATGAATGATCTTAGGAGACTCTTATGTACCAAGATTGATAGGTTGTGTAGGTTCAATAAGAACTAAAGATTTGTCTTGGAAATATCTCGATAGATTACCAAGTAGCCCATCCTCAAGTGGCTCAAAGAGGTTTTCACCCTTGGATATGTCTTTATTTTTACTTTTTTGAGGTTTAGACACTGCCATAGAGTGGTTTTGTCATTTGGACACATTTTTTTCATTTTCCTTTTGATTTTTTGACTAAGGTACTTTATATATATTTTTTATAAGAAAAACAAGTTTTGAAGGGAATCTAAAGCCCTTTACAGACCAAGAAATTTTCAAAGAAGCCCAAACCAACCAAAACTACAGTCCAAAGGTGAAATAGGTCACCCAACAAGACACAGTGACCAAGGTGGCATTGTAGATAACTCAATACTCATCAACCATCAAACTAAGTTTTGAACAGGTGCCTAAAACCCCAAATAGGTTTTGAAGGGTGCCTAAAACCCTATACAAAATAAAATATGTCACCAAAGAAAAGGTGACCAAGGTGGCAACAAAAATAAAATAGAATACTACAACCACAAAAATAAGTTTTGATAAGGCTCCTAAAACCCCATGGTGAGACACACTACAAAGGACTAAAGGCAAAAAGAGCTAGGAAACAGTACAAAGAACAATAGGCCAAAAGCTAGGAGAGCCAAAAAAGGACAGCCACATTAGACTTTCCCTTTTGAACCTTTCTTTTTAGACCACAATGCCATATCAAAAGAGGGAGTGGATGGCTTGAACTTTTTTTCTTTTATTGTAGTCCATCCATCCTCCACCAAACCATTATCCTTTTGCCACTAAAAATTAGCACCATCACAACCATAACCAGAAACCCCAAAGCCAAGGAAAAGGCCAGAGAAGAGGAAGTGACAACTGAAGCCATAGATAGAACAATAACACCATGAGAAGGAACCATAGGAGGAACTACCTTAGAAACACTAGAAGCCAATGGTTGATCCACCAACAAGATGGACAAACAAAGATAGCAACAGAATCCTATACTAGAGACTGGGACAACAAAATCCAGAGACAAACCAACTGCCACCACAAAAGGAGCCAAAGGAGGGGACATACCAATAGAGATAGCAGCAAAGATAGATACAAGAGTTGAGCCAAAAGTAGGAGTTTAAGCTCCCACCAATAAAAAAAACATAGGAGTCAAGTTAGACACAGAAGCTGAAACTGTCACCATAAGGCCACAAATAAAAGTCAAGCCAGATGCAGAAGCCAGAGCTACTAGCATAAAGGAAGACATAGGAATAGGAATCAGACAAGGGTGTGATGTCACCCCTAAAGAGATAGTCATGCCAACTAAAGTAGCATTTGAGTTTTCCTCCAAAGTATCCTAAGAAGAGTCATCATTCCCAATAGAGGAATCTTTCTAAACCATGTAGTGATCATCTAAAACCCCCTTCCACTAAGAAGAAGACTTCTTCAGTCTAGATTTTTTAGAAGAGTAATATGAAGCAAGATTACCAGTCTTATGGAATATACTACATCAGAAAGGGATTCCCTCATAATTAAGAAGCAGGTTCCAAGAGCCATGTAGAGATTTCAAAATAATCATTTCAGGAAGTCCCTTATAGATGTCAATATCAACCAGGATATGGGTATATGTCATCCTAAATGCATTAGAAGATGTAGTATCTATCAATAAGAAATCCTTGAGGGCTTCCCCCACCACCTCCAAGATAAAGTCTAGCCAAAGGTGAAGGGGGAGATTCAACAACCTAACCCATAGAGGGATCTTATTAAAATATTCTATCAATGGGTCAAACTCCTTATACCAAGGTTTATCCATCAAGGGAAACTTTTCCCCCATGAGAAACCACAACTCAAAATGGAATTTCTATCATCAATAGATTCAAATTTCACAATGAAAAAACCCCTATAAATAGGGTAAATATGAGTTGTTATTGTAATGAATGGCTTCCAAACATGAGAGATCTAGGTGTGCAACTCTGGCAAAGAGGACCATAAACCATTAAAATGAAATATTGCAACTTTGGAAGAGAAATGATCCACATAAAGAGAGATCTCATCAACAATAACTAGCTCTAAATTAATCAATATCAAGTTTCTAACTACAACTTGTAAAGAATCTTGGATCCTCAAACACACATGCTGTCCTCTAATGCCTGTCTCATAAGCAACAACATCAGTGTAAGATATTGTAGATCTACTAGCCCCCCTGAGACATAGACACTATAGAGAGAGCACAAACTAGCTGTAACCCAACCCCAATGGAGTTAGTGAGGGCAGAATGGCCCCCAATAAGGGAAAAGCTGAGGAAGTCACCAAAATTTGGCACTACCACCATAAATCTAGATGCAAGAACCAAGCTAAGTGTAGAAGCTGAAGCTGTCACCAAAAAGCCAGACATGGCAGTTGAAGCTGCCACCAAAAAGCTAGATGTAGGAGTTGATTCAGACACAAGAGATGAAGCCACCACCATAAAGCTAGACATAGGAGTTGATCTAGACATAGGATCTGACATGATTACCAAAAAGCTAGACATAGGAACCGAGCTAGGCATAGAAGCCGAAGCCGCCACCAAAAATCTAGATGCAAGAGCCAAAGCTACTGCCAAAAGCTAGATGCAAAAATCAATCTAGATACAGGAGCCAAAGCCGCTACCATAAAGCCTCTAAATTTTATTAGGAGGCCTTTAATGCATAAAAGAATTTATGCTTAATTTTTGTTAACCCTTGGTTGTAAGCACTATAGGCAAGAAGCCCCACTATTTCACCAAGGGTCAATGGAAAAACATTCTCAATTAAGATCCATAATAGAGAATGGACCTATGGGGACTTGAACCTTGGTTATAGGCCTTATAGGCAAGAAGCCCCACAATTTCAACAAAGGGACAAGACCTAAATTTATTAACCCTTGGTTGTAAGCACTATAGGTAGGAAGCCCCACTATTTTACCAAGGGTCAATGGAAAAACATTCTCAATTAAGATCCACAGTAGAGAATGGCCCTGTGGGGACTTGAACCTTGGTTGTAGGCCCTATAGGCAAGAAGCCCCATCATTTCACCAAAGGGTGAAGCCCATAAATTTTATTAACTCTTGGTTATAAGAACTATAGGAAAGAATCCCCACTATTTCACCAATGGTCAATGGAAAAACATTCTCAATTAAAATCCACACTAGAGAATGACCCTACGAGGACTTAAACCTTGTTTTTAGGCCATTCATGTAAGAAGTCCCACCATTTTACAAAAGGGACAAGCCCCAGGTACTTTATATCTATTTTTTTCATGTTAATAATTGGTTTAGTAGTGGAAGAAACCATGGGTTCAATGACATTTAGGTAGCAAGCGATCTCATAGTCATTCAAAAAAGATGGTAGTTCTAGTCTTTGGTGTTGAATAGACCAATCTATGAGATTAGGATTTATCAATGAGAGAGAAGTGGAAGCTTCAAGATTTTTAATATGGAAGGAATTATCTCTAGTGACACAAGAGGTCAAGCTTGTAGGGAAAGCTTCAAAGGAATCCAAATCATAAGGAGACCTAGAGGGATCAACATGATCCACTAAAGAAAATTCTAAAAAAAACTTGTTAGATCCTAGACTAGATTGATTGACTACATTTGGCTGGATGAAATAAATGTGTATGATGTCCAATCCTAACTCACAAGAAGCATCTAAGAGAGATTCCCATTCATATTCACCAAAGTTGGTGCTTTGATTCTAGGCTAGTAATCAAGCAATGTTTTCTCTTATCCTTCCTCTATTAGAATATTCATTATTGGATTTACTAGATTCATATTATCTAGAGGTAAAATTCTCAACATCATTATGGGTAACTATTGGATCTTCTCCCCAAAGGAGAGAAGTAGGAGGCACAAAGTCATCTTCTTGTGTAGCAGAATTATAAATACGTGGATCGTCATCCTTTGATTCACTAACCACTAGGGCCCTTCTATCAAACCTTGGTAATTCAAACTCCATCCCAAAGCCTATTCCAATAGTATCTCTATTTTTGTTTCCCTTAGTATGACTTAAGGGTTCTACAAGACCTTTCTTATCACCAATTAGGAACCCTTGGCCATGATAGCCCATGTTTTTCATAAATTTGTAGCCTCTTCCATAGTGCTCAAGAGAAATGGGAGTAGTAACTGTGATCTCCTCAAAATCTTCTTCTTCCCTATAAATCAAATCTCTTATGGATTGATCTTCTTTTTCTACCTCTAAGGGAATAGAAGACTAAACAAAGGTCCTAAAAATAGTCATAGTAGGAGCTAAGGGCTTCAATTTCTTAGAAGGTTTCCCATAAGATCTAGGAGAAACTAGAAAATCATCAATAGAATCCAGAGTATATTCTCCCATACCAAGGCTCATAATTTTCAAGTTTTTTTTTACACACCTCGAGGGATGATTTGAGCTCATAAGAAGAGTGATTATGGGGGGCTAGCATTTCAATAGCAGTGAGCATCTTGGTAGACATTGAATTATCCCCTAGAATCACAATCTTAGTACCATTGAAATGAAATTTTATACACTAATAGCATGTTGATGACACAACTTGCATGTCATGGATCCATGGTCTTCCTAGCAATATATTATATGCAAAGAAGATGTCCAAGACTTGAAAGACCACATCTTTTTCAATGAGACCCACATGGATAGTCAACTTAATTAGGCCTTTTGAAGGTCATTCAACCTCATCATATTCTTTGATAGTGATATTCCATCTAGAATTGATAACAAATTTAGATGTACCTAATTATTGGATAACATTGAAGGAGACAATATTTAACCTAGCACCATTGTCTATCAAGACTTGATAGACACAAGTACAAAATATTTGGACTTTGATGTGGATAGCTAGGCTGTGGGATGCCTAAGTGACTTGTCATTTTCTTCATAGTATGTGAGGTAGTGAGGTGAAGAAATATGATTGACCATAGTTTGGAATCACTTAGCATCAATATCTATGGGAACATTGGATGTACATAAGGATTTTTTAAGGATCTCCTTGTACAAAGGCGATGATTCTAACAAATCAAAGATAAAAATTTGTGTAGAGTTTTGTTGTAGCTGACTAACAAGATCATGTAGTTGGATATGGTTGGAGTATCCACTTGTTGGGATAAGGATGCATTCTTAGGATCTCTTACAAATTTGAGGACAACCTTAGATTGAACCCTAGTGACAACATTGAGTGTCTCACCATTCAAAGAGGAAGGTTCTACCACCCTAAGAGTTATCTTAGGTTGAGTGTCTCTATAGTTGTGTTAATAATTGTATATTTTCAAAGCTAACTTATCCTTTTCATTATCCATGTCATAGTTTGGTTCCTAGTCAAATTTAGGACCCATCAAGAAAATATGTTCAATAGGTTCCAACATGTTTACGACATTGTCTGCATTAGTGTAAGTATAGTTGATCTTGGCATCATCATTTTTCTTGTTAGCATGGGATGATTCTCCTTTTTCATATTCAAGTAGGGGTTCTTTAAGGGCCTTATGATCCAAATTTTTAACTAGGCCATTTATAACAACCTTTTCTCCATCAATGAGGTTCTAAATTACATCCTTGAGCTTGAAATTTATTTTGATGTTATGTCCCTTACTCCTATGATAATTGTGGAAATGATCATCCCTCAACCAAATAGGCTTGATGGGTGGGTCATAAGTGTTTGAAATTTAAGAGGAGTAAAAGAGGGGAATAATGAATAAGTTACCACAAAAATAAATCTCAAATCCTTTAGATGTCAGTACAAAACATAAACTCTATTGAAACAATTGTTACTCGATTAACACATAGGCAATTGGTTAATACTAACAATATGTTGTAATTCAGAAAACACTATAATATCAACTGTAACTCATGTTGTTAAATAGATTTGTTCTTTTATCTTTCATGAAATTATGACTCTTAATGACTAGATTATGAACAATATCTATTCACAATAGTTGAAAAGCCATTTTATGGTTACCAGCTTTTCTCTAAATTGGTAGGTACAACTCCCTATATGAATAATCTTCAATGAATTATGTTTTATCTGTAATTCCTATTGTGGGGTATGCTCTTAACCCGAGAGCAAGAGAGGAAAACCAAATTAAGCCTAACTAGAACTTAATTCAGGCTAGAAAAATTTCTCAATATCAAAACAGATCTATGTATCCACACTTCTTATGAATTCATAAGTCCATCCGAGCAAGACTAAAGCAAGTTGAAATCTAAATCTGAACTAGAACTGATGAATCAAGAAAACTAACAAAATCCTTCCATCAAATGCAATATAACAATACTTATCTCATCCATTTGACTTCCGAAAAATAGGGGAAATGAAACTCTGTTCTTTCTTAGTTCTCTGTAGTTTTCCTTTCTTCCTCTAAGTCCTTCCTCTACCTCTTGAATCATCTCCTGCTTGAATTGCATGTTTTGAAGCCATTTGAATAGAGGCTTAGTTCCTTTCTTCAAAATCTTTACTTCAACTACCTCTTTTTCCTTCATTTGGATGATCATATTTAGGAGAGAAATGCATTCGTCACACCTTGCCTTTTCTGCGTCCAAAGTGTTGTGATTGGAAGTGATATTATCCTTCTCAATTTTTAACAGAAGGATAACATTCTCACCACTTGAGAAACAACATCCTTTCAAGGAAAATTTTCATCTTTTCTTTTCCTCTTCTTCTCCAATGTATCCTCAAGCCAAGACTCTATATTAATCACTTTGGAGGCTATTCTGAGCGATTCAATGCTGAAAATTTTCTTCTTTATTGGAGTTGTTGTTGCTATAGCTACTGAAAAGGGGGTCTTTGGATCTCTAGAAAGGAGCCGAGATGAACCTAGAGCTTTCTCTTCTTCTTGAGATTTTTGGGCAGCTTCATTAGACTCAGTGGATTCGCTACTACTACTTTTATCATCTCTAATTTCTACTATCTGAATAGGAGAACCAATAGGCTTAAGAACAGGAGCACTTACGGATGGAGTAGGGCTACAACAGGGGGATGAGATAGGGGCAACATGAAGAGATGGAGTTGGAGAAGCTTGAGGAGATGGGGGAAGAGCAGCATGTGGAGGTGATACTATAGAGCGAGATCCATCTTTCTATTTCTCCGTTTCTTTTTTAGCTTCAACTTGAGTTTCGATTACTGGTAGTGATCCCCCTTGATAGGTTGGGGTTATTGGAACATTCCTCTCTGGGGGTTGATCACCTCTTCCTACAGATTGAATTGGAGCTTGAGTAGTTGTGGTGGTAGCATTGGGAATGGAACTCTGAGAGGAAGTTGTGGTAGCTATAGATGTGGAAGCTTTAGTAGTTTTACTCCTACTTCGGCCTTTCTTAGCTATCCATTCAACCCACTTCCCAGTCCTTTTGGTTATTCTCACCATCATGACATCAAAATCTTCTACTACGTCAACATATGGTTCAAAACTTATGGGAGTATTCCTCAACTTAGTCAAATATGTATTACTGTACATATTTTGACCATCATCTTCCAATCCCTCCACGTTTAAATTTATACCATGTCTTTACCTGTTCAATTGTAAATCTGGCAAAGGCACGATCTCGACTCTCCAATTCACTCTTATAATTTGCCCAATAATCCTCCATGGTTGCTACATGTTTGATTACACTTCTAACTTGAAGCACATCTCTGGCATATCCGTTAGGATCAAACAGGGGCCTTAGTACTTCATACTCTTCCAATTTATATTTACTCTCAAATGCTTTGAGTATATTCTTTGCATCTGATTTGGTCTCGCAACTATATGCTCCAAATTTTATAGGGAATTATACCTTTTCTTCTTCAGGCTGGTGCTCAACATGTTCACTTGTATTGCTTGCCTCACGATCTCCACGAGCACGATCATATCATCCAAGTACCTGGGCAGCTTTAGTTGGAATCCATCGAACGCTGCAAGACACAAATAATAAAATGATGAAAACTGAATAAAATAATTGCCAAATTGACTGATGGTTGCCATCACTTCTGGACTGAATCTCCATTCTGGACACCCTTGGAGCTCCCTGCAAATCCTCATGGTAAATGCATCATTTACTCAGATGTATTCTGCATAACTATTATGTAATTGCAAGCATGGGTAAAACTCATAGCTTTTTACATTATGAGAAAAATTCTCAATTCTAGGGAGTCCCAGCCACAATTGAAGAGAAGCCAACATGTATGTCAAGAAAGAGGACATATAAAATGAATTATAAAACTTGGTTGCACTGAGAGCCCAAGAAAGATGCTCACTGACCTCATATGCCCAATCAATATACTGTGTGTCTGAGCAAATAACTTACACCAAAAAGAAGTATTGCTCTACAAAATTAAAAGCTTCTACCTCACCTTTGAGTTGATGCAACAGAACCAAAATGTCAACAATTTCTGTTTTGAGGTCCGTGCTGAAAAGAGTTTTAGGGACTTTACTCTTAGCTCCCCTTGGCTTCTAAAACTAGGACTGCATGATCTCCCTCCTCCAAACAATCTTCTTCAAAGAGTACTCAAACATGGCTCCACTCATCATTAAATTGGAGAACTCCTCTCATTTTAGAATCCATAAGAAATTCACTATGGCTTGGCGATCAATTGGAATCAACACCGTTTGATCAGGTGATAGAATTTTCTTTGTATCCGGGTTGTAATGATGGATGCATTCCAAAATCAACTTTGGGGCTTGCACTGCCACAGGAAACCCAGTTGCTTCTACTAATACACTTTGCCAAATTTTCTCTATTATGAGATGGATTGGCTTTGCTCTCAATCTCCTTTGAAAATCTTCCATATCATAGAAATGGAGTGAAGTATCTGTGATAGTCAACCATGCTGACTTAATTCTGCCCAATACATCAAAGCCCGTGAATCTTGTTGCCAGTTTATTTGATGAATGATAGAAATAGTTCAAACAATTGTAATTTATACAAGGAGAAAAATCTATAACTTGAAAATTACTTCAAAGCACTATTTAGTATAATAGTATAATAGTGAAACAGGAGTTTGAAAATCTGTTAATTCCCTTTTTATAAAATAACCCCAGATTTGCCTGTTGAATTTCATAAATTGCACCATACAAGAAAAATTAAGGGTAAATCCGTTGGATTGGTGGATGTAAAGGTTTTAATGGATTTATCTTTGTCTTTTCACTATTTCCATTGGCTTAAAAGTAACTCTCATTAATTACCAATTTATTTCCCATTTCATCTGTCTTTTAGAGAAACACAAACAAAGTACCCCCTTGGGCTAAATGCACTTAGGTCAATTCTAGTTGCAAAAACCTAATCAATCCACTGAATTGCTTCTATTTACTCACCCAAAATAATTTGCAACCAAATCACATACTTACCATGCTTGCAGGAATGACTATCTCTAAAATGTGAAAAATGGTCTTTGAAGGTAGAAAACCCACAATGGAGAAGCAGATTTCGGATTTTCCCCTTTAACTTTCACTTTTACCTTTCAACCCTAAGCACTTTAATAAAAAC
This sequence comes from Cupressus sempervirens, assembly GCA_028749045.1. Lineage (NCBI taxonomy): Eukaryota > Viridiplantae > Streptophyta > Pinopsida > Cupressales > Cupressaceae > Cupressus > Cupressus sempervirens. The sequence continues at coordinate 408,062,122 of CM053786.1, forward strand.
TTTCAACAAATATAAAAGAGGCTTTGTGGGAAAAAAATGGGGCTCACTTAGTAACTCTATTCCTCCATTTGGGCCTTTGCAAAAAATTTAACTCTTGGTTCAAAATCTACCAAAAGAGAAGCCACTTCTAAATTTTCCGCCAATACTAATCTCGCTTATCTTAATGACCTTTGAGTAATTTTTTCTATGCAAACTTGATGATATTTGAATGATCTAACCATTATGTGGCTTACATACCCTTGTTTTAGCCTACCAGTAGTAGCTATGGATCTCTACGAAGTTTTACCTTCTAGGTGTGAAAACCCGCAATGGAGAAGAAGAAACTTGTTTTTTTGCCAATACTCATTGTTTTACTTCCTTCGACTTATTCACTTTATTTTAAGCCTCTGAAAAATGCAAAACTGACTTCGAAAGTGAGAGGTGGGGCCCATAGGCTTTCTCAATTCCTTTACATAGACCTTTTCAAAAAATTGATTACTGACTTCGAAGTCCGCCATGGAGAAGCTTTTTTCTTGTTTTTTGCCAATGCTTATCTCGATCATTTTCCAAGCTTTAAAATGGTTCTCATTGTGAGATCATGACATCACTGGAATGATCTTTTCTTAACATGATTCACTTTACTTCAAGGAAGCTTACAAATAACATTTACTAGTCTTTGCAAAAATTTTCCTTCAGGGTGCGAAAACCCGCCGAGATGAACCTGGAGCTTGATTTTTTGCCAATTCAATTTTCTTTAACTCCAGATCAAGTGAGTTGCATGAAAATCAAAAGATGTAGCACAAATCGAGAATCTCCATCAAGGATGGCTCTAAACTACCCCTAAGACTCATGAAAACCAAGAAATACCCACCTGAGCTAAATGTGATATGGGAGAAAGGAAAAGATGAAAACCCGATGGAGAAACTCAGCACCCTAAGAAGAAAGACCTAGTGACCTGACTTGACAGAACATGACATTGGTTTACTCTCCACTTTGCAAAAATTTATATATGGTGGAAAAGTGGGGCAACAACTGGCTCTGACTGGGGACTTGGGTAGAGTATGCCCAAGCAAAGGAACTTAGAATCTCTGGTTTCACAAAAGAAAATAAAGGATGGCAACACAACAAAAATAAACCAAACAAGGAAAGTGAGAAAAAGACACCAAAAAGGGAAAGCTAACTAAGACATACACACAACACTAAGTCTAACTATGGTACATTATAGGGGTTACCTATTTTCAATTTGTAACTTGGTAGAGCTTGAGATCCTGACCATTATAAGTCAGGGGTAATTCTTCACCATCTTCATATGCTAATTTGAAAGAATTATTTTCAAATTCCTTTTGAATTTTGAAAGGGCTTTTCCATAGAGTATCAAACTTCTTATGCATTCCTTTTGGAGCCTTTCTTTTGTCCCAGAGTAACACCATATCTCCCGCCATAAATTTTTGAGGTCTTGTTTTCTTGTTAAAAAGTTCTTTTACTCACATTTGGTGCCATGTGATATGATCAACAATTTCCATCCTTTCCTCTTCCAGTTTATTCAGATACAAGATTCTTTTTTCTAGACCATACTTATAGACATCATCTTCAATTACTATTCTGAGTTTGCTTATAGCCAATTCCAATGGTAAAGGTAGATTAGCTTCAGTTCCATAAACCAATTCAAAAGGGGATATACCAATTGCTCTCTTGGGTGTCACTCTGTCTACCTCGAGTGCCTCATGAATCTTTTTGTGGCAATTCTTCTAGTTATCTAACATCAGTTTCTTTATAATATTGATCAAGTTCTTATTGCTAGATTCTGCTTGGCCATTCCCTTGAGGGAAATAATCAGATGAATGACTGACGGTGATCCCATACTCAAAACAGAAATTAGTAATTTCAATTAAAGAAAAATAGGACACATTATCCATCACTAATTTAATGGGAACACCAAATCTGATCAAAATGTTTTCTTTTTTGAATTCACATACCATCTTAGAAGTAGTCTTCTTTGTAGCCTTAGCTTCTACCCACTTGGTGAAGTAGTCAGTTGTAATTATGATATATTGATGACTAGTAGTGGATGTAGGAGTAATTGGACCAATGAAATCAAGACCCCATTGTTGAAAAGGTCCTTCAATGATAACAGGTCTCAGTGGTAGTGCGGCTAATTGAGGGTGTCTAGAAAACATTTTACACTTTTCACAATTCGCTACCCATGCATATGCATCTTTGAACATCCTAGGCCAGTAATAACATTGCCTTAGTATTTTGAAAGTTGTAATTGAAAAAGAGAAGTTTCCTCCATAGGCCTCATCATGGAATGCTTTCAACAACTTTTCTTGTTGTGGTTTATCTACGCATCTTATGAATGTACCATCAATAGCCTTTTTGAAAAGCTTGCCATCCCAAATCACATACTTGGCTACTTTTAATCTAAGATCTCTTCTTTGTTTTTCATTCAAACCTTCTGGACATTCACCATATGTTAAAAGGTAAGAAATGTTCTCGAACCATGAATCATAGAGACCTACTTCCAGCACCAGTTGCTTCTCATTCGATTCTTCTAATTCACTAGTGGTTTTTTTTTTTGCAGTTGCTCTACATAGAGCATTTCCTCTTATCAGCTTGGTAGGTTTAATCTCAATATCATATTCCTGTATCTTTGTCACCCATGCTCCTCTAACATTGCAACCTAATTCTTGTTGTGTTAGTACACTTTTTACTGCTGTTTCTAGGACGAAGACAAGAGAGTGTGAATGTAAGATATAGAAATAGAAATTCTTAAGTGCTTTGACTACTGCATAATCATGCTTTTCAGTTTGTGAATATTTTAGTTTGTGATTTTTCAAAGGTATGCTCATAAAAGCAATGGGAGCTTGTATTCCTTCATCATTCTCTTGCACAAGAATAGTTGATAATGTATGTTCTGAAACATAGCAATAAATAATAAAATCTTGCTTGTAATTTGGATGACATAGCATAGGGGCATTAGCAACAGTAGTTTTTATACTCTAAAAAGCTCTTTTTCCTTCCTCACTCCATTTGAAACTTGAATTTTCTTTCATCATATCTATTATATGCTTAGTAGTTTCTGCAAAATTAGGACCAAACCTTCTAAGGAAATTCACTTGGCCAAAGAAAGATTTAACTCTTGTTTTGTTTATAGGCAGGCTTAGTCTCTGAAAGGCCTCTACTCTGTGAGGATCAATTTTAATGCCTTCCTATGACACTATATTTCCAAGTAGTTTTCCTTCCATTACATAGAAAACTAACTTCTTTGGGTTGAGAGAAATTCCCATGCTCTCTGCATCTTTGTAACACTCTTCTCAAGTCCTCCATATGGTCTTTCCTTTTTTTGGAGAACATGGTGAGATCATCCAAGTATATGACTATTATTCAATCTTTCATATCAACAAAGGTCTCACTCATACATCTTTGGAATGTAGCCCCAACATTGATCAGTCTAAAAGGCATCCTGTGATATGCAAATGTACCCCAAGGAGTTGTGAATGTTGTTTTATGTTGATCTTTCTTTTCTACTTCGACCTGGTTATATCCTGAAAAACCATCGAGCATAGACATCATATCAGATCCTGCAACTATTTGTAACAAATGGTCCTTGTTCGGGAGAGAAAAATTATCTTTGAAAGATGCTTGATTCAAATTATGGAAATCTACACAAATCCTTATCTCTCCATTCTTCTTTCTAACAGGCACTATGTTGGCTATCCAGGTAGAGTGATGGATAGGATAAATGATTCTTGCTTTTAACATTTTATCAACTTCTCAGAAAATGGCATCTGTGACCTTCGGATTATAGTTTCTTTGCTTTTGTTAGAAGGGTACTACATCAAGCTTGAGAGGAATCTGATGTTTCACCTCTCCTCCTCTGTAGCTCTTTAGGTCTTCATAGCTCCAAGAAAAGACATCTCTATATTCTTCAAATAATTTCTTTGCAATTTCTCTCTCTTTGGGAGTACAACATTTTCCAAAATTAATCATTTTGGGATCATGGACATCTCCAATATTCAATCCTTCATATTCACCAGTGGTAGGTCCCTTTTCTATTCTTTTCTGCTTAACATAAGCATCATGTTTGTTAAATAAATTTTCCAAAGCTACAAATAAGGGGGAATAATATTACTTTTTACTTTGACCTCACCACTTTTGTTATGTTCATTGTCTTCGTGAGACTTAGTTTCAAAACTGGCTTTGTCATTTTCAAGAAATAGCTGCAAACTTTGATCATCATTAAAGACTTGCCAGGATTCTATATTATTTGGGATGGTAGATTGATATATAATTTCAATTTGATATTTTTTATCCTTAAAATTTGGATGTGGGAGTAACAAGGAAGTAGAGACTGCAAGTGAATCAGCCTTAGCATTCATTTTCATTTCTCTTGGCATACCTTTAATGGTGAAGGCATCTAAACCTTCTATCTCATCCCACACCATGTTCTTGTAATTCTTCAGTTTATGATTCTTCACTGAGTACTATCCTTTGATTTGTCTCATAATAAGCTCTGCATCACCTTGTACCTTTAGGACTTTTATCCCTTTTTCTTTTGTAGTGACTATCCCCAATATTAAAGCTTCATATTCTACTATATTGTTTGTGTTACCAAAGTCTGATTTGAAAGCTAAGGGTTCAACTTCTCCTTCTAGGGATATCAATACTACGCTAGCTCCCAAGCCTGAGGAAGCACAACTTCCATCAAATTCGAGTGTCCAGATATCAGAAGCCTCTTTGTCCTCATCAGGCACCTTCTCGACCTAATTCTCGTTCACTTTTTTACTTGAATCTTCCTTAGTAAATAACATATAATTACCAAATTCCAATTCCTGATATAGAAATTGAGCCTTGGGATCATCTGATTTCAAGACTATGAATTTTTCTTTTCTTCAGGTTCTAACTTGACTTTCTTATTACCAATAGGTATCACAGCTTGGGCCTAGTCTAGCTTAATTTCTCCTCCTAAGTCTCAGCAGAAAATTCTATTTAAAAGGAGTCCATAACTTGTAGGAATATTAGCTACTAGAATTTTTAATAGGAGTTTCTTTTCTGGATATGAAGCTAGAGCTACTTGTGCATCTTTAATTTGTCCAAGCAGAGGGACTTGCTTGGCATCCATAGAATAACATCTCCCATGTACTTTAGTAAGACTCAACCCCAAGGCTTTAGCTATAGAATATGGCATAACATTATCTGATGCACTTGAATCTATTATGCAATTAATGAGTTTACATCCATTGATATACAATGCAATATAAAAAGGTTCAAGCTTCTGTCTAGGGAAAGTCACTAAAATAGTAGAGTCTTCTTGGTTAAACAAGCCAGATGTTAAGGTTTCATCTTCAATTTCAATCGTCACATTATGATTCAATTCTGAGGTACCCCCTTTACATTTATCCACTAATCTCTTTAGCTAAGAGGGATGTGACTTTAAATAATCAATAGTGGAAATTTGAACCTTTGACTCTTCACAAAATTGAATGAAATCAAAAGATGTATGGTCTTTACCTATTTGGAGTGGATGTTTCCTAATTAGTATGTGCTTTACTTGTAGAAGGACTGGAGCTATCTTTGTGAGTATGACTAGAGGTTTGATTCTTCAATCTTTGTCCATGAGTAAGTACTGTGTATGAGATTCCATCAATAGTTGCATAACACTCACCTTTTGATTCAAAATCCGATTCATATTCTAAAAATAAATTTCCAGAGTCACCATTTCAACAGGAATTAGGTTCTGAACATGGAGCTACAATATTTAATTCATTAGTAGATAGAAATTTCATCATACGAACAGTCTCTAGACAATTCTCAATGTCATGATCTGTGGTTAAATGAAAGATGCACATATTCCCCTTTTTCGGTGCTGCTTCGATTTGTAGCCTAGGTTGTGAACCTATAAGCTATAGAAATCTACTTTCATTGCTTCTACCTGGTGAGTTTTGGTAATTCTGTTGATAAGAATTATTGAATCCAGGTAACTACATTTTCATTGCTACTAACTCATTAGAAAACTTCTGAATCATTTCTTCTGATGATGTGGTGTTACTAGAACTCCCTTTAGTTTGAAGTTCTCATTTCCATTTTCTCATATAAATTAGGTCATCTTCACATTCAATAGCTTTCTTCTGTTCATTAGCTAGATCAGTAGGGCATGCTCTTCTCAAATCATAATTGATGTCTAGGGGCATAACACTAATAAAAGAAAGTTTTTAAATTGCCAGGCGTGGGTCTATCAACGGTAGGAATTCTGCTATTAATCTTACTGAAGTTGGCAATGAAATCTCTCATGATCATAGTTGGTTGCTTCTTAATTGAAGTCAACTGCATTAGCAAGGCATTTTCATCTTCCATAGTCTTGAATCTAGCTTCAAATTTAGTTCTCATCATGTCTTAATCTATTATTGAACCATCAGCTAAATGATAAAACCAGTCTACTGCATTATCTGTAAAGGTCTCTACAAACAATCTTACAACGATATCTTCATGTCCCACCCCCAATATATGGGTAGCTGCAAAGAATGCTTTAATGTGTTCATCTGTTGTGACTTTCCCATCACCTAAGAATTTAGGGAAGTTCTTCCTTGAACCAGCTAGAAGTGGATGATAAGCATTTAGTGCTAGCGGCCCTGTTGCTGTGGCCCATGGAGCAGCAATGATTGTTCTAGCAGTATATGGATGAAAGTTAACAATTGGAGGTGCATTAACTCTATGAAGTGCTAGCACCTGGCAAGTGGAATGTGAAGTGCTGGCATCTTGACTTCTAATAGGGGAAGGGGGTCTACTCCAACTTTTACCTTCACCTTTCTATTTTGGAACTTCTAAGATAGGAAAATCGAGCTCTATTAATTTATCAAAAGTGGAATCTTGCCCACCCTATTTCTTGGTACTTTTGAGGAACCTAAATTGTTCCAGGATGCTAGGTCTGATTTAACTCTAAGTTTACTATCTTAATTGTCTTTCTGCTCTTCAGATATCTCTCCTTTGAATAGCTCTTTCAAAAGCTTCAGCTCTTCTTTCTTCTTCCTCTAATATCAGGCTAGCATTCTGATAATGTTTAGTGTCCCTTCTATGCCTCCAAAAAAATGTGTTAAGGGATGAAATTATATCATCTTGGTCATCTTGAAAACCAAGGTTAGGTTGGAGCACTGGGATTATGTTTTCATGAGGTAGTACCATTTTTCCTCATGACATAGGCTTTTTGATCAAGTGACTGTTCATCTCCCCAGTAGAGTCGCCAAAAATCTATTGGTAAACAAATTTGTTCTTTTATCTTTCGTGAAACTATGACTCTTAATGCCTAGATTATGAACAATATCTATTCACAACAATTGAAAAGCCATTTTATGGTTACCAGCTTTTCTCTAAATTGGTAGGTACAGCTCCCTATATGAATAATCTTAAATGAATTATGTTTTATCTCTAATTCCTACTGTGGGGTATGCTCTTAACCTAAGAGCAGGAGAGGAAAACCAAATTAAGCCTAACTAGAACTTAATTCAGGCTAGAAAAATTTCTCAATATCAAAATAGATCTATGTATCCACACTTCTTATGAATTCATAAGTCCATCCGAGCAAGACTAAAGAAAGTTGAAATCTAAATTTGAACTAAAACTAATGAATTGAGAAAACTAATAGAATCCTTCCGTCAAATGAAATATAACAATAATTATCACATCCATTTGAATTCTAGAAAATAGGGGAAATGAAACTCTGTTCTTTCTTAGTTCTCTATAATGTAGAAAGGAAATACTAACTAATTATAGTGCCTACTAGAACAAAAAATGATTGAAACGAAGTGCCATTCAATTATCTCTACAATAGATATTACTTCACACCAAATTTTTTTGACCTTTTATTAATTATTGAATTTCATACATATATGTTTTGAGAGATAATCATTATAATGGGAATTTCAATCGATTCATCTCCTACAAATGACAAATGGCTAGATGCCAGTTTGTCAGATTTCAAAATTTACAAAATTTGCAACATTTACATCAGAAAACAAAAAAGGAGTATTGAATAAGTCATTTAGACTTCTTTCCCTTTTCAATTTTTGCCCTATATGTTCTGGCAGCCACTATAATTGGGATCATCTCCTCATGACTAGGCACATGTACATTGGTGAATCTTAAGAGCCACTTTGAATGCTCCTGAGCTAACTCCTTTACTACACCCAGCTGACTTGTTAACTATCCAACTCCAACATGCACACATCCACTTAGTGCTTGCAACTCTACCACTCTGTTTGACTAATTGAAGTCATCCCAGATAGGTTACTCACGTATGTGGAGAAAATATTCTTCATTACTTCTATCTCAATGAGAGCCTTTCCTTGCCCGCTGCTTTGTGAGTCAGTGTGTAATCCTTGCATGAGATCAAATGATCTGTCTTGGATCTTCTTCACCTTTTCCATTCAAACAAAGGCTTAGTTCCTTTCTTCAAAATATTTGCTTCAACTACCTATTTTGGCTTCATTTGGATGATCATATTTAGGAGAGAAATGCATTTGTCACACCTTGCCTTTTTTGCAGCCAAAGTGTTGTGATTGGATGTGATATTATCCTTCTCAATTTCTAACAAAAGGATAACATTCCCAATTTGATCAATTAGAACAGCTCCATCTGTACTAAGCTTCTCAATCCATTCTTTTCCAATCTAACCAAAATGCCTATCTTTTTGGAGCTTTGATATGAAGGCTTGTACCTCTTCTGCTAAAGGATTTTTAGTGGCAGGCACACCAGTGATAGTTGCCAATGGAACAACTAATTGCTACATGAATCTTCTCAACTCCTCTATTTCTACTTTCATTCTAACCTTTGATGACTTGAGATCCTCCAGTTTCTCTTCTATCACCTCATTACTCGATTTCTATAGGCCTACTTTTGTATCATGTCTAGCTTCCCCAAGGTCAATTGAGTGGAGAGTGAAATCTTCTAGCCTCATATCTCCAATTCTCCCTGCTTTGTTTGGTTTTGCTACCTCCATAGTTAGGTGCCCTATTTTTGGATCTCGTCCCAATATTGACAAGGTCTTCTACTTTTTAGTTTTTACTAAAGTAGATCCTGAGCAAACCGCTTGAGAAACAACATCCTTTGAAGGAAAATTTTCATCTTTTCTTTTCCTCTTCTTCTCCAAAGTATCCTCAAGCCAAGACTCTGTATTAATCACTTTGGAGGATATTTCGAGCGATTCAATGCTGAACATTTTCTTCTTTACTGGAGTTATTTTTGTTGTAGCTACTGAAAAGGGGGTCTTTGGATCTCTAGAAAGGAGCTGAGATAAACGTGGAGCTTTCTCTTCTTCTTGAGCTTTCTAGGTAGCTTCATCAGATTCAGTGGATTTGCTACTACTACTTTTATCATCTCCAATTTCTACTATCTGAATAGGAGAACCAGCAAGCTTAAGAATAGGAGTGCTTATAGATGGAGTAGGGCTATGATTGGGGGATGAGACAGGGGCAACATGAAGAGATAGATTTGGGGAAGCTTGAGGAGATGGGGGAAGAGCAGCATGTGGAGGTGATACTATAGAGCGAGATCCATTTTTCTATTTCTCTATTTCTTTTTTAGCTTCAACTTGAGTTTCAATTACTGGTAGTGATCCCCCTTGATAGGTTGGGATTATTGGAACATTCCTCTCTGGGGGTTGATCACCTCCACCTATAGATTGAATTGGAGCTTGAGTATTTGTGGCAGTAGCATTGGGAATGGAACTCTGAGAGAAAGTTTTGGTAGCTACAGATGTGGAAGCTTTAGTAGTTTTACTCCTACTTTGGCCTTTCTTAGCTATCCATTCAACTCACTTCCCAGTCCTTTTGGTTATTCTCACCATCATGACATCAAAATCTTCTACTATGTCAACATATGGTTCAAAACTTATGGGAGTATTCCTCAACTTAGTCAAATATGTATTGCTGTACATATTTTGACCATCATCTTCCAATCCCTCCACGTCTAAATTTATACCATATGTCTTTACCTGTTCAATTGTAAATCTGGCAAAGGCACGATCTCGACTCTCTAGTTCATTCTTACAATTTTCCGAATAATCCTCCATGGTTGTTACATGTTTGATTACACTTCCAGCTTGAAGCACATCTTTGGCATATCCATTAGGATCAAATAGGGGCCTTACTACTTCATACTCATCCAATTTATATTTACTCTCAAATGCTTTGAGTATATTCTTTGCATCTGATCTAGTTTCACAACTATATGCTCCAACTTTTATAGGGAATTCATACCCTTGCTTTTTGAGGCTAGCGCTCAACATGTTCACTTGTACTGCTTGCCTCATGATCTCCACGAGCACTATCATATCATCCAGGTACCTAGGCAGCTTCAGTGGGAATCCATTGAACGCTGCAAGACATAAATAAGAAAATGATGAAAATTGAATAAAATAACTACCAAATTGACTGATGGTCACCATCGCTTCTGGATTGAATCTCTATTTTGGACACCCTTGGAGCTCCTGGCAAATCCTGATGGTGAATGCATCATTTACTTGGATGTATTCTGCATAACTATTATGTAATTGCAAGATTGGGTAAAACTCATAGCTTTTTACATTATCAGGAAAATTCTCAATTCTAGGGAGTCCTAGCCACAATTGAAGAGAAGCCAACATGTATATCAAGAAAGAGGACATATAAAATGAATTATAAAACTTGGTTACACTGAGAGCCCTAGAAAGATGCTCACTGACCTCATACACCTAGTCAATATACTGTGTGTCTGAGAAAATAACTTGCACCAAAAAGAAGTACTACTCTACAAAATTAAAAGCTTCTACCTCACCTTTGAGTCAATGCAACAGAAGAAAAATGTCAGCAATTTTTGGTTTGAAGTCTATGCCGAAAAGAGTTTTAGGGACTTTACTCTTAGCTCCCCTTGGCTTCTAAAACCAGGACTGCATGATCTCCCTCCTCCAAACCATCTTCTTCAAAGAGTACTTGGACATGGCTCCACTCATCATTAAATCAGAGAACCCCTCTTGTTTTGGAATTCGCAAGCAATTCACTATGGCTTGGCGATCAATCAAAATCAACACCATTTGATCAAGCAACAGAATTTGCTTTGTATCTGGGTTGTAATGATGGATGCATTTCAAAATCAACTCTAGTGCTTGCACTACCATAGGAAACTCAGCTGCTTCCACTAATTTACTTCCCCGAAGTTTCTCTATTATGAGATGGATTGGCTCTGCTCTCAATCTCCTTTTAAAATCTACCATATCATAGAAATGGAGTGAAGTATCTGTTATAGTTGACCATGCCAACTTAATTCTACCGAATACATCGAAGCTCGCGAATCTTGTTTCCATTTTATTTGATGTATGATAGCAACAGTTCAAAGAATTGCAATTGATATAAGGAGAAAACTTTGTAACTCAAAAATTACTTGAAAACACTATTTAGTATAACAGTATGATAGTGAAACAGGAGTTTGAAAATCTATTGCTTTCCTTTTTATAAAATAACCCAAGATTTTCCCGTTGAATTTCATAAATCATGCCACACGAGTTGTTAGGATAAACCACGGACAGAAATAAAAAGTACATGCAAATATAACCAATAACAGAAAATAATAGAACACACAAAAATGAACACAAGGCACGAAGATTTAACATGGTTCACCCAATCCCTGGGCTACGTCCACCAAATAGCAAGTCCAATCTTATTACAATCCAGTGATTACAACCTGATTACAATCCGTAATCCCTTACAACTCAATACCACTGCAAGAACCAATTTCGTATCACCACATATTAAAAATACCAAACCCTAAGCCCTTTTTATACAAGTATTAAACTGCTTTAGGGTTATAACATGTCGGGCATATGTCGGCCATAATATGTTAGCTACCATGTCGGCTACTTCCCAAAAAAAAAAAATTTGGGGATGCCCCGAACCCCACTATTTATGAAGTATGTACAGTACATTCCTGATCAGTCACCACAATCTAACACGAGTGAAATTAAGGGTAAATCTATTGGATTGGTGGATGTAAAGGTTCTAATAGATTTATCTTTGTCTTTTTACTATTTTCATTGGCTCAATAGTAACTCTCATTAATTACCAATTTACTTCCTGTTTCATCTATCTTTCAAAGAAACATGAACGGAGTACCCCTTTGGGCTAAATGCGCTTAGGTCAACTCTACTTGCAAAAACCTAATCAATCCACTGATTTTCTTCTATTTACTTGCCCAAAATAATTTGCAACCAAATCATAACTTACCATGCTTGTAGGAATGACTTTTTTTGAAATGCGAAAAATGGTCTTCGAAGGTAGAAAACCTGCAATGGAGAAGCAGATTTCTGATTTTCCCCTTTAACTTTCGCTTTTTCCTTTCAACCCTAAGCACTTTAATAAATTTTTTTAGGAAATATAAAAGAGGTTTCGTGGGTGAAAAATGGGGCCCACTTAGTAACTCTATTTCTCCATTTGGGGCTTTGCAGAAAATTTAACTCTTGGTTCAAAATCTGCCAGAAGAGAAGCCACTTCTGAATTTTTTGCCAATACTTATCTCGCTTATCTTAATGACCTTTGAGTAATTTCCACTATGTAAACTCGATGATATTTGAATGATCTAACCATTATGTGGCTTACATACCCTTGTTTTAGCCTACCAGTAGCAGTTATGGATCTCTGCGGAGTTTTACCTTCTAGGTGTGAAAACCCGCAATGGAGAAGAAGAAAACTTTTTTTTCTACCAATACTCATTATTTTACTTCCTCTACCTTATTCGCTTTATTTTAAGCCTTCAAAAAATGAAAAACTAACTTCAAAAGTGAGAGGTGGTGCCCATAGGCTTTCTCAATTCCTTTACATAGACCTTATCAAAAAATTGATTACTGACTTCGAAGTCCACCACAGAGAAGCTCTTTTCTTGTTTTCCACCGATGCTTATCCCAATCATTTTCCAAGCTTTAAAATGGTTCTCATTGTGAGATCATGACATCACTAGAATGATCTTTTCTTAACATGATTCACTTTACTTCAAGGAAGCTTACAAATAGCATTTACCAGTCTTTGCAAAAATTTGCCTTCGGGGTGCGAAAACTTGCCGAGATGAACCTGGAGCTTGATTTTCTGCTGATTCAATTTTTTTTAACTCTAGATCAAATCACCTGAATGGAAATCAAAAGATGTAGCAAAAATCGAGAATCTCCATTGAGGATGGCTCTAAAATACCCCTAAGACTCATGACAACCAAGAAATACCCACCTAAGCTAAATGTGATATGGGAGAAAGGAAAAGATGAAAATTTGATGGAGAAACTCAGCACCCTAAGAAGAAAGACCTAGTGACCCGACTTGACAGAACGCGACATTGGTTTACTCTCCACTTTGCAAAAATTTATATATGGTGGAAAAGTGGGGCAAAAACTTGTAAATACTAAAAATGAAAGTATTAAGATGTTAAGTTTTATTAACCTTAACTAACTTACTCTCATACACATAAAATAAATAACATGAACACAAGTGACACCAAGATTTAATGTGGAAACCCAATTTGGGAAAAACCACCAATTGCAACTAGTTACTATTTTTCACTCTTCTAAAGTGAGCCATGTTAAGAGCCAACCTTGTTAAAGGTATTAGATATACTATTAAGTGTGATCCTATTAGAGGATTTAATTACCATGTTAGAAGTGGCCTTGTTAAAGGTCTTTAGACACTTCAATCTAGAAATGTCACCATGTTAGAGAAGTTGGAAAATAGCTATTAGGCTAACTCTGTTAAGAGATTTAGTTCACTACTACAATGTTTAGAGAGTATAAATGAAATGACCTGATTTTTGATGCAATTGAATTTTTTATTTCATATCTCAATTCTGGCTCAAATACTTGATCCTTCTTGATTAGATTAATCTTTGCATCCCGAAAAGGATATTCTGCTTATCCTTCCAATTTGTTTTCTCTAAGCATCTTCTTATCTTCCACACATTCTCACTCATCTCTTTAATCCTTGACTTGACCATATGCTTATATCATATACATTGTCAAGTCATCTTGAATACAACTTATAACAATAATACTTCATCTCTTCAGTCTACTAGAACCAACAAACAAATCCTTTAAACTCAATATGCTAAAACTAGAAAATGTCCTATTAGCCAACCCTATTTGATAGATACTAACACTAAAACGATTTTCCTATGTTAGCCAAGTAAAATTGGTTAATAATGTAACTTCATAAACTTCCTTTGGTAACTGAGTGATCTCGATTAACATTAGTTCCATCCAACTTTCCTTTGTTAACCAGGTGAGCTTGGTTAACACTAAACTTTTTTGAACTTCTCTTTGGTTCCTGAGTAAACTTGATAGACACTATCTTCTAAACTTGGGAAAAAATAGAATGCTTGGAAGACATAGGAATTATCTTCATCGCCTGAGTGAGCTTGAGATACACTGACTGGTAAAGCTATGGCATTTTGTGTAACATCAAAGGAAATATACAATTGATCAATTGTTTTCAACATTCTCCCTCTTTGCCATTGATGGAAACATAACATGACATAATACAATGAAATTTTAGAGAAAAATAAAAGGAAAATATCCTTATTTTTATTATGATTCTCATCCATGAGAACTCCCTCTATTAGTGTCAACTGCCTCTAATGTCAATCTCTCCCTCTGTTAGAAAACTCTCCAAGTTTATACTTCATCAAACTCTTCTTCTTTGACTTCTTCGAATATCTAGCAAAATTAATCTGATATAGAAAACTCAACGTTTATGTCATATGATAGAAAACTCTCTCCTTTTAAGAATTTTTTTTTATATGACAAGAAACTTCTTCCTCTTTGACATCTTATGCCATAGAAAACATATAGTGAATATCAATGTACCTAATGTACTAATTTATATTCAATCTTCGCTTTCATTACAACATAAACTTGACTAATCTTTATCATGCTCTAGTCAATGGATCACTAAATTTTGTTTAGTGAGCTTTAGATAGGGGAATAACCCATATCTTACCTCTTAGGTACAAAAATGGATCCTTAGGTAATGGCTTGGTGAATAGGTCTACAATTTGTTCTTTAGTATTCACATATTCCAATCTCACCTCTTTGTCTTGCACCAATTCTCTCAAAAAATGATATTTTATTGTAATATGCTTGGTCTTGATATGAATCATAGAATTCTTTTATATATTGATTGCATTGGTGTTATCATATAAGAGAACCATAGGATCCTTGATTTCTACCTTCCTATATGTTGATATTTGTTTGTACCAAACAATATTGGAACAATTGACTATTGTTGCAACATACTCTACCTCTATTATAGACTAAGAAATGCAATTCTTTTTCTTACTTGGATTTAGAACTTGTTCCACTTGCCTCACCATGATCTTCTACATCATGCTCAAGTCCCATTATATATGACTCAATTCCTTCAAACTTAGACTCAGGTTGCACTGGCTACTACTTGATAGCTTCTAACAACGACTTGGGTCCTTTAGACTATGACTCAAGTTGCACTAAATACAACTCAATTGCTTCTAGATATTTTGGAGACCTAGGAGGTGAAGTGTCTTGACTTCTAATTATATTAGGAAATGTATTAGGATCAAATTAAATAAACTTTCTATAGTCTTCAGGTTCTTTGTTGCTCTCTTCTTTACTCTTTTCTACAAATTCTTCAATCTTCACATGTGCACTTTCTATGATCTTATGAGTGGTTAGATTCAAATATTTGTATGCTTTACTTCTACTAGAGTATCCTAGGAATATGCCTTCATCACTTTTGACATTGAATTTACCTTTCCTAGTCTCCTTTACAACTCTAACCAGATACCACTTGAATTTTTGAAAAGCTTCAAACTTATCTTTCAGATACATTATTGTCATCATCCTAGAATAATCATCAACAAATAAAATGAAATATTGATCTCCACTATAGCTATCTATGTCAATAGGTCCACAAAGGTCTGTATGAACTAGCTCCAAGGCTTCTTAGAATGATAATTCTTTCTTTTAAAATTTTTCTTCCCCATCTTACCGATTTGAGAATTCTTGCATAGACCTAGATCAAGTTTCCTTAGACTAGGAAAACCTCTTACTCTTTTTTTTTTCTTATCTTGATTAGGTTATAAAATTTCACATGGCACAATCTTTTATGCCATAACCAACTTTCTTCTACTTGAGCAATGAAACATGAACTTTCACATAGATCTAGGTAGAATAGGTTACCTTTTGTTTGATTTTCAAACCCAAATAGATTTCCTCTTCCATCTAGCAACTTGGCCTTTTCATTCATGAATTCTACCTTGAATCCAATGTTATTGAATTGTGCCACACTTAGTAGATTATGTTTTAATCTTCAACCTAATAAGAATTTTCACATTTGAGTTCATTGGTTAGAGAAATACAACCTTTTCCTTTTATGCAACATGGTTCATTGTTTCCAAATCTTACACTTTCACCATCACAATGTTCCATATGTTCAAACTTTATTTTATCACCATTCATATGATAAGAACAACCACTATCAATAATCCATGTATCATTTTTCCTAACATGAGAAATAAGGCCATCTTATCTTTTCGTTAATTTTCACCTTTTATAGCAATGTAAACCATTTAATCATCATCACTATTATCAGAATCTTTAGCCATGAAACATGACTTCTTACCTTTATCGTTGTAGTTTTTGAAATCCTTCTTTCCTTTGTGCTTCCTATTCTTCTTTTCATCTTTGTCTTCTTTGTTGGACACCTTCTAGCAATGTGACCAACTTCTTCATAAGAAAAAAACATGTAGAGGAATTTTACCTTTGTAATTTCCTTTGCCTTTGGGATATCTTCTTGCATGTAGTGCTTCAATGGCTTCAAGATCACTATTAGAACTATCTTCCTCTCCAATTTTAGATTTTTTTTCTTTAGACTTTATGGCTTTCTTCTTGAGTGAAAACTTGGATTCAAATGCAAACTCAGGATTACTAGAACTAGGAACATAATTATCATAGTTATCTAGCTCAAATGCTCTCAACCTTCCCACTAGAGCATCCAAATTTATCATATTATTGGGATCACATCTCATCTCTTGAATAGCTAACACTTTAATTGCAAAGATAGGAAGAAGGGTTCTGAGTACCTTGCTTACAACTATTATATCATCAATTTTCCCTCACGAGGCATTGATTGCACTTACATTAGCTTTGATTCTCTCAACATATTTTGCAATGTTTTTAACTTCCCTCATCTTCATTTGATCAAATTGACCTCTCAGGATTTTTTCCTTAGCTCTTCTCACATTATCATCACCTCCATAGATATCTTTTAGTTTGGTCCACATCTCATGAGTAATAGCACACCCTTTGAATTCATCAAATTCAACATAGTTGAGAGTGGATGAAATGTCAATCATCATAATGTTATGATTCTTCTTTTCAACAATCTCCTCCATAATCAATGTTCTAGTAGCAGCCTTATATTGGGTATTCAAATATTTTAGACCTGAATCATTGATGGTTTCCATATGTAGCTTCATAAGTTCCTGTCATGCCTTGAAGTTATCTTTTTTCAACTTGGGAATCTCTCTCTTGTAAGGCATCTTGATCTTTAGCTTAGGTACTTGAAACTTTCTCTGCAAGCACCACAAGCTCTGATACCAATTGTTGGAGATATAAGAAGAGTAAATGAGAGGGGAGGGGTGAATCAATTACCACAAAAAAAAAATCCCAGATCCCTTAGATGTTAGTACAAAATGTAAACCCTAACAAAACTATTGTTAATTAGTTAACACACAGGCACTCAGTTAGCACACATACACTTGGTTAACACTAACAATATGTTGTAGCTTAGCAAGCACTATAATATCAACTATAACTCTATAAATACTAAACATGAAAGTCTTAAGATGTTAAGTGTAATTAACCTTAGTTAACCTAGTTGCATACACATAAAAGAAATAACATGAACACAAGTGACACCAAGGTTTAATGTGGAAACCCAATTTGGGAAAACCACTAATTGCAACTAGTTACTATTTGTCACTCTTTTGAAGTAAGCTCTATTAGGATCCAACCTTGTTATAGGTTACAAAATAAATAGTTAGGTGTGACCTATTAGAGGATTTAATCACTTGGTTAGGAGTGGCCTTGTTAAAGGTCTTTAGACACTTCAATCTAGAAATGCCACCTTGCTAGAGGATTTGGAAAATAGTTTTTAGGCTAACTCTATTAAGAGAGTTAGTTCACTACTACAATGGTTAGAGAGTAGTAATGAAATAACCTAATTTCTAATGCAAGTGAATTATTAATTTCAGAACTCAATTCTAGCTCAAATACTTGATCCTTCCTGATCAAATTAATGTTTATAGCCCAATAAGGATATTCTTCTTACCCTTCCAATTTGCTTCCTCTAAGAATCTTCTTGTCTTCCACACATTCTTACTGATCTTTTCAATCCTCAACTTAACCTTATACTTATATCATATACATTTTCAAGTTGGCTTGAATGCAACTTATAACAATAATACTTCATCTCTTTAGTTAGCTATAACCAACACACAAATCCTTTAAAATTAATATGCCAAAAAAAGAAAATCTATTGTTAGCCAAATTTGCTTAGTAGATACTAACACTAAAATGATTTTCCTATGTTAACCAAGTGAACTCAGTTAACACAAAAAATTTGTAAACTTCCTTTGGTAATCAAGTGAGCTTGGTTAACACTAGTTCTATCCAACTTTCCTATATTAACTAAGTGAGCTTGTTTAGCACTAAACTTCTATGAACTTCTCTTTGGTACTTGAGTGAGCTTGGTAGACACTATTTTCTAAACTTGGTAAACACTAGAATGCTCAGTAGATATAGGAAACTATCTTTATCATCTGAGTGAACTTGGCATACATTAACTAGTAAAGACATGACATTTTATGTAACATCAAAGATAACATTCAATTGATCAATTATTTGTAGCAATAGGGTCAAGAGTTTTCTGAAAGTGTAACAAGGTTATTTGCAAGCAAGGTCTTTAGGAAAAATTCATAAGATTCTATCTTTGGTGTATAGACATTCTTTGGTTAAGACAATTTCTTGTTTATGTCAAAGATTTCAGACTTTGAAGTCTCATGTTATTTGGTATCATAAATGGAATTAGAGAGCTTGAAGGTTGATTCCTTGCTCTTAGGAGCATCCACTACTCTATCATTGACAACATATTTGTTTTTGTTCCAAGCATTTCTTTTTGTCTTTGCCATTCCCATTCCTATTTTTGTCTTTTTATAGCACAATGTCACATTTCTTAATAACAACATCCTCAATACGGTAAGCACTTTCAATTATTTAATTAAAGGATGTGAAAAATTATTTCCTAAGGTCATAGTAGAGTTTAGGTATAAGTGTTTTGAAAAAAATGTCAATCTTCTCAGTCTCAGGAATCTTTTGAGGGTACCTAGAGTGTAAAGATCTCCAATGTTGGAGGTATGTTTTTGCTTGATATTGCACAAGTCTAGCATAGTGATAGGATGTTGAATGTTATACGAATATTGCTGAATGAACCATTGTGCAAGTTCATCAAATGACTTGAGAGGAGGTGAAATTTTTTTGAACCATTTCATAGCATAGCCCCTCAAGTTCCTAGGAAGCAACCTCATAAGATAAGTGTCTTCATGCATAAAGTCCATGCTAAGATAATATAAGTGTCTTACATGATCATGAGGATTGTTATTTCCATTGTATTTGTCAATTTAGGAACCTCTATATCCTTAGGAAATGAGACCATATAAAGGCTTCCATATAATGGAAGAGCACATATAGGCTCTACAAAAGAAGTCTTAGGTTGTTCTTTGGAAACTTGTAATTGAGCAAGTTGATGTTTAAGTTCTTTCATTTCTTCACTCAAGATTTTAGCCTTCATAGGTTCTCTCTTTTGAATGATTCTTTACACATAAAATTCATGAGGGAGTTTCCATCCCCTAGCTGTCATGTATTAAAAATATTGGTCACCATTTTGTTCTAAGGCTTTTAGCATCAGCCTTTGGGAAACCTCATCTTTTTGAAATCTCATAAGATCTTCCTTGGTGATTTCATCATTGACCTCACTTTCATGATGTGACTATGAGTGTCTAGGTGATGATGGACATGCTCCTACATTTACTCTAGGAGTTCTAGGAGGTGTGTTGTTTCCATAATTTCCACCAAGAGGGATGTTATCAAAAGGATTACTATAGTAACCATGTGCATGTCTATTTTCAATGTTATGTACATGAGCATCAACTTCATCTTGATGACAAGATCTCTCCCTAGTGGCCATGTGTATAGCCTCTTGTAGCCTTTCTTTTTCTAGGCATGCTTTTTCTTCTAGGAAACATTTCCTTTCTTAAGGATGCATGGTGAGAGACACACTATCTTTAGACCTAGATGTATCAAAGGGCATATTGAAAGGGTTCTTAAAGCTATAGAGAATATTATTCCAATTTTTAGCCACTTATGGCTTCTTAGACATAGGTTCTTCCCCATAAGGTTGTCCAGGAGGATGCCTAGATGGAGTTTCCAATTGTTCAAAGGTGAATGAAGGATGGCTTCATTGATTGATTTAGAACCTAGTTGCAGCCAAAATGTAAGGATATGTCTTCATCTAATGGAATGAGATAAAGATTTTTAGATTTGGGACTTGTATGGTCAAGAACTATCAGTTATCAAAAGATAAAATAAGTGACTAACTTGTCAAGTGTTCTCAAGAACTTACATCACTAACAACTCAAGCTGAGAGGGTAAGCAAGAAGCTCGATAGAAAATAGCTAGAATAGTGATATAATTAGATTTTGAGAAGTGACCATTAGTGATGTTTTTAGCTCATATCTAATAAACTAGACCCATTTATTCAACATAGAATAGTACCTAACACAAAGATTTTGGACCAGACTCAAGTGGGAAAAAGTGATGACACCCTCAAATCAGCTATGACAAAATTATGACTCAATTTTGGAAGCAATAGAGGTTGATCAATATTTATCAAAATACCAAGTGATATAAGATTAACAAAAATTATTGTACGATAGACCTTTCTATAGTCAGGTGATACTTTTCACTCATACAACCATTTTTCTTAAGAAATGTGATAGACTTGGCATGTACTATGTGATAACTCTCATAATAGTGGAACAATAGTTTGATAGGTGTGAAATATTGCATGATATTTCTTAGAAGGTCATGTGATAAAGGGCCTATGAACGATGAAAATGCAATTTGAGGATTAAAAATCCTATGTTTCAGGTTGGTTTCTTGAATGTTTTAGACTAGAATGTAGTGTTGATAGTAGAGGACTTTAGTTTGAAACATAAGACATCATGGTTTGAAAATAGTAAGGGAAATTCACATGTTTCAAATAGTTGGACAAGGGAAAAATAAACCTTGCCAACATAAGAAATTGGGATATTGATGCAGGAGCATCTTAGGGTTGTTTGTAATCTTGCATGTTAGAGGGATTTTGGTGTGTAGTTGTGGTGCTTGGTCATTATTGGGCATAGTTTATGTCTAGGAGCTTGACATACACTATGATGCTTGAAAATGCTTGGAAACTTGGCATGGTCTTGGAGCTCAACAATGCCTGTGGTGCTTAGTATGCTTGGGAGCTCAATAGTGCTTGGGAATTTACTAGTGCTCAACTTGGTTTTTCTCACACTTGGCTTTGTTTTGGTTCCTATTGGTGCTAAGTTGTCTATGAGCCAACTTTTGGAATTTAATTTATGAATTGGTATTTAATTTTTGTTGTACCTAACTTGTGGCTCAACATATATTTAATGTAATGGATTTAATTTAGTTTGTAATGAATTGGGATGAATTGTAGCTTAGTTAGGTATAAGTAGGGGTTCCTATAGAGTCTTTAGGTAGATGGTTAGGAGGATCTATCTTGGAGAAGAGGATGTTAAATTTGAAGGGCTAGTAGTTGCATCTTAAGGATTAGAGGATTGCTTGCTTGGTGGACCTGAGGGTATAAATGTGGATTCTTCTTGGTATTCTTATCTAGTTGTGGATCTAGACTAGCTAGAATTATGATTATAAGTTGGATTTTATGGTATCTTGTAGAACTGATATTGTAATTGTTATTTTTATTTGGCCATAACCCAAAAGGCCTTACAGTCAGGCATATTGCATGTAATAAGTTATTTCTATGAATAAAGAATTGTGATTTGGTATTAGATCTTGCATTGTTGTTTCTGTGTTGTTGTGTTTCCATTGTGTGGTTATTTTCTGGGAGCTAGGACATCTCCTTTGGGGATTCTCCTGCCTTACACTACATTAGGTGGTATCAGAACAAGGTTGTTCCTATGTGTGGATAGATCACCAAAGTTGAGGTAGTTTGCATCACGATTCTTATATTTGTGGAGCTGATTGGTGAATCTATTGCTTAGGATTTGCAAAAAAATTGGAAGATGCCTCAAAGAAGATTGGACCTTAGGAAAATTGATTATCTTAGTGATGTTTTGGGAGAAAGGATCTCAGAAAATATTAGAGTAGAATTTAGATCTAAGATTGCATTAATGAAGAGTGACATGATTGACAAAATTAGAAGTGCTTTAGGTGGTGTACCTAGGCATGTGGGCACTAAAGGTAGTTATGAAGAAGTTGTTGAAGACTTTGAAGTTTCTAGATCGAGTGGTGATGATAGAACTAATTGTGTGGAGAGACCTATTAGAACTAGGGTTGGTCAATTTACTAGACTTGGATCTTAGTTGAAGTTGAAGCATATGATGGAGGTTTCTAATTTCTTAGGTCCTTTGAACCTTGAAGACCTATTTGATTGGATTGGTGAATTGGAAGACTACTTTGAACTTAAGGATATTGAACATCCAATCAGAGTGAGGTTGGCACAAACTAAGTTGAAAGTACATGCTTCTCTTTGGTGGAAGGAACTACAAAGAGACAAAGAAGAGGAAGGTGAAATGAAAATCACTAGATGGAGGTTTATAGTGACTAAGTTGAAGGCTAAGTTCATTCCTATTGATTATGAACTTGATTTATTTAAGAGATTGTAGAATCTAAAGCATAAAGATATGTCTATGAAATATTATACCAAGGAGTTCTACAAGCTGAATTTTCGATTTGGTCATAAAGAATTGTCAAAGGAAAAGTTAGCTCAATACATTAGTGGTTTGAGATTCAATATTCAAGATGAGGTTGGTATGCTAAATATTTCTTCAATTGAGGATTCTTATTAGTATTATCTAAAGGCAAAAGATAATTTGAAGAGGAAAATTCAAGGTAATGCTAGAGGAAAAGAGAAGTAGGATAACTCGACATAAGCTAAACTGAGTGCAAAAGGTGAACCAAGACCTGTTGATCAGAAAAGGACAAGTGGTGGTGGGTTTAAAGATAATTGTTTTAGATGTGGTCAAGAAGGGAATATATCTTTTAAATTTTTGTATGGTAGAAAAACTATTATTGTGAATGAGGTTACAGTCTAGGACACTCAACTTAAGCAAGGAGATAGTTTGTTAGTTTTGTGAGTACTAGTTGGTGAGAGGACGTTGGATTCTTTTCAAAGGACTAGTTTGTTTAGGACTTTTTGTAAGTCTGGTGGTAAAGTCTACAAGGTGATTATGGATGGTGGTAGTACTGATAACTTTTTTGCTAAAGAGATGGTTCAAAAACTTGGCTTGAAGAGAGTGAGACATCCTATCCTTATAGGATTGGCTAGTTATAAGGTAAGCATGCTTTGGAGATGAGGAATAAATGCCTTGTTGATTTCCAGATTGGGTAGTATAAGGATCAAGTGTTGTGTGATATTGTGGACATGAATAGTTGTCATGTGTTGCTTGGTAAACCTTGGAAGTATGATTGATTGTGTCAAGAATATGTTTACTATTGAGAAAGGTGGCAAGAAGTTTTCCTTGATTCCTTTACAAAATGAAGAGCTCGATGGGAGGAACCTAAGTGTTGGTAGTGAATTGAATTGGAAGATTTTGAAAAGGTTGGAGATCAATATGGAAAGAAAACCTAGAGCACATTGAAGATGGACATGAAGAAGTAGAAGAAGAACAAGGGAAAGATTATAGAAGTTGAAGTCTTGGAGGATATGTATGTGAAGAACCAATTTGGGATTTATGGGTTGAGTCCCACAAGATGTTCTTCTAGCTACTAGGACATCTTTTTGAACTTGACATATTTGATGTAGCTAGGGCTTTTTGCAATATTGCATGTTGGAGGGATTTTGGTGTGTAGTTGTGGTGCTTGATCATTATTGATCATAGATTATGCCTGGGAGCTCAACATACTCTAGAAGTTTGGCATACACTGTGATCCTTAGTAATGCTTGGGAGCTTGACAATGTATGTGGTGATCAATATGCTTGGGAGCTCGACTGTGCTTAGGAATTTACTGGTACTTCGCTTGGTTTTGCTAACACTCAGCTTGGTCTTGGTTCTTGTTGGTGTCAAGTTGTCTGTGAGCCAACTTTTCACATTTAATTTATGAATGGGTATTTAATTTATGTTGTGGCCAACTTGTGGCTTAGTTGGGCATAATTAGGGGGTCTTGTAGATTTTTTAGGTAGATGGTTAGGAGGATTTGTCTTGGAGAAGAGGATGCAAACTTTGAAGGACTAGTAGTTGTAGCTTGAGGATCAGAGGATTTCTTGCTTACTGGACTTGAGGGTACAAGTGTGGATTCTTCTTGGTATTTTTATATAGTTGTGGATCTAGACTAGCCAGGATTGTGATTGTAAAGTTGGATCTTGTGGGATCTTGCAGAACCGATATTGTAATTGTTGATTGTATTTGGCCCTAACCTCAAAGGCCTTACAATGGGGCACATTGCATGTAATCAGTTATTTATATGAATAAAGAGTTTTAATTTGGTATCAAATCTTGCATTGTTCTTTCTTTGTTGTTGTCTTTCTACTGTGTGGTTATTTTCTACAGGCTAGGACATCTCCTTTGGGGATTCTCTTGCCTTGCATTGCATTACATATCAAAATACAAAAAATCCTACTAATGTTAATGAGATGTTTGATGTTAAATAAAATTTACAAAGATCTATTCACATTTGAAGGCACATGCCAAGCAATACTACCTATGGTCATGGTTCATTACTCAACACCTTGGCCCATGCTTGATGCCCCTTTGCTTCACACGAAGTGGTTACCCACGAGAGATATTGGCTTTTCCATGGAAGTGCCATTGGCATGATAAAGGGCACAAAAATGGTGAGTGTAAAATATTGGGGTGATTTGGGTGGTCCATTAGGATCGGTCTATGCACTAAGATTTTGAGCTGAAAAATAAGGTAGCTTCTATCCTATGATGTTTAGAAAGGGCTTCCATTTGTAGTACTCTACTTGCTCACAATACATGACACCTTACATTGAGGCAAGTAATGGACCTTGCAGCCATAAGAGTACTAATCCTTGCCTAACATTTTCCTCATGGCCTTGATCCCACAAGTAGTCATACTACGAGAGGACAAGAACTACATCTACCAAGATTTTGTATCCTTCATAGCCTTGAGTTTATAGTGGGGTAGAATAGATAAGTTTACTTGTCCCCACTTGGGTTATTCCTCTTGACTGATCAAGAGCAGGCCCTCAAAAGGATTCTAGACTACAGAAAATGGATCCACTTTTGTAGTTCAAGATTTTTGATTCAATGCAAGGGTGACAAGAATACTCTCCTATTCCAATCATTTCCCTAAAAAACACCAAGGAGATCAATTATGCCTCTTACTTTCAAAATCTAAGGGTTGTCAAGATTTCTTTTTCACCCTAAGGGTGAAGAGCACAGTTTCCTACCACCAAAAGACCCTACTCACAAGTTTTATGTGCCTACAAAAAAAATGAACAACTAGTATATTTCCACACACAAATGAAAGAAATAAAAGAACACCTGTTTATTAGTTTTTATGCTTATAGGCAGTCCTACAAAAAAGAGTTAGTAGCCTCTTAGCATCGAGTCTTTGACATGCATTCTACTAGGGAAATTTTGTAAGAATTTTTAGAGCAACCCTAAAAAAAAAAATGTTAGTCCAAAAAGGGGTTAGTCCAAAATAAGATAAAAACTTGCAATAAGCCTCTGCTAAATAGTGAATAAACCTAAAAAATAGAAAGCAAAAGACTCAAAATTGATCAAATAACTCAAACAATAGTTAGTTCCAGGCAAGTTGATAGTTTTTTGCTAATAGAGTGTTGTACAATACTTTTCAGTATACTTGGATGAAACTTTTGCTCTATGTGGTATTTTGCATCATACTCCTGTGATAGAAGTTACTGTATTAGTACGACAGAATCTAGTAAGGCATGCAATACTTTAACTGGTAAAGTATCATATTACAATAATAATAAATATTGTATGATATTGATAAAGTATCACATGATAATTATGACTATAGAAAAAAAAAAAACATAGAACAAGAAAAATGCAAGACAAAAATGTAGATAAAGAAGCAAAACCAAGATGTTCTGCCCCACGATGGGCACCAAAAATGTACACTAGAATCATGCACCTCCCTAAATTATTCTATCCAAGGTTTTCCATAGATTGGAAAGATTTAATGATGTCTTAGAGCTCTGTAGTCATGTAGTGCAGAGGTTGTACATAAGCATGGAAAGAGCTCTCAGTTGAGCCTTAGAGACACAACCCTTGCTAGTAAACCTTGAAACAAGAGATTCTTTAGACAAGAGAAAGAGTGAGAATGTCAAAAAAATCTACAACATAAAATGAAAGAAATTAAGCTATGCTAGAATGGAATGAATGGATGCAAGTAACAAAGTATATGAGAGTATTACAACCCATGCCAATTAAGCTAAGTGATCTAAGCTATTGCAAAAGGAAACTAAGATATTGTAAATGCATCTAAACTAACACGAATATGAAAATAATGAGACAAGAAGCAATAATTTCTCCACAAATGCTCCAAGAATCGGTAAGTAAACTCTCAACATAACATTAGCTCAAAATAGGATCCTTAGAGAGGGAGAGAGATCTCTCTTCTAAAGGTGTACGAAAAATTGAGATCAAGATCAAGAAATAAGGGATAAAGGGTCAATGTTGACTTTTGGCATGATCTATGTTCAAGATCTTGTCAACAAATGAGAGAGAGTTGACTTTTCACGTGAGACAAAGTCTTTTCTTTTAGTTTGCAAATAGGAAAAAAAAATCATGTGTGCACTTTGAGTTGGTTAGAAGAATGGGGTCTTTTATTTAATTAAAAGGGGACACATTATTTTAATCAAATATTGACTTAGTTTATTATAGTCAAAATATAGGTTAAAATCAAATAAAATGTTTTTAGCAATTTAGCCTAGGCAAATGATTAAATAATTTAGCCAAAATGCTGAGAAGGGGGTTGATAGTCTAGATGACCATTCTTAGGTGATTACAATAACTAGTAATGAATGAATATATATGTGTTCTATGTGTTTGTTCCTATTAAAATTTCTAATGCTAAAAGATTGGATAGAGTAGTGATCAATAAATAACACTCAAGAAAATCATATGTTTGAAGATTAAGTCCTTACAACTCAGCAAACATTGACATTTGAAGAAGTCCTATGATAAACTAGTCACATCTTGTGTGGAGCAAGTCAAATGATTTCTATTAATGTGGATTCAATCTAGGAAGTAGTGGGTATATACTTTTTATGTTATTAAACAAGTATGTTGTTATAAATAAGAAGCTACCTCTCTCATAAGCTAGCCTGGATAGACTGATATTTTCATGTAATAACATCTTTTCTAATACAATATAAAGTGTTCTTTTTTATCTTCACTTTTGAAAAAATGTATAAAGTAATGAAGTTTTGAGTTAATAAGTACATAAATAGTTCTATATATACACATCTAAGGGGACCCTCTTGGTGAGTAATCCTTTTAAATTTTAGCATTGGTTTCCATTAGTTTAATTTACTAGTTTTGGATTTTTTATATTCTTGCAACAACTACAAGAAATTTATTTTGATTATCCCTATAGCCAAAGGTGGCATACTAGTTTCATTTATGATGAACCCAAAAAAATTTGTAGTTCTTTGCATAAGTTTAGCTTAGCATTTTAACTTTGTCAATCATTTAAGTTATTACAATTCTAATCAGTTAATTTTGTATATTGTTTTATTTAAGTTGTAGGTTAGCATGACTCTAGAGGAAACTAAGCTCAAGAAATTCAAGTTCAAATCCCTAGGTTGACAAGTAAATTAACATTCTCCATGAGAAAGATAGTTGTTTAGTATAGATGTACAATCCCTAAGTTGAGTTTTATAGAATAGTTATTGAACCAATTGGTAATTCCAACATTTATGGAATCATTGTCTAGGATGTTTTCAAGATAACAACCTATTGCAGCCATTAGTTATATATTCATTTTATTTCATGTTTTTAGTACTTATACTTAGTTCAGTGAATTTGCAAATTAACTTTAATTTCAAATTACTTCTCACTATCAAATTGCATGTATAGAGGAAGAAGAAGAGATGCCTTCAACAAATATCACCTAAATGGTTCTTATCCTAGAAATCAGTTAAGAGAGATTTTTGTCCGCCAAGAAGAAGAAGAAGAAGAGGAGAACTCTTATGTTGATTGTGTTCCACATCTAGCTCATTCTTCATCTTCCTTAGAAGTTCGTTAGAAGAAGAACCAATTGATCAAAATTACTTTTCTGACATATCATCGGTCTTAATAGAAATTTGCATTATAAGTGGTTATTATGATTTAATTTATTTATTCAAGGAGGATAATGACATCTTGTGATATTTTACATTGTAGATTATGTTTGATGTGGTATTTAATTTAAAAATCTAGTCGATTTCAAGACGAGTGTGGTATTGAGTTGATGAACTTCTTAAAGGGGGAAACTAATTTTAGTGAAGTGAATCCTTTCATTTACAATGCTATTAACTTATTTAAGATAGTAATAAAGTTATTAGTTCGGTTTAATGTACATATGATTATTACCCACATTTTTTTATTTGAACATCGACATAGTATCAATATACATAAGATTTTGGCAATACAATTTGGAAAATTATAAAAGTTAACCCTAGGTTATTATATTTAACCATATTATTCATGTAGACTCAAAGTATAATTAAATTTGATTAACTATATTTAATCTTTTAGATCAATGACAAACATTCAATACAATGGATTAATTAGTTAAATTTCCTTGTCATAAAGGGTTGTCTATGGTAATAATATAGGAATTAAAATAAGGATTGTATAAATCTATGTACATTAATAAACTTGTTAAAATAATTATTAGATGTGTTGGTTGGTTACTGTTGGGCATTCGTTTTGCTTGAGGTCAATGACAGGAATCCATAGTGTAATTCCTCTCTTGAAAAACAAATATTTTAAGGACTCACTCCAAGGTTTAGTGTTTGTCTTGCGATGTACCAAAATCTGCTCCGTAGAAGATAAATGTGAATGTTCACGAGGAGGCCTTTGCTGGTTCCAAAAACTCTTTTACCTTGGAATCAAGTAAAATCTATTCACTGTCTCAAAATATCATAGCAAAAGAACAATGTTTTTGTATTTTCTATTTTTTATGAATGCAACTCTAATAATGCAGCTACTATGAGGTCCTATTCTAACAGGGGGTTAGCAAAGAAAATAACAAAACTAAAAGAAAATAACATGAAATCAAATAACTTGAAATTGAAATTCCTAAATGGACATAAGCTACACAACACAACACGCTGCGAGTTAAACCTTCGAAGAAATTGGTAGGAAACCAATGAAAATAGGAGCAACACTTCCTAGAATCCATTGATGCAATCATCGGTGAGAATATTTAACAAATCTAATGACGTTTCACTCTTCATCAAATCACAAGGCCATGAAAAGTGTGCTCATGCGAGACAAAAAGCTATGTAGACACAATCGGGTGATTTCTTCTCAAGCTTGTTATGTCAACAAAATTTATATATCTATAGCAAACACCAAAACTAAAAGATCGCACAACCAAAAACAACACAATAAACCTTTGGCTCAATCACAATTTCATGAATAAAATCCACAAAACAATGACACATTCAGGCAAGAATAACTACACTCCAAATGCTAGCACCAAAAGCATAACTTTATTGCATAATAACGATGACCCTTGTTACATTTTACAATGGGATGTTTAGAAGAAATCATCTCCTCAATTTGTGTTGAGAGTGAAAAGATATCTTGATGCAATAAAAATGCTTTTAAAACATTAAAACAAACTAAATATATACAAACTAGTAATCTAATTGGTGCTTAGAGGGACTCCATCCATATTTTATTCATTAATTGGATGCATGAGCCCTTTACATGTCAAAAATAATGAAAGCATGAGAAAGAAAGTAGGAGGAAGCCATCAATCAAAGTAGAAGTGCATGGAGACACCAAAAATAGAAGTTGGCCCTTCACTTGATGTGTGTCAGAGTTAACTTGCCATCAAAATGTGTTTTCAATGCATGGAAAGTGCTATTTTTGAAACTGGCAGTCAACTGTCAGCACACCTTTAAATTGCAAAGCTGCGGAGTTGCGGAGTTGCAGCCCTGCGGAGCTATGGAGCTACGGAGCTACGGAGCTTGACTGAGTCAAAAATCTCAAAAAATTTCTAAGTGTCAAAATTAAAATTCTGGCATCTAGGTTTTGTTCATCTTCATCCTAAAGATATGTTTGGATATTTCCCCTTGAATTTATCTATAATCTTAGTAATCTTAGCAGCATCAGGAAGATCCAAAGCCTCATATTTATCTTTAACCTTTTGTCTATAGTTGTCCACCTCAATTTGAGTTTCTGCAAAATCCCCAAGTTTGGTATCCAACTTTAACAATGCTTCTTCTATCCTGAAGGCTTGTCTGATGTCTTCATCACTAGATGCTTCCTCTAAAGTCTTTCTGAAGTTTTCTACAACTACCTCAACTGG
Organism: Cupressus sempervirens; assembly: GCA_028749045.1. NCBI lineage: Eukaryota > Viridiplantae > Streptophyta > Pinopsida > Cupressales > Cupressaceae > Cupressus > Cupressus sempervirens. Next base: position 408,092,958 of record CM053786.1, read on the forward strand.
TAAAAGTTTCTCTCGTTCTTCATCTTCAAAAATATCCAAGCATGCATCACTATATAACTTTTCTGCTTCCAAAATTCACTCTCGAGCTTGGTCCTTGAGCCTATGTATCTCATCATGCAATGTTTCCATCACTTTATTTCCCTCTGCAATCTTTTCTATCCAATCATCTATCATGTCTATCTCTTTGCCAATATATACATCAATTAGAATGTGGTACCTTTGTCCTTTTATGGCCTATAGAATTTGCAAATCCTTGCTCCAAACTCATACCTCATCCATAATGCTGAAGTTCTACCTCAAAATTTCCATGATCTTATCAACATTGTCTTATGTAGCATGCAATAATTTTATACTTCCTATAATTATACTGATACCCTTATCTTCAAGGTTGTCTAGCTAATCCTGACAAGCTCTCAGAAATGGATTGAGCCGTACACCTTCCCCTTCTTTAAGAATGGTAGTCAAAGTCTCCTCGGGGTGTTCAAAATCAAAAGGACCAATAACTTCAGCTAGATATCCTTTCAAGATCTCAACTTGCCTTCAAAGTGCTCTGATTTCAATCTCATCATGTTTCATATGGTTAAGAACCTCTTTGACTCACATAGTCATCATTTTTTGAGAAGTATCTTGTGTAGGTTTCCCTAACATGATATCCTTTACTTCATAGTCTTGAAGGCTGACAACTTCTTCATCTATACCTTTCGAGGGATGAGCCACTTGTGCAAATAAGTCTTGATTTCTAGTAGTGGTAATGAATGCAAATGGTGTTGCATCCTATAAAGGAGAGTCAGGCTTGTTCAAAATCTCTACAATGTCACAAATATCATCCTCTGAAGCAAGGAATTGATGCTTAACACTCCTCATTATTTCCTTCTAGAACCATCTCGAGATATGTCTTTCTTCAGCCTTAGCTCTAGATGATGAAGGGATGTGTTCAACTACCTTCTTCCCTCTATAAATTTTCCTTGGAGTTTCCTATTGTGAGGGTTCTTCTTCTATGGTCTCAATTTCTGTAGATCTCTTAGTTTGATTCCCAACTTCCTGGGAAGGCTGTTGTATACATTCCATTACTTGTGCCTCTTTTGGTGGCTCATTAGTAGTCCTTGGTTCTGGTTCTCCTTGTAATGATGATCCTTTCTGAACATGTTCCTCTGAACTCAGAGGTGGAGGTGTTACTACAACCTTATCTACCATCATAGCTTGAGGTGAAGATGGGGGTGTTGGATGAGGACCTTGTGTCTCAGGTGGCATCTGTGTCCAATCTTGTTATTTAGATTCACCTGTAGGAGTATCTCTAATCTTATCTCCAACCAATTATGTACCCACTAGCATGAAATCAAAATCTAGAATGGAGAGAATATCATCACCTAGCTCTCTTTGCTCATTCACCCATTGTTGTACTTCATCTTTCGAAGAAGAGAGTTCTACCATTTTAGCTTGGGTGGGTGGTGGGGTATTTGTGAGCAAACCGAGTTCTCCCTTGTAAAGGCACTTGTTCTTCCTCTGCATCTAACTCTATTTCATCCTCATTTGATTCTTCCTTGAGAATGGTTTTAGGAATAGATGGATTAGGCACTAATCTTTTACGAACTCTCTGCCTCTTGTTCATTCTAACCTTAACCCTCCTTTGCTTTTGTGGAACGATAGGAGAAGTGGGTTCTTCATGCATCGGATGAATGGATGTCTCTGGAATCTCTCCTTCTTCTTGTTGGCTTGACAAAATAGGAGGCAATGGAAAATCAACCTGGATATGAGAAATTGCAGGGTCTCGAGGATCTTGGGAAGTAGATTCATGTTGCAGCACAGGGGCCTGTTCTTCAATATGCTCTATCTGGATCCTCTGAGGAGAGGCTCTCTTCCTCTTTTCTTTCTTCTTCTCTAAAGGATGGTAATATCCCACTAGACGATCAAGCTGGTAGACTATTTCTGGCCTGATAGGAGATTGGAGTGCAAAGATAGGAATTGTGACCTTCCTCCCCTTTACCCTTTCTGGGTGAGCATGTGCATGGAATATCACTATGTCTAAAATCAAATCAAGTGGAAAGGGTTTCTTGATTCAACTCTTTGTCATTCTAATGACATGTCTTACTCGATGATTAATATCATCCCCTTCCTCCCTATCAACTTCTGCATTCAGAATGGGCCTCTCACCGACCTTATCTGTATTGAATAAGGGATCTAATAGCTCTTGCGAATCTTGTAGCCTTATCTCATCCGGGATGGTCAAATGGAGAGCCTTCTCTGCTAAATATAAATTCATTCTATAATAGTCCCTAATACGGACATCATAGTCATTTGTGGCATTCATCCAATGATCTTTAATGGCGTCCTCATGGTAGAACTCTTTTCCTGCCAGATTTTCCACTTTACCAACATTGTCGAAGAATGGCTGGGGAGAGTTATATTCTTCGAGGGGATAGTTCTCCCATTCCCACTCGAAAGTTAGGATATCCTACTTTCTCTTTACCTAGTATGCTCCTATTACAAATGGCCAATCCCAACAAGGTCTTCGTTGTTTCTTGATCCTCTCATATGCTGACTCAATCTGCCAAGAAATTTCCATTAGAACCAACTTGTCACTTGGGTGCCTTGGGAGCTTCTTTGGATGAATAGATGCACCACCAACCCGAATGTATGTGAATGTCTAGAACTAGATAAAATATGTACTGAGAGCTATGATCTATGCCTTGTTAGATTTTGGTGACTGATCAGGAAAGTACTATACATACTTCATAAAAAAATTTGAGTTGTGGCCGACATGGTAGCCGACATATTATGGCTGACATATGGCCGACATGTTATAACCCTAAAGCAGTTTAATACTTGTATAAAAGGGCTTAGGGTTAGGTATTTTTCATTATGTTGTGATGCGAAATTGGTTCTTGCGGCGGTATTGAGCTGTAAGGGATTACGGATTGTAATCAGGTTGTAATCACTGGATTGTAATAAGATCAAACTTGTTGTTTGGTGGACGTAACCCAGGGATTGGGTGAACCATGTTAAATCTTGGTGCCTTGTGTTCATTTCTGTGTGTTCTATTATTTTCTATTATTGGTTATATTTGCATGTAGTTTTTATTTCTGTCTGTGGTTTATCCTAACAAGTGGTATCAGAGCGAGGTTGTTTTTCAGTTATCCTCTGCAAGAAAGTCTCACAGTTAAGTTGGAGTCTCACGGTTGAGTGGGAGCGATGGCAGATGAGGGTAAGCTAAGGGTTGACATGTTTAATGGGAAAAACTTCTAGTTATGGAAGATGCAAATGGAAGACTACTATATCAGAAGGATTTATGGAAGCCGTTGGAAGGCAAAGCCAAGAATCAGGGAACTATGTCAAAGGCTGAATGGGATCTTTTCGATAGAAAGGCATTCGAAAGTATTCGGTTATGCTTGGCACCATCAGTGGCATTTAATATTACAAAAGCAAAGACGACAGAAGATTTGATGAAAACCCTAGCAACATTGTATGAAAAGCCCTTCACTTCAAACAAGGTATTTCTCATGAAGCGTTTATTTAATATGAAAATGGCAGAAGGTGGATCTATTGCAGATCATTTAAATGAGTTTAATACTATTACTAGTCAGTTATCTTCTGTGGGTATCAATTTTGATGAAGAAATTAGGGCTATCTTAATTTTGTGTTCTTTGCCTAAAAGCTGGAATGGCTTGGTAATGGTGGTGAGTAATTTTGTTCCTGGATCTAGTACCCTAAAATATGATGATGTGATCGGTGTTGTTTTGAGTGAGGAAACTCGTAGGAAATCCTCAGGTGGATCTACATCAGGAAGTGTTTTGAATGCACAAAGCGGGGGCAGAACAACTGAAAGAGGAAGTAACTCTGGAAATCATGGGAAATCAAGAGGAAATTCAAAGGGGAGGAGGTCTCAATCGAGAGGACCAAATGATTGCTGGTACTGTGGGAAACCAAGGCACAAAAAGAAAGATTGCTGGAATCAAAAGAAAAATGAAGGAGATAAATTAGATGGAGACAAGGAGGCAAATGTGGTAAGTAACAAATCCGAAGAGGATGATTTGCTTCTATCTTTAGAGAGTGTTGATGATTCATGGGTTTTAGATTCTAGCACTTCATTTCATGCTACAGCTCATAGAGGTTATTTCATTGATTATGTCCAAGGGGATTTTGGGCTTGTTTATTTGGGGGATAATGAACCCTGTCAAATTGTTGGAAAGGGAAAAATTAAGATTAAGTTGCAGAATGGGAATCATTGGCTACTACATGAGGTAAGACATGTTCCAAAGCTAAGTAGGAATTTAATTTCAGCAGGGCAACTCAGTGATGAGGGTTGTGTAGTTACTTTTAATGATAAAAATTGGAAGATTTCAAAAGATTCCCTTGTAGTAGCAAAAGGTGTGAAAGTAGGCACCTTATATCTTTGTACAGGTCATATTGTTCCTTCTACTTTGATTGTTTTAGAGAAAAATGAATGTTCAGGAATAATTGCTGCAGTTGAGCAAGGAGAACAAATAGCTGCTGTAGATTCTGATACAGCATTGTGGCACAATAGACTTGGGCACATGAGTGAGAAAGGTATGAAAGTACTTCATTCAAAGAAAGTTTTACCAAGTCTAAAATGTATGAATATGGATTTCTGTGAAAGTTGTGTGTATGGAAAACAAAAGAGAGTGAGTTTTGTAAAGACAGGGAAGGAAAAAAAAAGAGGAAAAATTAGAGCTTGTGCATACAGATGTATGGGGACCGGCTCAGGTATCTTCCCTTGGTGGCTCTCATTATTATGTTACATTTATTGATGATGCAACTAGAAAAGTATGGGTTTATTTCCTTAGATAGAAATCTGATGTATTTCAAACTTTTAAGAAATGGAAATGCTTGGTTGAAAATGAGATTGGTAAGAAATTAAAATGTCTCAGATCTGATAATGGTGGTGAGTATTGCAGTCATGAATTTGAAGATTATTTCTCCACTAATGGTATTCGTAGACAAAAAACTATTCCAAGGACTCCACAGGAAAATGGAGTGGCTGAACGCATGAATAGCACTATAATGGAGCGCGCAAGGAGCATGAGGTTGCATGTTGGGTTGCCCTTACACATGTGGGTGGAGGCTGTCAATACTGTAGTATATTTGATTAATAGAGGTCCCTCTACTCCTTTGGGCTGTGTTATTCCAGAGGAAGCATGGACTGGTAAGAAGGTGAGTTATTCTTTTCTCAAGACCTTCGGTTGTGAATCTTTTGCTCATATAGACTCTGAAAATAGAACCAAGCTAGAAGCTAAATCAAAGAAATGTGTCTTTGTTGGATATGGCATTAATGAATTTGGTTATAGGCTTTGGGATTTTGAAAATCTTAAAATTGTTAGAAGTCAGGATGTCATATTCAATGAGAAAGTGTTGTACAAAGATCTGTTGCAGCAACATGAGAAGAAATGATTATTTAGTGCTGGATGATACTCCAAAAGTTGATGTTCCAGCCATTCCTCATGATGTGCAACAAATGCAACAACAAATACCACACACACCAGTAAATGTTAGACGGTCAACAAGGCAAATTAGACCTCCACAAAGGTTTTCTCCCTCTTTGTATTCTATTTTACTTACTGATGCTGGTGAACCTGAAAGTTATGATGAAGCTGTGCAAGTGGATACTAAGATTCAGTGGGAGTCTACAATGAAAGATGAAATGGACTCTTTGCTAAAAAATAAGACATGGGATTTGTGCAAGTTGCCTGCAAGTAAAAAGGCTTTACAGAATAAGTGGGTTTATAGGTTGAAAGAAGAGGAAGGAGGTAAGAAAAGATTTAAGGCCAGGTTAGTTGTAAAAGGATTTGCACATAAAAAGGGAATTAATTTTGATGAGATATTTTCTTATGTTGTTAAAATGACTTCTATTCATACTGTTTTAAGTCTTGTGGCTACTGAAGATTTGCATTTAGAGTAGATGGATCTTAAAATATCCTTTCTTCATGGTGATTTGGATGAAGAAATATATATGGCTCAGCCATAGGGTTTTGAGGTCAAAGGTAAGGAGAACTTAGTGTGCAAATTGAAGAAAAGTTTATATGGCTTGAAGCAAGCACCTCGGCAATGGTATCTAAAATTTGACAGTTTTATGCATGAGCATGGATATAACAGGTGTCATTCAGATTATTGTGTTTATTTTAAGAGGTTGGATGATGATAGCTACATTATTTTATGTCTATATGTTGATGATATGCTTATAGCTAGGTCTAACATGCATCATATTAAGGGGCTCAAATGCCAGTTAGCACATGCATTTTCTATGAAGGATTTGGGGGCAAAAAAAAAAAATCCTTGGTATGAAGATTTGCAAAGATAGGAAGAATAGAACCTTGATGCTATCTCAGGTTGATTATGTTGAGAAGGTGTTGCAACGTTTCTATATGTAGAATGCTAAATCTGTCAGCACACCTTTACCTAGTCATTTGAAATTGACTAAGGAGATGTGTCCCAAGACACAGGAAGAGGAGGATAAGATGTCCAAGGTACCCTATGCTTCAGCTGTAGGAAGTTTGATGTATGCTATGGTATGCACTAGGCTAGATATTGCACATGCAGTGGGAGTCGTTAGCAAGTATATGAGTCATCTAGGATTTGAGCATTGGAATACTGTCAAGTGGATTCTCAGATATTTGAGAGGGACATCCAATAAGTGTTTACACTTTGGGGGCTCTACTACTGATTTATAGGGCTATGTTGACTTAGATTTGGCACGGGATATTGATACCAGGTGGAGTACTACAGGTTATGTCTTTACTGTTGGTGGGGTAGTCGTGAGCTGGGTTTCTAGGTTACAGAAGATTAATGCTTTATCCACTACAGAGGCAGAGTATGTTGCTGCTACAGTGGTAGCCAAGCAAATGATATGGCTTTAGTTCTTCTTGGAAGAATTGGGACATCCTTAGAAGGATAATTATTTGTTTACAAATAGTCAAAGTGCCATTCATCTTGCTAAGAATTCAGCTCTGCATTCTAAGACCAAACACATATAGTTGCGGTACCATTTCATTCGATCAGTTTTGGAGGATGGACAGTTAAAGCTGGAGAAGATACATACCAATGAAAATCCAGCAAATATGTTGACAAAGGTTGTAACAAGGGAGAAGCTGAACTCCTCTTCAACTTTAGTTGGTCTTTTAGACTAAACATGAATAAAAGAGCAGCAGAGTCTAGGGTGGTTTGATCTAGTGGGAGCCCCATGTGGTAGTTGTATTGCTATAGGATCAGTCTCCAAGTGGGAGATTGTTGTTTAGTGTGGAGCCTGATCAGTCCCCAAGTGGGAGATTGTTAGATTGTGGTGACTGATCAAGAAAGTACTGTACATACTTCATAAAAAATTTTGGGCCGTGGTCGACATGGTAGCTGACATATTATGGCCGACATATGGCTGACATGTTATAACCCTAAAGCGGTTTAATACTTGTATAAAAAGGCTTAGGGTTGGGTATTTTTTATTATGTTGTGATGCGAAATTGGTTCTTGGGGTGGTATTGAGCTGTAAGGTATTACAGATTGTAATCAGGTTGTAATCACTAGATTGTAATAAGATCAGACTTGTTATTTGGTGGACGTAGCCCAGGGATTGGGTGAACCACGTTAAATCTTGGTGCCTTGTGTTCATTTCTGTGTGTTCTATTATTTTCTGTTATTGGCTATATTTGCATGTAGTTTTTATTTCTGTTTGTGGTTTATCCTAACATGCCCTTGCCTCATCAGACAATCTCTTTCCATAATCGCCTTCAATGAATCAAATGATGACAAAGATAAAGGCATCATTCACAATCCTGTACTCTTTGCTTTGTGGTGAGAGCTTCTTCTTAACTAGTTGAGGATAAACTATATATAGCCATGCATTAGGGTCCTGCATACTATCCTTTTTGTGCAATCCAAGATAGTCAGTGGCTCTTGCTGCAAGTAGATATGCCACATAAGAAGTCATATAAAGCTTCTTCTTGTCCTTTACTATCCACAACTGATCACACACATTCTCACTAAGTGTGGTGGCCCAATCTAGTGGAATTTTTTCATGTCTAATAGTTTCAATAAAGTTAACCATGAATGGAGCAAGATGACCTGCTACAGGCAATCCCATAACTCTGCTCAGAAGAATGATTGAATATCCAATGTCATCCTTCATGTATCCTCGCACCATATCTACTTTACTAATTGTCTTTCCCCGAGATGGCTTCTCAATGAAGTACGAGGAATATATGATGTCCATGGCCTCCTAGTGATGATCCTTATGCCATCTCTCAGCCGCTTCATATGAAAGTTTGATGAACTGATCAGCTCTAGGTAAGTGAAAAACTCTCTCGATATTATCAGGTCGTAGATCTAAGACCACTTCCCCAGTGACGCTCTTTACCACCCTTTCCTCAGGAACAAAATGTCGAGATAAGGTCAAAATCAATTCAACTAACTGAATGGTCCTAGGATGTGATGCTGCATTTACCAATCCAGACCATATTAAGGTGGATCTCAAAGAAGATCTTTCAGTTGGGTTGTTACAAACCCTCAAAAATTCTCCCAAGTCCATGTGTCCAAGTTCTATGTCTTTGATCTCAAAGTGTTCATTGTGCAATCGTGACTTAGGGGTTACACCTTGGAACTTGTACACTATTGGCTTTGCTATTGATTCAGATGTGGACGCCATTTGATTATATTACCTATACATCACAAAGGAAAAAAAATGATTAATCACTGGATATATATAAAACATTATAAAAAAAAAAAAATGATATTCCGTATTTATTTTACTTCCTTTTTTTTTTTTAATTTTAATTTTAATTTTTTAAATTTTTTTTAAATTTTTAAATTTTTAAATTTTAAATTTTAATTTTAATTTTAATTTTTTTTGACTTTCTCTACTCTAACTGATTTAATTGAGACTTTCTCCTTCTTCTGATTTTCGAACTATGAGTCCGAGAATCGAAAGAAAGTAGGGGGTCCCCATTCCTAGTGAGGAATGGGGCGTGTGTTGTGGATACCACAATAGTTACATCATAATGAATTTTGGAATGTATTTATCTTATGTATTAAATTTTTTGAGTTGATTGGAAATAATGCTAATACTATTTATTCTTAAATAATGGAAGATTGACTTTTTAAAGGGGTCGCTATTTAAGTTTTAAATTTATTCAATTAATTGAAATATAAAATTATCAAATAAAGTAATTATGAAAGTAACTTAAAGAAATTGATTTAACATTATTATGGGTATATGCAGGATCATGGTGAGTCAAACTATACACTTTAGTGGCAGTGTAAAATCAATGAATTGGGTTTATGTCAACTTGACGTGTAATTTTGAACTAGTTATGAAGTTTATATTAAAAATTTGTAGGAAATTGAATGTAGTCTCTAAACTATAGGGTATTATCTAAAAATAATTTAGTCTGATTGGTCAAAAAATCATATTTTGATGTAGTACTACAAAAAATTTAGGACAAAAATAAGTAGGTGTATGTCAGACCACCTTATCACAAAAAATATATTTTTATAAGATTCTAGATATAAGAAGTAGACTTATGCCTAGATGTGATGCATATCTTTGAGTTCATATCTAAGGACATAGTACATTTTTTCTAAAGGGTCAAAATTGATCATAGGGTACCCTATGACCCCTGTCAACTCATTCCATGACAACACACATCCCTAGGGATCCATATTACATTTCTTATAATTATTTGAACCCTATGACCCCTTTCAACCCATTCAATGACAACTTATGTCCTTTTGGGCCCTAGGTTTCCTATGGACATATTATATATGTTGTAATGGGTTGAAAGGGGTCACAGAGTATCCTATGACCCCTTTTGACCTATTCCATGACAACATATGTCCTTAGGGGTCTTAGGACCCTTAGAGACATAATACATTTATTCTAATGGGTTTATGACCCCTTTCAACCCATTCCATGACAACATATGTCCCTAAGGGTCCTAGGACTCCTAGGGACATAATACATTTCTTTTAAAGAGTCAAAAAGATTTATAGTGTATGTTAATCTCATTGCAAGATATATTGTCAATTAGTGTCAAAACACTTAGTCATAATGGAAAGATAGTTGTAACTGAGTTTTCATCTTGTAGTGCTAACTCAACCCACAAAGGAACCAAGAATATTGTGTTAACCTTGCAAGAAATTTCAATCAAGTTGCAGTCCAACCAAGTTGATAGTTCACACCAAGTTGTAGTGTCAACCGAGTTGACAATGTCTATTGAGCTCCAGTGTGAATCAAGATGAAAGATTTTTCCAAAGTAGTAAGAAAGTTGGTAGAGTAGTGCAAATAGAGTCAAAAGTGTCTATTGAGTAATCAATATGAACCAAACATCCAGTATCAATTGAGTGTCAGATTAGCCAAGGTGACAATGGTGCTCGAGTATCTTTAACATCGCCCAAGTAAGTCATTAGACCCGAGTTCCTACACTGATTTGACTTGGTGATTTTTTTGGAAATAATTTTGTTGTTGTTGACCTATGTAAGAACTATTTGGATGGATATAAGTATAAGGTATTTTGGTTATCCAAAGATGAAAAAGACATAAGTTGAAAAACATTGTATAAGTAAATATGGAAGAGTAGATTGTCTGGAAGGCTACAAGAAACACAAGGAATGGAAGAGACTCATCTATCATAGTCAGGTGATCAGTTTTACTTAATAGGACCTTCATCAGCAATCACAATTTCATTTCATAGATCAATCCACTGATTCATCCTAATAGGTGCATTAGTTCCAAATCCTCTAATAGGGTGGACCTAATAGTCCTTTTCAAAAACACATAATAGAGTGCATGCTTAATTGTATTGTATAAATCCTTTTACAAGGTGGACCTAACAATCCTTATTACTCTTAGCCAAGTAAGATCATCAAAAGTGATCAATTGTAAGCCTTAACATGCCAACTTTATTACTGTAGTAGTGAAGCATTATGGGTGTCACTTCCACCCCAATTTTACCTTCTACTTGGAGGGTTTCTTTACCAAATATTGTGTTATGGTATTGTTACTTTAAAACTTTATCTTTCTTGCATGCAAGTATATTGGACAACTTAATAAAGTGGATTATAAGAAGAATTTTACATGGCTCCTAATTCACCCCCACCCCCCCACCCCTCTTAGTTACCTATTTTGTATTACATTTCCAACAATTAGTATTAGAGCAAGGTTCTCTTATTAGAAAGTTTAGAAATTTGAGAGAAAATATCAAAAATAATGGAAGTATACAAGCTAGAGAAATCCATTGAGAATGAAAATTTGGATCTACATGTGGCCATATAGAAAATCAAGAAACTGGACGAGGAAATCTCTCAATCTCTGAAAAGAAGAAAAGAATTAGTCAAAAGGATGAGTGACAATCTCTACATAGAAGAAATAATTGAAGATATTTGCAAAGAAAGAAGTTTAGATGAAGCAGATACTATAATATAAGATCTACTTAGAAGGAACCTTATTCTTCAAGAAGAAGTTATAAAATTGAGAAGAGAACATGAGATTCCTTTAGTCAGAATACGTGAAGTCATGGAACAAAAGAACTGAGCTGAAAATGATAAAAATAGGTTAGAAGAAGATAAAAGATTACTCAACACTAGGATAGAAGAAAAAGACAATGAAATCCACTAGCTTTCACTACATCAAGTAGATATGGAAAATTAGTTGAATAATGCAAATCAAGAAGTGATCAATCTAAGGAAAGAAAATGAAAGACTCATGAATGATCTTAGAGAAGAAAGAGAAACTAATGAAAGAATGATAAGATCAAAAGAAAGCATGGATCAATTAGCTAAAATATCTTAGAAAAGACACAAAGGGAAAGCAGAATTGGGCTACACTAAACAAGGAGAGTCATCGCTGAAAGGAGCTCAAAATAATAAAATACCTACATGCAATCATTGTGGAAAGACATGACATACATAAAATAAATGTTGGAGCAATGGAAAGTCAAATTTTAATGCAAAATGTTACAATTGTAACAAAAATGGACATGGATGCTAATGAAGGAGATTTGACCAATGAAGATGCCAAAATGTTGTTCAACTTCTTGGCTGATGATTGTGCTAACATACTCCTCAAAGGGAAGGATGACAAGAAGCCAAGTTAGGGTTGTTTCCTCTTTTTTTTTTTAATGCTTTTAGTTTGTTGGTTCAAGAACTCTAATAGTTTTAAGGTGGTTGTGCCTTTGTTTAAAGACTTTTATAGTTTATGTTGTTATGGTACAGGAAATAGTAGTTTGATTCTAGCTAAAAGTCTTTGTCTAATCTTTTTGAGTGATTTTTTTTGGATTATAAGCATTAGGGAGTATTTTTGACTACTAGTGTTCTGCTAGTATTTGTTTGTTTTGTCTACTATAAGGGCCAACCCCCCTATTTGGATGCTTTTTTATTAAAAAAAAATATGTACATAGTGAATGCATAAAGAAAACTAAGTTTGAAAGAAAATGTTTCACATGCAACAAATAAGGTCATAAATCTTCAGAGTACAAAACCAAGAATTGGAATCCTACTAAACAACTTGCTAAAGAAATATTTGGTTGGGATTATAACACTTGGTGCATATGTTATTTATGTAGAGAATTTGGACACATAGATGAGGAATCATCTCAAAAAAAAAATCCTACCTAAAGATGTTATGTATGAAAATAACTTGGTCATCTAGCAAAGAACTACATGAATTAGGACTCAAATGAAGCAGTAATGGATGAGGAAGTCTCTAGAAAAATCAAATGAAAACAATGAGCTTTTTGACACCCAAAGCAATGAATTGGGTGATTCAATTATCTCTCCTTGAATGGGAAAGGAGACCATTTGAGCTCTGATCAAATTGACATTGCACACTAGTTCTAGTCATCCAAGCATGAAATTTTAGATCAATATATCATATGCACTTGGATAGAAGGAAGTCTTAGACTTGACTAAGCTGTTAGTTCTAATTGAGTCACTCCTCAAGCCTAACTGAGTTGTTAGTCCTAACCAAGTTACTCCTTAGACCTACCCAAGCATGAGTAGACTCAATTGAGTCACTGACTCAACCAATCATGGTTAGTTAGTATTTTTTGAGCTCTTAAGGGTTGTAGACCAAACCAAACTTCTCTTACCTACCTAGGTATAGAGGATTAAATGAAGCCCTAGAATTGAAAATGGTTAAAAAAGGGAGAAATCATAGTCTCTTTTTCACAATAAATTTAGAATTTTATAGAGAGTGTAGCATTCCTCGAGCAACCAAGGAAATTAAGCACAAATTTTTTGAAAGAAGATTCTTAGGTGAAGTCAGTATTTTTTAGATTCCTCCAACAACCAAAGCAATTAATCACAAATTTATTGAAAGAAGAGTCTTAGGTGAAGTTAGTATTCTTTAAATTCCTCATCAACTAAGCATCATGTGTAAAGGTCAAGAAAGGTTCAGAAATGTTGGTGAAGAGCTTAGGTTGCATTCCTCTAAAGTTCCATCTTTATCCAAAAATTGTCAAGGAGAAGGATCCTCAATGGGAACACTCATTGATGTCAACATAATAGATTTTTGTGGTATCTGATAGAAGAATAACAGAAAGATCAAGTTGGTACAAATGGCTAGTTGAGTATTCTAACTATCCAATGTTATTTAAGATACTTCTAAGTATTTAGTATATGTAGTTAATGTTGGAATATGAAATGATAAGTCTAGAAGAAGTTATGTAAGTTTTGGTGATGTCTATTCTGAGATAGAGTTTATAGAGGCATGTTCTGGTAAACTTGTTATATCTCTTAGCAAAGTTGTTATTCTAAGAATCAAGGTTGAGGATATGAAGAAGACATATTGGTGATAACATGGCTAAGTTTTCTTGTCATAAAATTGTGTGTACATAATGTTATTCAAGTTACAAGATAGAAGATTAATGTTATCGCTAAGAGTAATGTGTTCTTAATGTGGTCCTATAAAGATTAATTGAGAGGGTCTAATAGCTAACTCAAAGAATTTTTTTATTGACTCGGTATAAAGGAAGGACATTTTCCTTTTTCTAGCATGAATGAGTTGATATGGGTATGGATGATATTTTAAGAAATAGTAAGAGTGAAATGTGAAGTTGAGCAGAGCAGAGTAGAAGTGAAGGAAACTTTATTGCCAAGGTTTTGTAGAGTGATCTGATGTTTGATATTTGGATCTAGGGTTCGTGACCTAGTCTACAAGGTTTAATAGTGTTTGGTTTGGTTGAAAAAATAAAGGAAAGAAGAACATAACAATAAATTGCATGTTTGAGCAGTGAGCTCTTCTTGTAGTTGAAATTGCATGTTTGGGCAGTGAGCTCTTCTTGCATACATTGTACTATAACTCCTAATAGGGTTGTAATCTCCTAATAGGGATTCAAAGTCTCCTAATATGGATTCTATGTATTAAATGTTGTAATAGACTCCTAACAAGGTCCATCCTCTAACAAGGAATATTTATATTAGTACATCATCTTGTGGGCATCATTCCTACCAATGTTTTCACTCTAATCAAGAATTTCCTTAGTTAACATATCTGATTTAATTGTCTATGTGCATCTTATTATGGTTTTTGTTTACTTTGGTTGAATGGTTAACTTTTTTTTAAGAAGATAAATGTATTAATTATTGGATAACTGATTCACCCCCCCCTACCCTTCTCAGTTATCTTGGTGGACTATTATTTCTAACAACAATGGATTCTAAGTAAACAAAGTAAACAACTACCTTTGGATCTCAATTTCCCAATTCACTAATCAAAATGAAACAAAATCAATGATTGAAACATATCTTTTTTCTCTCTACAATATTTTTATTTTAAAATTGAAGATAATTTGTTTCTCTCTCTATATAAAATCATTCCAATATTATAATAGTAGGATGGCTAGGGAGGGGCATAATATAAATAATTCTTTCTCTACTACACCCTATATTGTAATGTGATTTAAAGGTTGTAGATCCCCAGTTCAAATTTGGGTGTTGCCTTAGTAGTCTAAACAAATAGAAAAGTCTCTATTAGAAGATGTCCCCCCACCCCAACTAAAGCTTGGATAGTGAGAAGGAAGAGAATGGAAGAAATTTTTATCACTTACTAAAGATGACACGTTCCCAACCAACATACGTAGGAGTTGGGTCAATCAATGATGTTACTCTTTACCCCTTTTGGCACTCATCCTAATTGCTCTTCTTGGATTGGTTTCTTGATTGACGATCATGATTAGATGATAATTCAAAAGGGAAATGTATTTTAGTTTAGTTCCCAATCTACAATGCACCTTTGATTCCATTGTTATTGAAGAGTAACACTCATCATAAAAGTACTATACATGTAGTTTGAGAATAGTTAGGTTGAAAAATCTTTACAAAATCATTTTCAAAAGAAAGAGAAGCATAAAATAATTAAGTAGACAAAAACATGCATCAAAAAGAACAAAAGAAAAAGGATTTGATTTTGGATTTCACTAGATTCTGGCTACATCTCTAGATTTGCAAACTTTCAAGATCTATGCCATTATTATGATGAAAAACTTTGTACATCACCATGGTCTTCCATGGAGTCAAAAACTACATTTTGCTTCCATACTATGATGACAAGAACTTGTTAGCATCTCACCTAGTCCTTATGTCACTTTTACAATTCTAAGCTATGAAATTGTAACTCTCTGCCTCTCTCTCAAAAAAAGTAGATGAATACAATGGGAATTAAGCCTTAAGTCATGAAAACTCTCTCAAGAAACTCACTAAGTTCTTATCTATTTCAAAAGAGACTATTAGGATTAATCACAAATAGAAATAAAATTTGCATACAAATATAACCAATATAAAAAAGACATTGCACATAAGAGAACACAAGACACCAAGATTTAACATGGCTCACCCAATCCCTAGGCTATGTCCACCAAACAACAAGTCGAATATTATTATTATGTAGTGATTACAATCTAATTAAAATTTGTAATCCCTTACAACTCAATATTGTCGCAAGAAGCAATTATCACATCACACCTTATGAAATCCCTAACCCTAAACCATTTTATACAAGTATTTTTTCCACTTTAGGGTGAAAATTGGTTACAACATGTTAGCCCAAAAGTGTTGATAAAATAGCCCCATTGAGGAATTATGGAGTATGTACAATACTTCTCTGATCAATCACCATAAACTAACAATCTCCCACTTGGGGAGTGATTAGGCTCCACACAAGACAACAATCTCCCACTTGGAGACTAATCTTGCAACAATGTTGCTACTCCATGAGGCTCCCATTGGATCAAACCACCCTGGACTCTATTGTTCTTTTATTTTATTCAATCAAGAAGACCAACCAAAGCTAAAGAGAACTTCTACTTCTCCCTTGTCACTACCTTTGTAAGCATATTTCATGGATTTTCATCTATATGTATCTTGTCCAACTTTAACTATCCACCATCCAAAACTAACTGAGTGAAATAGTACCACAACTATATGTGTTTTGTCTTTGAATGTAGAGTAGAATTCTTTGTAAGATGAATAGCACTCTAGCTATTTGTAAAAAAAAAATTATTCCTTTGAGGATGTCCAAATTCATGCAAGAATAACTAAAATCATATCATCTCCTTGGATACCTTTTTGGTTGCAACATACTTTTCCTTTGTAGTGGATAAAGAATCCACCTTCTATAATCGAGGAACCCAAATCACTACTGTTCCACCAAAAGTAAATAAATAACCTATAGTACTCCACTTGGTATTAATATCCCTAGCCAAATCTAAGTCAATATAGCCATGTAAGTTAGTAGTAGAGCCTCCAAAATGTAAACACTTGCTAGATGTTTCTCTCAAATATTAGAGAATCCATTTAACTACATTCCAATGCTCAATTTCAAGATGACTCATATACTTGCTAATAACTCCCATTACATGTGCAATATATGGCCTTATACATACCATAGTATACATAAAGCTTCTTACAGATAAAGCATAAGGTACCTTGGATATCTTATCCTCCTCTTCTTGTGTCTTTGGATATACATCCCCTTATTCAACTTCAAATGAATAGGTAAAGGTGTGCTAACAAAATTATCATTCTCCTTAGAGAAACATTGCAACACCTTCTCAATATAATCAGCCTGAGATAATGTTAATTTTTCATTCTTCCTATCTCTACAAATTTTCATGCCAAGGGTCCATGTTAGACATAGGTACAAGCATATCATCAACATATAAACATAAAATAATGTAGCTATCATCATCCAACCTCTTAAAATAAACACAATGATATGAATGACACCTATTGCATCCATGCTAATGCATAAAAATATCGAATTTCAAATACCATTGCAAGGTGCTTGCTTTAGGATATATAAATTTTTCTTCAATATGCACACTATGTTATCCTTACTTTGATCTCAAATCCATGTGGTTGTGCCATATATATCTATTCATCCAAATTACCATGAAGAAAGGTTGTTTTAACATCAAACTTCTCTAAAAGAAAATATTCAATAGTCGCGATACTTAAAACAATGTGAATATAAGTCATTTTAATAACATGAGAGAATATCTAATCAAAATTAATGTCTTTTTTCTATGCAAATCCTTTTACAACTAACCTGGCTTTAAATATTTTCTTACCTCTATCCTCTTCTTTCAACCTATAAACCCATCTATTCTATAAAGCCCTTTTACCTAAAAAAAACTTACATAAATCCCAAGTCATATTTTTCAACAAGGAGTCAATTTCTTATGTCATCGTAGACTTCCACTAAATCTAGGTATCCACCTACACAACTTCATTATAACATTCAAATTCACTAGCTTTATTTAGTAAAACTAAGTACAAAGAGGGAGAAAATCTTTCTAGAGGTCTACTTAGCCTTTTTGACCATCTAACATTCATTGGGGTGTGTGGTATTTTTTGTTATGGAGCATGAGGAAATATTGGAAGAGCATATTTTGGAGTATCATCTAATGCTACATAATCATTTTCTTTCTTCTCATGCCACTATAATAGATCTTTGTACAAAACTTTCTCATTGAATATGACATCTTTGCTTCTTACAATTTTCTAATTTTTAAAATCCTAAAGCCTATAACCAAATTTATCAATTCCATATCCAAGAAATACACATTTCTTTGACTTAGCTTCCAACTTGGTTCTATTTTTAGAATCTATATGTGCAAATGTTTCACAACTAAAGGTTTTGAGAAAAAAATAACTCGCCTTCTTACCATTCCATGCTTCCTTTGGAATACCACAATCCAAAGGAGTAGAAATTCCTCTATAAATCAAATATACAATGGTATATACAACCTTCTCTTGCATGTTTAAGGAAAACCCAACATGCAATCTCATACTCCTTGCATGCTCCATTATTGTCTTGTTCATTTGTTGAACCGCTCCATTTTCCTATGGAGTCCTTGGAATAGTTTTCTTTCATTGAATACCATTAGTGGAACAATAATCTACAAATTCATAACTCTAATACTCACCACCATTATTAAATCTATGACATTTTAATCTCTTACTAGTCTCATTTTCAACCAAGCATTTCCATTTCTTAAAAGTTTGAAATACATCAGATTTTTGTCTAAGAAAATAAACCCATACTTTTCTAGTTTCATCACTAATGAATGTAACATAATAATGAGATCCACCAAGGGAAGACACATGAGCTGGTATCCATACATGTATATGCACAAGCTCTAATTTTTCATTTTTCTTTTCCTTCCTACTCTTCACAAAAATCACTCTCTTTTTCTTTTCGTACACACAAGCTTCATAGAAATCCATATTGACACATTTCAAACTCGATAAAAATTTCTTTGAATGAATTACTTTTATACCTTTCTCATTCATGTGCTCAAGTCTATTGTGTCATAACGTTACATACCAAAATCTACAAGAACTATTTTTTCTCCCTGCTCAATTGCAACAACTATTCTTGAACATTCAATTTTCTCTAAAATAATTAAATTAGAAGGAACAATATGAATAGCACAAAGATATAAGGTACCTACTTTTACACCTTTTACTACTACAAGAGAACCTTTTGAAACCTTCCAATTTTTATCATTAAAAGTAATTACACAACCTTCATCATCGAGTTTCCCTCTTATAATTAAATTCCTACTTAGCCTTGGAACATGTCTTACCTCATGTAGTAACCTATGATTCCCATTCTGCAACTTAATCTTAACTTTTCTCTTTCCAACCATCTGACAGGGTTCATTATCCACCAAAAAAACAAGCCCAAAATCTCCTTATACATAATCAATAAAATAACCACTATGGGGTGTAGCATGAAATGAAGCCCCAAAATCTAAAACCCAAGAATCATCAAAACTTTCTAAATAAAGAAGAAAAGAATCCTCTTCCAATTTTTTACTTACTGCTAGCCACTTTACCCTCCCACCAAAATTTGAATTTTTAGGTGATCAACATGTCCAACAGTCATATTTTCAAATATTCAAACATTCTAATATTACAGGGATACGTTAAAAATCTTATCTTATCCTTATATCCCTAGGTTTCAAGTCTTTCATGATATATCCTGATTAATGTTTCAACTCATGACCATGTGACTACCTTTCATCGACTAGTCCTAGGTTGTTAGCACTTAACCATCGAGGAAGCCACGAAGGTGCAAAATAGTTAAATCTATAATCAGCTCAGCTTCACAACACTTCATGCTAGCATTTGGTTAATATTAGATTGTGGTGACTAATCAAGGAAGTATTGTACATACTCCATAATTCCTTGACAATGTTTGGGGCTATTTTATTGACATTTTATGGCCAACATGTTGTAACTAAATTTAACCCTAAAGTGGAAAAAATACTTGTATAAAAGGGCTTAGGGTTAGGGATTATTTCATTGTGGTGATGCAAAAATTGCTTATTGTAGTGGTATTGAGCTATAATGGATTACAGATTGTAATTAGGTTGTAATCACTAGATCATAATAATATTGGACTTACTATTTGGTCGACATAGCCCAGGGACTGGGTGAACCACATTAAATATTTGTATCTTGTGTTCTCTTTTATGCAATCTATTATTTTATGTTCTTATTTATATTTGCATGTAATTATTATTTCTGTGTATGGTTTTATCGTAATAGTTAATAGTGGTGAAGCCATGATTTACACTTGGTCACATGATCGCATGATTAAATGTATATGAAGAAACATCTTAGAGGGAAAGATACATGAACTTTAATGAATTCAGGGAAGCAACAATTTTCCACATGTCTAAGTGAGGCCTCTTGCTTTAAGTCATACATAGTAATCAACAAAAATATCTCCACTGTAGATCTCTAGATAGATCTAGGGCTATAATTTTGTCACTATAGAAAAATGCAAGATATTTAGTCATATCAACGTAATGATAGTATGCCATGTGTCGTAGTGGGCCACTTCATTTTTGTGGCTAATGGATATGTGAGAATGGGATGACAATTGTCTGAGTTTTATTTGTGCTTTACAAAAGAAGGCCAAGTTCTTAAAGTGCCTTTGTCCACCGTTGATCTCAAAATAAATCTACAAATATCACTTTGTCACTATAGAAAGTTGCTAGATCTTTAGCCATGGCAACATAATGATAGCTTGATACATGGAGGTGGTAGGACTAGCCCATGTGAGGAGTTTTTGAAGATTTTTTTTCATAAATGAGGCTACAGTTGTTAAGTTCCTATTCATTGTAGATATAAACATAGAGAGAAAGGGTATTTTGTCATGACTGTCTAGTCTTCCAAGATCAACAGATGTCACTTTGTCACTATGAAAAGTTGCACAATGAATATATATAGCAAGATAGTGATGATGCAACACATATACCAATGGACCATCATATTTCATAAGGTGTTTGTATTCTCTCCACCTTTAGATTGAAGATAGATCGAGGGTTATCGTTTTGTCACTATGGAAAGATGCATAATTTATAGACATACCAACATAAGGACAAGTTGACATGAGTCCTAGCAAGCGTAGGTGGTGAAATCATGACTAGGTGATGATGTTCAATCTGATGTCTTTGCATGGTCACAACAATTAGTGGAAATGATCAGCAATTAGTGATGACCATGAGAAAGGTATTCTATTAGTTAGGTTTTTAGTGATTGTGAGGTCACAAATATTTGATCCCATAGGAAGTTTAAACTGTGAGGGCATGACTAGGTGAAATCTTTAAGCATATTCCTCAATCACATGATCATAGGTGTCCATGATGTAGTTAAAGATTAAGCCACAATGCTACAAATCCTTGAATAGATTATGAAGACCCTATGGTTTGCAAGGTCGTTGACGTTTGATGTTGGCTAGGAAAATCACGATGACAATGTGAAGGACAAAATTCATGCAGTTTCTAGGTCATAACAGTTAGTGAAATGAAGAGAGGGCAAGCTACACAATGATGATAATAGTTAGTTTGATGGTGTCATAGCTTCACAAGTTTTAAATGGCTAATAAAGACAAAGGTGGAAAAGTTGTGACTAGGGCAAAGGCATGGGTCAACATAAGTTTGAATGCTAGGATGAGGTGGAAAAATGTTTTAATATCATTGGTCCACATGGCAAGTTGGATGATTGATCTTGTTGACTTGCTGATATATCTACTTTGGAAATTATCAAAAACACATAAGTTGTGGCTCTTTAATGATCGGATTGATCTTCTTGATCATTTACAACTACTATTTTGCATTCCCCATGCATGGTGAATGTATTTATGTCCTCCTACTACTTTGGGTTATCTATCTACTTAATCTTTCAATTATGATCACTGTTTCTATCCCTTCCAAGGTTGAATATGTGCATAGGGATCAAATTTCTACATATGAGTGCATATCTAATCAGATCCCTTCAGATTTTAGTGTAATTGTTCTCTACAACCTTAATGGTAGTAGTTGATTTTGGCTTTTAGTAGAAGTTTCTCAGTTATGCTTGAACTATAAAATCAAGTTTTGAACCTTTTCCAAGGGTCGATCTTTTCTCTTATTTTATAGGAAAAGTATTCTATGTTCTTCTATTGTAATTTCCTTGCCTTTGAATTAATATAATTCTCTGTTGTATCTCTTTCTTCTATTAATGTATTGTGCAATACCTTCTTGCCTTGTGTTAATGTATTGTCTTTACTCTTCAACTATATGATTGTATCTACTTGGTCTTTGAATGATATAGAATGAAGTATCTTTTTTATAGTGTTCATTTGGTTTCTAATCTACATATATTTGCTGAGTTAAACAAGGATTGAATTTGTATACTTTGAGGTTATACTAATGAACTATGCATTCTTAGGTAGAGATAAGGTTGGACATATTATTTTGGTGTATTGCCCCCTTAAGATTAGATTAGGTAGTTTTCATATATGCATTCCTTCTCATTTTTCCTCTCAAATAGTAGTTAGATGCACCCTGATAGTAAGGAAGTTGACCTCCTCCAGAGACTCAATCTCATAGTTCAAGTCCCACAACTTGGAGATTGTTTCCATGTTTCACAAGGTTTCCTTTAGGAAAAAGCTTTAGGAAAGGGTGCAAGCTTTTGTGACAACATTTACCAAATTTTCCTCCTTGTTCCCTTCTGGTTTATCTCCTTTATTTTTCTTTTGATTCCAAAATATTTCTTCTTATGCCTTGGCTTCCCACAGTACCAACAATCTCTAGGTCCTCTGGATTGAGACCTCTTTCCCTTTGAATTTCCTCTTTATTTCCCATGATTTCTAGAATTACTTCCTCTCTCAGTCATTCTAGCTCTTCTTTGTATATTCAAAGCACTTCATGATGTAGATCCACCTAAGGGTTTCCTATGAGTCTCCTCACTAGGAATAACACCAATCACACCATCAAATTTTAGGTTATTAGATCTAGAGAAAATTACTCACAACCATTACCAATTCATTCTAGCTTTTAGGAAAATAACACAAAATCAAGAGAGCCCTAATTGCTTCATCAAAATTGACATTCAAGAAGATAACTAACTAGAAACTATATTAAACTCATTTAAATGATCTATAAAAAATCCACCTTCTTCCATTTTCATATTAACTAAATGCTTCATGAGAAATATCTTATTTGAAGTGGAGGGCTTTTCATACAACTTTGTTGGGGTTTTCATCAACTCTTCCAATGTCTTCTCTTTTGTAATGTTAAACATCATCAATGCTGCCAAGCATAATCGAATTCTTTCAAGTTCATTTTTATCTAAAATTTCTCAGTCCTTATTTGGCATAGTTCCTTATTTAATGGATTTTCCTTCCAACAATTTCCATAAATCCTTCTCATAAAGATACTCCTCCATTTTCATTTTCCATAACTAAAATTTCTACCCATTAAAGTTATCAACCTTTGGCTTATCCCTATCTTCCATCACTCCTACTCAACCATAAGACTTTCCTACAGAGGATAACTAAAAAAGAACCTTGGTTGGATACTACTTGTTAGGATTAACCATAGACAAATAAAATTACATGCAAATCTAACTAATATCATAAAATAATAAATCATGCAAAAGAGAACACAAGAAATCAAGATTTAATGTGGTTCACCCAATCCCTGGGCTACGTCCACCAAATAGTGAGTCCAATTTTATTATTATTCAGTGATTACAACCTAATTAAAATTTGTAATCCCTTATAGTTCACTATCACTACAAGAATAAATTATCACATCACACCTTATAAAATCCCTAACCCTAAGTCATTTTATACAATTATTTTTGCTGCTTTAGGGTTAAAATTAGTTACAACATGTCAGCCCAAAAATGTCAATAAAATAGCCTCAATTTTTTTAAATATGTAGTATAGAGTGTGGAGTATGGAGTATGGAGTATGTATAGTACTTCCCCGATTAGTCACCACAAACTAATAGAGATCACTTAGCTTACTTGCAAGAAAACTATCACCTCCTCAAAACCCTTTACTAAGACTTTACAAAACAAGAACACTCTCTTCTCACAATAATTTCATCCTTAGAGTTTTCTCTTCTCCAGACTTGTTTTTTCAAAGAAAAATAATAGCCCTTTTATACTAATTCATTTCCTTATTTGACTTAAAACTAAATAAAAAAACCATAACCCCAAATCTCTAAATTTTACCACTATCCTTAAGAACAATGGCTCTTATAATTTTGAGCTCAAATGACAATATTCAAAATTAAATCCCAATCCAAATAATGAAATTTATTTAATTTAATTTTTCTTAATAAGGATAAAATGACTATCCTCAACATCTAATTAATTGGGATAAAATCCTCTTGCTTCTCTTTTTAAAGATCCCAATGATCTTGATAATTTAAATAAATGAAAGGCCAAAATCAATGCCAATAAACTCGACTGACATAGTGATGAGACTAGATTTTGCATGCAGTTGGTTGAAGATAAAATCCCCATGTCACTAATTTTGATCAATTAAAACTATCACCATTAGTCAAATATAAACTATCTCACTTTAAGTACCAAGACACCATGTAGCCTAATGGTTGAGAGGCATGCTTGCAACATAATATTGGTGGAGTAGTGCCAACTTTTTGTGCAATTGTTAATGATGCAATATAGGACCTATATTATCAAAATTGAAGATTTGTGTCAATAAGAAAATGGAGAATAAATGCAATTATTGTGAAGAATCTTATTGGTGCTCTCAATGTAATAGGAAGAAATAGAAATGAAAAGACTATTAATTATTTTGAGGGTTATTACATTTCCTTGGTAAGTCATCATTTGAGAAAAGATTACTTGTGTTGACTAGAACATAAGTCGTACAACTCTGAGTAGAGTACCTGGAAGAAGAGAGAGACTTGATGATCCTCTTTGAACTATAAGAAGCACAAATCCTACTAGTTCAATTATTTTCTCTAGAACATGGTTGCAACCATACATGCTTAGAAAGAATGGAATTCCCATGTTCAAATAATATGAGGAAAAAAAAACCATTCTCATATATTCACACCTTATTATAGAAACAAATATAAATTTTTTGAAGCATCAAGGAAGAAAAAAAAAAAAAAAATTTGACTATTAGTAATGTTGATCATGAAGCCTTATTGGGGGCCCTCAAGTAGAGAGATGACCCATTAGGAACACTTCACTAGGTAATACTAACTTACAACAACATTTCATATGTTCATTATATGCTTAAAATTTAATTTCATATATTCATAGGCATTATCCTCTTATGTTTATGCCTATAGGTACTTATTATTAAATGCCTATGATATTGACGTTTTATACAATATTGAGATGTAGGTCTCATCAAGAGTATTAGTGCATGAAGATATAAATATTTTAAGGAGTGAAATGAAGAAAATTCTATCATAGTTTAGACTCTAGGATTTTTTGTAGTTGTGTATATAATATGATTGTATCAATGATATACATAAGGACTTTTGTATGCACAATGATGTACAATTGTGTGCCTTTTGTTCCATCTACATATTACTTTGTATGGAAAATATACATTCATATTTTTGTCATTCAACTATAATTATGATGAAACACTTGAAATATTGCAAATATGAACTTGTTGATTTATTATTATTTTTAATAAGGTTTTCTAATTTGTGTTTTCATATAATAGATTTCAATGGTAAATTCTTATGGTCATCTATGTAACCATTTAGCCTATTAGTCCCTATTGGTCAAAGGTTGGTCAAAGTGGTTAAAGTAGTCAAAATCATCAAATAATGTGGAGGGCATATATAAATAATGTTTTTAGTTCATCTAATTAATCTTGTTTTTATTTACAAAGTTCATAGTGTCACTGACATAATAGTCACAAATTGCAATTATTGTAAAAATTTGGTTGATTGACCCAAAAAAATCATTGTGCCATCAATTCATCTGCATCTTTAGCTTCAAATGGTCAAGTGGACCCTAGTGACACCCTTTTTTATACCATGAATAACCTATAATTTTCACCACCACCCTACACTGAAGCACCCCCAAGGTGCACTAAGCACTTTTGGACATCGATCTTCTGAGGGTCACAACTTGGAGCTTGTAAGGGTAATCGATGAACTATAAAATGCTACAAGACTATAATATATATTTCTACAACAACCTATCCCACTTTTGGGAGATTCAATTTAATTTGAATTTTGCATAACAATCTCACTTGATGCCAAAACTTGCAGTGTTCCTTAGTGAATTGGTGCACCACTGTACAACTTTCAAACTATTCATTATGGTATCGATTACTCTATGTTATTAGCACTAGATGGAAAAGTACACCCCAGTGTCCCATGTTTTGATCACATGGAACCTATAATGTTCACAACCACCATGTACTAAAGTGCCCACAAGGTGCACTAAGCACATTTGGACAAAAATCTTCCAAGGGTTGTAACTCAAAGCTTGTGAAGGGTATTAAAAAATTGTCATATGCTGCATGACCATGATATTGATGTCTACAAAAAATCTCCCACTTCTAAAAGATTTAATTTTGTTTGAATTTGACACAATGATCTCTCTTGATGCCAAAACTTGTAGTGTTCCTTAGTAAATTGGTGCAACACTGTACAACTTTTAAATCATTTGTTGTGGCTATAAGAATACTTTAGAATAACTGAGAAAGGGGTTGAATCATTTATCCAAGGCCTAGATGTATAAATAAAACTTTTCACATCTTAGTGAACCCATAAAACATTATTCATCATGCATGCATCCATAAGATTATGCAATCACATAAAATTTGTAGGTTACTATCAAATCAACTTGCATAAATGTAAACATGAAACATAGCAGATTCATCAACACACTTGACACAATGATTTACATGGAAACCCAATTTGGAAAAACCACCAGTAACATGCTACTCTTTTTCACTCTTTTGAATTGATTCCTTGTGAAAGGCCAAGCCTATTAAAGGTTGCAATACACACTGTTAAATGTGACCCTATTAAAAGATTTCAATCATCCTATTATGAGTGAATCTTATTAGAGGACTTTAGACCATTCACTTAGAATGTACTCGATTAAAGCATTTACAAATGACTATTAGGTCAACCTTAATCAAAAGGATTTACCCTAGATTGATACAATTATTAGAGAGTAATAGTAAGGCTTGGTCTGATAACAACTTACAACTCCATTTGTAGATTACAGATCTCTATTTTAGTCTTCCATTCTGCTTGGCTTTCACTTATTGTAGCTCTGATATCTTGTTCATCCTTCAAGCATTTATATCCTTAAGCCTTCTTGTCATACACTTTTATAACCATTTACTTGACTCCAACTAATTTTTTGCTTGGCTTGCACTGTCTTTTCTCAACACCTACTATTCACTCAGTCAAGCTTGGTAGACAATTTTTTTGTAAATAGTGTAACCAACCTTTGTAACCTTAAGTAGATTATCAATACATCATGCCATCACTATCTTAACTAGTTCTTGTACTTCTTTACATAATCATAACTCAACCTTTCTTCTAGGTGCTATTGTTACATCTTTTGATCAAATCCTCTTCATCGATCAAATAAGTGATAGTACTTGAATATTATAAGAAATTATCTTATTAGAAAATAGCAGGTTTGACATTAGTGACAAAATAATGATTGAAACATACAATCTCCCTCTTTAACAATCTCTTTCAATCTATTCTCAACAATCTCCCTCTTTGGCATTGATGGAAAACCAAACTGATCAACCAAATGGAAAACACCTTGTTCAACCAAATTGACTAGGTTAAAATAGTAAGACCAACAAAATACCTAAGAGAAAATAGTTTCTTGTATTGAAATCTCTCCCTCTATCAGAAACTTCAATCTTCTGAATAGGTTACAAAACCTTTCCTTTTGATCAATATTTTTCCTTTTGATTAGTACAATTCTCCCTCTATGATCAACAAAACTCTCTCTCTCTTTGACAAAATGCCAAAAACTTAGGCCAAAAACCTATCATATTAATATGCATATATAAGATTTTTCTGTTTCTCCCTCTATCACTTTGCTTGTGACTGATTTGAAGTTTCATCTTTTTTATTACTTTAGGCAACTCCTAAAGTAAGATCTTCTGCATCAATGTGTAACATATGAACATCATCTTGTTTGATGCAGGGCACTCCTCTTGTTACTCAGATAGTCTTTGATAGGGGCATCACCCCTAGTTTACCTCTTAGATACTCATGAGAATCCTTAGGTAATGCTTTTGTGAAGATATCAGTAATTTTCTCTTTTGTGTTAAATATTACATCTTCACCTCTTTATCTTGAACTAACTCTCTCAAGTAATGATACTTGATTGCAATGTGCTTTGTCTTTGTGTGCGTCACAAGATTCTTTGATATATTGATAGCACTTGTATTATCACAATAAATTGTTACCAGGTCTATGATCTCTTCCTTCATTCCTTTGAGTAGTTGTTTGATCCATACAATCTTTGTACAATTTACATCAGCAACAACATATTTAGCTTCAATAGTAGATTGTGAAGTGCAATTTTATTTCTTGCTAGTCCATGTAACCAGCCTCTTGCTTAAGTAAATTCTCCTCCACTGGTGATCTTTCTATCATCAATGTTTCTATCCCATTCAGCATTAGTGTAGGCTCTTAATTCAAATTTCTTATTCTTCTTATAGTATAGACCAAACTCTTTTGTTCCTTTCAAATATCTCATTATTCTCTTTATAGACATTGAATGATTCCCTCTAGGATTAGTAGAGAATCTTGTAACTATCCCTATAGATAATTCAATATCAGGTCTACTATGTACTACATATTGCAATTTACCAATCATAGACCTGTACAATGTTTGATTCACCTTGACAGAATCATCATTCTTTGAAAACTTGTGTCATATCACCATAGGTGTACTTAGTAGTTTGGAATCCTCCAATCCAAAAGTTTTCAACATTTCCTTGACTTAGTTTGATCGAGTGATGTATTTACCATATTTCATCTAATATACTTGCAAAACCACAAAGAATATGATCTCTCCAAGCATAGATATCTCAAATTCTTGCTTTATCTAATTTTCCAAATCCTTACATAAAGCATCTTGACCTCCAAATATGATATCATCAACAAAAATTTTAGATAACAAAATACCTTTGCCTTTCTTTTTCTTCATGTATAGATTGTTTTTATCATTAGTCCTTTCAAATCCAATCTTCACAAGATAATTATGAAGTCTCTCATACCATGCTCTTGGTGCTTATTTCAAACCATATAGAGCTTTGTGTAGTCTACATACCATGTTCTTATTGTTAACATAAAAAAATCCTTCTGGTTCTTCTATGTAAACTTCTTCCCCTAATATACCATTTAGAAATGCAGATTTGACATCCATTTGATAAAATTTGAAACCTTTGTATGTAGAATAAGCAAGTAAAGTCCTTACTCCTTCCAACCTAGCAACGAGAGAAAATGTCGCTCCATAGTCAATTCCTTCCTCTTGTGCATATCCCTTGCAAACTAATCTTGCTTTGTTCCTTGTGACTTTACCATGTTCATCCAAATTATTTTTGAATACCCATTTGGTGCCAATCACATTTTTATCTTCTAGTTTAGGAACTAGACACCATGTTTTGTTTTCCTCTATTTGTTCAATCTCTTCTTCCATGGCTTTACTCCGGTCCACATCTTCTAATGCATCTCTCACTAATTTGGGTTTTGATATAGGAGACTCCCCTTAATACCATAAACTCATAATAGAAACAAAGAAACAACAGAAAATGCAAGAACAAAATATGGACTTCTTATTATTGCTGCAAATGAAGAATTATAGAATTCTCAATATCAATATGCTAACCCAAATGGGTGCCTTCATTACAATAATTTGTAAGAGAGTGCTACAAACTATCACCCCGAGCTATTCTAGAAAATGTTTGGTCCTCTCTTAAATAGGTAGTATTATGCCACCCGAGAAGGTTCTAGATGCTCAAACTTAATACCTAGGGCCGACAAACCCTAACAATACACATAGAGTTATCCAAATACATATTTGACAAATTATTTTAGAAATTTTGGTAGCCCAACTTTCAAAAGCCATAACTCATGAATAATTGTTCTGATTGGCTATTATAACCACTTTTTGAAAATGCTAGCTCCTAATCTACAGACTTAAAACCACATTAGTGCCTTCCATCAAGTTTTTGGACCTCATTTGGACAATCCAAGGCCTCCAACGGTGAGCCTAAAGATTTTTCTACAAATTGTTCCACCAAAAATTTGTAATAACTTCTCTGATACTTAAGTTGGAGCAATGAGATTTTTATGGTAAAATTATATCTCTAAAATGAACCTTCTTGTAGAAAATGAGAACATTCCAAGCTCATATGACAATCTTACTAAAAATAGAAAGTTCCCATAAATAGTAACCACCATGTCTAATATCCCTTATTAAAATAGAAAACACTAAAAATAAAACATTTTTGGGTGATGCAAGATTGCCCTTACATCTAGGATGCTCCTGCATCAAACACCTGAGGTAATTTGAGAAGTGACCCCATCACATCTCAGGTGTTCAAAGGAAAACCAAGACAATTAACCTACTCCCTTGTTACCCATGATGAATCCTCTACTTGTCTCCCTTTCCATTTGACTAGATATTCCTCATAAGTTCTATTTTTAGTACTTTTGTGAACACAACGGTCCAGTATCTCCTCAATCTCCTTTATAGCCGAACTAGCTGTTGGAATACTCCACTATGCTTCTGCAACTTCATCTCCATCACCTCCTTCATAGTACTTTGTCAAATCTAAAATACTAAATACTGGTGAAATATTCAATTTAGCAAGTGACTCCACTTCATAAATATTTCTAGAATCATGCCTTTTCACTATCTTGCATGGGCCAAACTTCTTCATCTTTAGCTTATTATATATACCGACTAGAAAACACTCCTTCCTCAAATGTACCATGACTTCATCTCCAATCTAAAATTTTTCTTATACTTCCTTTTCACATCTTCCTTAGCCTTATACTATGTATTCATCTTTATGATGTGCTTCCTAACCTCCTCATGGATGTCCTTGAAATGTTTAACAAAATCTTTTACTTTAGCACTACTTATCTCTCCTTTATCCAAATGCTTCAATTCAAAATAATTTCTGGGACTACTCCCATATACAATGTAGAATGTTGATTTACTAGTAAGTTCCTATTGACAAAATTATTATATGAAAATTCAACCTATGGTAAAATCATATCCCATCCTTTTGGTTTATCTCCAACCAAGCATTTCAACAAATTTTCCATAATCTGATTCACAGTTTTTGTCTGTCCATTAGTCTGTGGATGATGTGATAAACTAAACTTCAAATTTTTCTTTAATTTCTTCCACAATGTATGCCAAAAATACCCAAAAAAATTGGTATCTCAATCTGAAACTATACTCTTTAGTAGACCATGTAGTCTCACCACTTCTCTAAAAAACAACACTGCTACATGAAAACATCACTAGTCTTCCTGTAAGGAATAAAATGTGCCATCTTTGAAAACCTATCAACCACCACAAAAATAGAATCATGCCTGTGTTGTGTCCTTGGTAATCCAAGAACAAAATCCATGATGACATCCTCCCATGGCTTCACTGGTATAGGTAATGGTTGATACAACCTCATATTTTTCTTAATTCCTTTCACTATTTGACATACTCAACAAATTTGTACAAACTTCATCACATCTTGCTATAGCTATGGCCAGTAATAATTTTCAACAACCAAGGCTATAGTTTTATCTCTTCCAAAATGTCTACCCAATCCTCCACTATGCTTCTCCTTGATGAGATTCTCTCTCATTGAACTTCTTGGAATGCACAACTAGCTTCCTTTGAACAAAATATTAGCTTGGATCATGAAATCCAACTACTTTTTCCTATCAAGTGTAATAGGTTTTGTACAAGCCCCCCAAACTTCACCAAAATTAGGATCATCTGGATACAATGTACTGAGTTCCTTGAACCCAACCACCTCTATCTACATTTCTGTTAGCAAAAGTTGTCTTCTACTAAGAGCATCTCAACTTTGTTAGACTTCCCACTTCTGTGTTTCAAAACAAAGGTATAACTCTGCAAAAACTCCACCCACTTTAAATGTCTTTGGTTCAATTTTCCTTGACTATTCAAATATTGCAAAGCTTGATGATCAGTATACAAAACAAAATCTTTAGGAAGAAGATAGTGTCTCCACTTCTTCAATGCTTGAACTATAGCATTAAATTCCTAATCATAAACAAAATATTTTCTTTTTTCATCATTCAAATTCTCACTAAAATAAGCAATAGGTCTACCTTCTTGGCTCAAAATAGCTCCTATTGCAGTACCACTACCATCACAGTCTACTTGAAACACCTTGTTAAAATTAGGAA
Organism: Cupressus sempervirens; assembly: GCA_028749045.1. Lineage (NCBI taxonomy): Eukaryota > Viridiplantae > Streptophyta > Pinopsida > Cupressales > Cupressaceae > Cupressus > Cupressus sempervirens. Next base: position 408,125,177 of record CM053786.1, read on the forward strand.
CTGCTAAAATAGGCTGCTCAATAACTTTCTATTTCAACAAACTGAAACTATTATCTACTTCTACAGTCCAATTAAATTCTTTCCTATCTCCTCTCATTGTTTCAATCAAGAGTCCATAAATACTACTAAAATTTTTTATGAACTTTCTATAAAATGTAGCTAGTCAATGAAAAGATCTTACCTCTGTCACTCTCTTTGGAGTATGCCATTCAAGGATAGCCTTCACTTTCTTTGGGTCCATTTTTACGCTTTCTCCTGAGACTACAAATCCCAGATACACTAGTTCTTTCTTTACAAAACTGCACTTCTTCAGGTTTATCAACAACTTTTCTTCCCTCAACTTATCAAACACCTTGTGAATATGAATCAAATGCTCCTCTAATGTCTTACTAAATATCAAAATATGTAAGTCTTTTAGTACCTCATTCATGAGCCTCATGAAAGTGCTTGATGCATTGGTTAGCCCAAAAGGCATAACTAACCACTCATACAGTCCTTCCTTTGTCTTGAAAGTATTTTTCCACTCATCACCTTCTCTGATAGGAATTTAATGGTACGCACTCTTCATATCTATCTTTGTGAAATACTTAGCTCCACTCAAATAGTCCATAATATCATCCATCCTTGGCAATGGAAATCTATACTTTATTGTGATCTTGTTGATAGTGTGAGAATCTGTGCACATCATCCATTCTCCATTCTTCTTTGGTGCTAATACTACTAGTATATCACAGGGAGTCAAACTCTCTCAAATCAACCCCTTCTGTAGTAACTCATGAACTTGCATGTTCAACTCTTCACTTTCTTCTGGTGTCATTCTATTTGTTGCCTTGTTTGACAAACTGGGTCCTAGAACCAATTCCATCTAGTGACTAATCTTCCTCATTGGGCGCAATTCATCAGATACATTATCTGATACAATATCAAAAAACTCTTCCAACATATCTACAACTTCTGTAGGTACCTCCTCTACTTCTTCTTTACTATCTTTAGGAATTATAGAAAAACACATATGCTCATGTTTCATACCTTTAAGGAACTCTTTTCCATCAACAAAACATATTCTAGTAGCACTACATACCTATTCTTCTTTATCCTTCAATGGCTTCAGCTTATGTTTCACTCTATCCTTAGTTAGACTATAGGTATTTGCTCACCCATCATGTACAACATGCCTATCAAATTGCCTCAACCTAACTAACAAAATATAACATATGTCCATAGGTATGAAATTACATAGTATCTCATCCTAGTAGCTTCCAATCTTGAACTTCACTGAGCACTACTCATTGACCATGACCTTGTGGGCATCTTTCACCCAAGCAATATGGTATAGATGTGGGTATTTTTGTCTCTTTAGATTCAACTTAGTGATCGACCATCATTTCTGACACTAGATTTTTAGTACTTCCACCATCAATTATTACATCACAACACACAACTGTACCTTGTGCAAAACAAACTCCTTCTTTGATCAAGTTCAGTCTCACCACTTAGTAGGACTCTTCTATTAACTAGGACTTCTCCTCTTTCAACATCTTCAAAATGTGAGGATCTAGCATCTTCATCAACATGTGCAACTCTAGCTAGGCCTTCAGTTCTTTGATCTTTCCTTCCTTGGCACTAGGTAAATTCGAATGCTCTATACCCTTCTTCTCCGTAGTGAAAACATTTTCCACAGAAGCCTCCTCTTCCAGATCCTTGTCCTATGCCTCTTCCTCTCTGATCTCTAATGTTCTAATCATGGAAATGATTGAAATTATTTCCCCTTTGATTTTGATTGCTACTTCCAACCTTATCCTTATTCTTCTGATCATCATTATAGCCTCCATAAGATCATCTGCTAGATCTTCCACCATGACCTCTTCCACTATTCTTATTGTTAAACTTCTTGTTCAGTTTCTCCTTAACTCTTAAGGAAAACTAGTATGCCTCTTCAATACTACTTATTTGAACTAGACTTAGCTCATCCTAAATGCTTGGCCTTAACCTATTAAGATAATAGGTGACTTTCTCCTTATTAGCTTCTGCATGGCTAGTTCTAATGAGAACTCAGTAGAACTCTTCAGTATGCTCTTGAATAGATTTTCCTGCTTGCTTCAACCCTTACATTGTCTTTAATAGATCAAGATCATAATCCATGAGAATGAATTGTCGCTTTAGTTTATCTTTCATCTGATCTAATCTGATGATTTTGTCCTTTCCCTTTCTATTTCACTCTAGCTAAACCTTCTGCCACTAGATCTTTGCATGTCCCTTTAGTTTTTCCTTCACAAACTTGACCCTATCAAGATCATCAATATCTTCATACTCAAAGTAATCCTCTAGTTCAGTGATCCAATCAATCAGCTCCGCTAGGTTAAGATTTCCTAAAAATGTGGGAACTTCAAAGTTAGGTCTTTTTCCAATGTTTGAGATTGCCCTAAAAATCCTCCCTTCTTCTGGATTTAGAACTACCTCTACTTTTTCATTTTCTTCTACTTTAATCTCATCCTCACTTTCGTCTCTTATGGGAAGATTCATTCCTCTATGTATTTGTTCTTCCAATGTTTGCATTTGTCTTTAGAGGGCTCAAAAACCATCAGGTGTAACACCTATAGCTCTTCTGCCATACTCTCTTTGTGGAGGAATTTTTGTGTTTTTTCTAAAACCCTAGTGCAAACTACCTCACAATCAATGATTTTTCTACTCACTCAGCCCAAACCACGATCCTAGTACAAATTGGCTCACAATCAACAATCTGTCTACATACTCAAGAACTCTAGCTCTAATACCACTTGATGTAGGAGACTCCCCTTAATACCATAAACTCATAACAAAAACAAAGAAACAACAACAAATGAAAGAACAAAATATGGACTTCTTATTATCGACGCAAATGCAGAATTATAGAATTCTCAATTACAATATACTAAACCAAATGGGCACCTTCATTACAATAATCTACAAGACAGTGCTGTGAACTATCACCTTGAGTTGTTCTAGACAATGTTCGAGCCTTTCTTAAATAAGCAATTTTATGCCACCCAAGAAGGTTCTAGATGCTCAAACTTAATATCTAGGGTCAACAAACCCTAACAATATACATAGAGTTAGCCAAATACATCTTTGACAAATTGTTTTAAAAAATTTGGTAGCCCAACTTCTAAAGGCCATAACTCACAAACTGTTGCTCTGATTGGCTATTATAACCACTTTTCAAAAATGCTAGCTCCTAAACTATAGCCTCAAAAACATGCTAGTGCCCTTCCATCAAGTTTTTGAACCTCATCCGAGCACTCTGGGGCCTCTAATAGTGAGCTTGAAGATTTTTCTGTAAAATGTTCCACCAAAAATCCGCAATCACTTTTATGATACTGAAGCTGGAGCAATGAGATTTTTATGGTAAGCTTATATCTCTAAAATGAACCTTCCTATAGAAAATGAGACAATTTTGAGCCCATATGACAAACTTACTAAAAATAGCAAGTTTCCATAAATAATAACCACCCTGTTTACTAGCCCTTATTAAAATAGAAAACACTAAAAATAAAATATTTTTGTGTGATGGAAGATTACCCTTACACCTAGGATGCTTCTGCATCAGGTTCCTTCATACTTAGTAAACATGTGTCATTTGTAAATATGTTTCTTTTCACTGATCTAGCATCTTTATCTCTAATAATTTATGTAGCATGATGATGTCTCTTGACATATTTGGACAATCTTGTTTCAGCTCTTGTTTCTTTATTTTGTCTTTCAACTTCAAAGTCATTGTGTACATCTATGTCAAGTAGCTTAGCATCTCTTTCATGTATACTAATCTCAGAAGTAGAATGTGCTCCCACTTCATTTTGTATCTCAACATCTAAATGTAGCTAAGTTCCTAAATGTAGCTTGACATTCATAGTATATGACTCAGCAGTCACTAAAACTTGTTGTTGGTTTGTAGCTTGTTTTGCAACATCTTCTTTAGCAAGCATACCTTCATAAAAGTATACAAATAATTTGTATTCTTCTGGTTTTTTCATAGGTTTAGCCTTATATACTTTTGTATATTCATCAAAATTTACATTTGCACTTTCCACAACTTTTTTAGTGTTAGTATTCAAACACTTATAAGCTTTACTTCTTGTGAAATGTCCTAGGAATATACCTTCTTCACTTTTTGCATCAAGTTTACCATTCCTGAAATATTTAAGAATGTAACATTTGCTTCCAAATACCTTCAAATATTTTACATTGGGTGAGTAACCATATTATAGTTCAAAAAGTGTTGAATAAGTACCTTTCTTGACTTTTACACGATTCAAGGTATAGACAACTATAGTTACAGCTTCTCTCCAATATTTCAAAGCAACATTCTTCTCCATTATGAGTGTTCTAGCATAGTCCATTATAGATTTGTTCCTCCTTTCAACTATTCCATTTTGTGGAGGTGTTCTAGAGGTAGATGTCTATCTTTTGATTTCTCTATCATTACATAAAATCTCACACTCATTTGATGTGAATTCTCCTCCTCTATCAAATCTCAAACATTTCAGATTTTTACCTATTTTCTTCTCAAATCTTGATGAATAGCACTTAAACATTTGGAAAGAATCATATTTCTATTTTAGAAACATAACTGTCATCATTCTAGAATAATCATCAACAAGAAGCATAATGTACTTATCTCCTTTGTAGCTTTGCACATCAATTGGACCACACAAGTCAATATGAACAATCTCTAGTATTATTTTAGAGGTATGAGCTTTACTCTTAAAACTTGACTTTGTCATTTTTCCTAATTGACATTGTTTGAACATTATATTATCAAGATTCTTTAACTTAGGAAAACCTCTAACTCTTCTTATGTGATTGATACTAACTAGGTTATCAAAATTGACATGACATAACCTTTTGTGCCATAGCCATACATCATCAAATTTTACAACTAGACAAGTAGCATCCTCTATATCAAAATATAATAGATTACTTCTAGTTTGGTCACCCTATCCAATCATTTTCCCATAAGTGTCATATATCTTAGCAATCTTTTCTACAAACTCAACCTTACATCCCAAATTATTTAGTTGTGACACACTCAAGAGATTATAGTTAAGTCCTTCAACATAGTAAGTATTGTCACATAAAATCTTATCTGTGAGCTTGATAGAACCTTTTCCTTTTATCAAACATGGTGCATCATTACCAAATCTTACACTATTTTCATCATACCAATTTAGGGTAATAAACTTACTTTTATCTCTAGTTATATGATGTGAACATCCACTATCAATGATCCATCTATCATTCTTGTACACACAAGTCACAAGTGTAGTTATGTCATCTTCATCAGATTCATCCTTCATTGCAACATACACCACTTCAAAATAATGTTCATTAGAATCATCCCTTGTTTCCTCTTTAGCAGTATAGCAAGACTTCTTGCCTTTGTCTTTGTGGTCCTTGATGTCTTCATCTCTTCTACTCTTGTATTTGTCACCACCTCTGTATTTCTTCTTCTTTGGACATCTAGCAACAATGTGACCAAACTCATTGCAATTAAAAAAAATGATAGGTGACTTACCTTTGACCTTACCTTTACCTTTGTAGAATCTTTTTACCAATAGTACTTCAAGTTGTTCTACATCCACCTCATCTGTATCACTATCACTAGACACATACTTCTTCTTTTTCTTTTTCTTCTTCTCATTAGGTTCCTTCAATGAAACCTTAGCTTTGAAAGAAGATTCAATCCTTTTTGGTTTGTAATTATAAAATTTGGATAGCTTAAAAGTAGTGAGTCTGCTTACCAAACCTTCAAGTGATAGTTTATTCCCTGGTATACATCTTATTTCTTAAATTGTAGAAACTCTAATAGCATATACAAGTGATAGTGTCCTTAAAACTTTGCTTAATATAGTATCATCATCTATATTACCAGTAGCTCCTTTTATTGCATTAACAACTTCTTTTATCCTTTCAACATATTGAGCAATATTTTCACCTTCTTCCATTCTCATATCATCAAACCTACCTCTGAGACTTTCAACTTTAGCTCTTAAAAAATTTGCATCTCCTCCATAAATAGTGGTTAGGGCATCCCACATTTTTTTTGAACTATCAAGACCTTTGATATCATCAAATTTGGCATAGCTAAGGGAAGAGGCAATCTCAAGCATTGCCTGGTTGTGTTCTTTCTTCTTTTTCATATCCTTAGCAGTTGGGGCACTAATAGGATCAACATCCTCAATAGTAATGGTAGATTGTGCATGATCTCCAAGTCCTTCAAGTTGTAGCTTCATCAAACTTTTCTATGCAGGAAATTTATCTCTATTAAGCCTAAGTACTTCTCTTTTTGACATCTTGATCTTTATGCTTCTAATACCTTCAAACTAGTCCTCTTAAGCAGATGGCTCTGATACCAATTGTTGGAATACTTTAGAATAACTGGTCCAGATGTATAAATAAAACTTTTCACTACTTAGTGAACCCATAAAACATTATTCATCATGCATGCATCCATAAGATTATGCAATCACTTAAAACTTGTAGGTTACTATCAAATCAACTTGCAAAAATGTAAACATGAAACATAATAGATTCATCAACACACTTGACATAATGATTTACATGGAAACCCAATTTGGGAAAAACCACTAGTAACATGCTACTTTTTTTTCACTCTTCTGAAGTGATGCCCTATGAAAGGCCAAGGCTATTAAAGGTTACAATACACAATGTTAAATGTGACTTTGCTAAAGGATTGTTAGGAGTGAGCCTTATTAGAAGACTTTAGACAATTCACTTGGAATGTCACCTAGTTAAAGGATTTACAAATGATTGTTAGGTCAACCTTAATCCAAAAGATTTACCCTATATTGATACAATTATTAGAAGTAACAATAAGGATTGATTTGATAACAACTTACATCTCCATTTGCATATTATAGATCTCTATTTCAGTCCTCCATTCTACTTGGCTTTCACTCATTGTAGCTCTAATAGCTTGTTCACCCTTCAAGAATTCATATGCTTAAGCCTTCTTTCTTAACATGCCAATGCAAACTCTTCTCTTAGGTCACTAGATGAAGAAAAACCCTTGATTTCTTGTCTTCCTTAGGTTCTCACACATGACAACCTTGCTTCATGACCAGCTATTCCTATAAATAGGAAATTAAGATCTTTTGCTTCTCATTCTCCATCATCCAATTTAGGGTTAGGATGGATTACGTAGGATGCAATGAATCTACCCCACATTGCATATCTCTTCTAGAAACTTCTCCTTGAATATTTTTTAAATTTTCCTAAAAATGGTTCACCTTGAATTCTGTGCCACTAGCTCATCAGTTTTATCTTGCACCTAGTTCACATAATTTAAGAAAAAAAACTTGTTAGCTCAGATCCATCAAATTCACAATCTTTTAAATACTGTAGCAGCTCGACTTTATCTAGCTTCTGATGCTTGACACATACTAAGTTTCTCAGTATCAACTAAACTTTATTTGACATCCACTATTCTGCTCAGCGTACACTAGAATAAGCATTTACTCGGCTCTAACTATTTTTCTATTTGGTTTGCACTATCTTTTCTTGGCATCTACTATCCACTCGGTAAAGCTTGGTAGACAAACTTTGTGTAACTTGTTCTTCTAAACTTTCTTAGTGTAACTTTCCTTTGTAACCTTAAGTAGATTATCATTAAATCATGTCATCACTATCTTAATTGATTCTTGTACTCCTTTACATACTCATAACTCAACCTTTCCTCTAGGTGCTATTGTCACATCTTTTAATCAAATCCTCTTCATCAATCAAATAAGTGATAGTACTTGAATCTTATAAGAATTGTCTTATCAGAAAATAGTAGGTTTGACATCAATGACAAAACAATGATTGAAACATACAATCTCCCTCTTTAACAATCTCTTTCAATCTATTCTCAATAGTGGCATCAATGCACCAACGTTGTTATCTCTAGATGAGTGGGTGAACCTTAGAGACACCCCTATTTCAACCATGGAGAACCTAGAATATTTGCAACCACCCTACACTGAAGCATTCCTAAGGTGCACTAAGCATGTTTAGGTAGTGATCTTCTAAGGGTTATAACTAAAAGATTGTGAGGAGTATCAACAAACTATTAGATGCTACATGACTATGATATTGATGTGTGTGAGATTCAATTTCATTTGAATTAGGCACAATGATTTCTCTTAATGCCACAACTTGTAGTTTTCCTTAGTGAATTGGTGCACCACTATGAAACTTTTGAACTGGTTGTCATGGTATCGACTCATTGGTGCGATCAGCACTAGATGGTTGGGTGAACCCTAGTGACACCCTTGTTTTGACCATGTAGAACCTAGAACATTCACAACCACCATACATCAAACCATCCCCAAGCTGCACTAAGCATGTTTTTATAGCATCCCAAAGGTGCACTAAGCATGTCTATGAAGCAATGTTACAAGGGGAATAAAAGGTAACTTGTGAGGGGTATTGATGAGCTGTAAGATTTTACAAGACCATGTGGTAGAACCCTTTGATAGCCTAATATCTCAATTTTGTGAGATTCCAATTGGTTTTAATTTGGTACAAAATTTTCACTTAATGCCAAAACCTGAAGTGTTCATTAATGAATTAGTACAATAAGATTAAAATGAATAAGATTTCATAAGCCATGAACAAGATTATAATTAACAAGATTTTAATGTTGAATGACATTTCAATTAACAATATTTCAATGAACATGATTAAAATAAATAATATTCCATATACCATTCAAATACACATGCACAACAAATCATAATAATATAATATATCAAAAAAATATATTCATATACAAATATGACACAAATACATGTCAAAATGTACATTGATATACAAAATGTGACACACACCATCAAAATATTTCTTTGAAATCAAAGTTTATGTATACAATGTGGCATATGCCATGACAAAATGTGTCTTGAGGCATCCTTGAAAAATTACAATATCCTATGTTTTTGGTGGACCATCAAAATGTAGCCTCTTTGACATAGTCTCCAAACTCACTAGCTCCTGTATGAACAAAAAATAGAAAATCCAAGTTAGACTAGTTAATTTAAATGATTTCTACATATCAAACTAAAATTTATTCAAATACATATTGATCAATAATGTAATTAAAATTTGTAAAACTTTGTTTACCTCTCCCCATGCCTTCTTGTGGCACTCAAGAGTCCTCATATAAGTCCTCAAAAAAGAAGGGACTGCGATTCTGTCAACCTAAATATGTTTGCATGGTTGTCAAATTGAACTACTACTTAACCCATAACATTATAAATGATAGAATAATTAATATTATAATGAAGAACTCAAATAAGAATTTGCCTTGGGTGATATCTCCTCCAAAAATGTCAGATGGGTCATCAAGATACAAAGCTTTGCCAACCCCCCTCCACTACCCTAGGTGTTTCCTATGACAAAAAAAATTATAGTTGTTACAATAATGATAATCATTTCTTTATAATCTAAGAAAATTAAGATAAGTAACAAATAAATGATAAATATACATACAATAGGGCTTTAGTTGCAAATGGAAATGCACAAGGCTCTATGAGGGTGAATCTATGTTGGTGCATCATCAATGGAAACCCCCTATAAGTTAAACAATGCAAAAGCATTTCATTAGTAAAAAAAACTTAGAAGTGTGTGTTTGTGTAATTTTAATAACTTTAAAACACCTAATTACCTGTCATTTTCAATGGAATGTGGCACAACCTCCTCACATTATTGCCAATTGAGATGTAAGAATTGCAAGGGAAATAATATGATAAGACGTGTATAATTAAATATCAAATAGGAAAGTGATGATTAATAAAATAATGCATACCGTGGAGGTCTCAAGGCCAAATAAAATGGCCAAAATTGTGACATTTTCCACCTCTTTCATCTCCTCCTTTGGCATAATTTGAACATAAAGGAATCACATACATGTACATAAGTGTGAGGTTTCCAAAATAATTTAAATATAAATATAAATTTTAAATTAACAATGTTGTGAAAAATTGAATGTTTAGACTTGTACTATAACAGAATGAGTCCATGGTTCTACCTAACCTTCCTCCTCTCCCATAGGAGTCGTGCATGTCTCTACAACAATGTGTGTTGTATCATCATCCACAAATTCAAATTGAATCTATGCATTGCTAATGGGACCCAGGAAAATATTCTTGCACATTATGCAAGTATGAGGTACATAGACATGTGGGGTATTGCCTGATGTACTAGTGCCAACATCATCAACATGAGGAGGCAACAATAACCTAACCTAGATGACTAATAGACTTCTCAATCTATGAATTTCTCTAATAGACTTTGAGCTAGCCATAGTAATGACATTAGGATGTTCTATTAGAGGAGGATATTAGGGGAGACTAACATGGTGGCTTTCCTCCACTTGGAAAATGGTCTATCCTGCAGAGCTCGTCCTCCAAGGCCCACATTGGGCCTCATGCTTCAATAGTTCACTTTCTTCCCAAGAAAAAAATCGGCATAGATCTTTCTCAAGACATATAAGGGCACCTCCATATTTTTTTGTGGTGGTTTGTCAAAAACCATCCACCAATGATCCCAAAAATTAATCTTAATGGCCTCATTGGTGCACCATTTTATTGACAATCTTGGTTTCTTATGGTCAACCTTTTTACCAGTTTTGGGGTCAGAAAATATGTTAGCTAAATATTTTTTACTATTGTCAAGGGTTGCAACCCCATCATAATCTAAGTCACCATCAAATTGGGCATGCATCTGGTCATGCCAACAAAGAGTTGCATCATGCTACTTGGCAAGGGTTTGAATATTACCCACAATAGTATTAAGAGTGGATAGCATGGGAGATAATATAGGGATATTGTTAGAAGACTATTTGACAATCCTCAATTGATTTAAGTTTTCTTCTATTAAATCGTGAATGCATGGAGGGTTTTTTGAGGGTAACAATTCATTTGGAGGTGGTTGTGGATTCTTTTCAGGATCAGTGTTTCAAAGTTGGTTTCTATCATCCATGCTAGTTTATATTACAAATAAACATATACTTATAACTTGAATGAACATTTTACAAACCAATTTTTTTAATTAAAAAACATACATTTTCATTTAAATAATCTAAATTTGAATAAAAATGAATGAAATAAAGTGCAATTTTTTTTAATAGCTTACTTATGGTAGGATGAAATCTTGGGTGAAAAAGCTATTGTGGAAGCTCGTATACCTAATCAAATTGGTAAAAGTTCATTTACAATGGCATTAGAATTGGATAAAATGACAAAAAAAAGTGTTCAATCATTTTCTAAACCCATACATAGGTATTCAATAAGGTTAGTATTTGATTTTTTGCATTGGTGTTAGGATTAGGAGAAAAATGTGAATACAAGTTGTAAAACACTTTTAGACATTTTTCGACTAGTTTTTTTTTCACATCGCTAGGTTTTGGCCCACCATGATTCTACACATACCCTTATTGTAAGTAGGATTTTGAGTTTTCTTAAATGTAAATAATTAATATAAATATAAGATATGTATAAACAAATTTAAAGACTAAAGTCAACTAGGAATGATGATATTTTGACCCTTAGGGTTAAACTTTAGAGCTAAGATTTTGGTTCAATTAAGCAAGAATATTTTAAACCTTTTTTGTGGGAGGCATTTTCTTTTTTCTCATAGCTAAATGGCTAATATGAATTGAGGGATTAGTCAACCAAACTTAGGTAAAACTTGGAAAATCTATTAACTCAAAGAGGATATTGTAATGTATTTAAGACAACTTCTAGTTGTCAAGTGGAGTGTTGCACCATGGTTGCAACACAACTACACTTAAACCATTACTAGGACTTATTAAAAAGTGCTCAATTAAACTGAAGTAATACAAAATTTAGGCTTGATTAAATAAAGGATTGGGTGCAATCTCTAAAATATTACTGTTCTAATTGGGATTAAGAGGACTAACAATGTTAAATATGTGAGCATGATCCTATTGTAAATTTAACTTGTAAAGGGGGATTACTAAATCGGTTTAAAAAATTATTAGTTGCATTAACAATAAATTTCATTGCATGTCATCAAAATTATACTAAGACATGTTAAATCTAACTAGTTTTCCCATTAAGTTATCCCCTATGGATTATATTAATGTCATAATGCAACATTTAATTTAACCAAATAATAGCTAGGGGCTTGAAATATTATATATAATGTTGAGGTGGGGTTGTTGGTTTTGAGTGAAACCCTTTTTAGATGGTTAATTTAACCATAATAGCTTATAAATTAGCCCTATATTTAATAGGAAATACAATTTAAAATTAGATAACCTAAATTTAATCAAGGGTAGAATGAACTTGTACTACATTCTAACATTGAGAATTATTTAAGTTGAACTTAGAACCTTCATAAATTTTAAAATTTGGTCCCTTCAAATTAGTGCAACTCAATCCATTAAAGAAAATCTATATAAGGACAGTAGGTGAGATGATGAAGCATTGAGTCAGTATATTAGAAAAATTAAACTCCTAATTGGTTGTTACTGTGCTCAAAAGTATAGTAAAATAAATGTAAAGGTTATAAATATTGATCTTATTCACTACTAGTGTTCTAAGTCATTGAACTTCTTATAACCGTAGGATTTAGGGTAACAATCACTCACAACAAGATTAAATAAACAATGTTAAATCATTGTCATACCAAACTTAGAATTAAAGTGACATTATGATGTAGAACTATATTCACAAGGTGAAAGGAGCCATGATAACTAGATAAGTAGGAGAGAAAAATTACACTCTAAGATAACTTGAAAATTTGTCAAATTAATATGACTTATGTATGTATAAGAATATACATTTATAATTTGATAATTCTTAAGTAAGAGTAAGCTAGACAAACCCAATAGACTTAGCAATTCAAGTTTTAGCATGTGTATGATGTAGAGGATTAAACTAGAGAGTAGAATGTGAGAATACTGAATAGGTGCACCAGTATGTAGATCCTAGTAGGGTAATGATGAAGGATTATATGTTAGAGCCTTGATTTATATTGTAACTAATTAAAATTAATCTCATTATAAGTACCCCATGGGACACACACTTTGGTTTGAGATAGGATACTTCCTTGACCACTAGATGTTGAAGGACTCTAGGTTTTATATTTACTTGTACACACTAGTGTGGAATTCATTGAACAAACCCACCCCTTGATTCTATTACCAAGGGCATGTAAGGTGCTTATTAGGAAAGTATAACTAGGATCATGTGGATGTGATTAGGGAATTTCCATTTCTGCCCTTGTAGATTCCCTCTCTGTTTTATTCCAAGGTATGTAAAATGAATCACAATCAAATCCACGTGGCTAGAAGACCACCAAGATTACACTAAAGAGAAATCTACAACTTATTATGAGTATAGGTAGAACATCACCCTTTCTCTCTTTCCCCCTAAGTGACCTTGGTACAACCACTTTGTGTTGTTCTAAAAAAACATGAATTATTTCTTTGATTTCTTGTTGAGAATCCTTTTTATTTTTTTGTTATTACCAACAGTGTGTAATATAAGTTGGGTTACTTGGCTAGTTTAATTTTGATTGTCCCATTTTTCATTAGGGGTGCATCTTTTTTGTTTTAATTAATGATTTACTATTGTGGTCATGCTTGAGTTTCTTTTAGTTATGAAATTGTATATCCTTTTAACCTTTGCCTTTAAGTTTACTTTTTGAAGCATTTTCTACTAAAAAAGTTAGCAAAATTATGTTGCAATGTGACTTATGGCCATAACCAAGGATGATTCCTAATGAATCATTTAGAGGATAGAGCATTGGGAAATGTACATCTACCTTATAAATTTTTGGGTTACTAGAGAAAACCCCCTCGCCATCACCCTTTCCCATGTCTTTAATATTAGAGTTAACCAATTCCTTAGAATCATCTTAACAAGTGTTGTATTATTTCTTAAACTTGGCAAGGTTATGGATAAGAATTATGTGGTATAAGGACTTTGTGCAATGATAGGCATATTCTAAGATTGGACCAAGAAATTATCACTCAACAAAACTTCAAAAGTTGGTCTTATCTACATCTTGAGTAAGGCTTAGTTTTTAATTGCATCATGTTTCAAGATTAAGGAGGTCCCACATATCATATACACTTAAAATAAATTCCATTGTAAATATTAGGATTTGAGAGATTATCAACATGTTCAACCACTTGTAATGGAAGATTATGTAGAAGAATATTTATTGTTACCCTAAAATTGTTGGAGGTAACTTGTTCTGTGGTATAATATTTGACCCAAAGATCTTTGAAATACCCAATCTTGAAATCTATATCAGCATTGACTATGGATGTGTATTTGAAAGATAATTTGGAATCCTTAACCAATAAGATTAAGATCCAACTGAGTATAGGTAAGAACTTAGAATGAGGTATCTGTTAGGATTAACCTCATATAGAAATAATAGTTACATGCAAATATAACCAATATCATAAAATAATAGATCGCATAAAAGAGAACACAAGACACCAAGATTTAATGTGGTTTATCCAATCCTTGGGCTACATCCACCAACAACAAGTTCAATATTATTATTATCCAGTGATTATAATCTACAATCCCTTACAGCTCAATACCACCACAAGAAGCTACAATATCACCATTACATTATGAAATCCCTAACCCTAAGCCTTTTTATACAAGCTTTTGTCACTTATAAAATTAGGTCTATAATAATTAAAAAATAGTAGCCAATGCCTTTTACAATATAAAGGCATTTTTGGCTTTGGGGGCACTACCCTTGAAAACCCGTGTAGGGGTGTTGGCCCTTAACCCCACCTTGTATTGCAATAAGGAGTGTACCTGAGGCACTACCCCAAGACCCCATATGGGTGCTACCCCTTGACCTCATCTTGGGGGTGCTACCCCCAAACCCTCGTAGAAATAACATGGGGAGGAAACCACACTGAATAAACCTCCAAGTCTAATTAGGCTCCATATCACAACAATCTCCCACTTGGAGATTGATTAGACTCCACAAGAATAACCTCCCACTTGGAGACTATTCATAGCACTACTAAACCTATAGCTCCCACTTGAATATAGAAAACCACCCTGAACTCTACTATGTAGTTATTTTGTTCAATCAAAAAAACCAACCAAAGCTAAAGAGGAATTCAACTTCTCCCTTGTCACTACCTTTGTAAACATATCTATTAGATTGTCATTTGTATGTATCTTCTCGAACTTTAATTTTCCATCATCCAAAACTCACCAAAGGAAATGGTACCACAACTATATGTGTTTTATCTTTGAATGTAGAGCTAAATTCTTTGCAAGATAAATGGCACTCTAGCTATCTATGAACAAAGAATAATCCTTCTATGGGTGTCCAATTCTCTCAGGAAGAACTAAAGCCATATCATATCCTTGGCTACCTTTGTAGTAGCAACATACTCTTCCTCTATAGTGGATAAAGCATTAAATTTATGTAATCTAGAAACCCAACTCATAGTTGCCCCACCAATAGTAAATACATAACTTGTAGTAGTCTCCTTGGTATCAATATCCCCTGCCAAATCTAAGTCAACATATCCTTGTAAATCAGTAGTAGAGCCTCCAAAATGTAGACACTTTCTATATGTTCCTCCCAAATATCTAAGAATCCATTTAACTGCATTCCAATGCTCAAGTCTTGGGTGACTCATATACTTGCTAATGACTCCCACTGCATGTGCAATATATGGCCTAGTAGATACCATAGCATACAACAAGATTCCTACAACTAAAGTATAAGGTACCTTGGACATCTTATCCTCCTCTTCTTGTGTCTTTAGACACATCTCTTTAGTCAACTTCAAATGACCATGTAAAGGTGTGATGATAGCTTTAGCATTCTCCATAGAGAAATGTTACAACTCCTCCTCAATATAATCAACTTGAGATAATGTCAATTTCATGTTCTTTCTATCTCTACAAATATTCATATCAAGGATTTTTTTTTCTATCCCCAAATCCTTCATAGAAAATGTGTGCTAACTAGCATTTCAGCCCCTTAATGTGATCCATGTTAGACCAAGCGACAAGCATATCATCAACATATAAACATAAAATAATGTAGTTGTCATCATATAACCTCTTAAAATAAAAAAAATGATCTAAATGACACCTACTATATCCATGCTCATGCATAAACCTATCAAATTTTAGATACCATTGCTAAGGTGCTTGCTTCAAGTCATATAATCTTTTCTTAAATCGACATACTATGTTTTCCTTACCTTTGACCTCAAATTGTCGTAGATGTGCCATATATATCTCTTCATCCAAATCACGATGAAGGAAGGTTGTTTTAACATCAAGCTACTCCAAATGCAAATCTTTAGTAGTCACAATACTTAAAATAGTCCGAAGAGAAGTCATTTTAATAATAAGAGAGAATATCCCATCAAAATTAATACCCATTTTCTATGCAAATTCTTTTACAACTAACTTGGCTTTAAATATTTTCTTATCTCCATCCTCTTCTTTCAGCTTGTAAACCCACTTATTCTATAAAGCTTTTTTACTTGCAGGCAACTTGCATAAATCCCATGTCTTATTTTTCAACAAAGAGTTCATTTCTTCATTTATTAAAGACTCTCATTGAATCTTAGTATCCACCTCCACAACTTCATCATAACATTCAAGTTCACGAACATCAGTAACTAAAATAGAATACAAGGAAGGATAAAATCTTTTTAGAGGTCTATGTAGCCTTGTGGACCCTCCAAAATTCACTAGGGTGTGTGGTATTTGTTGTTGCAGTTGTTGCACATCATGAGAAATTACTAGAATATCATCTTTTGGAGTATCATCCAGCACTACATAATCATTTTCTTTATTCTCATGTTGCTGTAATAGAGCTTTGTACAACACTTTCTCATTGAATATGACATCCCTGCTTCTTACAATTTTACGATTTTAAACCAAATTCATCAATTCCATATCCAACAAATACACATTTCTTTAACTTAGCTTCTAGCTTGGTTCTATTTTTAGAATCTATATGAGAAAATGCTTTACAACCAAAAGTTCTAAGAAAAGAATAACTCACCTTCTTACCAATCCATGCTTCCTCTAGAATACAACAACCAAAAGGAGTAGAGGGACCTCTATTAATCAAATATACAACACTATTAACAACCTCTTCCCACATGTTTAAGGGTAACCTAGCATGCAACCTCATGCTCCTTGCATGCTCCATTATAGTCATGTTTATGTGTTTAGCCACTCCATTTTCTTGTGAAGTCCTTGGAAAAAAAAATTGTCTACAAATACCATTAGTGGAGCAATAATCTTCAAATTCATGACTGCAATACTCACCGCTATTATCAAATCTGAGACATTTTAATTTCTCACTAGTCTCATTTTAAACCAAGCATTTCCATTTCTTAAAAATTTTAAATACATCAGATTTTTGTCTAAGGAAATAAACCCATGCTTTTCTAGTTGCATCATCAATAAATGTAACAGAATAATGAGAGCCACCAAGGGAATATACGTAAGATATTCCCCATACATCTATATGCACAAGCTCTAATTTCTCACTTTTATTTCTAGTCTTCACAAAATTCACTTTCTTTTATTTTTCATACACACAACTTTCACAGAAATCCATATTAACACATTTCAGACTAGCTAGAACTTTCTTTGAATGAAGTACTTTCATACCTTTCTCACTTATGTGCCCAAATCTGTTGTGTCATAGCAGTGTATTAGAATCTACAACAATCATTTATTCTCCCTACTCAATTGTAGCAAGTGTTTCTGAACATTTATCTTTTTTTGAAACAATTAAAGTAAAAGAAATAGTATGACCTATACAAAGATATAAGGTGCCTACTTTCACACTTTTTGCTACTACAAGGGAACCTTTTGAAACCTTCCAATTTTTACCATTAAAAGTAACTACACAACCCTCATCACTGATTTTTCGTGCTGAAATTAAATTTCTACTCAACCTTATAACATGTCTTACCTCATGTAGTAGCCAATGATTCCCATTTTGCAACTTAATCTTAACTTTTCCCTTTCCAACAATCTAACAGGGCTCATTATCCCCCAAATAATAAAGCCCAAAATCCCCTTGGACCTAATCAATGAAATAACCTCTGTGAGGTGTAGCATGAAATGAAGCACCAAAATCTAAAACCCATGAATCATCAACACTTTTTAAAGACAGAAGCAAAGCATCCTCTTTGGATTTGTTACTTACCACATTTTTTTCATTGTTTCCTTCTAGTTTATCTCCTTCATTGTTCTTTTGAGTCCAGTAATCTCTCGGTCCTTTGGATTGAGACTTCTTTCCATTTGACTTTCCTCTTGATTTCTCATAATTTCTAGAATTATTTCCTCTCTCAGTTGTTATGTCTCTTCTTTGTGCGTTCAAAGAACTTCCTAGTGAAGATCCACCTAAGGATTTCTTACGAGTTTCCTCACTCAAAATAACACTGATCAAATCATCATATTTTAGAGTAGTAGATCCATAAATAGAATTACTCATAGCCATTACCAAGCCATTCTAACTTTCAGGCAAAGAACACAAAACGAAGAGAGCCCTAATTTCTTCATCAAAATTAATACCCATAGAAGATAACTGACTAGTAATAGTATTAAACTCATTTAAATGATCTACAACAGATCCACCTTTTTTCATCTTCAAATTAAATAAACACTTTTCATATAGAGGGCTTTTCATACAGTTTCACTAGGATTTCCATCAACTCTTCTATCGTCTTTTCTTTTGTAATATTAAATGCCACTGATGGTGCTAGGCATAATCAAATGCTTCCAAGTGCCTTTCCATCTAAAAGATCTCAGTAGTCATTTGTCATAGATCCCTGATTCTTGGTTTTTCCTGCCAACGACTTCCATAAATCCTTCTAATAAAGATAGTCTTCCATTTACAACTTCCATAACTGAAAGTTGTGCCCATTAAACATGTCAACCCTTAGCTTACCCTTATTTGACATCTCTCCACTCAACCGTGAGACCATTCTGTAGAGGATCACTTAAAAAAGGGGAAAAAAAAAATGATGACCATCTAGCTCTGATACCACTTGTTAGGATTAACTTTAGATAGAAATAATAGTTACATGTAAATATAACCAATATCAGAAAATAATAGATCACATAAAAGAGAAAACAAGACACCAAGATTTAATGTGGTTCACTCAATCCCTAGGCTATGTCCACCAATAGCAAGTCCAATATTATTATTATCTAGTGATTACAATCTACAATCCCTTACAACTCAATACCACTACAAGAAACTACAATATGACCATTACATTATGAAATCCCTAACCCTAAGCCTTTTTATATAAGCTTTTGTTGCTCACAAAATTAGGGCTAGAATAATAGAAAAATAGTACCTGATGCCTTTTACAATATAAAGACATTTTTTTTGGCTTCAGGGGTGCTGCCCCTAAAACCCCTGTAGGGGCATTGCCCCTCGACTCCACCCTATACTGAGATAGGGAGCACACCTGGAGTGTTGCCCCTTGACCCCATCTTAGGGGTGTTGCCCCCAAACCCCCATAGAAATAATATGGGGTGAAAACCACGTCAAATAAACCTCTAAGTCTGATTAGGCTCCATATCATAATAGTATCAGTTTTGGAGTTTTTGACCAACTTTCAAGAGGAAGTCAAAAACAAAGGGGGGAGGATTTAGGATCCCTCCTCTTATGCAATTAATAAAACCCTAACTTTATGAATGTGTCCCTCATTAGAGGGTTAGATAGGTTGAGTATCTGAGATAGGGTGTTTCATTTGAAAGATAAGTGATGACTTCCTTGAGAATATGTTGTGAATTCTATATTGTCTCTCTATGTGTAAGATTGGTATAAATTGCATTTTGTGTAGGGATGTTATTTAGATGATTTCTCGATTTTTGATATGTCATCAATTGAAAGTGGTGAGAACCCCTTTAAGAAGGATATAGCTTTTCATTTATTTCATGATTAGATCTCCTATTTGATAATATTAAGTTGATATGTTTAGAATTTTGATATATTATTGTATTAGAGTAGAGTGTATGTTTATGACTTCATGATACTCCATGCTTTATGAAGGATGATTGACTTTGATGGTTAGTATGATATAATGATTTAGTATTTATCTTTGTAAGAATCATTGGGAATTGTAGATATATTTTACATTGTAAAATTAATGTATTGCACTAAATTCGTCAAGTGAATCATCATATTTGTAATGTTACGAGGAAATTCATTATGAGATGTCAAAATTACTACGTTTATGTTTTATGGATTCATACTATATTGACAGGGATTGGAGGCATAGGGTGACACTTTTACATTTTGACTTTCTATTGGATTTATATTGAAATTATTATGCATGCATCTAAAATTAACTAAAGTAATTTGATAGATTATGAACCTACCCTATTATGTTTTATTTTATGGTGATAATTGGATACTATTAATGACCTCATTATGGTTAATTGAATTCAAAGGGTATAATATTGTGATGAATATTTTCTTTTAGGATGATTCAGAAAAAGGTGAATTAAGTTAATGAGATGTGATTACGGTTCTAATGTGAATGACTTAATTTGTGCTTCATTTAATAGAAAATATTAAACTAAATTGGTTGAATGGTGATTTGAATTATGTGGATGTTATGATTTTTACACTTTGTGTGTGTGTGTGTGTGTGTGTGTGTGTGTGTGTGTGTGTGTGTGTGTGTGTGTGTGCGTGCGTGTGCGTGTGCGTGTGCGTGTGCGTGTGCGTGTGCATGTGTGTGTGCGTGTGTGTGTGATTTCTTTGACTATTGATGTTTTAATTGAGATGTGCAAGAAATTCCATGGAATAAAATTCAAAGAACTAGGACCAAGCATGTGTAAAGTAGTAAGCCAAGGTTGCATCTATTGAAGAGGCAAAACCTCATTTGTAATGGTATTTTTTTCTGTAAACATGTTGCTTGCATGTATATGTAATTGTTATTTGTAAATGTGTTATTTCTAGGTGGGCATGCCATGTGTGTTGTGATGTGTATTTTTGGTCACTTGACACATGTAATTTTTACATGTGGAAATGACATGTCCACTTACAAACATGTGAAGCCTATCTTGACCATAGTACCCTTTTGGAATCTCCAATTGACCCACTTGGTTAGAGAGTGTTAGATTAGGTCAAATCACTTGGAACGCATATGTAAATTTTTCATGGGCTTTTGAGGGGTCAAATGAACAATTAGGTTTGAGTTTAGGCCAATTTTAGCAAACCTGCTTGGTATACATATGGGTAAAGGTCATTTTAAACCCTAGGACAACCCATAATTGACTTGGGAGGCCTTCCAAAAGCTGGTTCCAAGATGAACGAAAATAAAATCAACTTTTGGAAGTAAGGCCTTGGATAAGCAACCTTCCAATTTGATGTAGGATTTTTTTTTAACTTTTCAAAGCCACCTTTAGTTGCCAAACATAGCATTATGTAAGTGGTTGGGAAGAGGGACCTGTGTGAGCTCATGCTTTCTCTAAGAGAGTTGTGGGAAATGCGTAGAGCCTTTTAGTGGGTCCCTCCATTATTGGCTAAGTATTCACCCACTTTCCAAGTTTGGAGACTGTTGGAGTTTTAAAAAGTACTAAAACTACTAAGCGAAAAAATGCTTAATACCAGAATGATAGTACATACACAATCTAAAGATTAGCCTATTATTATTAACAATTGCATATGTGAGGTATTTGGACCCAACTTCAACAAAACCACAGATGGTTTTGTACTCTTTTGGCTCTACAAAACCAGGGTGGGTGTACCCAAGGATGATTCAAAACTGAAACAACTGTATGAGGATTATTCTTAGTTTCATTCTGATTCTCATTTCAAGATCCTCAAACATATACATAATTCTCACTAACTTGGTAAACACATCCCATAAATAGATATGGCCAAGAATTCTTCTATAGATCTGCAGATGTTTTTAACAACAATGGCTAACTGAAGCTAAAACAATTCTTGCAGACAAGTGTTGGCTGACTTTGAAGATCTACATGAAATAAGAGTAAAATTTGATTTGATGATGCATTTGAAAAACCATTTTTAATATATTTCTCCTTCAGCTAAAATAATATGATCAGTGCCTAATCCATTGGGGTTCAGAGTCTATAGCAAATTCTTAGATCTAATTTGTTGTCTTACAACAAATTCTATCAACAATTCTTATCAGAACTTATCATTCAAAATCCTTTTCAATACTTAAGGAATCTTATCACATTTATCAAAGCCTTTATTTAATCCATTGAATTAACAGCAATGATAAATGGATATACAACCTAACTAGATTGCATTCAATTGCACAAGCTTTTACTCATACAACATCAAGGTAGCTAAGTATTTAAAAGGAGACAAAGTTCAGAAAGAACTGATATGGGGATAGTTCATAATTTGTATTCATTTCCTTTGAAAATGGTATATCCTTTATAATAAACTCAGAATGGCCTTCAGAAAGAAACACAGTTCATTCTATCTTCATGTATTTTCAGAGAATTTGACAGAAAAATACATTACAAACTTGCTTTCAAAATTTGGACCAAAAACCAAACTAAGCACAATACTTAGAAGAAATAGAATTCAAACCCTTCTTTAGCCTTGGGATCTCACTTAAATAGTGTGAGATGCAACAAGCTTCAGGCTAAAGACAAATGACACGTGTCCTTTTAAAAGGCACTCACATACACTTCTGTCAAAAGGACACGAACAAAATAACAGAAAGGCTTATTACATCAAACAATTCTTTGGTGGGTCCCTTTTTGCTATGTTTCTCAGTTGTTGAAACAAGAGAATATGATCTAATCTTACAATCATTATTCATCCTCAGAGTACATAGTCATAAGGTCTGAAAGTGATGTATCATCTTCAGTTACCTACAAACTCACTTTAACCTGGGGATCTTCCATGTCTTCATTACTAACTACAAGGGTAACTGTTACTTTTGCATCTTCCTCCTGATCGTCTCCTGACATCTGTTCCAAAAACTAATTTTTCCACTTATTAAAAGCATCATCATCTGGCCAATCAAAACTTAGAGCTTCTCTTTGTATCTTTATTAAAGAATTTTCACTTTCTTCTAAATCATCAAATTCTTTTCTCATAGCAGTATAAAATAACTGTATTTTTACTAGCTCTTCATTTGTCTTTGCCCAGAACCAGTGGCTAGTCTCACTCATGATGTTTATTATTCTTTCATTAAATAACTCATCCAAATCCCTTTTCCACTTTTCCTTTTCTTTTATTGTATCAACAGATTCTAAAGCACAAGGAAATAAAGTGAAATTTTCAGCCATATACTGGGAAAAACAGAGTGTTAATCTTCTCTGTAAAGAATCTCTTTCATCATCAAAATTCTCTAGCTTACTTAATAAATCAAAAATCTTCTCAACTTGATGATAAGTCATTTGAACTGCATATATACATATGATTGTAATATCATTATTTCTCTCCCTCCATTTCTGTGCAAGAAGAGTCAGTGTATCCCTATCTCTATTCAACTCATCCATGAGGGTTACAATTCTTGTCAACTGATCATAAAAAGCTGACCATTGTATTTTGTCCCTCAAATATACCACACCCTGCTTCAATTTTTCTTCCTGTTGATTTCTAAATTCTATCTGCGACTCATGTAATTTGGTTTTCTCTGCTTCAAAGTCCTCTGCAGTATAGAATTGGGGCCTTTCAAGGGTGTCAGGTATTTCAATGATAGGGGTTGATCCAACAAATGACTGTGGAGGCTATGCAATTCTAAGTGTACTGGATTCTCCCACCTTTTTTTTCCCTAGTATATTCTCCAATTGAGATACCTTGTTTTCCAGATAAATTCTCTTTTTTACTTCTTGATTGTATGCATCCACCACTATTTCATACTTACTCTGCAGATTAGTCATTTCCTTTTTTTCTCTTTCTGTAGTGGCCAAGGCAAATTTAGAATAATCCACATTCATGTGGGCTGCCTGTACATGTGAAGTATCTGCGACCCTCCTCACAATGATGCTCCCTGTTAGTCTTGAATCATCAGGCTGTAATGGAGTAGTCCTGGATCCTCTTCTTAGTGACCACATAACAAGGGCAGCTTGACCATTACTGAATGTTGTTCCCAAGAATACCTCTTTATCTGGATCTTGTAATCCTAAATTATTTGACACGAAGTTAAAAAATAATGTATCAGCAATATCCCAATTGGGCAATAATAAAATATTTGCATCTTTCACCATCTGTCTACTCTCTTCAGGGGTTATATTCTGGAACTCTTGTATCATTTGTTCCTTTATTTGATTCTGAATGGAGGCTTCATCCATTTCTGGATGCTCTGTTTTCGTATTCCTACATCTTTGTTCAAAAATGTGCATGTTTTCCCTCCATGCAAACTGATGGAAAGCCCTAGATTTTACAAATCTGTTATCAGACAAAAATTGCTGACTGGCTTGTTCCAAAACAGGGTCTAATTCCCTTCCTCTGAAATCTGCTACAGTTAATTCAAAACTTGGCACAGGAGGCTCCTGGGGGTTCCCTTCATCAATTTCTGCTTGAGTAACAAAGACTCCTCCTTGTGACCCCATTTGTTCAATTTTCTCATTGGTGAGCTACTCTTCCTCAATTCTCATTGGAGTTTGGGAAGGTGAGTAATCTTCATCATGGGATTCCTCTTCCCTTATTATTTTTCTTCTCTTGGGAGAAGGTTCAGGGGGCCTTTCTTCAAGGACAGTACTAGTAGATTCAATTATCTACTTTTCTTTATTTACAATGGGCACCTGATCCCGAATAACAATATATCATGTCCTCTTTTGCACAACCAGTGGACCTGCCCCTATGTTAGGGGTGAAACCTAATTTCTTCATAACTTCTCTGGCTTTATCTGGAAAAGAATCAATTAAATGTTGTTTCTTCTCATTCATTACCTCCATTATTTTCGAGAATGTACTCATGAGCTTATTTATTCTATCTGCATTAGTTTCAGCATTACTAAGAGGATTGTAATCTTTGTCAAAACAATTAATAAACTCCAAAACTTTTGAATAGACTCTCCATTTCTCTTTCTTTGTTTCTTGCTCCTGGAGAGAATATTCATTCCTTATTATATCTTCAGGGAAATAGAATTCATGCTGACTTGGATGAAGCTTGATCCTATGTCTAAGAGTAGAATTAAAGAAACCTTCTGTGTCACAAAAACGAGCATGAGATACTACCATCTTATACTGATCCAAAAATTTGTAGAGGAAGATCCACCCTTCTTTAGTTATTACAAACTGGTGGGCTACAGTGCAAGTAGGAAAAATTGATCCTGTTCCCCTTTTGTGCAAAAAGGTCTCCTCTACTCCTCCCAACTGCCATAAAAATTCAGCTACTCCTACCTTTAAAGGCACCTGATAGGGTAGTACATGGGGTGTCCCTTTGAATCCATAAACCCTAATGATAATTGAGACTAGATATGGGATGATATCTCCCCAATTATGTGAAACTTTTAGACAATGGGGTTTGTCCATAGGCCTAAC
Organism: Cupressus sempervirens; assembly: GCA_028749045.1. NCBI lineage: Eukaryota > Viridiplantae > Streptophyta > Pinopsida > Cupressales > Cupressaceae > Cupressus > Cupressus sempervirens. The sequence continues at coordinate 408,150,709 of CM053786.1, forward strand.
AAGGTGCATTAGTGCCTTAGGAATTCTGGGATTGTCACTTAATATGAGGCATCTTAGTTTAGAAGAAAAGTGCTTATCAAATCTGACAAAACTAGCATTTTCTGCTTCCCCAGTCATGTCTACACTCCATAACTGAACTGGTAGTGCTTCCCCTTCTTGTTCCCTATTTAAAACCATTTCTTTACCGAAATATGTAACCCCTTTAAATAGAAACATATGCATCAATAGGGAGTATTGACCCCAAAGTTTTTCCACCTTGCCCTTTGCAATCCCCACCAATCCATTGTGAATCTCATTAGCCAGGTAAGATGCAAAATCAAAAATTATTTCTACACCGAAAGAGGAGATTTGGGTGATCATATACATGGAGCTCACAGGAATAAAATCTTCTTCACCCTCTCCGAAGACTCTACACAGGGTCCTGTATATCTCTACTGCCCTGGCATTGAAGCATGATTTCTCAAAAGGTTCTTTAGAAGATGATGTTATTGCTGGTAGGTTTCCAATTCTTCCTATGTGGGCCTTCAGTGCACCTTGTCTAACTACATCCCTTTTGGACATATATTCTTTTTCCAACTCTATCAAATCAATGGGCACATGATATCTAGTGAGAGGTCCCACACTGAAAAGTTCCCTAATTTCTTCTGGACTGATGGTAATTAAAACCTCACCATCCATTCTTGTCACTACCTTAGTGGCCTGATCATAACTTTTCGCTATAGCTTCAAGAAGGTCATAATCCATAAACACACTAGGAACAACTAGCTTTCCTAAATCAAAATTCCATATATTGGCATGAGGGGCATATAATTTTCTCTCTGCAAACCATTTTTTGAACAAACTCAAACCAGTTTGAGAAGTTTGAGCATCCTGAACCCAATTACCCTTATCATACAATCCATTAGCTATCTTTAGCCTAGGGTTCAGAGAGGTTAACCTTTTAACTTGCACTGTCTCTACTATAGACTCAGGGAGCAACTCAAGCAAATCATCATGCACATTTCTATCCAAATAGTTTATTTGACCTGAAAATCCCTTCTTCGGAGGCATCTTGGACTATTTTTTACAGAACTGAAAAGCCTACAAAGATTATGGTAGTACTACTTACTTGAATTCTGTCTTTGTTTTCCTCTGTATTTCTGCAAACTTTTCGCGAACAGACAACTTCACAATTTCTACCAGACTTCGGCACACTTTCCTTCAGTAATTGCTTCTGCACAAGAATGGCTCCAAATCTTTGCTCGCATAATGTGAAACTGATGAAATTTCTCTGTATTATACTCTATTTTTTCTCATGGACGATGCCTTCATGTCTAATTAATACAGAGAGTGGCACTACATTCTGTGTTTAAAATTGTGCCATCGATTTTCAAAGATCCTACGATCACGTGATACAGAGAGAACAACTAAGAGTTGCATTTGACATGTCGGTCAATTCACCCAATGAGAACTTACCACATATATAATTCTTTCCTTGATGGCGCTTATATCTAGACCCCACTGACAACTGAGGACACATGTCAGCATGTTCCTACTTCGTTATGCATAAAGAACGAGCACCTTGCCATAGCGAAACAACGACAACTGTCGATCTGATCCAGAATCGATCAAATGATATGTTACTGGGCTTGCTCAAAAAGAAGGTGGTGGGCCCTATTCGCTATGTCTCTATAAGTATCTCCCTCGCAACTCTTCATAGCGAGAAGACGACGGCCGTTGATCATATACTCAACCAAGGGTGAGGAAACTGCACGGAGTCTTTTGATTCATATTCGCTATGTCGCATAGCTTAAAAAGCATGCAACTTTTCAAAGCGAGGTAGCAAGGACTGTTGATTCTGTTCCAATCTGACGCTCAGGATCTCTTCGTACATTTGATCAGAAGGGCATTGATGAAATATGAAATTCTGCATAGTTGGGGCCTGTCAAGATTTTACTGCAGTCCTAATTGTCATCCCATGTCACCAAAGGTCCCACCGACTTTTCAATTTCACGGGGCCTCGCTACTTCACTAACGGCGAAGTGTCTGATTTTTTCGATAGTGAGGTAGCAAACTTTGGCACTTTAATGAATTTCGGCACCCGAAAATGCAAGGGCAATCAGATAATTATTATTTTTATTTAAATTGCTTCTGATAATGGCATTTATTACTTGTCATGCCACCTGGTGTAGTCACAGTACCGGCAAAATGCAATGTCACCGGCTCTTGATTTCACGGGGCCTCGCTATTTCGCTAACGGCGAAGTGGATAAATTTTTCGATAGCGAGATAGCAAAGCGTCAAAAATAATCATTCCGGCTTTGATTTTAGACATTTTGCTAGGTCCCCTTTCCTGTTTTGACGGTAATCTCAATGTGTACCTGCATAATAAATCAGTCAGAAAACAAAGCTCTGACCACCGTATCTTCATTTCGCAGTGCCGTTTTGTAAATTATTCAGCACTCGCTACCTCGCCATACATAAAAAGTGTGCAACTCTTCATAGTGAGGTAACGACATCGGTAGATCTACTTAGATCAGACAGTTAGGAAAATATGAGAGGAAAGGTATCTCGGGGGCACAAAAGATGAAAAGTGATAGAATATTCGTCTTATTTGAAAATTCAAAATTTTGTGCCTGACAATTTACGAATATAAAGAACGTAAGGTTTTCATAAGGTTTTTTCAAAGGCTAGCCAATGGATGGATTATCTAGAAACCCTATGTTTCACTATAGAAATAAAAACCTGACTTTTCTACAATTGAACAAAAAAAAAAAAACTTCTGTTACACAAAAAGTCAGACCAACAGAGACCATCAAAGAGTTAGAGAATTTTGGAGATTTTTGAACAATGCTCTTCATCAATTTTCTTTCCATAACTTGGCCAAGATAGGTCTTCCTCACCCATTTGTATTTTATGTTCTTGATGAAAATGGTTTTTGCAAAATGTTGTATTGTGTTTATTGTATTGAGAATATGTAATGTTGCAATGCTTAATTATAAGTCTTCTTGTTTTTGAGAATTTTCCTTATTGATATGTGTTGTTATGGGAGTGTCAAGGTCCATCACTTCCTTGGGAGGTAGAGATGACCTTGGGGGTGAAGGGAGGTGACTTCTTTGAGTGTAGAGTCTCTCATCGAGGATGAGATGGATGCAACAAGGATGTATGGGCTCTATGTGTCCCTTGCAGATTCAGGGCATAAGAGGATTTATTGACTAGCAAGCCTTATTAGGGGTCATAAGGATTTTGAGGTTTCGATGTGATAGCAATGTGTATTTTCTATTGCATTGTGATGGAAAGTGTTCTTATTAATATATGTGACTTTCTCCTTATTGAGATGTCCACCTTCACCCCATTGTTGACATTGAAGGCCACTGTGAAGCTTGGGTGTCTTATGTATATAGTTACAAATTTTGTAAGTTCTATGTTTTGTGTACTATGAGAGTGTGTAACCTAGTTTTGTATCTAGTTCTCATGGCTGAGGGGTGGCCTTGTAAATGCCTAGGTTGTGAGGTTAGCTTTCCATGGCTAGTACAATTTTATTGTAGGTTTATTTGGTGGAATTTTAAAGCTTTGGAATGAAGAATGGCATTGCCTTGTTTCCCCCATTGTTCTATGATAAAATTCCTATTGTAAATTGGAGTTGGAGAGTCTCTCAATTTTCTTGTAAATTTTCATTCTATTGTTTAAGTTGAAGCTGAAAATGGAAACATATAGGTGGTGTTGATGCATATATTCATTGTGAAAAATAATAATAATGGGGCTTTGAGTTGATAAAAGAAATTAATGAGATTTGAGTTTATAAAAGCTTTGTTTCCCCTCTATGTTGCTTGTATTTTCCTTAATAAATAGGTTGTTGTTAAGTGTTAAAATCTACCTATAATAGGTTAAAAGTTATGTTTTATTGGTATAAGTAAGATTTGTAAAGATAGAGAATTTTATATTAAAAAATAAAGAAATCAGATTTTGACTTAATAGGCATCCATTGATGTTGGTTATGGGTACTAAATGAAAGAATGGAAGTTGGTTAATGCTAAGAAAAAGTTCTGCTTTAGTTTTATTTGAAGTGTAAATGTGAAAATATATTGTTTTGTTAAAACAACATTGGAGAGTCTAAATTGCTTGTAAATTTTAAATATTATATGTAGTAGAGTGTGTATAAATCATTTTGAATCAAATTATATAAAAAATACCATGTGAAGATCTCAGTAACCCTCAACTTTGAACAATCCAAATATGTACATACTTGGTTGCTAGTTTAAGAAAAACTTGGTATTTCTATTATTGACATATTGAGCTCAAAAGAAACAAAAATAAATGTATTTTTGAGAAAAACGAAGGCATGACAACAATTTGTTTACAAGTCATCCTTCCCTAGTATTGGTACTATAAAGTTGTCCTATATTTTTTATAGAACAAAGTGAATCAATAAGAAGAAGCAACCCACTTGAATATATATATACTTAAGAAACATGAAGTTTAAAAAAAAATATCTGTTAAAATTATAGTTTTATGATATTTAAAGTTAGATTAGAGTTCCCCAATCTATCTAAACTTACAAAAATTTCTAAACCCTTAGAAAATATTCTTGAAATACACAACATGATGGTGCATTAGACAAACCATTTTCCAAAATATGATAGGGGTATTGGACCACAACAAGAATTGAACTGAATATTTTCATTTTCAACTTGGTCCTACATTGACAGGTTTTTCTTTTATCTTTTATAAGTTGGAGATAACAAGATAATAAGCTCTTGATATCAAGATAATAAGCTCTTGATATCCATATTATATTGAGCATTTTAAGCTGAAAGAAACTTACATCTAGACAACTAAATTCAATAGTCTGACTACCATAAGAAAACATCCAATACCTTTCTATGATGTATGATTTCATGTAGGCCACATAATAGCATATAAGTTTGTTAGTGAACAATTTTTTTCTTCCAAGAAAACACTTATAAATTGACCCTATGCCTAGACAAGAAGACTCAATTGACACTAATAGTAGGGTCTCTTTGTGATTGAAAAATGTAAACATCCTCTGAATTATTCAGGTACAGTTCCCCATGCAAGATTTGCAATGAATTTATATAACTACAGACATAGATGCTTTTAACCAGAATACACAAAAGGCACACAAACATCCACTCATAAACATGACGTAGATGCAAAGAAACTAAATAACCAAAAGAAAACAATAAGTAAATGATACAAAGCTCATTTACCCAATCATTGCATTATAGAAGAACTGTAGCAAGAAAGATGAATTGTTCTTTCCAAATACACAAATAACAAAGGCCCAAAGTCCAAATGATAATTGTAGAAATAATTATATGTGCCAAAACTATATTTATAGAGAACGAAGATAATTCAAAGATTGACATTGATTGGAAAACTTACACGCAAATTCAAAGTTTTGATATACTGAAACTTTCCTCCTCTAAACACAATAAAACAAAGAATGTAGTTGCCTAAAACACACAAATTACTATTCGGAAAAATATCTCCCCTCCTATAGCGCAAAGTCTATAGAGGAAAAATAATCCCCCTTCCATGTCTTTTTGTTATTTCTGGCTCTCTTCTGGCAGCACAAAGTCTGCTCTTCCTAAGCTAAAAACGGGAATCCTTCTTCTATCTTTCTATAGCTTATTTAACCTCTTTACTTTCTAATGATGTCTATCAGTTATAATAACTGATTCTTGCAACCGTAAAGCCTTAGAATCTGCTAATGGTAGAAGCGATACCAGTCTAATTCACCATATGCATATACATGTGTGTTCGAGTATTGCTCATGCAACTTAGGGACATTTGGTCAAACACATGGAATGCATCATCCTTATGATAGACCTTTCTCCATGCAATTGTAATTAGATATGAATTCGATCCGAGCTGAATTCCTCCACCGGTACCCGTGTCCTCCTTTTACAAATGGGCTCTCTTGACTCGTGCCTTTAAATTCTATAATTCACATTTTATGCTTCGTTCCTTGTCACATTCCACAAGTCTCCTTAAATGATAATTTTCTAATTCATAGAAATCTCTTCATAGTGACATTTGAGTTCATTCACCTCCCATCAAACTTTGAATGCATATGAAACTTTCAAGTTACTACTCATGAGCAACTTAATTTATCACTGTGGCTCGTGTATCGCTTTGGTTCTCATGGTAGACTACTATTGATCAAATTCCATATATGAAAAACTACCAAATGCCAAGTTGGCATACCATTGAATGATTTGTAATGCTTCCCTTGATTTTGAGTTCCGCTATTGGTGTTTCAAAGATCAAGAAATGAACGCAAATAACCACAAGGCTGGACTAGTGTAGACCAAGGCTAAATGATTGGCTTCTTCAAATATACTTTGTCTTGATTCAGAAGCACTGACTCTGTCACAAGATTTTGTATTAAGGAGTGCCCTCGATTCATTCAGGGAATGATACCATAATATATGAATATTCTGATCTCAGAATTCCAACACAACTTCAATGATTTAGAAGCCACCCCATCATGATATATATATATATATATATATATATATATATATATATATATATATATATATATATATATATATATATATATATATATATATGCAATCAGACCATCATTTTTAACATTGACTCCAAAAGCCCTTGTGCTTCCATCTTTCGATGATTTATAGACAATGAGAAAAATGAATTCATTTTATCAATTTTGTAAACATCATCTTTGCATTCGAACTAGTGTTCTTGGGCAATAATCTGTGTTGTAATTTGTAACCGAATGATGGTTTGAATCATGATCAATGCACTTAGAATGGGAGAGGAATTCGTTGGGTTTGCACCAAGGTCGGGTTCTCCAATCTTTTTGAACATCCCCCCTATGAGAAATGTGCTCACAACACATAAAATTTTGCTCGATGACAAAGGATGTTGATTTCCAGTTTTTCTTAGCACAAAGCAGTACTAAGTGGTAGGAAGATAGTGTTGAGCTAGCTTGACACAAGGGGATGCCAAGTAAACTCAACACTTAGGAAAATCAGCACAAGACTATGTCGAGAGAGCTCAGCAACAAGGGATGTCGAATGAGCTCGGTCACCACTACAGGTGATGCTCAATAAAAGAGGATGTCGAGTGAGCTTGGTCACCACTACAGAGGATGCTCGACATAAGAGGATGCCAAGTGATCTTGGTAGAAACAACAATAGTTATAACCTAGACAAAGACCAAACCGAGTGACAGTATGACAAACTGCTATTAAAATGCAGAGAGCCAAAGAATGAAGATTTTAACAAGGAACTTTTCAAATGCAAAACAAACAATTATGAATAGAAGACAAGTACAACAAGATATGTATGCCTTCTTGCTTGCTTGCTTATATTCTTTTCAACAAAACTATTACAAAATCTGGGAGTATTTGGCTTCGATCAGAAAATCCTAAAATCTTTAAACTGTTAAAACTTTAAACTTACAACTCTAATGGATGCCTATAACAATACCTGGAGCAATCACTGCTTCATAAGTCGAATCACTAAAACTTATAGAATAACAAGATGAAACACGTGCAACTGCAGACATGAAACAACTTCCTTCTGTCTTCTGAACTCTGACTTGATCTGTTGATCGATCTCCTTCTTTTCTCTATGCTCTTACACTTCTCTGCTCTGCTCTTCTACAATTCTAATTGATCAAATCAACCAGATTCATTCCTTTTTGTCTCTTTGCCACAAATGGTTTCCCTCTCATTTTGATATTAAAATTCACCTACTCGCATTGAAGTTTCTGACTGTTGTAGGCCGTTAGGGTGGAAGGTGGGCATTTGGCTCCAGGGGCAAACCTACTGCATTAAGTATTTCAATACTCCCCCTTTGTCCCAAACAAAAAAAAAAGGATCACTCTTGATCCAAATCAACTACACCAAGACTCTCTCTTAGGTGCACAAAAGTTCCAATGCCTAATGGTTTTGTGAAACTGTCTGCTAGCTACTGTTCAGACTTGTAAAATTCCATCTTGATATCCTCATTCTCCACCAACTCTCTGATAAAGTGATATATGATCTCTATATGCTTACTTCTCCCATGGAAGACTAGATTCTTGGACAATGCAATTGAGGAGATGTTGTCACAATAAATTGTGGTTTTATCCTCTTTCCTTTTATTCAAATCTATCAAGATCCTCCTTAACCAAATAATTTGACATGTTGTTGCATTCACTGCTATGTATTCAACTTCTGCTGTAGATTGAGCAACAATAAGTTGCTTCTTGGATGCCCATAAAATTGCACCTGATTCCATTTGAAACATGTATCTGGAAGTGCAATTCCTATCATCTAAGTTTCCAACCCAATCACTATCTATGTAACCAAACAACTTGAAATCATTTTCTACAGCATACAAAATTCCAAATCCATTGGTACCATTCACATACCTTAGGATCCTCTTTCCTATTTTCCAGTGGGAATCCTTTGGTATTTCCATAAATCTGAAAATCAGACATATTGCATGCATTATGTCTGGCCTAGTTGCAGTCAAATACATCAAACTTCCAACCATGCTCTTGTATAGTGTTGGACTCACACTTTTGTTGCAATCTTCCTTGCTCAACTTTAGACCTACTACTATTGGTGTTGGGGTTGCCTTACTATTCTACATTTTGAAACTCTTTAAGATCTACCTTGCATACTTTTCTAGAGATGAAGATGCCATCATGCATTTGTTTTACTTCTATGCCTAGAAAATATTTCAAGAGACCTAGGTCTGTCATTTCAAATTTATTCTTCATGGCCTCTTTGAACTCATCAATTAGGAAATTATCATTTCCAGTGAAGATCAAGTCAACAACATACAAGAAAACAATCAACACATTACCATTTGTTGCCTTGATGTACAGTGTGGGCTCACCATCACTTTTGCTAAAGCCATTGCTCATCAAATATGAGTCAATCCTATTGTACCATGCCCATGGAGCTTGCTTGAGCCCATATAGAGCTCTCTTCAATCTATAAACTTTGTTTTCTTCACTTGTAACTTCATAACCAGGTGGTTGCTCCACATACACTTCTTCCTTCAATACACCATTCAAGAAGGCAAACTTCACATCCATTTGATCTACCTTCCATTTGTGCTAGGCTGCAATTGCTATTACAGCAAGCACGGTTTCCATTCTTGCAATTGGGGCATATGTCTCATCATAATCTCTTCCATATTGCTGCTTGTACCACTTGACCACTAAACCTGTCTTATGCCTATCTATTTTTCCTTCAACATTGCACTTGGTCTTGTAGACTCATTTTACTCCAATTACTTGTTTCTTGGGAGGCAATGTAGTTAACTCCAATGTCTCATTCCTTTCAATAGCATCTATTTCCTCATCCATGGCATTACACCATTTTTCTTCATTTATAGCTTCCTAAAAATAAATTGGATCACTATGAGAAAATAATGCAAAATTTACACTTTCGTCATAATTTTCATCATACATTTCATCTTGGTATATCTCTCTTAGACTCTTGGTCTTTCTTGGCAATAGGGAGGCGAGAGTGGGATCTGAATTTTTAGTATTGCTGCTAGTACTGTTTTGCATACTAGCTTAGGGTTGTCTTGATGTGCTTGGAGCTATTGCTCAGCATGTTAAGGTTTGCTTCCCTTTCTACCTTTGTTTGTAATCTATATTTGTTGCTCCATCATCTTGGTGATCACGAATGTTATCATCTTACTCTTCAATAGTAGGCACTTTACTTGAAATGCTTGAGGATTCATCTACTGAGCCATCCCATGATTGATTTTCAAGAAACTCCACATCTCCTGAAATGATGATCTTCTTGGCGATTGGATCATATAGTCTTTAAGCCTTTGATTCTGAGCTATACCCTATGAAAATGCACTTCACACCTTTTTCATCCAGCTTTTGATTTTGTTCCTTAGGCATATGTGCATATGGTACACATCTGAACACTCTCAAGTGTTCAACTATCCATCTATTCCTTGACCAAGCCTCAAGAAGAATTTTGTCACAAACTAACTTTGTAGGACACCTGTTGATCAAGTACATTGTTGTTGCTATAGCCTATCCCCAATATTTAGTAGGGAGTCCTTTTGCTTTCATCATGCTTCTTGCCATTTCAACAATGGTCTTGTTCTTTCTCTCAGCCACTCCATTTTGTTGTGGAGTATAACTGGCTCTAAGCTTTTTTCTTATGCCATTTTTCCTGCAAAAATTTACAAACATATTGGAGGTATACTCCCCTCCTCTATCTGATCTAAGGACCTTAACATAGTGTCCACATCCCTTTTCAGCCAAGGCTTTAAATTCAACAAATTTATCAAATGCTTCAAATTTGTTCTCCAAAAAATACACCCATGTCCTACGATTGAAATCATCTATGAATGTCATAAAATAAGTACTCCCCCTAATAGAAGTAGTTTGCATAGGGCATACCAAATGAGAATGCACCAATTCTAATGGTGCTCTAGCCCTTCTAGAATTTCTAGAATTAAAGGGAAGCCTATGTTACTTATCCAAAATACAAGCCTCAAACTTGTCATAGGAATCTACTATGCTTGGCAAAACATCTACCATTCTTTTCTTGGACGACAAATTTAAACCAACAAAGCCAAGATGCCCATACTTGAGATGCTAAAGCTTGGAGGGGTCTTCAATCACACTCTTAAGAACTCATTGCTGATGTACTTATGTACATGCATGCTTGGGAGGTGCAACACTGACTGGAGAAGAGAAACATGTCTCTATTATCAAGGGAACATCTGATTCTTTTTCATTTAGACTACTGCAAGTAATCTATTACTCTCATCCTTCTCATGAATGACACACTTGTCATTTTCCATCAGCACCTTGTATCTATTTTGAATGATTTGTCCAACACTCATCAAAGTGTGCTTCATATTGAGGGCAAAATACACATTATGTATTTCATCTTCTTCTCACCTTGCTTAGTGTGGACCAAAATAGATCCTTTGCCCACTATGAGAATGGTTCCATTATTTTCCATCTTAATTTCAGACTTAAAAGTCTTATCAATGAAAGAGAATAAACTTTCATTACTACTCATGTGGTTGCTACATCCATTGTCTAGGTACCATACCTCAAGGTTTCCTTCTTCACCAATGTTACACATGATGAAGGTTGTAGGATTATTTGTATTTCCCATATTCACACCAGCCACATTAGCATTCTGCTTTGACTGATCAATCTACTTCTTCCAGCATTCACTTGCATAATGCCCATACTTATGACAATAGTAGCATTCAACATTGCTCTTGTTGGAGTTGTAATTCTTCTTACCTCCTTTAGAGCTATTTTGAGAGGTTCTTACTCCCTCTTGGTTGCTTGCTCATCTTGAGCTTTTTGCACCAACATTCCTTTGACCATTCCTTCCAAGACCTTTACTTCTTGAGCCTCTAACGAAGCCATTTCTTCCTCTCCCCCTACCTCTTGAATTCTCTTGAGCCTTGAAAGTCTGCTCTTGGGAAGTTGTTGTTGATCTATTTATCTAGTGCTCATGGGTTTGAAGAGTTCCCATCAACTCATCCATGGTCATTGTGGTGAAGTCCTTTGCTTCCTCTATGGTCATGACAAGATTTCCATATTTCTAAGGCAAACTCCTCAGTATCTTCTTTATAATCCTTTGCTCATCATATTCTTCTCCATTTGAATTGAGCTAGTTTATCAAAGTGGAGATTCGTGAGTTTAACTCTGTAATAGGTTCATTGCCTCTCATCTGAAGGTTCTCAAACTCTCTTCTGATCATTTGTAACTTCACTACTCTGACCTTATCAGTCCCCTTGAAGTTAGTCTCAAAGATGCCCCATGCTTCCTTTGCATAATTTGCTACTACAATCTTGGGAAAGATTGTCTCTATCATTGTTGCCTCAATAAGACTTAATGCCTTTGCATCATTTCTCCTTGACTCCTTCAGCTAAGGCTTTTGATTGTTGGTAAGGGCAGCATATTGAGCTGGGTCTGTCACATCATTAAATCCATTTATCACAAACTCTCACAAATCATTTGCAACCATTATGATTTTCATCTTCTTTGCCCATGTATCATAGTTCTGTCCATTAAAGGATGATTGCTACTGCCACATCTTTCCTGCATCTCCTGCAATGTCAAATAACCTAGAAAACAAATACCCTAACTCATTATGGATGTGGGGCCTCAAAGCTCTGATACCATGTGAGAAATGTGCTCACAACATATAACATTTTTCTCGGCGACAAAGGATGCCGAGTGCCAATTTTGCTTAACACAAAGCAATGCTAAGTGGCAGGAAGATGGTGCCGAGCTAGCTCAACAAAAGAGGATGTCGAGTGAACTCCGCACTTAAGCAACTCGGCACAAGACTATGCTGAGTGAGCTTGGCAACAAGGGATGTCAAGTGAGCTTAGTCACCACCACAGGTGATGCTCAACAGAAGAGGATGCCGAGTGAGCTCGGTCACCACTATAGGCGATGCTTGGTAGAAGAGGATGCCAAGTGAGCTTGGTAGAAACAGTAGAGTTATAACCCAGTCAAAGACTAGATCGAGTGACAGTATGATAGACTACCATTAAAATGCAGAAAGCTGAAGGATGAAGATTTCAACAAGGAACTTCTCAAATGCAAAACATGCAATAATGAATAGAAGACGAGAACAACAAGATATGTATGCTTGCTTGCTTATATTCTATTCAACAAAACTATTACAAAATCTGGGAGCATTTGGCTTCAACTAGTAAACCCTAAAATCTTCAAATTGTTAAAACTTTAAACTTATGACATTAATGGCTACATACAACAATGCCTGGAGCAATCATTGCTTCATAGGTCGAATCAATAAAACTTACAAAATAACAAGAGGAAACACGTGCAGTTGCAGACACAAAACAACTTCCTTCTATCTTCTGAACTCTGACTTGATCTATTGATCAATTTCCTTCTTTGCTTTGTGCTCTTGCACTTCTCTGCTCTGCTCTTCTACAACTCTAATTGATTGAATGAACCGGATTCATTCCTTTTTGTCTCTTTGCCAAAAATGGTTTCCCTCTCATTTCAAAATTCAAACTCACCTACCCACATTGAAGTTTCTAACTATTGTAGGCCGTCAGGGTGGTAGGTGGGCATTTGGCTTCAGGGGCAAACCTACTGCATTAAGTATTTCAACACTCCCATCTTCATGTTTTTGACATGACAGATGCCCACAAAATAGTGAATAGTTTTCAAGAAAATCAGACTATTCTTTTCGCTCACTCCAATGACACTATTGAGCAACAACCCAATTTTCATATCATAGTAGTGCAAGACCAAAGTTCCCAACTATTGGTTTAAAATTTGGTGTCATAAAAGCATGATTGGAATGCAGATCACAATGAACTACACAATCAATCTGACACCCCTCATGCATATTTTAGCTTGTACTGAGCATTCTGGATTTTTCTGATTTTGATTGTATAAGAGTGGAGACTTTGATTATTTTCGACACAATATCTAAGCGGGACCACAATGAGCCAACTCTAAAATTCCTTAAGAGTTTGTGTGCTTATGTTATTTAATGATTATAGTCTAGTCACTAGGATGAACTTGTGAGCAGATTCGCGAATTACTTTGCAATGCTCTGAACCTTTGCTAAATTATCTAGTGAATTAGATGGATCAATTGAACCTTTCTGAATTGGATGAACCTATTTAAACCAGTGAACTCATGCTTCTGGAATAGAACTATGAACCTCTGCAAACTAAACATTAAATTGGATTTCTAAATGAACCCTGCATTTTGAGCATTCAAACTTTTGAGTCCTTTGTACCAAGATGAATCTTCAAACTTAGTTAAAAAAAGGTTCAAAACACTGAACTGAAAATTTAATTACCAAGATCAATATGGGTACCAACAAAGTTATAACTAAACACAATCACAATTCACTTTCTAGGGGTCAAACAATTTGGAGGTAGAAGTAAAACATAAATTCAATAAATGAAGAGTTATCTTTAAAAGCAGTTTCAAGTAAAGCTTATGCAAACTAACTATAGGTAGCACTATGGTGGTCAATTTGGTTGTCCAATTGAGAAATCATTCAATCTATTTACATTTAAAAGACAAACACTATATCATATTAATTTTAAAACGATATTTGAGTCATGAGAGGAATGAAACAAGTTATATTAATTCAAATGATTGATGTCTCATATGAAATTAGTAAGTCTAACGACTTGCTCAATAAGTTGATTCATCAGAGTCCACAAATAATAATAAAAGCTAAAATATGTAATCTCGTGTTCGCTATTCTCTATGAAATCTAGATTCCACTAAGTGACAAATTGCATTGTGGCATATCCTTGTGTTGCAAAAGCACAAAGAAGATTCAATGTAGCCACTACTTGGGAGTAAGACTCGATCATTCTCCCTAGATCAAGAATTTGTGACTTCTAGGAACAATTATCTCCATTAATGTTATCTCGCCTATAGGTAGGAAAATTTAAACCATTTATATCTTTGAATGGTTTAGATAAAAGTTTTCAAGTTGTCCAATCATTCTACCTACCTAATATCTATAAGGACAATATTAGGTTTTAACTTGAAGAAAGAGGATACATAAAAGATTTATTAGTAAAACCAGCTTTTCTAAAAGGTTTCAATCTTGGAGGATGAAAATATACAAGATTTAAGGCCTTTTTGAAAGATGGTCCTAAATTTAGGATATCAACAAGATCGAGATAGAAAATGAAGAAATTAAAAATAAAAAGATAAATTGAACAAGCATAGATGACATTGACAAAAATGTCTAAAATTATAGGATGAGTAATTTACACAATGAACAAGACAAAGAACTCCAACCTAGAAGGCACCCTGCAAACATATCTTACAAGTGATGTGAATAATCATCTATTCTTGACACACCAACCAGGGTGGTTGCTAATTGTGGAACAAAAATAGTGTAGAGTTTGGAGGCATGACTTTTTCATTTAAATAAGTTAATTTTTCTATCAAGGTACCATGATAAAAATCATAAACTTGCAAATGACTCTGCAATATCAAATAAATGCAAATAAATATTAAATTAGTATATTTAACAACAAACCTAGTAGCATAAATCAATAAACAAACTCATCTTTTCACAATGATTCTATAAAGAAAGAAAGAGTTTTATGTAGTATTTCCAAACTAAATATCATGAGGCAACAGAAAACATAAAAATAATAAATTTGAACTATAATACTAATAGTAGTATTAGACTAAAAAAATCATTTTTACCTATTTAGCTCTAAGAAAGAATACTTTCAAATAATGATTGCAAAAGCAAGAAGAAAATTGAATTGATAATGCATTAATTCATGTTGAAAAACAAACATGTTATACATATATTCTCTAATTATATCAATTCAATTTATGTGTTCTATTATTTCAACATTGTAATATTGGATAAGAAAATAATTTTAAGAGACTTTAAATGCAAATCAAATTCCTCCGAAGGCTTTAATGTTCTTTCACAGTCTCCTAGTAAAATAAGGAGTTTACCAAGCTCCTTGTAAATTGTAAAGATGGACAAAAGAAACCAAATAACTCACTCATATTGGGGGAAGCCAATATTTAACTAGAGATAATAAGAATGCAAAGTTTTATGTCTATCTTCAATGTGATATGATAAATGATAGTTTTTTAGTTTAAGAATGTTCTTCTAATTTCTCGTTTAAACCACAAGCAAGATGATCATGAAGGTAGTGTGTCATCAAACCATATTTCTTCTGTCTAACCTACTTTGATGGGATATACAAACATGGAACAAGCCTCTTTGATACCATTGTACTGTTGAAGATGGTAGCTATGATAGAGATCTTTATCTCTGGAAATAAGGACATTATTACCATTATTTTTACCATCAGTTGAAAATGACACTTATGATGTTCAAATTATAATATTAAATGTAATGACATTTGTCATTCATATGCATTGAGGCATGAATATTCAAAGACTTATAATTAATTATAGGAGTTATGGGAATCTCAAAAGACCTTCGGTTATAATGTGAAGTGTCTCTCCTATTGTTATATATGTGCTTCAAGAAAAGGATATTGTACACAAAAATATTTCATTATCAATAAAGATATATTTCTGTTGTGGGGTTGGGTTTTTCCCTTCATTCTGGAAGAGTTTTCCTAGGATATTTCTAGTGTTTATTGATGCAGTTTTGTTCCTTCTTATTGCTATTTATCACCATTAATTTCTAGACTAAAACTTAACATGGTATCAAAGCCTGATTTTGATAACAACATTATAGGAAATTTTCTTTTATTTCTTCTCATTTGTGCTTTTAGATAATTTACAATTGAAAAGAGTAAATGATCTGTTCAATGGAGGAGTTGTCAGTTCATTGTACCATTGTTTTATGAAGCCTTGAGATTCTGTTATTGAACTTGTTGCAATAGCCCCGCTTTTTATATTTTTTTCAGTTATATTTCTTGTTCGATCTCCAGATCATTTGATAATATAGGTGTTTCCATTTTGGTACTATTTGTTTTAATATCTGTTGTTAGCTTTATTGTAATCTCATCTCTAGAACCTCAAGTCATATGGGAAGTCAAGGATCTACGATATATTTTTGGATGGTATTTGGTTCTGATTTATAGGAGAAAATGCAAGGAAACACATGCATAACCGTTCGCTATTGAAATCAAGCATCATCTTCCTATCTAGTATCATGTTAATGGAGTCTTCAATTTTTCTATGAGGTTGCATTTTTATTTTTTATTGCATCATGAGTACTATTTTGATCTCCATATGAGCAGCTCTTTCATGTCGTGAAATTTTGCATTTATTTAATTTAATTATTTTATCCAATTCATACTCTCATAGTATCATTTTTTAATGCATTTAATATTCCTTCTCAACAATCAATATTGTTATCATACCTTTTGTTGTAGCACTCTTAAGCATTTAAATCTTGGCATTAAGAGATATATTTTGTCATCCACAATGGAAGGGTCTTGTTATGGCAATTACATTTGATTTCCTTTGTCTTATTTGTGCAGGTGGAATTTGGCGTGTCCTCCTTATGAGCGAGTGCTTTATTGATTGCCACGTTTCTACATGCACGATGAAGTTTTTTAATTATTCCTTCTATCCTTGTTGATTGTGTCGATCTCATAGGCATCCGGTCATTTCCTCTATGTAACCGTTCTTTGTGGTGGAGTAATTGTATCGTCAATTTTTCGTCTTTGTCATTTTTAATTTTTATGGAACTATCATTTTGGAGCTATCTTTGTTAATATTACTATCATGTGTCGGTTGGCCCATTGAAAGGTTCTCACCATTCAAATGATTCTTGGGGTGGGTCGTATGAGAAAGAAAGTTAGACATTTTTGTTTTTTGTTTCTCTAGCAAGCTTGTGCAAACGTCTTTTCTGGAGAAAGAATTTCTACTGTAGAATGATTTTTTTCTGACAGACTATTCGAGCATATATAGTACAAGATTGTTTCAATCTGGGGATCACATATGGTTTTGATATCATCTGAGTTTCATTAAGAAAAGCCAAATATCGTTCCACGGCATGAATTTAAGGCCAAACAAGGATAAATCTGAAATGAAATAGATTACTTACGTGGGTATGTTATAGGTCAAGGGAATAAGGGTTTTGACACAGCCATCGGATGGAAGATAAGGCACATCATATATCCCCCCGCTTTGATGTTGAAACGGTGGATACATCTGAAATGGCAGCACCTCAGGAAAGGCCCTTGACTGCTCTGCAGAAGAAGAGTTGGCACTGGATGTTTGCCGTTGCCCTTCATCACTCATTTTGTCCTCCCTTATTCCGATCAAGCAAGGGATGGAAGGATGCCAAATTGTAGCTTCAATCAAGATACACAGACAATAAAAGGCTGTGACTAATAAAATTCTAGAGGTTGCAGATAGCAACCAAATTTCACAAGAATGCTAGACTTCAAAGAGGTGAAGTAAAAGTTTCAATAATTGGGTGGATATGAAATTCAAATCTGATAAGACAATTAGAGAAGTTTTTATATTGGTCATGAATTTTTATATCTAATAATAGTGTTTCCTTATAATATTTATTCCTATATGATAAATAGATTTTATAAATCTTTCTTAACTGCAAGATGCAACAAGAATCATAAGAAATGAATGTTGCTTCAGTTAAAAACACATATTTGTGTTCAAATATGAAATTTAGAGGGAGTTGTTCATGGTTGAGAGGCAGTATTTATAGTATCCCTTTTTTTCTTATACATACTTTTAATACTTGGGGTTTTTGTCGAATTTGAGACTTAAATGGAACTAAGTCTTGTCTTTTGCTATGCCTATTTCTTTTTGAGTGAATAAATGAGATTGTAAGATCAGCTATGATAACTCTTTCACTATGTGATAGTGAACATCATGTTGAGAAAGTCCATGATGTCATCACGCTGAGAGGTTCCGTGATGGGAGTTGGATGTCATGTTGAGAGAGTCCATGAATAAAAGCTTAGTTGCGAGTCTTGCAAATCTTTTCATGTTGAGTAATTCCATGAATATGTGTATTTGTTACAAGTTTTCATGTTGAGTGATTTCATGAATGTGTATTTGTTATAGATTTTTATGTTGACTAATTTCATGAATATGAGTAATTGTTATAGGGTTTCATGTTGAGTGATTCCATGAATATGAGATATGAGTAATTGTTACAGGTTTTCATGAATCTTATAGGATACATGGGATGAGATTTTATCATTGACATTTTGGTTGTAGTCTTGTGTGATTGTTCAACTAAAGATCTCTCTCTGGCTAAGAGCGAGTGTTGAAGATGGTAGCTGCGATAGAGATCTTTATCTTTGAAAATAATGACATTATTACTATTATTTTTACCATCAATTGAAAAGGACACTTATGTTCAAATTATAATATTAAATATAATGACGTGTCATTCACATGCATTGAGGCATGAATATTCGAAGAGTTATAATTAATTATGGGAGTTATGGGAATCTCAAAAGACCTTCAGTTATAATGTCAAGTGTCTCTTCTATTGTTATATATTTGCTTCAAGCAAAGAATATTGTACACACAAACATTTCGTTATCAATAAGGATATATTTTTGTTGTGTGGCTAGGTTTTTCCTTTCATTCTGGAAGGGTTTTCCCAGGATATTTCTGGTATTTATTGATTTAATTTTGTTCCTTTTTATTGTTTATCACCATTGATTTCTGGACTAAAACCAATGTAACCCCAATATTGGGGTACGTCGGGAAGGGGGGATGTCGAGACGAGTTTTTGGGACGAGGAGAAAATGGGCCTCATTTTCGAGACGGCGGGGGGATAGCCAGGGGACGGTGACAAGGGGAGGACGGAGCAGGAACAAGTGTTGAAAAGTATACATATAGAACTTGAAATGCTTGTTATGAAATGATGTTTCAGTAGAACATACCAAATTAAAATACTTGAACATATAGAATTGCAACATGAACTCGAACAATTGAACATTCAACATAGTGATATATTACATACCCAATAGTAACATTCAAAAAACAAAATTCAAATAAAAATTCAAATACCCATTCCAACGGAAGCAAGGTTGTGGAATGACGAAGGTGGGAGTACTTGGGTGCGAAAGTACTCGGTGCGGGGTGTGATAAATATAAATTAAAAAAATTTAAAACTCACAACCCTAACTCAAAAAAAATTTTACTCGGCACTTAAATATTTGCTCAGCACATGAAGGTGCCGAGTGCTAGTATTGCTCGGCACTTGAAGGTGCCAAGTGACAGATTGCTCGGCACTTGATGGTGCCGAGTGACAGGCAACAGGTGCCGAGTAAGCTCGACACTCAAAGGAGAAAGCTCAACACCAATGGATGCCGAGTGGGCTCGGCTTACAAAGGAAATGCTCAGCACAAGAAGAGCTCGGCACACACAAATGCAGTAGGTGCCGAGTGTTCTGTTTCAACTGAAATATTATAACTTAGAGAAATTCAACGTGAATGCTTTCACCATTAAAACCAAAAACTCAAAGCTTTAACCTTTCAAACAAACTTGTCAAATGTAATGAATAGAAGAGGAAGATAGATTCAAGTATGCCTGCTTGCTTTCTATTCAATCTTTCATTAAACTATTCCAAAATCTGGGAGCATTCGGCTTCAACCAGAAAACCTTAAAATAACCCTAAATTGGTAAAACTTCAAACAACTTTAATACTTCAAAAAACCTTTAAACCTACAACTCTAATGGATGCATACAAAGGTGCCTGGAGCAATCACTGCTTCAACAGGACAAAAAAAAACAACAACAAACTCACAGAATGAACAGAGGAGTAACGTGCAACTAGAGACACTCAACATACTTCCTTCTGTCTCTGCAACAAGTGGATCTGCTGACCACTTTCTTCTTCCTTTTCTCTGCTTTGCTGAACTGAAACTCTAAATAATCTGACTGAATGAATGAATGAATAAACATTCCTTTTGTCATATTCCATTTTCCCCCTCTTTTTAGAATTTGAAAAACCTCACCTACCCGTATTAATGTTTCTGTCTGTTCTGGACGTCAGGGGGGTAGGTGAGTGTTTGGCTCAAGGGGCAAACGTCAATGCTGCATTAAATTTTCCAACACGGGGACGTCTCGAGGATGAGTACTTCAAGGTTTGGGAGGTGGGTGCGAGTCCTCATGTTACATTGACTAAAACTTAACATGTACAATAGTGCAATCTCTCAAGATATGTCTTGCTTGCATTTTACATTTGGGTGTTATTCCGTTTAAAGTGATTTAGTAGAAAATAACAATCTAAAGCTATATCATGTGAAACTAATTTCTGAAATAAGAGCCACATAATAATTCTGCTCTCAAGAAATAAAAGGATCTGTCACATTATGGATCATTTAAAATACAAAAATTTAGTAAACTAAATAAAATGTCCGACCTTAATAACTATTTTTTGGCTCACAATTTTGGAGTGGTCGTTTGGGGATCATCTTGCTTTGCCAAAACTAGAACTTGAGTTCAGAACAGAAAATAGCCACAACAACCATGCTACTAACAACAGCATAACACCTTAAGCAACTGAAACTCAAACAATTGCCCATAGGTCACAAAAAAGCAAGCCAAGAGATCTTTTCCAAGGAAGCAACTGTCGACTATATACAAAAATTAAGTAGTTTTAGGGGTTGAATAGGGTGGGATTAGCTGTGATTGATCATTCGCATTAGCCCTTGAGTTTTGGGTTGAATTTGGATGCAACAAAAAATTGAGGGCAAAAAGATGAAACCAGTATTTCAGTTTGCTTGGATACTGAGTGGCCAAGGAAAGGAGGGCAGACCAAATTGAATGTAAAGGTTGAAAATTTGGGTCGACTATTTCTATTGTGCACCATTTTCGCATGCTATGAAAAGAGCTTGGGCACTTTTTGCATTCCCAGAATCTTGCCACATCGTACATGCCTGAATTTTTTTTTTTAATTAATTGCTTTATTGATGTTACTGATATATAATAACACACCGACAAAGACAATGACTTACCTGCACTCTCTTGCATTATATATGGAAAGCTAATCTACAATGCCAATAACAGACTGCCAAAAGCCTTATATGTCTGTAAATTGTTGAAATCTTATTGGCTTTTAGCAATCTATTTAATCACTAGTTTTTTTTTATTGCCCTCGCAATGGTTCTCTGCCATAGCTGGAACTAAATGTAATCTTAACTAGATGACAAAATATAACACAATTAATCCAAATAAATGACCAGAAGACAAAGGTTGATTGTGAACTCTGAAATCAATTCAATGAAATGTCAACACTATTCTAAAATAAAACAAGTCACTGACATATACCTGGACAGTATGTAGAAGTAGTGACGTGCATTTTGTTTTATCCGTATTATCCACCATCACCTATAATATCCACAGGAGCCTTGTCCCAGGTTAATACGATGGAAACAGTTGGCATCTCTCACATCAATTTCTCTTGCAACAATCTTGGAGATAAATTTGGTTGCAGTTTGGCAATCAGCACATACTTGAAGTTTTTTACAACTCTAATAGTTGTTTCAGGGCGTATTTAACAAACTAAAAGTAATTGCCAATTTTTCAGTATGGCAGAGAAATAATTCCCTTTCCTCTTTTCCACATCATTTAGAAAATGTCTTGAATCTGGAAGATACCCTGCAGCGTTCAACTCCCAAGCCAATTTGCACAGATCTTCTCTGTCTGTGGGATCTATACAAATTGGATGGAACATTTTATGGCCTTCAATCCAGCTACATCCAGGGATCTTTTTAATTGTCTATCTTTCATCAATCTACTTACCTCTTGAATCTCACCTCACTTGCCCACTTGCCCACTTCTACATATATCATAGAACAAATCATTGATTGATACCTCAACGGTGTATATAAGGAGTGAAGT